>JAGSMS010000011.1:19857500-21060419 GCA_029286595.1 Bhutanitis thaidina | reverse complement strand
AGTGCCGCGAGTGTCGGCACAGGCATTCGCTTGCTGGCTGGTTGCCTGGAAGTGATCGCTTTGCTTACTTAGTTTGCTCTTTTAATGTTCTCTAAGTCCTTTTGTTTTGTGACGTACAATAAAAGTATATCCGTTCGCTTGTTACAACGCAGCGGTGCTGCCGGCGGGCCCGCCGAGCCGCTCGGTGCGGTCCGTGGCGGTGGCCCGTATGCCGCGAGGCTCGATTGTGATTTAGAGCAGACTCACACTAACTATTGCTAATGAACTAAGTAAACTGACTTCAATTTATTTATATACAAATGTATCACAAACTTTAGAAACTTTGTCTTATGTTATCTATCATCTAGGACTGAATTGTTAATCTTTGTGTTGACACAAAAACCGTTCGGAAAATAAACGTATTTATATTTTTTGAAAATGCTAAGCATTTTGTGCAGTGAAGCAAACTGTAGAGATAAACTTAAGGCTTGATATGGAGCAGCGCTATGTGTCGGTCGGGCCCAATACAATAATGCATTAACCGGATGCGGCGGTGCAGCGAGGCCGGCCGCTCTCCACGATTCTGTCGAGCATCCTCCGCTCCGTGGAAACATTCTTTTCCAAGCCATTGTGACCAATGATTAGATAGAATGTGACATTGTGGTGACATCATGGAACAAATTATTGCCAGTATATTATAAATGTAACCAATTTAAAAATTTCATGGTATAGTAACCAATTACTATTTGTTTTATCCAATTTGATGTAATCGTGGTAATATAAATTTTAAAGCAGAACTATTTATGTACCTTTTTAAACCTGAAACAAAACTGAAAAAATATTAGTTAGTGCACAGAACTTAGATGCTTACGACGACAATTTTAGAAAGTCATTTCAATAATAATTTGATAACTTTAGAGATAGGAAAAGCATCATAATTCTTCGCATAATTCCTTGTGAAACTACCTTCTGTTAATAAACGGACTAAAGTAACGGACGTAAAGTGACGCCAGATTCAACTTTCGTAGAACAGGCTGATAAAAAAAAGACAAAGATTTGGTTATTTTTACGTCTAGATTTTTTTTTACTTAAACATCCTAAATAGCTTTCTGCAGTAGGTAGAAGGAAGTCGTATTAACAAAAGCGATTGAAGTATTGATAACGGTATGATTACTATCTTTTTTCTATTGTGCAAATTACCAATTCCTTCTCTGCATATTTCTCTCGTTGTTTGTGGAGCACTCGTGCCAATATTGCGGCTCGTCGCGGGCATAAGGATGCCGCGTCATGTTTTAATTAACGCAACCGACGGACTGAGTAATTACGTTTCACATAAAAACGATGCCAATGCAGCAATGACTCGCATTTACTGAGTCAAAGAAGAATGATTACGTCTCTACAACAAAATCCCAGAAAGTGAACAGAATACGGTGTGCGTGTGTGAGCTGCAGAACCTGCCATTCCCTTTCTTCCTGTAGGTGTCGTGGGAGGTGGCTAAGGAGAAACCACACCTGCCCACCGAGAGATGACAGGACGAGCGATCAAAATTAAGCAGACCAGTGATGGGCAGCAACGTCAAGGTGCATTGTGACAAAACTCCTAATATGTAAAATGCGTAAATCGGTCCTCATTATCCCTTCTGTCTTCTTCTCCATCATTCTATAAAGTCCACTGCTAGAAATAGGTCAGAAAAAGCGTCAGCAAAAAATTATGATATGCACGGAAGATATCACTGCACTCAGCACGCCTCGGCTCGCGTACATCTCAATGTCTTGTAAAACTTTATACAGCAGAAACACCAAAAGTTAAATAGAATACTCGTGAATTGCTTCTTGCAAAGATAACTTGAATGGCGTCTTTCCTTTACCACTGCTAAAGTAATAATTCTTATCGGTCTCCATGCACTAACTGGACAGGACAATGTTGCCAACGCTAAACACCCTGTAACCCAAAGCACTGCCAACATTAAGAATTAGAGATATCCAATAATATTCCAAAGTAATTTTCATGTAACAAACAATTACTACTGCTTAAAAAAAATCTAGTGCATGGTAGAGTCAAGCGGCGGCTTGTGCTACTGTTTGCATGGGCCTGTTCGACCGAGGTAGCAGCAAAGCCTCGCGGAATACCGGCGTGAACTAGAGGCATCTCGTGCTTCTGCGTTTCGTTCGATGAGTGAGGTAACCGGAGGTCCACTCTCCCTCTCCACTTTCCCTTTCCTCAAATATCCTTTAAGGACGGCAATGCACTTGCAGCTCCTCTGGTGTTGCAGATCTACATGGGCGTCGGTAATCACTTACCATCAGGTGATCCGCTAGCTCCTTTACCACCTTTAACATAAAATAAAAAATAAGTTTAGAGAACGATTGGTTGACTCCCTCTCACATTATATTGTACCCTTTGGGTAGCAGGGACAGCTCATGGCGGCCAGTATAACGCAGAGAGTGGCAAGGACCCCGCAGGCACTTTGTGCGCGCGGCTTTGTATCTCTCTCTTGTGGGGAGTCCGCAGACATACATTTGATTAACCGACGCATGCAATATCATCTTTGAAGTCAGTAGAGTCGCAACATTATAACAAATGGTAGACATATTAATTGCCAGAGTCTTTTGAGTAGGTCTTTTCCATTTGAAAATGTATACACAGCCCACACGACAATTTGGCTTGTCAGAGTCTTTTGAGTAGGTCTTTTCCATTTGAAAATGTATACACAGCCCACACGACAATTTGGCTTGTCAGCTTGTTTTCCACTAAAACCGTTTGGGTATCTTTCGCCATCGAGGAAAGGTCTGACCGTAGCGTATTACATTGGTTAATCAAAGCGAGCATCAGATTAATGTTAACGAAATTGGTGTGAGTGCTGGAGGGAAATCCAATTTATTTCGCTTCATCAATTATCTTTATTCTCTTCTGACTTGGGGAAGCGGCGAAGCGGGGCTCCTGACTTTAACTGTCGGGTTTGATATTCGCTTGTTTAATATGATTACTTTTCGAATGTATTAACATAAAATAAGTAATCTATCTTTTAAAGCGCATCTATTAAGTGAAAGCGAGACCGGCCCGGACCGGGCTCGCTCTGCCAACATCGACGTCGGCGAACTTCGTCTGTCGCCCAGAGACTGGCACGTTTCTTATTACTATTTCCTAGACAGGTATATTCAATACTACCACTAATCACGTGGTAGGTTAAAATGTTAAAAATAGCACAAACAATTTATGTGGAGGGGGTGGCGGGATACGAACCCAGCTCACTCGCATATTATGGAAAGAAAGCAAGCGCTCTAACCCTGAACTACCACGACTTCTTATAAAATACAGTCAAATACAATTTAAACTGAACTGCTAGTTACACAAAATTATACAAAAAAAGTATATATTTGTATATGGCGTTTTCTGCAGGAACCATTCCGAAGAAGCGCACTCGTATGTGACAAATTCAAGTTCTTTGCTCTTTTTTTTTCAATTGTAATTGTGATGTAAAAAATGTGAAATGTTTAGATCATTAATGTAGAGATGTAAATATTTTGTACACTTGTGCTATATGCGGTATGTAGGAGAGCTCGTCCTCCTTCGCGCTGCTACATGCGTAGACTCAAAGCTCGCAAGCACCAGCCGGGTCCTCTACCACGCGCGGCGGGCTGCTCTACCAGCCGGGTGCTCTACCAGGCGCAGCGGGCTGCTCTACCAGCCGTTGCTCTGGCTGGAGCACCAGCGGCCGCGGCCACCGCTGACTGCACGAGGTCTCCCTGCGTGCGTTTTATTTAGACGACTCTTTAGTGCCAGTTACCCTTCGCATGATGTAAGGCCGCTCTATACATACAAGCATATCCTTAAAGGCCTGTCTACGGCAGGACACAGGCCTATCCCATCCAGCAAGCGTATTGAGACACGGACAAATAAAAAGTATGTAGTTACCTATAATTATTGTAGTGTCTGACTATGATTTCGAAATAACTACTATTTTCTTTGTTCATATGATTATTGGCGCGATACCAAAACTCAAAACCCATTTTTAAAACTTTTATCTGTCTGTATATTCGGGCCAATCTTGGAAATGGCTGTACCGATTTGAGGAGACTTTCACCAAAATGTAGAGCAACTTTGTACTCGGCAAATGTTAAGGCTTCTTTCGAAAAAATAAAGAAGTCTTTCATGTGATTTTCTTGAGAAGGCGGGGAGAAGGAGGGGATTACTTTGGCACGTTTTTTGTCCGGGAATTTCTTAGAGTTCCTTCGCAAAAATTAAAGAAACCTTTTAAATTGAGGCCATACTCTTGCTTTTCTAAGATGGCGCTGCTGATACCTAATATTTTAACAAGCTGTAAAAAAAGGCCCTTCGTCTTTTTTATACGTGGGGCATACCTGCTCTCGCGGGGACAGCACTTGCACTCGCTAAAACCTTGCAGTGATCCACCTGTGCCACCTGGCCACCTGTGCCACCTGGCCACCTGTGCCGCACATCGGCCGGGCTTTGGAACTGACACATGTATCCGAGGCCCTCCAGCACCGGCCGAAACCACCGAAATTACGGCACCTACGTAACGAGTTTGCATAACGAAACGATGGTATAAAGTTATTTTCGAACTTTATGTGGCACTGTTATATATTTTCTAATATTTACTAATATTCTCTTTTAGCGAATTCTAAAGTAAACTCGGCTGAAGTTGGGTAGTTGTAAATAAAATATTTCTGATTGTTGACTTTTTATTTTTATGTACTTTCCGTACGTAAAAATATAATAAACATTATTAATTTACAAATAATTTCTAATATCTTAAGAGGAACAATCATTTCCAAAGATAAAAAAAGTTACACAGAATAAGAAACTCGGGGAACATGAGTTCATTGGAACTACTTCATCTGCCGCAGCACTGCATAGAACGTGTACGACAACTTGAGGATCTGAAAAAAAAAATGATATATCAGAAGAGCACGATGAAATAACAACTTCTCATTCAGGCCTGCTGAAGCGCCAGCAAAGGCCAGCGTACATTTCTTGGAAGGCTTTCCCATACTCACCATGCTGGACAAGAATATAATAATACTTATTTACATTATCTATTCTGAAACTAGAGAATTCTTTTAACGTAACCTTCCACTGTAGGAATTTCTCCTGTGTCGCGGAGGCAGTTTACATACATTAATTGCACACGGACAAACACCCAGACCGTGAACTATTTTGTTCTATTTTTCTATTAGTAGTCCATAAAAATACTTGTCCCGCGCGGGAATCGAACCCGCGACCCGCAGCACCGCAGCTACAAGGTCATTTTGTTCAAGTAAAAACTATTGAGGCACGAAATGATTTAGCACCTTTATGAAGGTATCCATGGAGAGTGGGATAACGAGGCCGGCAGCGGGCTGCAGGGGACGACGCACGCGCAGCATCAGGACCACCAACAGCCGCTTGAATTGCAAAGGGGTGTCCAACCAATTCATCGAGTAGACGGAGTCCACTATACGATTACTCTGTAAAACTTGATAACCTGAACCATATACTTGGTGAATCTATATCATTACTAATTTCTACCAGCATGCTCGTTGCTGGTACCGTGACGCCCTTAAGGTACAGCTACAGGTTGCTCTTCTCTCAATCTCTACAGGTGACATAGTTACTCTGTGGAAACGCGGTGTGGCGCAAGAAGTGCACGCGTTTGCGGGAGGGATGGTGGTGCTCTTCTTCTCTTCAAATCAAACTAGGGTAATAGAAAATATACAGGTTGGATGCGCGGTTATAGATATTGGAAATCGTGAACTAATTTTTTCTAACATATTTAAAAACTTGCGGAATCTATTGAAAAACGTCTTACTTCCTGAATTTGAGAGCAGTGTATTTTTAAAGGCAGACGAAAATGCGTATATGTTAAAATTTAATACCTAAATCAATATTTTGATTGTAAATTTTTACCTCGTCGGTTAGCAGAGATCCATAGTAACAGTACAGAAACAACTCCGTAAGGATACAGCTGATGAAAAGTGTCATCGAGGCAAATTCGATGCTAAGAACGGAGAGCTGTAAGTTCAAATTATAATGTCAAAGACAACTTCTTTTGACGCATGGCCTACAGCACTGCTTTGCTCACACATTACTCACGCTGACAAGTTTATATGCTGCCATGCACAGAATCCATCCACCAGTTCCAAATTGTATCAGTATCGCAGCACTGAAAATATTTTGTAGTAGACCAGCAGTCCTGGAACGTGAATTGTCAGTAGAAATTAAATACATATATACCTGTAAGTAAGGGGGTGAATACATGGGTATTTGTTTTCATCCTCACCTCCACGCGGAGCATCCTGCTGTTCAAGGTAAGGGCCTCTGGCTAAACACTAATTCTTAATTAGGGATGCAGAACACAGGTGGCGACCAGTCTGCATTATCCAGCCATCCATATTAAATGGTGGAGTGGAACACGGAATTAATGCACTCTGATAGGCCGTCGACACAAAACAACATGAGGGGTCAACGCACCACCAACACCATACACCAACGACAAGTAGGCGTGGACAAGTAAGGGCATGACTAAAAAAAAAAAGAAGCGATAGTATCCTGAAGCGGGCTAGTAGCTTTGGTCACCTTGATCCGTCTAGTACCAGCCAACCTCTTCTCAGCTCCATCATTCAAGGAGATAAGATATATGAAGTTATCAGCTGTTGCCCGCGACTTTGATTGCGTGGAATAGGATAGGATCATCCCCCATCACTTTATGTCTAATTAGTATGTCAAGTGTCCTGTCTTGTCTTTCTCCGGAATATATCTTTAGCTAAGTTTGGTCGTGTTGAAGACAAACGGACAAACATCTCACTTTCACATTTATAACATTAGTAAGGGTGCACTTATCGGTATTTTTCTGCGATGGTCTTGCCGTGATACCGGGCCCCCCGGACTGAGACCTAGGTCGCTATGAACAGTCCGCTTCTCCGACGACGCTAACGAAACGCTCCGTTTTTTTCACTTTAAACATAAGACAGCTCCCTGGGCAATATCGTGAATTCGCAATCCCGCTATGCACGTTTACAGGAAACTTGTTGGATGGTAACAAGTGTCGTTTTTTATTCATAACTATGCTACAAAGCTGTCCTCGACTCAAAACAGTAAGTCAAAGTAAACGCCAGGAAGAATAGTTGTTGGTAGGAGCTCTATTTCTGCCCAGGGGGCGTCTGTGTAACAGCCATTTACCTATAGCTAATGAGCAGCAGCACCACAGCCGTTGCAGTAGTTTCCAGCTAGAAGGGTGAAGGCAGCCGGTACGATTACAGGATGCGGGGCGTTCTGTCATAGTCCTCGGGGATACCCACGCATTGGTCACTTTCTCTCCAATCCAATAACAAAAGAATACATATCTGTGTTGAATATATTGTTCATGTACTCACTCACAAATTTTTTGATAATGCTTCCAACATTCTATAAACAGATTTAATAGAACTGTGTCTCGTCTTTCTCCAGATTCTTCTGTTATGATAAGAGCTCTCTCCGGTAGACTTTTTAAATTTAATCTAAAAATAAAGTTAAAAGAAAATTAGAATCGAGTATAGCAAATTTCTAGTGTGTAAAAAATGTTCTTTGACATTGTTGTAAATATATTCATGTTATTTGTAGCAATGATGTAATTTTTTAACTCAAAAAAAAATCATATTTCGATTTCAGCAAAGTAACGCCTGATTAAATGCTTTCGTTACATTCGATCATACTGACCTAAGGATTCTTAGTTGAGTTTGGCATTGGTGCAGCACCGCCGCTACGAACGCGTCCATCGTGGTGTTCGCGATGCCCACGACCGCATTGACGCAGTAAGTGTATAGCAGGACACACCAGAACCTAAGATCATGCACATTGGCGTCTCCGGAATTATACATTTCTATTTGTAAAGAATTAAAAAAAAATTGCCGCTCCTGCAGGTAAAACGTGGCGGATGAAGAGCCTTGTCGCCGGATCCGTACCCTGAGATTAATGATATTTTCTGGCTTATTCACCTCTGCACCCACGGAAAGAAAGAGATGGCAGAATCTTGTACCCACTACCACACCACCTATAGGAATATAAGTCCCCTTGGACGTGGAATGTAGATTTTTTTGAAAATCGAAGGAAGCGCTAGCAAACCTTGATTTGCATATAACACTTACCCACACTCACCACGCAGAACCGATGGGCATGAAGTCGTAGGCTCCTTATCGGTTCGTGTATTTTTTTTAAATTGGGTAACTTTCAAGTGTTATCTCTTACTGTGAAGGAAAATCCGAAGGGAAATCTGTATGACTGTGGAATTAAAAAAAAAGATATTTGGGTACATGTTCTGGTTGACGTCGCACTAGAGCAGCGTAGTGGACTATTTCAAGCTGCAAACTTCTCTCAAAACCGAGAGGGAACAATGAAATAAAAAAAAATTACTGTACATTTTGGGTTGTAAGTAACGCTGAATTAAAAATAATATCAGACTTGATAGGATGCGAAGTGTCAAGTCCAGTCCACAGTGGAAATTGTACGAGGTGGCCACGAGCGTGAGCCTGCGCAGGGAACACGGCCCACAGCGTGCACGTGAGCAGCGCGCAGCCAGCGTACCCGCGGCGCAGTCGGTCCGCGTGACGCGCCGTGCTTCGCAACAGACTCTGCGCTGCCTCTGAGCTCGGGTTTAATAATGGCTCTGTATGAACAAAACGCCTGTTTACATTTTGATAATTATTCTATGCTGTATTGAATCTGAAGAGTATTTTAAACTATGTGAATTGAGTTCAAGACATTGTCAGCGAGCTTGCTGCGTAGCTCTGATGCTAATGGCAGTTCTATTCGGTTCAATTCTGACGTTTCGACAGACCGGACAGTTCTTCTTGTTTAATCAAATCGTTATTCTAGTTCATACGAAACATTTGACTAAAATAAAAGGTCTCTAAGACTAAACATACACAGTTTTTTTTTAAAAACCAAACATTTTGAGAAAATAATTACCATGGAGACCGGCGATCAATGTGTCGATTCGATTTGCGTCAATGTGAAAAATGAGTTGCTTAGCAACAGACGTGACGTGGCAAAGTAGCAGAAACATGACTCGCGATAATTTCACCATGTCTCCTCTCGCCTGCCAGCAGAGCGGGTTATGTTAGATCAATAAAGCAATTAAGAATAAGAATACGTCCGGAATCCTGATTGTTATTGATACCTGATATGCGTAAACGCATTCCTGTAGCAGATAGAGGAGGATAATAGCAAAGAGCAGTGCGCGGTAGACGGCGTGGAGACGTCGAGGCAGCGCGGCCGCCGCGCCGAGGCGCCAGTAGCCGGCGCGGCGCAGCACCAGCGCGTGGGCGCACACGCCGCCGGCGGCCCACCTTAGTGTTCAATGTCTACTCTTACTACTGAACGGCAACAACCACTAGTGGTTTATTTATTTTTCTTCATTCAAAAGCAGAGCCTGCTGATTAGCACAGCAAATGTTTTTCTTTTAGATTAAGTAGAGATTTATTTGTTATTATTAAAAAAACAAACTAGAATACGCTTACCGTATGGGTACACATTTACATTTTGGGAAAAGTTAGTAGAAATTCAAAATGATTTAAGAGCTACTTACATTGCATTGGCCGGTGTACAGCGAGCAGACCTAGACGCCTGTGCCTTTATATAGTCGCTCACAAATTTCATAACTTTAATAATATACTTATAGACTTAATTACAGTTTAAAATTTAATATTCTAATGAGTGTATTAATTCAACTAAACCGTTTAATTGTAGGGCACACAGTACGTCAGGCTTAGATCCGCCCCTTAGTGCGTGACATTATTCCAGGCGTTTCTTGTAAATTAATTATGTTTAATAATCAATTGTTTCTTTTATTATTTTAGCGTAAAATAATTACTTTAAATTTATTGAACACAACTAGTGGACTAATCGACGGCTTATTCGTGTGACTGCGAGACAAGTATTTGTATGTATTACGAATAATTGTTCCGGATCTGGATATTTATCCAAGTAGAATTTATGTACCTACGTCAACTGCTTCCGCGTCACAGGAGGGAGGTAACGTTTATTATTGAAAAAGGAAAGGTTGAGAGGGTGCAAATTAAAAAAAAAGTGCAAAACAAAAATCTAAATAAAAGTCGCTATTGTAAAAAGCTCTCGTGAACAGAACTGGAAACTGAGATAAACGTTGCACCAAACGTATTGCTTTCAGCTGCAGACAAACTTTAACTTGTGATAAAATATCGTTTTAAAAAACGTTTCTCGAAAGCGAACGCGAGGTCCGCGAGTTCGCAGCACTATTGATAAAACTTTTATTAAATGCAAACGCATTCGGAATACAACAATGTTTTTATCTACATTAAAGAAAATAACAAAAAACAATTTAATACAATTGTTTTCATCGCTGCCATCTTTGCTGACATTATCGCGTATACGAGTACTGCATTGATCCTTAATTTACTTACTTTATCATTCTGTAATAGTACATTCCGGATAAAGGGTTTTATATTAAGGCTCCAACAAAAGCCGACTTGCTGCTTATTAGATTTGCACATACACAGCACGCTGGGTGCGTGCAACGGCGTGGGCAGTGCCGGTAGCCTCACAGCGGAGCTATGCTGCTCCCCGACATTGGCTTGTGGTGTTCAGGGCCAGTATATTCGGTTTGATTTTTCACCTACAATCGTTTGTCATAGCCTTATTCATTAATTAGACGGGTGCATCTCGTGCAGGTGAGGTTGACGTTTGGAATTTTTTTTGTATATTCCCCCTGATGTCTTAATTAAGACAAATTGTAATAGTCTCAAACTCGGCAACGTCACTTGCATCAATCGTTAGATTCCCGTCCTGATAATTACGCGCCATATGTTATAAATTTAGTTTACGGCTTGTAAGACTTTTGGAGGATGTAAAACAAATATACTTGTTTTAAATACATCGGCAATAATTTTCGAAAAAGATGAAGAGAACAAACCCAGTTCTTCTCTTCTTCAGAAACACTGTAGTTATCTAATAAAGCACAAACGCATTGCTTGAGCAAAACAACCAAAAAACTATTAATCTACTCTTCCGTTTCGGCCGAAAACAGCAGTAAATTATTATTAACCCTCTGCTATTGAATTAATATTCTGGAGTAAAGATTTTACACAAGCTTACAAAACTCTACTACGATTTAATTTCACTTAATTTAATCAGTCTTTTTTTCATCCGCTTACTCATATAAATACATCTCTGATGGACACATCGTATAAACTATACTTGCTACAAATAATATCTGAGATATGACATGCAAGTTTTCCGGTGGCACTTCATTGTTATTTTAATGTTAAAACATACGACTGCAAAATGCAACGATCTAACCTCATGTAGGTTAAACCGTGGCATTTATCGATATTATTTCCAAATGGTTTGCAGCAGACAAATTCGAACAAAATTGCAGAAAAAATGTTTACAGTAGTTACTATCAAAGCCGACAAAGTTCAATCTCATGTTTCGGAATCTTTATTAATCAACGGTTCCACGATTCAGTGAGGAGCCATATTGATGAAATAACATCGAAATTAAGCTCTCAAAAGGACAGACAGTTGGCTAATTAGGCAACAGCCCCATTTGTCTACTTTTCTTACTTCCACAGGATCATATTCAAAGGACATATTATTGTGAGGACATGCAGCCGGATTGGAAACAACTTTCATTTTACAAAGCAAGCTTTAGGCGAAAGCGAACTTTTCAAGGCTTCTGTCGTTGCTTATTTTTCATAACATTGTATACAAACGGAAAAATATGAATATATTTAACTACATACTGACTGTCTCCTGTAGAATGGGCAGAGGCGAAACGCTAGTTTCCTGATTTAGATTGACCAAAAAAGAAAGACTTTTTTGGAGCAAATGTGTTAAATTTTAACATATAATCTGTAGATCTGAGAATCAACATCTGAGAAGATTGAAAAGACAACTTAAAACGCTCTTTGTAAAAAACTCTGGCTACTGATACAATGACATTGTGAAAACTTAATAAATAGACAATGTTATTTATAAATGTGTACTTGTGGCATTGTAACGATTTTATTGTAAATTGTAAATAGCATTATTAAGGAATGAAAATTAAAGACCCCAGTTTCACGCCGGTTCTTTAATGAGAAGGTCTTCTGTGGTGTATATTTTGAACTTAAAAGAGTTTTAAGTACTTGTAAGCCTAAATTGAATAAAAATAAACTTTGAATTACGGAGATCTGTCTGTCTAGTCATTTATAGATTCTTTATATATTTATAGATACTAACGTATCAGCTGATAGAATCAACTGTCACACTGGACTGCCAGCAGTTTAACGAGAAACGTTTAGGAATTTATCTATACTGCTATTCTAACGCCTGTTTTAGGTGTTACCCAAAGGTACACCAAAATACTTCGTTGGATAAAAGTTCTCCAAATTATGATGATGATATCGGATAGTCGTTCTAGTGCCATTAGTCCTTAAATGACTCAAGATAACAGAATTTCAATTGTTTCTTACTCTGACACTTGAAGGAATAAGCGGTACATGGGACATGGGGGAAGACGCAGACGAGTTAATGTTTCTTTGTTTGTGCGTGTGTACACTTGCGGTACTTGTGTGTATATTGTTTAGAAGTTAGTTTGAAACCTGCAGATTCGAGTATTCGTAAGTCGTCGGCGTGATTGAGACCGGCGAGGATCGGCGCCGCAAGTGTAAACCTTCAAGAGAAACCTAACTATTATTTAATAAAACAATATTTATATAATCAATAGTTTATTAAACCAACTTAGTTTAGTCGTCAGGAAACAACACAATGGAGTTTAGAATGTGACAACACAGTTTATATACAGTCTTTTCAACCTTTTTGAGCAGCGGCTTGCGCTCAAAGCGCATCGCGACGCGCTTGCAATGTGGCCGCGGAGAAGTGTCTGCAACATGAGAGTCGAACTTACCATGTGCTGGGCGGAGACGACCGGGACTTCACTATTAGCACACATGCGGAACAGGGTTGCTGGTTTGTTGGAAGAACAATTGCGCAAAAGATCTAGGCTCTATTTGTCCAGCGCTAACGCTGTTAACTGACGTCGTCATGCATCGTCGCCTACACCATGCGCGGTTCTTGTGAATCTCAGAATCTGGTGTTTTGTTATAACTGTCAAGTTGTGAAGCTTCGAAGCCATGCTTGGAGTCAAGGAATGCGGGAGACTAGTTCGGGGGCTTTCTAACACATTACCCGAGCCAGCGAACTTCACTATCGTGTACCTCCTTAGAAACGGTGGCTTTTTGGAAAAAGAAAAGTACTTTACTTTTTTCTTTTACAGTTCAAATTTAACATATTTTAGTAGTTTAACATACTTATTGTGAGTGTGTACAAGTTGATCAATTGTAAGAAGTTGATTAGGTGTACAACGAATTGACTTTTTACTTTCTTTCATTAACCAATTTTTATCTAAAATTAAGATTAAATCAAACTAATCCACCCCGTAGCTGGCAGTTGCTCTCTTGCTCCCGTGCAACTGTTTGGACGACTGCCCTATTTGCATGGAGCGTATATTGAATATTTACTCAATGTAAAAGTGCACTGTTCTGGATAACTTTGGTATAGAAATATAGTTCCTTTAGTTTATATTTTTTAGTTTAACCGAAGGAATTTGTTAAAAAATTCTTTACATGTTTATGTAACTACGTATTAACTCAAAAAATTTAATAAGTTGTCAACTGCCTCATTATTCATTATAGCATTACTTCATTGTGATTGAAGGAAGGTCTAACAGCTCTGGACTACATCACGTTGCTGACCATTACATGACACAATCAAGTAAGGTTGGAAGTTATCAAACTGTTAGCAAGCATTCCTAGTTTTGCAAACGCATAGTGCCGTGTGTCGTGAAAGTAAATAGAGGTAAATGCTGCAAACATTTTTGATCTCCAATAGTTCTCCGGAATAATGTGTTTTGTTTAAACACCGACAGCGTCTGCGAGGGTCTGATGCTGCAGCGATCGCCGTCGCCGCTTGTCACACGTGGCGAGTAGAGGAAAATACAGTGACTATTTCCTCATGACAAATATGTACAGGTCAGGAAGCTATTTACTTTGATGTTGCTTGACTGATCTATTTACCGTCTACATATATTTATCTAAGGCAGTAAGAACAACATCGAGCCTACACAGTGATTCTTCATAGATGGATGTTGGTGTCTGTGGGCCGCTGTGGACGGTCGCCGTCTGGCGGATCGTGTGAACTTACAGATGAAGCGTGGTACCTGCCAGTGGGCGTGTGCGCCGGTCGCGCGGGCTCGCGCCGCCGCGCCCGCTCCCCGTGCTCCCCCCGCTCATTCCGCGCACCCCGCCCCCCGCGCCTCGCACCCCGCCGCTCCGCCTCGCCCCACTCGGCCGCCGGCAGCGTGTCTACTTGTCAAGTGTATTAAGCCCTATCATTCAGTGTTCCAATGCAAATTCAGCATCTCGTATTCTTAATACGAGCGATGACAAAAGTGTGCATTCGTGTGGACAAGGAACCTCTTAGAAGCGCACTATTTGCGTTACGATCAATGTGTCCGACTGTCCTAAACGGAACTTAGTAAATGTTTATTTTAAGGAAATCTTTCTCAAACTTCTTTACAATAAATAATATACATTGTACTAAACAAATTCAGAAAATCCCTAGAGATAAGCATGTATTGCTCACCACAATACAAAAGGTTGGACAAATAAAAGTAGGAAATGAATAAGGGGCGACACAAACGAATCCAAACGGAAAGCAGTGCGTACCCGCGAGCCGCGCGGCGGGCGCCCGGTACAGCTCCGCGGCGCACGCGGCGCACGGCGAGCCGCTCGACTCCGAGCCGCTGCCGTACTCTGCGCGCGCGCACGTGCGGCGACACCCAGTGGCAACGTGCACTCATTAGTAATCAGAAACTTCATTTCAAAATAATCACTTCATGAACATACGAAACACATATTTCACTTGTCATAAAGGGCTCTGGATAGATCACAAGCGACATCTAAGACAATTTTAAAGTTGTTTAAGAGAAAATAATAAAATGGTACATATCAACTAGTTATAAGAATCGTGCGTAACTCGGAGCGGGTCAGACTCAAAACGTTACTATAGAAGTTTTTAATAAAGTTACTTAGGTATTTTTACTTAGGCACCACCAGCACCAGCGCCACCAGCCCTCACACACATATCTGTGTACCAATTTGTTTTGTTAGTGGCTGGCGTGTAAGAAATTTAATACATTGTTCATTGCCGGCGTAATTGTTTTTTTTTTTTTTATAGAAGAAGGGGGCAAACGAGCGTGCGGCTCACCTGATGGTAAGTGATCACCGACGCCCACGAACATCCACAACACCAGAGGAGCTACAGATGCGCTGCCGGCCTTTAAGGAAGGAATAAGCTCTTTTCTTGAAGGTCCCTAAGTCGTAACTATTCGGAAATACTGCTAGCGACAGCTGATTCCACAAAGTCGAAGTGCGTGGCAGAAAACTTCGATTAAAACTGTGCACTGTGGTGGAATGCCAACCATCTAGGTGGTATCGATGGAACTTCGAATTCAGTCGCGATGTACGATGGTGAAACTCAGCAGCTGGGATCAATCTGAACAGTTCCTCAGAACATTCCCGTGGAAAATTTTGTAAAAAATGCAAAGAGAAGCAACATCTCTTCGCAAGGCCAAAGGATCAAGCCGATCAGAGAGAGCTTGGTCGCCGACAATTCGAGCCGCTCGACGTTGGATGCGGTCAAATGGAAGGAGTTGGTACTGGGGTGCCCCTGCCCAGAGATGAGAACAGTATTCCATGTGGGGCCGAACTTGCGCCTTATAAAGTTGCAAACGGTGGACCGGCATGAAATACTGTCCCGCTCTACAGAGCACACCAAGCTTTTGGAGGCCAATTTGGCCTTTCCCTCCAAGTGACCACGGAACTGAACGTCGCTTGATATGTCAACGCCAAGGATTCTGATACTGGCTGAGCCAATAAGGGGAATGTTCTCAAAAAGAGGAGAAACGACAAAGGGATTCTTTTTAGCGGTGAACGCGCAAACCTGTGTCTTTTTGGGGTTGAATAGAACCAAATTACGTCGACCCCAATCCGAGACTTTGAATAACAAGGTCTCGACTTCAGACACAAGTTTGTTCCGGCACTCGTCGACGTGTTCCCGAGAAATATTCGCACGGCCTGTATATAGAGCATCACCCGTGCTGTCATCTGCATAGCAATGAATGCCACTGACTTGTAGCATGTAGCAACCTTAAACACATTTCCAGCACAGGGCTTTCCCAAGTAGTGGTGATTTTAATTTAATCTCCACCTTCGATGTCGCTGCCGACCTTTACCGGTCAATGAATTTTCGATACTTACAGTCTTCTCATAACCAGATGCCACGTTATTTCATTAAATTCGTTATATATATGTATTATATATATGTATATTTCATAAAACCACAGGTTTAGGTTAATTAAACCAAAACCATTATACTTTTTAGTCTTTGCTCTAGGTTGATAAGCGAGCTCACTGAATAAAGTTAAGAATAGTTTTCTGGGTCGATGCACACGCATATATAATAAAATTCCAGAATGTATTTTGAACCTTTCAGAGAAAAAGTTTAGTAATTATACGAGTGGTCTTGCAGTTTAGTACGAAGTAGCTTGTAACGTGACGCCGCTATTTGTACTCGTAACTAGTGTATAGTTATTAGTCGTATTCATCGGTTCAAGAGGGCGATGGCTGGCCCGTGCCGTGCTTGGTATGCAAGTTCGCAGTGCACCGGGAGCCTAGCTTTTATTATATGATATTCATTCAATTATAATTATTGAAAAGGAGAATACCTACGGTGTTTCTTTCCCTCGTTTCTCCTCCGCCAGAGGAACTTGATTACGAAACGGTGCTAGATTGTTAACGACTTTCATTCATTTATTTCACCTCACTGTTACGCATTGTTGCTAGGCATTTATAATTACGATGTGAAAGCTTCACCATTAAAGGTGTCGAGTATGTGCGAGTAGATCTGCGGTTCTGCGCGCCCACCGTACGATGCACACCAATGTTAATTACTTCTAAAAGATATTCAGTAACAGTGTGACTGTTCCCGGTCAAGCCGACCTGCATGCGTCGCAGACAATGTTTATTTGTTTCAAGTACACACTGAAGACCTGAAAACGCCTTCGTAATGTTGTATTGCAGACAAGTCAAACAAATTACTTAGCAAAGTACTTCAGTACTTTGGGTTACAAATCCGATATGGGTAATGATGAAAGCATAACCAATTACCCGTTTTCCTTTTACCAGTAACGCTTCCGCTCGAAGTTGGTCTGGATCGCCGCTCGCTATCGTAACGTGGCCAGTTCCTGCCGCACTCCAAGTTCTGCAGTCTTAGATCTATTTTTTTTAACTCTCCTCTGATCATTCGGCAGCCTTTTCTATCCTCTCGCATACAAGCTGCTCTGCAAGTCTGCAGTAGCTGTGATGGTCGTTGGTCTCCCAGGTCCATCTCACTTATGAGTTTTTGTAGTTTCCTGGTCTCATACTGCTCACACACTTGAAGTAGTCTTTCCTTCAAGGTCTGATACTTCCGCGTTTCTGGTGGGGCAAGCAGCAAATCGCTCACTTGTTGAATGGCGGTCTCGGTCAGTTTAGTAAGCAGCAGATTTTGTTTGGCGGCGCCACTTGAACGTTGACTCTCCACGGCAGCCTCGAACTGAACGAACCAGAGTCGCGCCGGGTCTGCCACAGCTCCGCGATCCCTGACGCCAGCCAACCCATTGTCCACGCTGGCCTCGTATTTTGCTCCGGCTGCACATTGGGTATCCATTTTCCGCTCAATATTAATAAGTAAAAAAATACATAAAGTTCGTGTCAACACGGGGTCACCACTTTATTGTTGATATGCACTATTATGTTGTTCTAGCTGTTATAACATTAATGTTTACAAGGAGGGTATCTATTCTGGGTGAGCGGAAGCGGGAGTAAATAATAAATGACGTGTTAATGAATAAAGAGTATAATTGCGACTGAGTGGTCAGGGTCGCAGAGCCGCGTTACGCATGTAATGCTGACGAGGAACCTTCTGTATCGCCACACTTCTAAAACGAATTCAATTTGAATGCTGGAGTAACAAAGCAGTGGTTATATTGTTTTTGTAACAAGGCGTTTCTTCGCCAGGTAACTGGATTGTCTGAACATAGACATTGGAGGGCGAATGTAGTTCGCAATATTATTTGAAGATCTTTACTGACACAAAAATAACATTACGCCAGCAATGTATGTTTTACGGGCTGTTACTTTAGTATATGTAAGTAAAAATCCGATAAAAAAGTCTTTTAGAATAAAGCATAAAAAATTATCCAATTACTATACCTATGCGTATGTAACAACCGAAATTATATAAAAAAAATATCTGGAGTGGTTTGCATGAGAACCCAAGTTGACAATGAACTAAAGTTGGTGGAGAACGAAGGATATTTTAAAAATGTTTATGGCTAAATGTTTAAGGAAGTTGTGGTGCAGGCTATGAACACCTAGTTCTTCAATTTCTTGCTAGTAACGGCTGGTAAACATTGTAGCTGTGACCGAACTGTTTCTCCTCACTGTGAACATGAATCGCGACCGCATCGTCTTCTACCGCAGCGACCACGCTGCGGACACGTTACATCAGATCGCTGCGCGGCGCCGCTGGAGCCGAGGTGCGAGGGAGCCGGCTCCGCCCCGCGGCCGACCTCAATAATAGATTCAGCGGAACGGCCGGTGCAGCGAGCGCCATTATCTGCAGATTTATCGGCTCCGAGTCACCGAGCGGTCGCCCATTGATATTCCGTAAATAGCTCTTCGGGAATAGCTACAGTTTTGGAACGGAATCAAAAGTCAAAATTAAATTTATTGCCTCCATTTCTGTAGGAATTTTTAAATATAAATTGAAAAGTCCTGCTTAGCACTTCATTGCGGTGGACATTTGAAATATGTTCGTTTCTCTATTTCATTCGATTTTTTTACAAAAAACTATGAATTGAGATTGATGATTGCTCGAGACGTTACACTGCGGCGCTGCGATGTCGTTTGCGAATGTCGGCAGCGTAGTGCGAATTGGCAAACGTTTCGTTGGCACCTGCGCTTCACATGGTGAAAGCTCGTAAAATTTAAGTATTTTTCTTTTAGAATTCAATCTACGCGTGTGTTGCCGTTTTCGTAAATAACTCTGAATATTTTTAGAAATAACCGAAGGCTGTCGTTTTGAAATTTATTTTCATTGCTGTCCACAGAGCGGCGGACGCTACACAGTGAATACTCCAGTTTTCAGTCGCCACGAGATTGGTTGATGCATTGCGATAGTGCTAAGTAACTTTTTACGATCTTGTGTCGTATACGAGTAATATAAGTGCATATAAGTTGAAGAGAACCGGGACTTGTTGAACTAAGAAACCGATGATTGCTCTTCCCGTCACACGTCCGTTTTTTTAGATGAATAACATGAAACAACTCATCATAACAGCGAACTCCGAGTTCAGTAGAGCTTTACTGCAGCTTCACAATTTCGATATTGTCCTCGAATAAGTATGTTTTTCATCGAAGTTTTGGGATATGGATTTTTTCGCATTTCACAACTGCATATCATATAAGATATGGCTCATGCTGGGCATGGTCTACCTTCAATATTTGAGCTGGTTTCGATCCGGAATGGTACGTCACGCTGTTCTGGTGTAGGCTAGTTGACTTCACATGTCCTCAAAATACATCGTTTATTATAGAAAGCTATCGTTAACTAGTTCTGTGGACGTACGTAAACGTCCACAGAACTTGTTACAGTTTCCTCATAGGTCTTGTTTTGTACATAATATCTCAGTAGGATACAGAATAAGACTGAAGCATCTATCAAAGTATTTTTTTTCTGCTGCTAATCAAAAGGGCAACCACGGTCGTGTTCAGGCTTGTGAGGTTCAGAGAGCCTGTATAATTACAGGCTGTGTGGCATTCCATCTTGGTGCTTAGGGGTGATAATCCTTCTGTAACTTTCTCTGATTTAGGTAAGTTAAGTTGTTTGCAGGCGTGCATGTGCTGCAGTAGCCATTGACCATTAGGTAGACTTGTATTTCGTGGTCACACCGACCCAATAAACCAATGAACAAACCTGTGGAGTGGGGCGCGAGGTGCGGGCGCGGCGGCGCGGCCAGCTCCAGCGAGTCTGCGCGCGCCAGCGAGTGCAGGTGCAGCGCGCAGCTCCGCGCAGCGCCGCCGCCCGTCGCCGACGACGACATGCTGAACGTGGCGTACGGGCTTATTTCCTGCAGCTCGCCTGGCCATCATACATTTATGTCACAATAACTATGCCGCAACAGTCGATGCTTAGCAGGATATAAATTAATTCATCAGTTGATGGCACTGTCCTGCGACCACTTACGCTCATCCGAAGAATTCTAAAGTTGACGTCGGAGGCGAAACGGTCTAGGAGGATATCGTGACGGGACAATAATGAATCAAAACAAGTTAACGTAAGAAAATCGGCCGCCGCTTTCTTTTCGCGAGGGTTCTGAAAGTTAACAGCTTGAAAACCTATCAACAACGATACTGGAATGATCACTGATGCCCCAACTGAAAAGACTGACGACCAGAAGAAATTCGACCTGGCATTAAGTTGGAACATTGTAGCCCTTTACTTAAAGTTTTCATCTACTGGAGATTTGTTGGACTGATGAAACTGACTCGAAAATTGGTGGCCCGTCCAATTCAACTCCAATCGCTGTTGACATCCATAATATACTATCAAAATAAAATTAACAGATTAAGAAAATGGAGCTTCGGCGGCATAGCTTACTGTCGGGCGGCGGTAGCTTCTTGGCGCCGGTGTCGGGGTCGGCGCGGGGAGAGCGGAAGCGCGCGGCGGCCAGCGCGGCGCCGGCGGCCAGCAGCGCGAGCGCGGCGGCGGACAGCGCCGCGGCCGCCGCGCCCCGCCACGCGCCGCGCCAGCCTCCCCCCGCGCCGCCGCCCCCGCCGACGCCCGCGCCGGCGCCACGCTCTCCGTCCTCCGCCGCGCTGGCGCCCGTCAGGGGCAGCTCCGTCGGTAACCCAATGCGCTCTGATCCACACAAAATTGTTTATATTTAATAAAACGAATATCCGCCCTGCAATCACTAATCTCTGCAAAAGACTTTCAGAGGCCACTCATTATAAAACTGACCGCCACGACTCGTAGACACACATTCACATTATTATTGTTCTTCTTGACTGTGTCAGTAAACATGGTCAGCTTCCTTCTCCTGGATTTTTCCGTAATGATCTGTGCTACTTATTTCACATTATATGTGAAATGATCAAAGATAATAAGTCAAACCTCAGAAACAAAGAGTTTGAATTGCGTAATTTCTCTAAAATTTAAATGTACAAACTCAGGAGCGTCGCCTCTCTTATGACTCTTTTAGCTACAGTGATCGGTGGCAATCTATTTTTTTTTAAATAACACAATTATCACGTTTTACAATGATGCACCTGTTGATCCTATAAGGGTAACTAAGATATAACCTATTTTAACCTCTCTTTTCTTTTATTTCATTTCTTTGAACAAAGACCGACATTTCAAATGCTTTTTACAGTTGTTCTTGATATTCTTATATCTTTATCTTTAATCTTTATTGTTATATTCTTAGCTTATCTAAGATCTTCATCAGCCTTGGAATGATTTTCATCGTATCTTCGCGGCTGGCAGCAGTATTTTGCTTGAGCTGACATCCAAACTGGAGTGCCGCAAGGCTGTTTACTTTCTTCTGTTATCTTTTCTTTATTTATGAATTCAATCACCTGTGTTGTGAACTAGTGGTACCATATATGTGCTGATCTACGTGCAATCAGGCACAAGCGATCTGAGTAATGTATTAGAAATGTTGTTAATTATCTTGATGCGATTAGCGATCAGTCTTGGCGTCATGGCGTGTCCGTCCAAATGTGCTTTCTTTGTCACCTATTAGAACAAAACTTACTTGTTCACTCTCTCAAACTACCCACCATTGACTATGCAGATATGTGTTGCCTCGGTCTATCCCGAAATCTTCTCAATAATTATATGTAATATATCTTCGGTATACCTATGTATGATCATATTTTCCTAAGCCTATATAGCTCTCCATACTTCAAAAGCGTAGCGCCCGAATTTTACTAGTACTATATTCAGTTTAAATCTATCTTTATTATTATAATATGTTTTTCGTTTGTCTCGTTATGTATGTTCGTATGTTTTTTTATTGACACTAAAATTAACTGCCCATTGAAATCAATTTAAATACATATATATATATTTTTACACTTTTAAAGAAAGTTTTAGCAGTTTCCTTCTACAAGTTTGTTCAGAATGCTTACCTCCATTAATGGTGAGGGTGGCTGCTCTGTAGAGAGCCGAGGTGTCTCCGGCTGGCGAGAATGCCGTTACACGGATCTCATACCACGTTCCTGGCTCCAAATTGTTTGCCTGAGTTGTAAATTCATAGAGATAATTAGGAAGTATGAAACATTTGTATGGATTTCATTTAATAATTCGATCACTCAAACTTCATCACACTTGAAAACTGTTAATAGATATTTATAATACAACGAAATAATCAAATTAGAGATACGTATTTTTTAAAACGAGCACACAGGTAAGTGACGTCCACTGCTCACGGACACTTGTATCTATCCCTAACAATGGATCCACATTTACGTGCACTCATACCGCTATGGACTAACATGTTCCCGGTTAATATAAATAATGAGGCATTACTAATTAATATCTCCTCTGGCGCACACAACAGCGCCACACTGCTATTTCATACTAGTTAGTACTAGTATATTATACTAGTTTTCTGTCAGTGGATCAGTCTTTCCTCGACCGAGCCGATCCATTCATGCCAATAACCAGTTAATACCTTGGGCGAGGCGCTACTATTTAAAAAAATGTAGCAAATAATAATAAGAAAAGCGCACCGTCACTGAGTCCCCGTGGACGGGCAGGTCCGCGGACGCCACGGCCACCGCCCAGCGCGCCACGGGGCAGCGCCCGCCCCACGCCAGCAGGTTGAGCTGCAGCGCGCTGCTGTTGGCCCAGATCAGCTCCTTGCCCGGCGGCGCCTTCGCCTCTACGCACAATATGCACTCTCTTATGCACTACACGTACGCTTGCGCACCAACTGCCTGCTATTTCTTAAATCCAATCTCAGATTCCGAGATCCAAGAAGCACGAAGCTTCCATGGAGTTTCAATATTTATTATTTATGGTCACAATGAAAAGGTAAAACTATCCACAGCTCCGCTACCCAGCTGATTCGGAAGACTGTGGCATTTCTTCGCCGTTTACAAAAATTGAACAATGACTATAAGAATATAGCCACTGCTGCGAAATGTGTCCGGTTTTTAAGATCATTACGGCATTGTTAAAGTTCAAATTCACTCATCAAGCTATTTTTTCTGAAGTATAATATAATATTTAAAGCGAAGATAATATTTTGTACAAATAATTTATAACAAAGAAATGGTGAATGGCAAGAACTGGTCACATAGCTCTGAGAACCAACGATTGTAGAAGAAGAATAAATATTTTTGTAATCTGGTCTCAAAGATTTTCTCCAGCAGTAGACTTAAGCAGGTTGTCAAACTGTCTAGTAATAACATATAGATAAAAAGTGAGATCATCTATGAGGAATGCACTGACTGTCGCCTTTGGTGCGTAGCGTGAGCGCGTGCGAGGGCGGCGAGGCGCCGACGGCGTTGTGCGCGCGCAGCCACACGGCGTAGGGCGCGCCGCACGCCAGCCCGCGCAGCGCCAGCGCGCCCAGCGCCGAGCCCGCGCGCCGAGCCGCCGCCCCGCGCTGCCACGCGCGCTGCCACCACACACTGTACCCTGCCGCGCAATCGGCCTGTTAGTGAATTCTGCTCTTCTATGTCCGGGGTTCGAAACTCAGCCGGAACCAAGATTTGTGATAATATTGGGTTTCAGAGCCGTGGGTACAGTACGGTGTCAAGTCTGGGCGTACTAGGTCATTTCGTAATATGAATTTACGAACTCAAAGTACCAGAGTAACTTTCGATAGAAGAAATCGGAGTGATTAAAAAATATTAAAAGTATGATTCGGAGCACATACGCAGTCCGGTGACCCGCACTCAAGCCGCGGCGAACCCGTCGTAACTCCAAAGTTCTCTATCTCAAATGTTAAGACGAAGCCTTTGCCCACAAGTGGAACACTGACAAGCTGATATCTTACGTTTTCATTAGGTGTGGTTGGGGTTTTATTGTGGTGTGTTCCGTGTGTGGACAACAATGGACCTTTTCCCCGATCTTATCACTTCGTCATATGTTCCTTATTTCTAAACATCTATTGTTTCAGATAGATTATGTCACCTAACAGTAGATTGTCCGAAACATCAGTTGTTGCCGAAGCGAAATTACTAAATACTTGTCTGTCTCGTTAGATTTCTGTGAAAAATTTAGATACCTTACCTAGAATGGGCGAGCCGTTGTCAGGCGGCGGATCCCATGCGAGGTGCAGCGTGTGCGTGTCGGCGCGCAGCAGCCGCAGCGCGGGCGCGGCAGGCGCGCGGCGCACGCGCAGCACGAACTGCACGCTGTCCGAGCCCGCCGCGTTGCGCACAGAGCATGTGAAGTTTCCGTCAGACTCCACCTCTGCAGGCACGCTTTACAGTTAGCACAAAAGACTCATCCATTTATCCTAAAAAAAAACATAAAATATTTGTAACAAATACTGTACAAGGGTACTATATCTAAATTGCGGTCCCCATAGCGTAGTGAGTATGAGCAAATATTCCATCACTATACTAGATTTTGTTGGCGCATTCATAACAAGCCCTGTCGTGTAGGAGACTTATAAAATTGAATCAAAGGAAGATGCAAATCGAATAAATGTAAGTACTGTGTAGCAGAAGGTCTCCGGCTTCAGTCAGCGTGTGCGCCGGCGGCAGCGGCGTCCAGCGGCGCGCGAGCGGCGGCGAGCCGGCCGCGGCGCACGGCAGCCGCGCGCGAGCCCCCTCGCGCGCCCACACCACGCGCCCCAGCGACCAGATGCGCGCGCCCACTGCGCACCGACACATCGAGTGGTTTTTTTAGTGGATTGGAATGAGGCGTAGTGTCCTCTGATCGCTAAGGTGGAATGCCTCACAGCCTGTAATTATACTGACTCTCCATACCTTTCAAAATGGAACATAACAAGAAAGAAGTAAAAGGGTGTTGTTCCTGCCCAACTGATGATTAACTTAACAGTTCTTTGCAAGAGACAAGTCGCAGTCCAAAAAAAATTAATTATATGCTTTTTGAAAACCCCCTACTATGCAGGGTACCACATCTGTCCAAGTGTTTTTGTGTTATTCAATGTTTTTAAAGGATCCTGCTAGTATTGGTATAAGAATCATGTTCAAATTTTGAATAAAATGATATAAAAAATTATAATTTAAGAAAATGATGATGTAAATATTCTTTTGTTCCTGAGACTTGCTTCACAAACGAAACATGACATAGACTTTTGGACTAGATTAGACACCTTTAAACTTAATTTACAATAAAGGGAGGTGTTGCATTTAAAAAAAAAACTTCCTAGGATCTCGTAAAAAGGAAACCGGTTGCTTTTATATTTAAGGTAAAAACATCAATGTATTAAAGAAGCTTAAAGAAGGACATGTGAAGTCTCAAATATAATAGAAGTTTCAAATATTGAGTGGACGCTTTTGTCCAGCAGTGGGACATACTGCTGCTACTTTACGACAGCCGAGTGGAAAGAGCAGTGGTGTTACCGGGCAGGTCCGGCTGCGCGGTGGCGGCGGCGGCGGCGCGGCTGCGCGGGCCGGCGCCGGGCGCGGAGTGCGCGCGCGCGCGGAACTCGAACGCGGCGCGCGCGCGCAGCCCCGACACCTCCGCGCTGCACTCCGACAGCTCCTCGTCCGATCCCTCCGCCTCTAGCGCCGCCTCTACCCGCTGTGACCACTCGCCGCCGACTCTTCAAATAAATTCGACTTTTATATATTCCTACTTTTTCAATGTGTTAAGGAAATAAAGTATTTTTTTATTAAACACTAATGCAAAAGGCTGTGCTGCAGATGCACTAAGGGTGCAGTCAGGATAGCGACGCCGCCGTACTTGCCGAGCTCCCGGACGTGCAGCGTGTAGTGCGTGATGCGGCCCGCGCGCTCCGCCGGCGGCAGCCAGGCCACGCGCACCGCGTCGTGCGCCACCGCCACCGCGCGCAGGCTCTCCACCGCGCCCGGCACTGCGTAGTGGTATGTTTGTAAGTCCTACGCGAAAACTAATATCGAATGTCCCGAAGCCTGTAATTTCTTTTGTACTGTTCAAACTGGACGAAGAGCACGTTACACTTCTGATTTGCGGCAGAAATAGTAAAGATACTGCAACGAACCCAGACGACTCCTCGGCAGAAGAGGAGCTTATCATAGGGGATAGTAGTGTATATATCCTTAAATACTAGGGTATTTGTTGGCTTATCATCAATACAAAAGCGAAGCGAAGCGGGTGCTCACCGTCCTCGCTAGTGGCGCAGGTGATAGGCGGCGAGGCGGGGCCGGGCCCGCGGGCGGCGCGCGCGCGCAGCCGCAGCGTGTAGTTGGCGGCCGGCTGCAGCGCGGACAGCGCCGCCGAGCGCGCCGCGCCGCCCGCCACGCTCAACGTCTGCTCCGCGCCCGCGCCGCTCCACGCTGCGCGACCCGACACGTTATTCACTTGTACACTATGCATCTATCTCTTTACTCACTCATCCACACGTACCAGTCTATTAACTCTCTCGCTCGCACGTACCTACCACTATAATTTAGTAGTAAACTGGCTTGGTGATAACTTGAATCTAAGACCACTTTACACATACAATGAACAATAATGCTTAAATAGATAATAGATTTTCATTGCAAGCTAGAGCGCCTACTTAACAACTTCATCAGATTCATCTTTGGTCTGCGAAAGTAAGACCACATCTCTCACTATCGTTCTCGCCTTAAATGGCTCACTATCCAGCAGAGGCGTGACTCTAGAATTATTTTTGCTCTCTTTTCCATCTTGTATGATCCTACTACCCCTTCTTATCTTAGGAATAAATTTCAGTATCTCTCTTCTACCCATGATAGGGTCCTTCGTTCCTCTGCTAATCATATAAAAAGTATCCCGCAACATTTTACCCATTTTGTTGGTGGTTCCTTCACCGTTCAGGCTACACTTCTCTGGAACTCCTCGCCCGAAGACATTAGAAAAGCCCCATATAAAATTGCTTTCAAACGATTGGTACGCGAACACTTTTTAAAACGATCTGATACTTGTTAGTATTTATTCTGATTTTTATATATGTATGTATTAATGTGTTTGTATGTATGTATATATCTGTGTTGGTATTTCTGTAAATATTTTAGTATGTATTTGTATATCTATGTGTATGTTATGATATCTAAGATATGTATGCTTATACATTAATATATGTTTTAATTATGTAGTATATTTCTCAATTAGCCTTTTCATATTTATATTATTTTAAATTAGATGCACCTATCACCACATTTCTTCACGCCCTGGGTTGACTGTTAGAGAATGCCAAAAGGCATTAAGTCCGCCTTTTGTAATCCTTTGGTGTAGACAATAAAGTATAAATAAATAAATAAATAATATTTAAATGGCACATAGCTGTAAAAAAAAGGGGTTAGGAATCACCATAAAATTCGGAACTTGTTTTGAACCACGTTATTGGATAACAACATGTTACATTGCTTCGGTCCTTATGATTTTAAACGCATATCTTCACACCGTGATGAAAAAATGTACCAGCGCCATCTACTCGTACTAACCAATGCGCGAACATAAAATCTACGATATAATAGTTAAAATCTCGGCTAAAATAACATAAAGTCCTATTGCTACACTATCACATACGATGAAAACATTGTGGAAGGACATCCTATATACGAAATGTAACAGTAATTCGCGGAACTCTGCTTGTCGCAATGGGTAGGGTTTAGCGACGCGTACATCGCTTAGAGGTTTACGTAGACATGTAGCGTCGGCTACGGATACGTAGCACTCATGGGCAGCGCGACACAATGCATCGAGCAGGACGTAGCAGCGTAGCGCGTGTACTGAATCAGTACTTACTGGGCGCATTATGTAGCGACGCGTAGAGCAAGTCGTAGCCGCGTAGCGCGATGTGCGTAGCGTGCGGCGGCGTCCAACTCACGCGCAAGGAGCGTGCGCCTTCGGCTACGCACGTCACTGCGCTCGGGGACGACTCGGGGACTGTTGTGGTATTATAAAGAAGTTAACGTCGATACGCTAAAACAGTCGCTTAGTGACTAAATAATAGGTTAAGAATCTTAAAATTTAAAAATCTCATCTAAACATGTTGAACACTCTTAAACCTTTACGAAATAAACAGGAAAAGTTTTAGCTGTTTGGTAATTTCAAGATTTTTACGTGTTAAATTAACGTGTGCAAATGGCACGATTTGTCGTAATCTAGCACCGCTGCTGATGGGGAGGAAACTGCCAAAGGAAACTCTGTGGGCATTCGCTCTTTGGTATTTTTTTTATAGTATATATTTTTTTTAATAATACGGTATTATATCGCTACAACAGCCCCGTCAGGAGCAGCTGGGCAGCGGACAACGCATTCCCAGAGGAAGCCCGGGAATATAAACGGATGATAATCACATCATCCTGTTCACCTGTCTTTTGTAATAACCATTTTTGTAAAGTCGTTCTCAATATTTTTTTTAAACCCATTGATAGCAGGCCTCACTAGTTACTTGTTACGGACAACTGACTAGAGCATTGTTGTAGAAACGTATACATTAACTAACACTGACGAGTTACTGGCTCTATGGAGTCTAATGTCTGCCATCACAAGCATGCATCAAGCAAGCATGATTGTTCCTATTATTTGCATTATGTTTATCACTATTCTTAAAAAAGGGTTTTTTCTTGTATTTTTAAATTCTCGTATGATTGAGATATATTATAAAGGGTTATTTAAAAAAACTTGATAAAAAAAAATGGTTCACTATAGCATAATGCACATGGGGGTTAAAATTATCGCAAATAGTCACCCCTATCACCTGCTAACGGGAATACGTCGAATTACCAATAACCCTGTATATTTTGTTAAATACTTGTAGAACGATTTTCAACAAAATATTTAAATACATATTGAGGTAAGGTAAGTTATTGAACTTACCTCCATCGGCGGTAGTAGCATACACGACGGGCGAGTGCGGGCCAGCGCCGGCGGTGTTGTACGCGCGCACGGTGACCGCATAGCGCGCGAACTCGCGCAGCCCGCTCAGCGCCAGCTCAGAGCCGCCCCAGCCGGCCACCACGCTGCAGCCCGCGCGCAGCCCTTGTCCCTCCTCGCTACCTTCGTCTAACCTACTCAGCTCGCGCCAAGACACTGCGTACCCCAGCAGCTCCCCGTTCCACGTGTGTTGCGCGGGAGCCTATGGCATAAGGAAACTAAGGAAATAGTTCAATATCCGGCTCGAAGGACCATAAAGATATATTCATTTCGTATACCAGAGAAGAGGCTACAATGAAATATAGTTTGCAGTGACTAACTGTAAAACATATTTGCTACATAATTCGAAGTTAGTTAGCTCATAGATTCTAAGTTGGTAGACGGACGCAGCGCGCGGTGATATTGCCTGAATTTAGTTCTGTACTTACTATGTACGTTTGTACCGCACATGAATTCACGTATTATGTAACGTTAGCGTCAATAAATTTACGGCGTATACTGCGAATCATGGCGTCGCAGATCGAGCCAGCCATTCGAGTATTCCATCAGAGTAACCACTATAATGTTAAGCTGCTCGTATTCTAAACAAACGTCCCGAACAGTCTACAACAGTGAGATACATACCGACCATGACACGTGCAATTCTTCCGTGTTAATCGGCTTCACGTGAACATTTTGCGGCGTCCCACTCGGAGCTAAAAAGGGATTAAAACATAAGCGTATCATGCATATGTCATTTTCTTCAATATTATTATATAATAGGACAGTTCTTTTCTCACCTTCTTCTAGTGTAGTAAAGAGCAGAGGTTCCGAGTGAGGCGACTGACCGACGTGGTTGGAAGCGACTAGTCGCAATGAGTACGCGGCGGCGGGCCGGAGACCTTCCAGTTTGGAACTCAATGATCGGTATCCTTGAGAGTCAGGTCTACAATTATAATTATATTTCTCATACCAAAATAACAAATAAAACAAGCTCAAGTCTATATACTTATAGCAAAGACAAAAATTTCACAAACCTCTCGTTTTCTTCCGCCTCCAGCGTCAAGTTGATTGCTTGTGAGGTGTCGTCTGAAGTTGGCAGCGTGTGGATTGCAGTGCAGAGTGCGGAATATCGTACGTCAGCCTCCGTGCGGGCGCGCCATCGGACACGGATCCAACGCGAACTTGTTCCACCCAATTGTATAAACTGCGGTGCTTCCGGAGGCTCTAAGGATAAATAGAGCAAAGAAATTGTGGTAGGTTGTATAAAGAAAATTTTCATTCAATTATTTTATGTGCATTCAAAAATTTATTTCATTAATTCAAAACGAAGACAAAATCAATTGGCCATATGAAGGTACAGTCTGCTACGTTATACCTTCAACATGTAAGAACATCACAAGCTCGCTCCTGCCGAACCGGTTGTGCGCCTGGCACCGGTACTCGCCCGCGTCCGCGCGCTCCGCCGCGCGCACGAGCAGCGCCGAGCGCAGCCCGCCGCCCGACCGCGTCTCCGATATCGTCCATCTGCGTCGCAGCCGAATTCAAGATCTACATTTTATGAATTTGCGACCATGTCTGATCCAGGTGCAATGTCAGGACTAACATTACTTGTCATCTTGTCAATGATAATAATCTGCCCACAATTTCTTTGCCTTAATTCGCGACATTCAACATGCAAACTGGAGCCTTTTCGATTATGGACACTCTCTGTGCCGATCTGAGTGTTTTAGTTTAATTAGTTAGAGATTTACAAAATCATATGGGAGGCAGATTTATTGCGCTACCACGAATCTACCACGTACCACCCTCCCAACATATTAAGAACGTGGGCTGTTCTTCATTGTCTACTGTGTACACTTTCATTTAGGGAACGTAAATAATATTTAAATTCTTTAGCCAGATAAAAACTATACGCTTTACAAACAAGATCCGGCACTTTCGTGAAGAAGAGGCAAGTGCGAACCTAAAGGAGTCCAGGTCGAGCTTGAGTCCGCGATGAGTCCATTGCAGGGCGAGCGGCGCGTCGCCGAGCGCCTCGCACCGCAGCGTGGCGCTCGCGCCGCGCGCGCTCGACACGTTGCCCGGCGCCGCGCCCGCCTCCGCGAAATGCGCCGGCTCTGCGCAATACACGAGGGAAGTCCGCGTGCGCCCGGCCGCGCGCATGGAACGCTAGCACTATGCACGTGTCCGAACTGAGACATATTCATATCAATTTCAGTTAGATAAATGGCCATGAACTTTTTCATCTAAATAGATGTGATAGTTTCAAACAGCCGACGTGCTTCGAAAATCTTAGGTGCCAGCAAAATGGCGCATATTAAATAACTTATTTTATTTGTTTATATCCGCAATATTAAACATTATTTTCCTACTTGCAATGCTAGTATTTCCATGGCACTTAAAGTACGTATACCTCAGAGAGAGATAAAGTGATATTTGTCAAGGCTACTGTGGAATGCCTCATGCTTGTATTTATATAACATATGTCTATGGCTAGACCACATCACCCACCGTGCACGGTGACGTTCACGTGTTTGATGAGCGCCGAGCCGACGCCGTTGTCGGCCGTGCAGCGGTACACGCCCTGCTGCGCGCGAGACGCGGCGCGCGCGCTGAGCCGGGCGCTCGCCGTGCCGCTGCCCGCCGCGGCCGCGTCATCCGCGTCCGCCGCGCCCGACCGCTGCACGCCGCCCGCCACGTACGAGAACCCCGCACCCTCCCCCCACTCGGCACCGGTAGCCTCCCAGCGGTCCATCGTTTCCATTCCACTACCTGAATTGTCATACATTTGTAGGACAAACTCGAAAGTTTACATTCGAAGAGACTATAAAATCGCATCTCGACCATATTTCCATAAGCAAGGTGGTGAGGCGGCTAGAAACTTTAGACTTTGGAATCCAATTTCCACCAGAGCTTATTTTGGTCACCGAGTTCAGGCCAACGATACAAACCGTATAAAAGTTTCTCTGCCATGCAAGTTTGTTCACGAAGCTTCTAGTACGCCCTTTGTTTTATTTAGACGTGGTCAGCAGAGATCGACGAAACAGAGTTCACACAGAAACACCGGAGTGACGACGGGTTCGAAAGTCGGAAGTAGTCCAATGTGACCAGTTAAAAGTGTAATTGGAATGATTTTTTGAAAATTCAACTCTTGAATGAGATGCCGGTACAGAACACTTGTACTACTATAATATATGAAAAAGTTTGTGAAGATGTTTGAGTGTTTATTAAGCGGTCACGTTTAAACCGCTGAACTGATGTTTATCGAATTTGGTATGGAAGTACTTTTATCCCTCGAAAGATGAGGGAACGTTTACAAGTAGATGAATGCGCGAGCATAAGCAAGTTATTCTCATAGAAAAAAGTCACTTGGTACCTACTAAAGACGCGTTTGCTATAACGTTCATAGTGACCTTTTTGTACGTGGTAGAGCCAAGCGGCGGCTTTTGCTGCTGCTCGAATTAGCCCGCTCGACCGGGCAACGAACCACAACCTCGCAGAATACCAGCGTAAAGTAGAGGCGCTTCTGCGTTTCGATCGGAGTGAGGTAACCGGAGGCTCTATCCCTTCCTACCCATCCTCCCTACCATCCCCCAAATATCCTTAAAGGCTGGCAAAGCACCTGCAGCTCCTCTGATGTAAGTGGGTGACGATGATCACTTACAATCAGATCAGCCGCTTGCTCGGTTGCCCCTTTCCCAAATAAAAATAACCTAGCTTCGGCGCTACACGTTTGAAGCGCGCGGGGGTGGTGCAGCGCGACATGGTGTGCGGGCACACCAAACATTATTCCCTTAATTTAGGAAACAAAACACAATATCATAAACTACTGGTTTTAATATCTCTTTACATGTTTGTTTATACAAATTCTTTTGTTACGACACGTTAAAGGCTAACTACACAACTTACACCATTTCGTAATCTCGATGAGAAGAATGCTTGCTAAATGTAACTATGCATACCTAATCGTCTGAACCAGGTCACTACCGGCGTGGGGTGGCCCTTAGCGGCGCACTCCAGGAGCAGCGGGGCTCCCGACAGCACGGCCGAGTCCAGCGGCTCAGTCACCCATGATGGCGCAACTGGTGTATGAAAGAAGTAGGATTTAAAATGTTATAATGTTTTTTTCAACAATAAATGAAATGAAAGAAAATTTTTTATTTCGTCGTAAGACAGAAAATTTCGTTTGTGAACTGTTCGAATCTCATCATGTTTATTTTACAATCTACCAATGTTTCGTAATGAGGTTCTTCTGATTGAGAAGAACCAGGTCAAAAAAAAACTCCGTAGGTATTTTGATTTTGTTTCATAAAATAATCGACATGGTCCCATAGGCAACTGAAATCAGACCACAAGAATACAATGATCCACCAAACTAAAGCACAAGTGCACACTCGAACCGACCAGCCTCCACAAGCTGCATGTGTTCACAATTATGTGGCAGCAATCGCCCTCCTCAACCATACTAAAGGGAAGTGGACGACCCGCCACACGACGACACAATATTTTATGAAATCGACAAAATCAAAATGAAATAAATTATTATTGAAAAAGTTGAGCTGAAAGCCAAGGATTACCTTGGCTTTCAGCTCAACTCAAACATTATCTATTAAAAAATGTTGCGGATAGTGGTAACGAACCCGTGACAACTCAGGGTCAGCCTGCTCCATTTGATAACTTAGTACGCGAGTTACGTGAACTCGAACCCCGGTGCCGGCATCTCAAAAATTACCAATTTTTTATGTTAAACGTACCAAGTGCTCGGAGGTCAAGGAAAACATCGGGAGGAAAGCTGTATGTATGAGAAACAAGAAAGAAATATGTCGTCGATATGTGGACATCTAGTGTTGGAGCAGAGCGACATCTCCTCCAGCCTCTAAATAATAAAGTAAAGAGGCAAAGGCTGCGTCTTCCTCATCCATCACAAAATACATTAATGTTAATTCAAACCTAAAACGATGCATACGTTTTTTAAATAACTGAATAATAATCAACCCGTCTGGTGTTAAATCATAACTAAAACTTCAATCGTTTCAAAGTTATGTTCAGTTACGTTAAGCTATGTTAAGTTATTTTAAGTTGAGTTAAGTTGTGATAAGTATGGTATGTTAAGTTATGTTGTGTTAAGTAATGTTAAGTAAAGTAATGTCACGCAAAGGGTTCACCCGTCACCTTTGACGCTCAGCACGGCGGTGTAGCTGGCGACCGCCGCGTGGTTGGCCGCGCGGCACGTGTACTCCCCGCTGTGGCGGCCCGCCAGCTCCGACCACATCAGCAGCGAGAACTCGTTCAAGCTCTTCTCCTCTATCTGCGAGCAATGGTGCGCACCATTGACGGGAGGTGATCGACACAAGGAAGTGAAACGAAAGTAATAACATGATTAATAATGACATCGATACCACGTTGATGTAAAACTGTGCGATTTCGAGGTCTTTTTTACCACGTACCAGGTACCTTGCAAAATTGTCTGTCGCCAGCAGTATTTCTGAACAGATACGACTAGGGTGTTGTGAATGTTCAGGGTGTCGATAGCTACTTATCATACGGTGGGGAAACAAATTGATAGGGAACAGTGCACACAGGTTCTAAATAGAGATCTAGATAAATGATTAAAAATGTGAACCTGCAGGTCCGGGGGGATCGGCTGCCCATCTTTCAGCCACGAAAAGTACACCGGCTTGTCTCCGGACGACACTCCGCACAGCACTTGCACAGAACTGCCCTCGGTTAATTCCGAAGAAAACATGAACGGCGAAATTTTAGGTGGATCTACGAACAAAAGAGTCGCGCTGTAAGTAGCCGTGCTTATAATAATGTAGTATAAATGAATCTGAATTTTTATTCAGCTGAGACGATTGAATAAATACTTTATATATTTATACTGTTTTTCTTGACTAGAAATTGTAACAACTTTCTGTTTGTTGAAGTAAAAATGTCATTGAGACCTGATGGTAATGTCCGATTCAGGTTAAAGTTTTAGGACAACGTTTTACAATACTTAAATAAAAAGCATGTCGAATAATTGGAACGTTTCAGTTAAAAAAAGATTCTGATCAAAATTGTAAAAGAATTTTGGTTATTTTTATGATATTTCAAATAACGTGTTTACGGTGATTCGGTGTTAAGACAAAATCGGTAATTGGGCACTCCGGCACGATGAATAGTTTTAACAATAACAAACTAACAATGTACCTATTAGTTTGGTTTTAAAGATACTTGATTTCAGTCCCATTGAAGGGTAAAATAGTTGGGCAGTGTTTATATTAAGGCGGCACTAACTGCGGACTTGTAGGTCGAGGTCGCCGACGGCGGTGGCTCCCCCCGGCGCGGCCACCCCGCACGTGTAGCGGCCCGCGTCGCGCGCCAGCGCCGGCTGCAGGCGCAGCGCACCGTCGCGCGACGACACGCGCCCCGCCGGCCCCAGCGCCGCGCCGCCCGCGCCGCCCGCGCCGCCCGCGCCGCCAGCACCCCCCGCACCGCCCGCACGCCGCCACCACACCGAACTGCCGCAACGCAGCCTTGTTGCACACACACTGTAGCCTCAAGGTGCTACGTTTCGATCCAGTTATTTTAATCGTTGTGCTAACAAAATACGTCCACAGCTCAAATCTTCCATTCATAGAATACCTGCTTTCGTTGGCGCTTTTATGAAATGACCTATGTAAAACGGTATGCTTATACAAGCAGATAAAGACGAAAGAATAATAAAACCAAATATTCATATTTTCCAAAAAGTGAAGTGTTTTCTTTCATTCAGATCGGGATCATTATAGCGCGAGCCCCACTCACACTTGGCCTGTTTTTATAATTTGTTGTTCTACTTTAGAGTTTGCACTATGATCACAACATGTCTGCACGCTTGTGTGATGCCGATTTACGATAGAGCAAAAAAAGTAAATTTGTTGATTTGGACTCCCCCCCTAATTTTTACTTTTTGATAATAACACATATTATTTGAAAATTTCACCTCATTTCTTTGTCACCGACTACCTACTGCGGTTCAAAAGTTACACACCTTTAAATGTAGAACAGATGAACAAACAAACGGACGGACAGATAGCGTAGGCGTAGTAATAAGACTCTGTACCCTAAAAGGAGTAAGCGCACTCTTTACTAGTCGTTTAGGTTCCTCTATTTTATTCATTTGCATCAAAACGACTTCGAATGAAGACTGGTGCATTTACAAAGAGTTTCATAATACAAGAAACACTGACGAAGCTAACTCGATGCTTATACCGTGCTCAGTACCTAAGTCTATAATATTGATTTTAAAACTCTGTAACTAATCACAGATCTGTGTTCTAAACTCTAGTAAAGTTTCACTATTTCTTCATCATCTTACGCCTATATCCTGTTATTTCTCTTTACGTGGTCTCTAATGAAGCATTCAGCACCCGGGCGACGGAGCTCCGCCCGGCGTCTTACAAGTATGCCAATTAGGAAGTAGCAGTTTCAGAGTCACTTAAGTTTAGTGAAATCGGCAAGTAGTGGTCGAGTGATAGTCTATGAGATGGCGTTTTGATTCATTTTAATCATTTTTGTGAAAACGAATTTCCCATTCATCTCGGGGATTTTCGTTTTCACCTAATTACTTGTCGAGATAAACTTGGAATGTCAACATCATCTAAATACAAAATTTCATTCAAATCGTTAGAGCCGTTTCCAATAAGCTACAGACATTTAAAGCATTAAAACGACCAATGACCGCCGCTATCATATACGTTCAATTGTCAACGCCACCTCTGCGTAGAAAGAAATCCGTAACTCTGTGCAATGTTTGAAATTAATAAACTTTCACATTTGTAATATAAATTAAGACAAAATATATATATATTATATTCAACCAGGGCAGCGGCAGAATATCAGCGCTATAGCTACAGCTGCAGCATAATGCCGAGTCGAATGCCTTTTCGTTGCTATAATCCAACATGTTGTATTATCTGATATATCTTTGTAATGTTGTAGCATCGTATAAACAGTGTTTCTTTTTTTCTTTCTTTCATATAAATATAGTTTTGATTATGTCTTAGAGTATTCTTTTAATCTTAAGGTATGTTTTTAAAAAGTCATCATGATCCGTCCATTTGTTTTCAAGTTACGCTCATTAGTGTTATAGGAATCATCCTATGGAATGCACCTCTATGGACCTGATCGGATATCCGGAGTAAGGGCAGTAGATGGTGACGTTCTCGCCGGCCACCGCGCGCAGCGGGCCCAGCGCGCGCACCGCCGGCGGACCTGCGCGGGAGACGGTAATAAATAGAATGAAACAAATTAAAAAGTATGAACCCGCCGCCGCTTCTTACCGCGGGGGTTTCTACTATTTCTCCGATATGCAGGTTCCCTCGAGCTATTTTCCTGCATCGCCAAGCACGTGTTATTAACATCGACAGCACTTAAAATTGCTATTAACAATTTTTGTGGGGATCGAACCCACGTCACTCTGGGTCTATGAAACGAAAGCGTGGGCCTTGACAACTAAGCTACCACTGATGCGGCTAGGATTAGCCATAATTTGATTCTAATTGTTAAATTTTAAGTAATTTTATCTAACGAAGTTAATGAATTTGTCGATAGATAGAAACAAATGTCGGTTACGAGTCATTGGACGGCCGCGGCTCCTGTAAGTTAGGATCGACAATGCGTTTGCCGGCACGAGAGCGTAACTAGCGTAGTGCAATAAATGAACATCTAGAGTTCCATCCATCTAACTAGAAACAATGTGAACATGAAATGCCTGTGGGTTTTGTTTCACAGCCAAATGAGACAGACTTTATATTCTGATCGCATATCCAAGAGTTTACAAGCGGTAGGGAGACCACACTTTCACATTCTAACCATTAGATAAGGTTACTATGTCTTTTAAAAAGATTTAGTCCATGAATGCCAAAATATACCTTACAATGGTCCTGGACGCGTACTACTAGATGGCTAAGTCACAGTGGGTATAAGGACAAGACCCCACACCGACCGATATTTAAACGCCGAATCTCACCACCATCCATCTGAGCTAGCTAGCGTGGGATAATCTTTGTTTCAGAGCGCGCAATGGACCTGTGACACTGTGATCTTTGGCCGCCGAGCTTTAGCACGTCTACTGCACGACAACAAGCTTCTAATCTCGCGATACGTCTGGCCTAGTGCAGACGGCCACAGTCCAGCGAGAGCCCGCTGCATCAGCATACATCGGAGGCGTGGTTACACTCCGAGATTCTCGGTATTATTTGTTTCTATAGTGAAGATGAAGAAGCCGCCACGCACCGTAGACGTTGAGGCGCGCGGAGTGCTCGGCGGCGCCCAGCGCGTTGTGCGCGCGGCACGTGTAGCGCGCGCCGTCCGCCGCCGTCGCCGACACGTTCAGCAGCGAGGCCACGTCGCCGTGCAGCGTCGTCTGCTCGCTCACGCGGTGCCTGCGCGCGCCGCTCGGTTTACAACTCTGTTAGCTTTTGACACGAGCCTACTTACCCCATTTCGATTATCCTTCGTTTTATTATTAATGTTTTTATAAAATAAATGTAAAATGACATGTAAAAGCAATTATGTCTATCTATTATGCCATGTTATGTTAGGCCTAAAATCAGAATTGATTTTGTTGAAATTTAGAATAATGATACCATCATTCTCAAGATTTATTTGACCTGAAATTTGATAATTACATCTCGATTGTAAATTGCAAAACAAATTATAAAACCAATAAAGAAATCAATAAAAAGTATGTCGATATTATATCGAAAATGCTCACATCACTCACGTGAGTGGAATGTCTCAACTCCTGCTATAAGAGTGTAATGTCCTAAGTCTTTGTCTAGATTAGCTCTGTTCTGTAAACTATGTTCCAAATTACAAAATACAGGAATAATTTTAAAGCGACGGACGTTTCAAATTTATTCATGTATTTTGTAATTTATGATGTAGAAATGTTGCTACAGATTGACTAGCAGTCTGAAGTAAAACACAGTGTATAGGTTAAAGTTTTCTTTGATTTAATATTATTTCTTCATTTACCTATGATGGGGTAGGAACTGCTCTATCGGCTGGCCGTCGAGCAGCCAGGAGATCCGCGGCGGTGGCGAGGCGGCGGCCACGCAGCGCAGCGCGGCTACCCCGCCCGCGCGCAGCGCTTGCTCGATGAACGTGTACTGAAGCTCGGGGGCCGAGTCTGTGGACAACGCACAGCTATGTAATAAACTAAAAATTACAAGTGCTGGCATAGGAATAAGAAAGTAAAGTAACAGCACGTGAACGCCCACGGGTGAACAAATACTCTCAACTACTTGAGAGCTTCGGAGCCGTGAAGGGTCCAGTAGCCCCACACGGAGCACGGCGGACTTCACACTGAGGACGCGGGTGGCAAATTAAGCATTTAAAATGAGACTAATGTCAAGGAACAAATCACGTTTAATTTTAATTTCTTTAGTCTCCGACATGTCAGCCGCGGTGCTAGTCGCCCGCTTGTGAAAGTTAACTCGTGCTACCAGTAACCTTTAATTATAAATTAGATCCGTTCCACTCAGCAGACGCTCGCACTCTCTTTAAGCAGTAGCTGGTAAATTTTCCTCCGCTGGCCAAATATCATATTTTATTAAGTGATACTTGGAGTCAGTGACAGCCCCGCGGCCTCATTGCACACATGCAGATTTCCTTCACTGACAAGGGCAACTAACAATTTTAAAGCTGCCGACTTACAGGATTGAAACAAGATCAATATGAAACATAAAACGTGTGCCAGACCACTGAGCTCAGGTCTAATGATCCACCTATAGCCTACAGGTATACCTATGTAAAAGGCTATATAGCCTTTTAACCTGGACTCGTTTTATTCATCTATCCGTTGCCAGAAGGAAGGATATTGGCGGCCACTTACTGTTATGCCAAGGAACCTCTGCCTACCCCTGCAGGATGACAAGGGGACTTGAAACTACAAATGACTGCAAGTTTTTTTTTTAATAGTTTGGAGTAACCATCAAGTTAACAGTTCACCTGATGGCAAGTGGTGCTGCAGACCATAGGCACCAGCAAACAACTTCAATCGAAGTAGGCGACAGATCGGTTATCACTCCCGAGGACTAAGCACTAGCTCACTATACCTTACAAGCCGGTTCACAACAGCGGTTACGTTGTTTGTTGACGGCAAAAATAAGTAAGAATGTTGTAACCATCCAGACGGCTCGACAAAGAGTCTTAGTAAAGGTTAGGGTACATTCTGTTAAATAAATCATTAAGCACACATAATAATCATTGGTAAGTATATAAGTTACAATTGAAAATACATATTTACATACATTTAAGGAGACAAAGGATACTTTAAATGGCAATCCAGCTGGGTTAGAACTATGGACCGACCGCAAATAGAGCGAAGCGAAATGCGAATCGACAGTGACAAGTGGCGGCGGAAGGAAATGAACCGCCATTTGTCACGGTGGCCGCTGTATGGCGGCGAAAGGAAACCGCCATTGTGCCACTACCGCACCCGACACGCGTCTGACGAACGTCCCTCAATGTTTGACTGTAACGTAAATCTCTAGTAAGGCTCTTGCTGCTGTGCTTATAGTTAAATCTCGTAGCATTAGATTTTGTTACAAAAAAATTGTCAGAATTAATTAAACAAGGAACGCAGTTTGATCTGCTTTATTTTGGGTTTCAAAGTGTATTATAAGTAGCGGCAGATGAAGGTAAACACTGAGCTATGCGGAGAGTAAATGCCGTGTCGTTTATAGAACTAAATGTATCGGCTGTGTAGAAAGGTTGCTGGAAAGCACTCCACTACAAGTTAAGAAGAGGTGACAGAGGGAAAAGCCTTGAGAATGTTATGGAAATCTCCCGCAACACAGTGGCAATATTGTGTTAATAAATACATTATCTGTGTCTACCTTTCTGCGTAACAGTTAATACAAAGCTAAAGATCCTTAACATTTAATTGAATATAACAAAGCTATAGGATGTAGAACTGTGACCAAATCCCTCCTGACCTATTTCCTTATACATGTATACCAGACAATAGACAAACTAATCTTCGAAGCGAGTCTTTGTTTCCCCATCGCGCTCGAGCACCGATCCGCTTGTCCGCTCCGCTGCACTCTCTGTTATTGCAACTCGGTGCCGCATATTGTGCTGCCTCAATGGGCCCGCGCAGTCCGCTGCTGTGCAATACTATACACACACAGCGATACCTGCTGCTGCAGATTACTAATATAGAATACCATTGTCGCTTCTAATCGTACGAGGACAGGGACTTAGAGTGCTTATTTCACAGGCATGTATTTTGAAGCTTTTACAAAACAATAGTCTAATTGAAAATATATTAATTCCACGATTTAATAAAAAAAAAGAAGATATTTAATACATGAACATTATAAATTCACAAACGCTTTGCATTTGCATTCCTTTCAAGAAAATGCGAACCGATGTTTAGGTCTCACTACGATTCTTTGGTAAGAAACTAGAAATTGAGAACATTTAGTAAGGAAAGTTATTCTGTCATTTCCAGAGATGTCATATTTAATATATGTACAATCTGCAATAAAAATGTCAAAAAACCTATTACGATATTGGTTTGTAAAAAATATATTCGAGTGTACTTCGATATTAATATTTTGATTTTGAAACTGTAAACTATATCTAAGAAATACACAACTTGTTAAAAAAAACCACGATTGCTCTGACAAAAATATCTTACTGAAAGTTTCTAGAACTTTAAACACTTGATGTCTTATATTTCTCATTTGAACTACTATTTTTTTTAAGTGAAATATGATGAATACAATTCATTTTTATGAGCGAAGATATAAATGAAGTAGAACTAGGTAAAGTAGCAAGGGCATGCAGCTCGTATATCGAAGGCTGGCATCGTGTGCAACGTGTAGCGCTATTTGTTAGCAGCCGTCCGACACCTGGTAGGTGAAGCAAGGATATCCATTAGTCAAGCCGGACATGCAATTTATATAGGAGTATCTGGGGAGGAGTAAAAGCATGTTCATTTTTCATAAGTCTTTCAAGTCTGAGCTGTAGTATTATTTAAAACAATTTAACGACGCGATATTTGAAATCTCTCAGATTAGTATTTGTGTTTAATAATACGGGTCCTATAAACTGATTTTTTTTATTTATCAGTGTATATTGTGTGTAGTGTCATAGTTGAGAATTGACAACAGTGTCAGGCTGACCGCTAACCTAACCAGGACTCACATTGGCTGTCGAGGTCCATAGCCACAACGCCACAACGTCAAATAAATTTTGCCTTGATTCCATATGTATTAAATATTTTAATCCAAATCTAGTCTAGGTTTCAACTGTTGTACGTACAATGTTATTTTTCTAGCTCCTTCTAATTCAATGTATTATTAGTCACTGCCAATTTATCACTGGCAACAGTTAAAATTGTTTAGCATAACTTGAGCATATTCTTAATTGCAGACTGGACAATCCAAGAAGAAGATTTAAATATTCGTTCCAATCACTGCTTTGCTAAGCAGAGAGATAATTCATTATTCCTTTCTAAAAGATAAAACTAACAATAGGTCAAGATTCTGTTTCTATTTACGGTGTAAACAAACTTCCTCATAAATAAACGGTTTGATATTACAATCACAGCAAAGTCGTAAAGTAAATTTTAGTTAAATTATTTAGAAGACAACATAATAGAAAGAACATTTATTCAGCACAAGTACATAAATGTAAAATACACAAATCGGTATATTGTAAGATAACAAAGAATATTGCATGTGCCGAAAAGGGGTTGGTTTAGCATTTGCTGTGTAATAATAATCTAACTGAGCGTTCATTCTCAGCCAAAACACCTTAAAAATTGGCAAAGCGTTTAAGATAAAGATTCAAACAAACGAAGAAATAGAAAGGAATCAAAAGGTAAAGCGGCAAAAACTTTGATAAAGTATGTGGATTCAATTTACATATGCACGAAGGATTCAATTTACATATGCACGAAGAAGTAAAGGATAGTTGACGCAGACGAAAGGACTGATTTATTGTCTTGGCTCTCCTTCCACAAGCGCACTCCCACTCCATTGACGACGATCTATCGAAGGTCTCGTGTGATTGACGGATTACGGATTTCACGAGATTAATTAATCTTATTGGAATCCATAACCAACAGAGGGCGCTCCAACACGCGTAGAGCGCCGTCCGCTGACTGATGAAGTACTTTAACAAATTAGTTCGGTTCAGCTGTAATTTCACTTATACTTTTAGTTAAAAGTTTAATTTATAAATAATTGTAAAAAATAAATAAAAAATTTCTTGTATTTACGCGAACACCACACATTTGAAATGAAACTATTATTTATGGATTTTATAGCGTTTAATTTTGTTTTTACATTCTCAGCGTTTCGAGTGCTTTACAGCAGCCGCGGTCGCGGGGGCACTGAGGTGTTAGACGTCCAGATGTCACAGTCAACTCGAGCTACCTTCATCCTTTATCTATTAACTTTGGTCCGGTTTACGCAAAATGTGCTCGCAGTACCTTGAGGTCAGGCAGTATACCACTATACCACGAAACCTCAAGATACTGTAAATAAAAAAAAAACTTATCTTTTTCGCCGGCTTGAAAAACGTTTTTATAGAAGCTTTCTTCAAGACATGGCCAATCTTGTCCGTATCGCCTCTGAAATACATTAATACAGCAGGCACCCGCTCGACTCTGGCCGGTTTCACTCGAGATTTCAATAGAGAAGATAGATGGGTACTACCACCGGCTGGGGATCTGTGCTACTACCTCGAGGTACTGCGAGCACATTCTGCGTTGATCAGACCAAAGTTAATAGTTAAAAGATGAAGGTAGCCCGAGTTGACTATGACATCTGGACGTCTAATATCTTTTTTATTAATGGACATTTGACATAGTATTTACTTTATTATAAATTGCAAATGATCCTGTAATATGGCATTAAAAAAAAGACTCCAGAGATTCTTGCCAGTTCTTCGCTGAGAAGGGGTAGTTTTGCGATTTGTAGATTTTGACATTCATAAGAGGTCTGAACAAGCCTGAATTGAATAAAAAAAAATTGAATTTGACTTTGAAAGCGTGCCCTCCCTCCACAATGGGGATCGAACTCGGGTCTCCTGATTTGAGGGCTGATCCCATAACTACTCGGCTATCGTGGCTTAATCATAATACTCTTTCTGTCTATTAAACGTAAAGATGTTATGTGCTTTATTGATTCAAAGATTAGTTTTTTCTTTGATTCGCTTTCTCTCCCTACTGTTTTCAATGTTCATAGAAGAAAACCTTATTTACTTGTTACATCAGAAGTTGCCTATCTACGTGTGTTAACTTCAATAATCTCAACTTCTTGCCGAAAAACACCGAGCGCTGTTTGATGTCAACGCCCCTCGTCACCGTCCTCGTGAAAATTAATGTCAATTGCTCAGATTTTGGCAGTCCCTAACTAAATAGCTCGCTGCGCGACCGGTTTACGCGCTCGGATCACCTTGTGCGGTGATTACTCAAAAAAACTCGTTAGGGTGTATATACAATCTTTCTCCACAAATGCCTCTGTGTCTATCTGTCTAAATCACCTGCACGTGGTGCACTCTGCTACTTAGCAAAGGAGGCTCTGGAGGCCGAGTGACGGTGAAAAATCTATCCGAAGATGTCTGAACCCAACTCCCATAGACCGGTGATGAGGTAGAGTGGCGTCTGAAGCATGAGGGTATCGGCGTTGCTGCCTAGTGTGTTCAGTATGTGCAAACCCTTCAAGGAATGCGTTCCAGTTTTTGCTGACTGATGCGGTAGTATTTAATTGGCCTGTGGAATATGTTTTGTACAGTTTGAAGGTTTGAAAAAGTAGTAATTGTTTTATGGAGATGCGTCGTATGGAAGAAACAGTGCACGTATTTAAGGAAGGGAAGGAGCTCTTCTTTTCTTCGACTAAGCTAATATTTGCGATTCTATTTTGTTTGTATGTGTTATTTTGTCAAGTAGTTTTTAAAACGTACAAAAATTTAATAAATATATATCAATACAAATATTATTGAAAATCGGTTGATAAAAAAGGGTAGGCAACACCCCCACAGTGCACGTACCTGCGAGGCGCAGCTCGGCGGCGGCCTGCGCGCTGCTGCTGCCGCGCGCCGCCACGCACTGGTACATGCCACGGTGCGCCCGCGCCGCGCCGCGCAGCACCAGCCGGGCCCCGGTCGCCTGGAGCGGCGCGCCGTCGTGCAGCCACGACAGCGTGGCCGGCAGATTTGTGCTGCAGTTCAGCGTCACCGTGCCGCCGGCCTCCGCCACCTGCACCACTTTCATAATAGAAACTAGAAGCGCTGTACGCGGTAGTCGAGAATTTGAGCAATACCCTTAAAGGCCGACAACGCACCTGCAGCACCTCTGGTGATGCAGATATACGTGGGTGACGGTAATCACTTATCATCAGGTGAACCGCTTTGCTCGTTTGCCACCTTTCCTATAAAAAAAATGCATGAAAGATGCTCATAGCTAGTGCTCCAGTCCACTCCACTCCACTCCACTGCATGCTGTATTCCACGCTAGTACGCTTTCACTAAAAATGCTTCTTTCCGTTACAAGATTTTGGGATTTTGAGATCGGCATCATCATCTTTCGTCACTTCGCCCTGTCACAAGTCTACAGCTGAACTGATGTTAACAAAAGATTGCCTCTGAACTCGCTCCTGAGCCTGGTCCGTTGGCCAGCAGTGTGCGACACGTGCACTAGAGGTTGAAATTTAGAGAAACAGTCAACATATTCCTGATCACGTCTAGAAGTAATTCATAATTAAATTTATTCCACCTGACACTCAATACAAGTTTAATGAAACTTTTTTGTTTTACTCTAGATCAGTTGTCACAGTCGCATAACTTCGGGCTTAACTAATCAATCGTATTGTTACTGTTTGCGTTCTTATGTTCACGAGGTTAACCATAAAAAATGAACTTATTTCTGCTAGAGTAAGATGAATTATTTAGCTTTTGAAAAACTGCGACATTCACATCACTTGGCATCGAGTTGTTTACTTAATAAGATCTTCATTGGCCTGCCACAATTAGTAATCACTTATGGTATTCTTGTACGAGATGGTGCTTCTAAAACTAAATTTCTTAATTTTTAGGGGATTACACAATTACCAGCTTATACTGAACTTACATAAAAAAACTGCCCATACATCCAATTAAAAAAAAAGGTATTAGAGAAGCAACTGACTTCTACTCCTATTTCCCTACCTTTAGGTGTGAAAAATGTTCTGTAAATGGGACCACCCTCTAGGTATAGTCTAAAAGTAGCAGCACAAATGTACACTAAGCCGCTCACCACGACAGACGGCGTAACGGTTACGTTGAGCTCCGCATCCACGTGCAGGCGCAGCTGCACCGTCGCGTCTCCGAAGCCGTTGTACGCCTTGCAGAGCCAGGCGCCGGCCAGTTCCGGAGCCGCGCGGCCGCACAGCGCCGCCCCGTCGGCCCAGGCCCGCAACGACGCCTCTGCATCCGTCCCGGCCCCACTGGGTGGCAGCTGCACCGGCTGCAGGCGTCCGTCGCGCTCCCGATACCATCTGCCAAGTAAAGAAACGGTAGAGCAAAGGCAGTTCTATTAGACAAACATTCTACAATACTACACTTTGATAAACAGAGTTGCCTTGGGTGGTTACCGTCACGTGGCACTGTGCGTATTTCTTCAATTTCTCGATTTATCGCTCAAAAGTTTGCTATGAAACTATACATAAACGTTATGTCCGGCTCCTGCTCCATCGGCTGAATGTTAACAATATAAGTTACAATCAAAACTGCAACAAGTCAATCAGGAGGTTGCTGATGTGTTTGAGAAATTATTTACTAACATTTAAACTTCGACTACAATATCACTTAATTCAGGTAAATACTATGGCCGAGACATATTTAAGAGAAAATGTGCTTGTGCAAAAAAAAATTTTTCAGACAATAGACTCAAAACGTATTGAAAAAATGTTTAATACCATTGAATTTTTTTTTAAATTAACTGTTACTCCATAAACAATTTGGTTTTACAAGGGTTTTGGATTTACAGTATTGGTTGTAGAGCGTTCATCCGAAGCTGGTGTAGAGCTGATTTGGGGACTCAGAGAGTTCACAGGAGCTTTGGGTGTCTTTTGTGATCTCTCCAAGGCACCATCAAACACTTATCAGTGCGTCAGTATGGCTTAAGTAGTACAGAGATTCTACTTATCTTCCACTTTTAGTGATAGAATCTAAAAAGTTGAAATCAATGGCACGAGTTGTTCAGGATCGTCAGTAACAATGGGCGTTCCCCAGGGCTCGATTTTAGGCTCTTTTCTATTTCTTAGTTACATTGACTTGCTTTATTTAGTAGGGAATAAACATGATATGGTATTGTTTGCTATATTATAAAATCAAGTTTTACCCTTATAATTTGCTTTCAAATGAAATACTCTACACGTAATGGTAAACATTAAGGAACCAATGAATTTATAAATGATTGAGCTCGTCGTATTATACTCGTAGCCCGCTGCAACGCCAGAGAGTTCACTTCCTGGTGAATCCATGTTCAGTGGCATCGCTTGTATAGGACATAACCTCCGTATATCATGCCCAAAAATAAAATCAACAGCATGAACCCGAGAAGAATGTTGAAAATGCCAACTCGTGTATGAAAATCTTCCAGATTAATTCTGGCACTGGCCCCAGCTGCGTTTTGGCCGATTATTATATTTTCTTTTGGCTGAGATGACTGACACATTTTATTCACTGCTTATAATTTTAATTTAAACTGACAAAATTAACCGTTTGGCAGGGTCGCCATGTAATGTTGTACTTTGGGAGGTGTAAAAGGAAAACGTCTTCTTGCGTGTATTCCATGTTTAATTATCATCTTAATCCTAGTTTACAATTATGAAGAAAAATAAAACAATAATGTTTCTGGGTGGTCCGCGTTATTAGGGGAACATACGAGATTACACCTATTAATTATGTTATATACTAAATGCTAAGCTATGCTATAATATATAAGTATACACTCTTCAACGAGTCAGGTCTTGTGGATATCACTGTTTTTAGAGGCTGATAAAGAATAAGTATTTACAACTTACGTATAGTGCGGCACGGGGTAGTCGCTGGCGGCGCACGGCAGGCAGAAGTCGGCGCCGCGCGGCTCGCTAACCTCGCGAGCCGCCGCCGGCCGCGGCGCGCCGCCAGCGCTCCCGCCCGCTGCGCACACCGCGTGACCGGGGGAAACATGCCAGTGCTCGGTTACATGCGAATATGCTGTCACTGTACACACAGCACTACGGTGTTCAGATGTAAAATATATATATATTATTCCTGTTAATGTAATATAATGGTCTTAAAGAAAAAATAAATAAAATAATTTAGAAAAAAATGCGCGAGATTGCGGAAAGAGTATTGTATCCGAGCTGTCCGTGTTAGAAATACTGACAGACAAAAAAGTAAAATAAGTTAAAATCTGTTGATGGTCATAATTAGAGGTTACTTTGTCAGAATATTTATTTGACATTCTTTTTTTCTTGTTATGTATAATATGAGTGTATGCTTTCTGCTCACAAGGTTCTTTAGGCAGTAACTATATAGCTTTTAAACGTACCAAGTGCGTCAGGTCCTGGTTAGGGTTCCGCGGAAGAAAGGTAGTGGAAAGTTAATTTTCCCCTTACAAAAGCGTTGGACAAATTCAAAATGGATGCTGGAGGAGAAACCACGACAATAACCATAAAAGCCGTACCGTAACTCAATTTTCAACATTTTATTGTATTCATAATGCATATGCTATAGAAGATGTAAAATGGTTTGAGATCATTTAGTACCCGGTTGGGTTTGACAGCAATTAGGAGAGAGGAAGACGACTTGACATCTAGTTAAAGGTTATTATAATATTTAATATTTACATATACTCGTATTAATAAAATTATATTGTTTATAAACACAATATTTGCACAATACAACGTCATAACCTAAACTTTATTTTCGAAAAACTGTATGGCGTACACATTGAATAAAAAACAGGAAAATAGTGTTGAGTTTTTCAAATGAATAATATAAATAAATCAGTTCCTGCCGTTTACATTGGCGCGACAGCTCAATGGAATAAAACGTTCACTTTTTAACAAGTATAATTGATTAAATGGGAATAAATAATACAGATGCACTGTGTTCCTCTCAGAATATAGAATGCGTTTTCATTTCAGTTCATCATAATAAACACTTCATCAATCTCTAAAAATGAGGTAAAAGAATTGACATACTCGTAGTTGCTACGTATGCGTTGCCGGCCTTTAAGAGTATTTGATGATGGGAGGGAGGATGTGGAGGGGGATGGGGAGGGAGGATGTGGAGGGGGATGGGGAGGGAGAGTGGGCCTCCGGTTACTTCACTGATCGAACGAAACGCAGAAGCACAAGATGCCTCAACTTCACGCCGGTATTCTGTAATGCCGTGGTACCAACCCGATCGAGCCGGCCCATTCGAGCAGCAGCAATAATCGCCCCTTGGCTCTGCCACGTTCCGGTTTGAAAGATATTGAGAGTCAATATAGTTACGGGCTATGAGGCATTCCATCTTAGTCCTGTGGGCTGTGGTAGTCATCTTGGCAGATGGACTCTGAGCTCTTTCGTTACCCGATCCAGTAAAACATATCTCCTGCAGTGGACTTTGGACGTAAATTATGATGTGTTATATATATTATACGTAATTATGTCGACATACATGATATTTGCTAAATAAACAAAAGTAAGATAATTGCTTACATATGACATTGAGCGGGGTGGGGCTGGAGCGCTTGGCGACATCGGAGCGCAGCTGCCGCGCCACGCAGCTGTAGGGTGCCGCGTCCGACGCCGTGACGTCACGGATCAGCAGCGTATCGCCCGCCGCCAGGTAGCGTGGCTCTATACAAATGCGTCATCAGCCTCGACTTTTGTATAACAAACACAGTTTTATTTGTTCGGACAATTGTTGGAACCACGGGTGTCCCTTGGAGTTAGGCCAACGTTCTAGTATATCAGATTATTTTGAACTCTCGTACAATAATGGACTTCCTTATGAACGTCCGCGAGTCACGGGCGCACCGTGAAGCCTGGCGCTGTACGCCACAACAACGCGCTGTGTAGTATCTCGGGCAGATTTAGGCAAGTTGTTGTCGCTCGGAGCCATCACTCAGCGTCGCCCGGCCTCCGCTCCGCGCAGCCATGAGATATTGTTTTAATTAATATTACTCCGGGCGACACATAAATATGCTGCCACGGAAGGCCCTTGTTAGACGTCGGCTCGGAGCTTTAATAAGAAAGCTTTTCTTACTTCTCCAATGAAAATATGACTGAGAAAGATGAAGACCTGACAGTTTATCATATTGAAAGTAATTTTTGGCACATTTCTTATTTGTTTTGTACATTGTATACGTGTTCGTGTTGCAGCTTTAAGTGCCTTTTTGTTTTTAGTTAACTAGTTTTGGGTCCATCTCGTCGAGCCGTCGCTGCCGGAACCATCCTCTAACCTATTTCTGGCGCTAATTAGAAGCGCGACCACTGTCGTTGCTTTTTGAAAGCAACACCACCAGGATAACCAGATACCATCTCAATCCTTTAGAGTGACATGCGTTGTCTGTAACCTTCTTGGATTGAATTTTTTTACAGGTGTCCACGAGTTACAGTGGCCACCTGCCACCAGGTGGATTGTGAGCTTCATGGTTACTCCAACGAACTAAATGAACCACATTTTCAAATATCTTTCGTTAATAGTTAATACACTGGCACTGACCGCGCATGTCGAGAACGCGCCCCGCCCGGTACCACAGCGCGGGTTGCACGCGCACGGCGCCGCCGGCCGCGCGGCAGCGCAGCGCCGCCACGCCGCCCTCCGACACCGCCTCCGCCTCGACCACCGCCTCCCAGTCGCCGTCGGCCGCTGCTTCCCAAACGTAAAAAGTTATATCTCACGAATGCCCAACTGTTAGAGCACAGGAGCTGGAACGCACCGCCGTGCTGTGTATGATGTCTGTAGCTAACTATGAGACATGTCTACAGTAAGTATCTTAAAATCAACAACAATGCAATAATATACAGATTTGCGCCTGGCCACAGTTCTGCCGCTGTTCTTCGACTTCATGTGTTCACTTTGTTTCATAGACATTTTTATTTCTCAGGTGTAAAAGTTTCCTCATAATATTAAAAAAGTTTTAATAAATCAATCTATTTATTATACTCTCATACTACAAAAGGCGGGCTTATTGTTTAGCTGCATATAAAAATACGTAGCGTGACACCTGGCTCCAGCGTGACGAGGCGCGACAGCACGGCGCCGCGCGGGCTGGCGGCGCGGCAGCGCAGCACCTGCGGCCCGCGGGCCCGTGACACCTGCAGCGAGCCGTCGCCCAGCATGCGCCTGGTGCAACACGGAATGTAACCAGTTATGTAAATTATATTCTATAAGTATGAAAGAATAAATGTCAACCTCTCCCAAGCGCGGTCCACGCTGCTGACTAACGCACGAGGCTCTGGAGACCGACTGATCACAGAAAATGGATGTATTTCCTGGAGTCAGTCGGTCTTGAACCAAAATCCCACAGACGTGATAGTGATGGGGAGCAGTAGCAGCATGTGTGGGTACCGGCACTGCACTCACTGGCCCACTTCCCATGGTGGTGAGTCTGAGCAAATCTTTGATGCATGTTCAGCAATCTCTCGTTGCCACAATCATGGTAAGGCTTAAGTAGACTGTAAAATAATAGAAGATATACAAAAATATAGCGATATGACGTGACGTAAGGAAATTTTGAGGGTTCTTTATTATGATGGACTACGCTTTAAATACTAGGAAAATTACTGCAGTAATTATCTACTTATTATAAATTACACTTTAAGAATGTAATTATAATTTGTCCCCGAGACAAAACGCTTTCCTTATTACCCTCACGGTTTTAAAGACCTCTTATAAACACGAGTCCATTAGAGAAAATTAATATATACATCTATTTACCGGGCCTCGCCCTTAAGGCCAACCTACGAGGCTCTCAGGTCAATAATTCTACTTTTCGACGCAAGACTTGGATAATTTTTTTTTCTTTTTTGATAAGGGGGAAAAATTTGCTAACAGTTGGTAAGAGCCTGCTGCAGCCCATGTACACTAAAAGTAAGAAGCTTTGATGACTACAGTAGCTAGAACACTGAAACTCAATAATTTAAAAAAAGTTTAATTGTTATATCAGTATGAATATTATTGCACAAATTTAAATACGTCGGTATTAAGAGGGACAATACCATGGGTTTCTCTAAAAAATGTCTATAAAACGACGTTCTGGCGACCTAAAGGTGTCGAAAATTCAATTTGGTAAAGTGGAACCCGAATCAGGGCAGCAGCTTCTCCAGGACGAGCACACGGGACGTGCATAGCAACCCGCCCGGTCTTCTACGCATGAAGTTCCAGCTTTTGTTGGTGCCTCCATGAAATATCCTTTGTCCTACATGGTACTTGGTATCGTCATTAGAATTTTCCACTTTCTACTCGCGGGTGTCGTAAGAGTCGACAAAGGGGTCTTTAAAGTTGCAAATGCGGCCGACCGATGGCGGTAGAGCCATCTCGAAAATTACCAGTCCAAATGAAGAAGACCGATGAAGGGCAGCGGTGTTGAAGAAGCGAGATGTCTGGTGCTGCGATCACCAATCCACTTGTCGAGCTATCGAGGTTATGGTATATCCTCCTTGATGATAGAAGCTTATGTCCTTCGGTGAACTATTTACAGGTTGGTAAGAAATAGAAAACCGGGGTACATAGGCTGATAAAGGTAAAGCTGCAGGATTCGGGTTCCGCAGGTTGCGATGGTTTTTCTACAACTAACTGGGAAGCACTAATGGCATATTCCACGTTATACAAATTTCTATTTATTGAATGGAAATTTCTTTATTTATCCGAGTAACATTTACATTTGTCGATAATTTTCCGAACTCATGTGTTTTTTGTATTCAATTTTACAAAATATACTATTTCTGGTTTATGCTATAATCTCACAAGTAGAATAACAGCCGAGTATAATTAATTGCCTACACATTGTAGCGAGTGAATGTGTGACTTACGTCATAGCCCTTATTTAACTAAAATAGTAGATTTAACACATATTAAAGTAAAATTTATAACTGAAGTACTATCGACATGAGCCTCGGGTTTGAATTGCCTTTGAGGTCAATATTTGTGCAACCCGCAATTAATTGAGTTTTTCGAGTTTAGTTGTGTTTTGCCGCATGCGACAAAATGGAAAGGAACTATCTCGTAACATGTGCGTTGTACATAGAAGCATGAAATTTAAGCTTGAGAAAACATAACGGTCCGAATACATATCTATATTGCTCAGTTATGCAAAGGGGGACAATGAAAAATCCGTCTAAGCCGGCGTGGTTGTGCCGCTCGGAGAGACATTTAATTTATCACGCGGAGCCGCCGCTGCTCAATCATATTACAAAGTTTACGTCTTCGTCCGTTATGGACGCGGCTGGCTCTGGCGTCCAGGAATTTCTCTGTTTAATTTGTTGAAGTGCCCGTGGACGGGAACTCGTCCCGCGGAGTGCAGTCTCCTTACGATTGTAATAGTTACGCTGACTTTTCATTGATTTCTTATTTGTTTGTTTGCTTTGATCTCGGCTGTTTCATAAAATTCGCGGCGAATTCTTGTCTAACAAAGATCTCGACAGCTCATAAGATACACCCCATGTATATTGTTCGGAATGATCTCCGGCGCTAGGTTCCACCGTCGTATATCGCGACAGACTTTTATGTTCCACCTACATCATGCATACGGCTGGCACTTCGCCGCAGAGATTTTCTCTAGGAATTTTCTGGAACGATCTGCGACTTTGTGGAGTCACCAGCGGTGTTTCCCAACAGTTACGGCTTAAAGGCCGGCAGCACCAATAGCTCCTTCGGTGTTGTGGATGTTTGTGAGCGTCGGTGATCACTTACCATCAGGTAAGCCTCTAGCTCCTTTGTTCCGTTTTTTAAAAAAATTGAGATTTGATGGATAGTAGATTAAAACATATAACTATGTCTTTTGACAAGTGAAATTCACTTTGATTTTCGCACCATGTTCATTCGAGCCTTGAAATAGTTTCACCTAAATGTAACAATAACTGAAAAACGTGCATTATTGGATACCGACCGGCAACAAGAAATTAAAACATCTGTCCAGGACAATGAGTCTGTCTTCGAAAGCGTTTATTACATTTTCTATTGATCTCCTTATGCGGGAAGACAATTTTCAGAATCTTTTGATTACAGAATACGAATATAAATGTAGTTTCGGATCTTCCCAGCAGTTAGCAGCACGCACGCGCCTGCGCGAACGTTATTCCTTGATTAAAATTTCAGTCACACCTAATGCTCGAGCAGTAGACAGACATCGACGTTTCGATCTTACGACCTTCTTGCAGAATTGTTAAATCTGAAACGTGAAGGCAGAGACGAGAGCATGTTCTTCTTCATACGCCTGTGTATGTCCACTGTTGGGCATAAGTCATAAAAGAGCCAAGAAATTCTGACACGCTATGCACGGAATGTTTGCTGATACTAACCAGTCTCGCAGTAGACACGCTAGAGCATATCGCTGCGCTGGCACTAGGGCTGCTGCGCTGTCGTCACTTGGTGTGTGCTCATGTATGTGCGTCACATTCGGATAGATTTTGGGTGTGTCCCTTGGTCGGGCGCGTGCATCGCTTGCAGGCCGACAAGGACGTCGACAGCCAGAGGTCAAGAGGGCATGTCCCGTCTGTTACCGCTTTGAAATATGTTTAAGAAATCAAGCGTTACTTTGTTAAGACGCGCATACAATATAAAATAAAATCCCCGACGTTTCGAGTGCTTCACAGCAGCCGCGGTGACGGATGGACGGAGATGTTGTGTACAAAACAAAATAAAACGCGATAAAATCCGTAAATAATAGTTTCATTTCAAATGTGTAGTGTAAGTAAATACAAGATATCATTAGAGTGCTGTATAACTTCATTTAGAGACAAGAAGAGGGAGGAGAGTGATGCCTCCCCCCGAAAGTACGTGCAAATCTGATAATAATAATTATTATAAATGTTTATTCATGTAAAGTTCTAAGCTTTTTATAATGAAGACCATTCTATTATCTGAATAAAAAAAATGAACACCCACTAGCACACCAATGACATAGATTACATCTGGCTATCTCATCTCAACTATGATTTACATTACGCCGACGGCCGGAACATGCCGCCGTGATCGTCATAGCATCTGCAGTTGCGGGTCGGCAGCTCACCTGACTCCCGGCTCGTCGAGCAGCGGCGATCCGTCGGCTGCCAACCAGCTAATGCGCGGCGGCGGGTCCCCGCTGGCGGCGCAGTGCAGTCGCACTCCCGCCGCGCCCAGCACCACCAGCGCCGGGGGCTCGGACGTCAGCACCGGCCCCAGTGGTACCGGCGGCACAGGCTCGCTCACTGACACTGTCGAGTATTCAACTTTCCTAAAGCCTTTAACTGGTACTTTCGTCTCATCTATGTCAGGCTATCTCATTTCTGTATGTTTTTACTACGTGTCCACTGCAACCACTGCTGTATTGAGGTTAGAAAGGTATAGAGAGTTTGTACAACCACAGGTTGTGCGGCAACAGAATCTTAATCCTCGGGGGTGAACTTCTTAGACTGAGGTTGTTTGAAGAGGAGCATGGGCTGCATTAGGCACTTACCATCAGATGGACTGTCAACTCGTTTATAATCTAATAAATCCAATGTCGTTAAAACACGAAAGGTATAGGTACTCTTTCATTTCAGCCTATCACAAGTCCACTGCTGAACATAGGCCTCAACAGAGTTTATAAGAGTGTAAAGAATCATAGGTACGTTGTTTTTTTTTAATGCTAACTTAATATTTATTAATTTGTAAATGTATAAGAATCAGAAAAAAAATACGCACAATTGATGTAAGTAAAAACAGTTTTTACGTTAACATACGAGATAAAATTTTATCATTTAAAATAAAAACGCAATAAAGTCGAGTAGAGCCGGACGCAGCGGCGGGCGAGGTATCTTCTTTTAGTTTTTCATAAAACATTGCTGATATTAAGCTAAAAAGTACGAAAAAAGATTTCATTAAACTTTTGTGCCGCGGTCGCCCATTGTGTCTGAAAGGAATCATAAATAAAGACATCGTCTCAGGCGGGGCATCTCGTTGAAACTTCTCAAAATTTCTTAATAACGCTGGACAAAGGCGAACGGATCTTTGTTATCTCCCGAGTTTAGAGCACAGTCACAGTTTTATCCCGAGATGCGCGCTTAAGTACCGGGCCATGTTCTTCCGGACCGGGAGAAAACTTCTAACCACTTAAAAGTCCGACGGCAAAGAAGCTTCGAAGATCTTCGACTGAAAAAATCGCACAAGTTGGTGAAAGTTCGCGAAAGTTCGTGGCCGCACGCGATCGTCCTCAAACGTATAATTCAGTTGACTTAATGTTTCCAAAGTAGTTTCTGTTTTACTTTTACGAATAACGCTGGCGCACTTGGAGCTGGAGCCGGCGAACACTGAGGCGCGTATTCGTCGCGTTCTCTAATTAACCGACGGAGCTGAAGACTTTGTTCTTGTGTACTTAGGAGACGTGCGACTAGCCACGATTCCGGATGGAGCTAGACGCGATCATTTGTAACAGTAAGCACCAAACGCTTTGATGTATTTGTTATACAATTCACACGTTTACATTATTATAACATTATCGTATCCGTGGTAGAGCCAAGCGGCGGTTTTTGCTGCTGCTCGAATGGGCCAGCTCGACCGGACTGGTACTTCGTGCTTGCAGAATACCGGCGTAAATTAGAGGAATGTTGTGCTTTTGCGTTTTGTTCCGTGAGTGAGGTAAGGTCGGAGACCCAATTTTCCTCCCCATTCCCTACCATCATACTCCCTTCGATCTCCCAAATACCCTTAAATGCGGGCAACGCACCTGTAGCACCTCTGCTGTTGCAGATGTACGCGAGCGACGGTAATCACTTACCACCAGGTGCACCGCTTGATCCTTTACAGCCTTTCTCATAAAAAAGTAATGAAGTGTATATAAATGGCATATTTAAATGACATCTAGTTGGCGCAGTGGCTCGCGAGTCACGAACGGGAGAAGTATTTGAACTAGTAATTATGATCTATAAACAATTGTTGTCTGGATATTTATCCATGGATAAATTGTCTGTAAATACACGAAATTAGTACTAACGTTTTTTTTATTTCATTGGAATCGGTTGAAAAACTAGCGAACAGTCCAGCTGATGGCAAGTGGCTCCTGCAGCCCGTGGACACCTGCGAACAACCTCAGTCGAAGAAAGGACTATGAATGCCTCTCAGCCTGTAATTATATTGTCTCTGTATGCGTTTCAAACAGGAATACAACAGTAGTGTGTTTCCTGATGGCAGAAATGGCTACGAGGGTGGTAGCCACCTAGACGACTCCTAGACAGAGAAGTAATCTGACACCAGTTAGCTAATTTGAATGAAATTTATTGAACATGTTTATGCTCACATAAAGTTTAGTAGACTCTAGAAGCTGGCGGATTACTTCTACACACGAGTATATGTGAGTAACTAAAACAAATCGTATGAAAAACAAAGAAAGGTATAGTATATTTACTCATCTACAGACCACTTGTTTTAATCATTGTGAAGTATCTCTCGACATATCCTAGGATCTATCGAAGCCACAGTATCAGATATATATAATAATGAAGGTTGACTTACTTTTTAAATGACACCCAAGATGCAGGAGCATTATTAGCAACATCTCGCGACGGGTCGGCCACGCGCTCTCTTGCACCTGCGGGCAGATGATACGTTATCAGATCATCAGTGAATGTTTTTTTCTGATTGAATAATTGCTGTTTTGTTAGTTTGCTACAGTCCATACTCTAAGAATATGAGTGATGCTTCCGTCTCCTGGATCCGACTTCGATCACTATGCGCAGTTGTCAACTGCATTGGAGATGTTATAGTGCCGTAAAGGTACGCGCAAACACAGAGGCGCTCGCTCCTCTTTAAGTTCCCATATCCGATGTAACGCTGAAGGTATGAAGGAGAGTCAGATGAAGTGTAAGAGACACGGGACGCACATGACTCAGCCACAGCCGAAGACCAATAATTTGAGTTCTTCCATAAATGTTGACTTCGTCTGGGATACTAACCCAGGACCTATTGCTCAGCAATCGAATGCACATACATTCAGCTACGCGGTCGTCAAGCCGTAGTAGCCTAGTCGTAGGGGAGCTATCTTAAATTTCACAGCGACCCGAGTTCGATCCCCACGCCGGCGCCGCTAAAACTTTAATTAGCGATTTAATTAACTTAATTAAATTAACTTTAATTAGTAATTAACTTTAAATGCTGATGCAATCTACAAATAAAGTTTATCAGATTGCAAACATTGTATACTCAAGAAAAAGCACGAACGTTTCTCCATTGAAACAGATAACCGAATAATACATAATTTACAGAGCAAAGCGACCAATGATTCAATGATTATCTTAATAACGAAGTTAAAACTTATGGCAACCCGGCGACGGCCCTCCCCCCGCCGCACTTTAATTTTAAATTCGCGTTCCGTTATCTTTGCGAAAAGAAAGATTTATTGCTCAAAGTTTGAACAAGTGTCGTTAATGAAAGTGCTTTTAAATATATCGAATGAACGTAGGGTCGTGTAGCAGTGTATTAACATCGAATTTAAGATTTGTATCTGACCGGCTGAATTATTTTTACAATTCTACAGGTATGTTGAAACGTGAGTAAATTATAAGTTTAATTAAAGTAAAGTAGCAGCCCACTGCTGGGCAAAGTACTTCTTCTCAAATATCTGAGAGGGTTTTGGAGCCGGGAAGGGCCCGCCAGACTGCACCAATATGGTCTTCCTCTCGATGTTCTTCGTCACCGCCGAGCACGTGGTAAATTTACTTACAATCGCAATAACGGACATCGGTACCATAGGAATAGGAATGAATTGATTCGAGACCTAGAATTGTAAATTTATACCGACTCTAGTCTGATGACAACGCATTCAGCCCGCTATCGCGAAGGCTCTCTCGGCTCCAATGAATTTATCAAGTCCTCTATTCAAATGAATACAGTTTTAATGCAGGCAGAAGCGAATGGAATCGCTTTTTGAATGACAAACTAAAATAATTTGAATTGAAAGTGATTGTGACGAACTGTAAAGCGTCAGATGTTTTCATTTTAATGTTAAATTTTATGTTTCTATCTTCTTGTCTGGCTTTCAGATTACTGATCAGCCGTTGACCTTTCAACTGTGGGCACAGCAAGTAAGTACCTTGGAAGGAGTCCAAGTATTTTGCAGAAAACTTTCTTCTTAACTATGTTTACCTTCAAATTATAGTAGATTGATACATATGAGATGTGTATTAGTATATAAGTGATGTATGCTTTAGTTACTAGGCCAAATATATTCGTTCTTTTGACTTGACTAGTCGTCTCATTTATCGAGCTCGGGCCCATACCCTGTAACCTAGACAGACTTGTCCAGAAAGAGTGCACGACAGTCAGGCCTTCACTAGTTCTTTCGGGAATTCGAGAGTTTTATTATATAATATAGGAGGCAAACGAGGTAGCGGCTCACCTGGTGGGAAGCGGTTAGCGTCGCCCGCGTGCAGCTGCAATATTTGCACCAAAATCTAAATTAGAATGGTCGTGTTTTGTTGCATCCCGTGCCTTTGATACTGCTTCTGACCCTCTGTGCGCTTGGACTGTCGACACTATAACATCTCCTGCAACTGCTGACAGTACTCGGAAGTTGTTGCCGTGATCAAAATCGGCCAGAAGGACATGATCATAGAACAGGAAGAGATCTCTTTATCCATTTTGCAGATAGGTGTTACATTGAGATAACATTCAAGTCTCTAGGGTCTGCTCTCAGAGCTCGTAGAACTTTTTATATTCTTCTATTAATTTAGGGGCCTTTGAAGCTCGCAAAAACCCAAAGAGTACATCTTCATCATCATCATTTCAGCCTGTCCCAAGTCCACTGCTAAACATAGGCCGCCCCCACAGATTGCCACAAAGCTCGGTCCTGAGCCAACTGCACTCATCGACATTCTGCAGGCCAATGCCAGTCTTTAAGGATAGTTGGGAGATGGGAGGGATGATAGGAGGGGAGTTGGGAGTGGGGAATTTGGCCTCCCCGGTTTCCTCACTCATCGAACAATGCGCATAGGTTGCGCCGGCCCCTTCGAGCAGCAGTAAGGTAACCGGAGGCCCATTCCCCTCCCCTCCTACCCTCCCATCCCCTGCCTCTTATTAACTTCCTCCCTCCAACTTTCCAAAGATCCTTCAAGACCGGCCACGTATCTCCAGCTCCTCTGGTGTTCCGCCACAACAACCGAGTGTCTAGAGTATCTGCCACCGCTCACCACCTGCTGCATTGATCCATCAGCTTTGGTGGAAAGTGAGTTGAAAAGACTAAAATAAATGGCCAGTACTATAAGTGTTAGGTTTTAGGGTTCCGTACGCAACGTGCAAAACGGAGCCATGCGGAAAAACTTAATTAAACATAAGGTACAGTGGGCGGTCTTATTGCTAAAGGCGATCTCTTCCAGACAAGCTTTGGGTGGACAGGATTGTTAAGAATCCATTTGGAAGTTGCTTGGTACTACAATAATTATATATACATATTATATAAATACAGTAGGTACATGCATATCAATCTTATCACAACCTAGTTACCAAGACACAGGGGATCCTAGTTAGGGACTGGATGAAGTTTTAAAAAATATTGTTGTCGACACAGTTTTTTTTAAATAAAGAAACCGGTTTACTATGGGCTTCGAAGCCAAGCCCTGTTTATTTATGTTAAGTATAAAAGCAAGCGCACACGCGCAACTGAGTAGTTTCACTAACACACGGCTGCGGCACGTCCCGTACAATGTTTATCGCCACTTAACCGCTAACAGCACTTGGCTTGTTCCCCGCGCGTCACACAGAGCTCTTCACGCCGAGCTTACACACGAGTTACACGAGCGGCGAGCTTTTACAGCCTCTTTGTGTAGTGACCTTTTATTTATTAGGATATCAAATGACTCGAGGCTCTTCAGTGCGTGAAAGTGTTGTTACACTCAAATTTACAGTCTCCAAAGTAAAAAGAAGAATTTGAAGTATTCCAAAGTACCATGAGAATTTAATGTAATAGTTTGTGTTAGATTATATGATATCGGCCAGTCGAGATTGAAACAAAGCAGAATAAAAATATTTTAAGATGTACTTTACGCCAGTGATGACTTATGCTCTGAGACTTGGTCCTTCACTGCAGGCCGTATGAGGAAGCTCAAAGTTATTTCTTGTGTTTACGCGAAAAATACACATTCTAAATGAAACTGGAGGATTTCATCACGTTTAATTTTGTTTTAATATACCCGACGTTTTGTTTGCTTTACAGCCGCCGTGGTCACGAGGGGACTGAGGTGTCAGACGTCCAGATGTCATAGTTAACTCAGGCTACCTTCAGCTTTTATTTATCAATTTTTGGTCCGATCTATGCAGAATGTGCTCACAGTCGAGGTCATCCAACCATCTTCTCTGTTGAAATTAGTATGTTTTTTTTTTATATCAACAGCCTCGCGTATCATCCTTAGCAGGAATCGGTGTTCTTTTGCGAGGATTTGTGGTTTATCAAATCTGATGTAATGATTGGGGCGATCAAAGATAAGATCACAGACTGCAGACTTCCTAGAGCGTCGGTGTTTCACGGCAGCTATGTGTTGTTTCACGCGGGTCCCTATAGATCACCGTAAAGAATAGTTTCATTTCAAAAGCTCAAAGTTGCTTAGGTTGCTATGGAAAGGGCTATACTCGGTGTTTCTCTACGCGATAGAGTCTGCAACGTCGATATCATGATCAGCAAGCTGAAGTGGCAAACGGGCCGGTCACTGACAACCGTTGGGGAATAAATAGTTCTAGAGTCGCAGCCATGTACAGGCCAACGCAGTGTGGGACGACCCCCGACAAGAGTGACGACCTGCGTAGTGTTGCGAGATGTCGATGGATGCAGTTGGCGCAGGACCGAGTTTGCAATCTTTGGGACCGGCCTATGTTCAGTGGACTTGGGATAGGCTGTAATAATGACGATGAAGATGTGCTCTTTAGGTTTTGCAAATAAGTGTAATCTATCTAAGAGCTTCAAAGGCCCCTAAAAAAATAGGAGAATTCTACGACCCCTGAGAGCAGACCCTAGCAACTTGAAGTTATCTCAATCGAGCACCTCCCTGCACGTAAAATATTTCGGATAGTTCCCAACTGCTCAGTCGGCACTCTGTCTGTCCGTTGGTAACGTTGCAATGACGACAGCCGAGTGTTTCATTATTGTCTGACTTCGACTACACGGCGAAAGTTCGATACTAATGAATTCTCATTTTGTGTGGAACTTTCTAGACAATACTCGTAAGTTCGAATGCTTGGGAAATCGCGTGGAAGTTCAAAACTTGTATAATAGCACCTAAATGTTTCAGTTTCAGTAACACTCGCCTTGAAGATTCCGCTTTAATTTGCTGCAGATTTTCATGCGTAGTTATAAAATATTGTAATTAGACAATTTCATTGCCTGCTGAGCTCGAAAGGAATTTAAGAAAGTTTTACTTTGGAGGTAATGTGCTTTAAAAACTTCTGATTAATATTTACAAAAAACTTATCTACAATAATAATATTTAGAAAATCTTTATTTATATTAAATAGTAGACACCTTTTCTAGCTAGAGCTTGCTATCTAGATTCCACTGGGATGGCACCGCACTCCAGCAGCACCACCAGCAGTTACCCTACTGCTATGTTCCGATACTGATTCAGAGGTACATAGGGCCAGAATACAATTATTGGCTGTGAGGCATTTAGTCTTAGTCCTCAGGCCAACGCATCTGAAACCTTCCTTCGAATGAAGCTGGTGCAGCTGCTCCGCGGGCTGCAGTAGCCACTTACCGACTCACTGTACTGCAGTACAGTGAGTCGGTAAGTGGCTTGTCACAAAAATCCAATAAAACAAATGTATCCTAACTTTATAGTATGGTAGATAGTCTGCTCCCCTCTTTTGCCGGCCGCGTGTCGAAAGGGTGTTGCCGCTGGAGAGCTTTCAAAATCTCATGGCGACTTATAAATGGCGGATTAAACAGCTTAGAAAAACCTGACCGAAAACATATAGACCACGTGAGATAGCAGATTTATGATTAGGAGATGCCTATGTCTCTAGCTGTGGGCTATTACTGGAACAGAAGAAAACAACTAGAGAACCGTGGTGGGGTATGGACGGAGCACTCGGTTTCTTTGTTCATTACTTGTTAATTGCAATCTCATGTGTCGACTTCCGCTTACTCTCTACTCTGCGGAAAGCGGCAGCTATCGCTATAATGTCTGTATTGAGTTTATGGACAACGGATTCGCAACTGGATGTCTAGTTTTCTAATTTTACAATAAAAATTGAGGAGAAAAAATTCTTTATATAAGTTTTTTAAGTTTCTTTTTGCTATGCAATGCGTTATGAAGAGTTTTTTGATAGATGAAGTGTTACAGGAAAGGCGTAGCTACCTGCCCGAAGCACCGCGGTTTGCGGACAATCTAACATTGGTCGACGTCGCCAACCGCCGCCAACGACCACGGTATTCAAACCCAGTCGAAGCCAATATAAAAAAAAAACATTATTGGTTTTCGGGTTTGTTCGTGTTGTGTTATGTCCCGGGTCACTGCATCGGAACCTTCCCTCGGATCTTATCGCATATGCCTTATCCAATAATAAACTCTTGAATGATAGTTTCATATTACCCGGTTTGTCCAAAGTGAGGCAATAAATCAATGTGAGTAGGAATCAGTTGCAAAAATAATGTGGCTAGTGGAATTACATTTATCCCAAAAATTAGGAATAGTGGAATTTTTTTATTTCAGTCAGGTTTTCTGATTATTGTTTACACTTAATTTTTAGATGCAAATATTTGTTCGATCTTGACTAGTTTCAACAGTTTCTCAGAATTTGGATAAACATGAAAAGGCTGCTCTTATGTTATTTATGAATTTAAAAGTAAAAAAATTGCATTTTTCAAAAATAATGAACTTAATCATTTCTTTTCCTGAGTAATATAAGGAATATATTGAATTGTTTTAAGCTGGCATCTAACGGTGGGTGGTATGATTTAGCCTAATTTATTCATAATTGAGACTTAATAAAATCTTAAATGTAACATAAAAAGCAATTAAGAAAACAGATTATTTTTGTTTCAAATTAATTTTAATTGTTTTATTTGCTTAATGTAGCTAACATTTACACCTCAATCACATTACGAGATACAGAATAGAAAAATGTGTACTAAAAAAAAATATTACTAAAATTCTTAAACACAAAAAAGAAATATAAAGAATTTAAGGAAAAAGAATTTCCCGTATCTAGGATAATGTATTACGAAAAAAAATATAATTCGAAATACTTACTGTATATTTTAAAATTATTAATATTTTTATATATAAATATTTTTTCACGTTCAATGGTATGTTACAATTTTTATTACGTATTTTCGATGTATTGCTCATTAATAGCATTAATCATAATTCTAATTGTTAGCAATAAACAGTCGACTTAAACAGTGTCGCGTCGTCCAGTACACTAAGTTAAAATGGCGTAATTTTACTTGCCTAAAGTGCACGGACTCTGTTTTGACTTCTGAGGCATATGAATATACGTCAGTCGGGATACGTGAAGGTACGAAAGGACGAGTAATTTTCCTCTACGTGAGCGAACACTTGCGGCACTGTAATATCTTCGGTGCAGTTGACAACCGAGAGCAATAGCAAGTCATAGCAGTTGCAACAGTAATAAGTTAAATCAAGCAATCTGTCGAGATGAGAGTGACTCACTGGACCGTGGATGTGAGAATTAAATGATATCAAAAACCTTCACCGTGAGCCAGCAGTGTAAAATAAAATGTTTATTTCAGACCGGGAGATCCCTGCCACCCGCCAGGGGTGTTCTAAATAATAATGATGCAGTTATTTTGATTACACTGGACTGGGCAGTGGTTTCCTTCTCCACCTAGGACTCGTCTGGGTGGGTACTCACGATTTTTGTTGCCTCTATAGACAGAAATGGATAAAATTTTATTCTTGTTAGTAATTTTATTCTTTCCAAAGGTCAATGATATGTTTCTCACCATATTTAACAAAAAATATTTTTGTTGAAAATGTTTACATGCATCTAATATCCACATAATGTTGTCAGTGCCCACAGACAATATTTATCTAAATTCACGACTTTGTAATTATTATTATTATAATATTTTTTTTACGTAACATAATTTTGATTACAATCGAAAATAAATCTTTACTTATTAGAAAATCTTATCATTTTTTTTTATATTGAGGGGTATTTTAATAAGTTTCAAGTTAATGATTGTGGGTTGTTTATGAAGAACTGCGAGATTATATTATCCTAATAGTATCGTAAATTCCGATTTCAATGTCTCTTACATCAAAAACATACGTTATTCCTTAATTTTAAGTTTGTAAGGTTCCTGATATCGTGATTAGTCCGTTGCATTTCGTGTTTATAGATATAGATTGAATCACTTAAGAGTAACCTTTAAGCAATAGTATTTTCGTTAGCGGCGCTAAAACAACGCCGTTACTTGTGAAAATAATTTCTTGAACCTCGGAATTTCATTAGAACTTTAATAATACAAACACCCCAAAGTCGCTGCGAACGCGCCACTGGTGCGTAACGTTCCGACTAACTTCTGCCGAAACAATAAACAGCCGACGTTAACTTTTGCAATGAACGCACCTGTTAAGAACCGGAGACTGAATCACCGATAATATCTGGTACAAAATAATTGCACTGAACACTAGAAAAATAGAAAATGTTTCGATTTATAAATTTTAGAAAGTTTCCATTCGAAATCCACGAACATTTCGCGCGTACAGACGTCCGGTTAGCCGGCGCTGATGCCGAGGCTCGCGTCCGCTCTGTCCCGCGCTCGGGAAGGGACTGAGCGCTGGCCGGCCGACCAACTTTGCTCTCTGCAGCTCGCTATAACTTTGTTTTACGTAACACAATGTCCTTTTAAAGCAGAAAGGGGATACTTTTTCTAATTAACTGTAATGGGAATTGAAATAGCCGTGAACCCTTTTTTAATTTACGTAATTGCTCTTCGCTTTGTTGATTGAGAATTGTCTTTATTTTGTTATGGATCTTTGTCAAGTTGGAACTCTACAGGAGGTTCTGTTAAGGGATCTAATAGGTTTTAACCACACACGAGGAGTACATGATCATCATCACAATTTGACAGATTACCCGTCCATTCCTGGTCTTCTAAGATTGCATATTATGCAGACGTTACACATATTATGCAGACGCTACACATATTATGCAGACGCTACACATATTATGCAGACGCTACACATATTATGCAGACGCTACACATATTATGCAGACGCTACACATATTATGCAGACGCTACACATATTATGCAGACGCTACACATATTATGCAGACGCTACACATATTATGCAGACGCTACACATATTATGCAGACGCTACACATATTATGCAGACGCTACACATATTTATCATTGATCCCCTGCGCCCTGGTCGACAGCCACAGTCAGACGGAAATAATTACTCTTAACTTTGGTAGAGAAAACCTCAAGCTAAAATCACAGTTAAAATATTTAATTGTGAGGGGCGTATCACCAGGAGTCGGAAGTTTGGATGCTGCTATTGATGATGGTCCACTGTCCGATAATAAGTGTATCAATAAATAATAAACATACATTAATTCTGAACAAAGAATAAAGTTCTAAATGCTACATTTTTGTGTTGAATTTTTTACGTGGTAGAGCCAAGCGGCGGCTTTTGCTGCTGCTCGAATGGGCCGGCTCGACCGGGGTAGGGCCACGACCTCGAAGAATACCGGCGTCGATTAGAGGCATCTTGTGCTTTTGGTGAGTGCCCCTCCACATTTTCCCTCACATCTCCCAAATATCCTGAAAGGCTTGCCACGCAGCTCGTCTAACTCGCTCGGTGTTGCAACTGTACGTAGGCGACGATAATCACTTACCATCAGGTGAACCGCTCGCCCATTGGCCGCCTTTCCCATAAAAAAAAATTGAGACGAAATGTTCCATTAACAAGTACGTCTTCGGTTCTGGTCTTCCAACACATTGATACTGCTTCTGACCGTTTCTCTTAGCGGGTATCTCTGAGCGCTTGGACTGTCGACACTATAACATTTCCTGTACAGTTGACAACTGCCGATTGTACCCGGAAGTTGTTGCCGTGGTCGAAATCGACCAGAAGGTCATGGTCATAGAAGATGAAGAGGTCTCTATAACCAGTACTGTGACGTATGGCTTTCAGCATCATGTTCATGGACAACACCTCGGCGTTCACGCTAATACCTAAACTATTCATTTGTGAATTTTCATGAAAAGCTTTTGTTTCTTCGTGAAAATATTTTGTAACAGTTACACGTTTAAAATTTTATTTCAAAGCTATCGCGAAACGCCGCATCGCGTCTTGTGCAACGAAACAGACATTTTTATGTTCAAAAGGATTCGAATTTCGAAATTGCAAGTCTGCGTATTGCGCGGGGAAGTTGCGATCTGACGTCACAGCACGACGTGCAAGCTCGCGAGCGATCTACAGCCGAGCCAGCAATTCTCCCGAAACTTCCGTTCTTATAATATTTTTCCTTTAAATATCTGAAGTTTAAATTGCTCATTTAACATAACTTTAAAAGTTCATTAATCTTATATTTAACATTAGATTCATCTCAAACAATTTTAGTGCCAAGAATACATTTTTAAGTACCACAATGATGCGTTAATTAAAAAATAAGCACTCACGTCCGTGAGACAGTGGTAAGCAGAGATTACGGATTTCGTTAGCGCAATGCAGGAAACGGAGAGTGGTGGGTGGCGAACTTTGTCGCGGCCGCGACCACGACGACAACTTCCGAACACTATCAGCTGGCAGGCAGTTGTCCACAGCGAAGGAGATATTATAGTACCGCGAGTGATTGCGCACGCGCAGAGGCACTCGTCTTTACCTTCCCGTATCCGATGTAACGCTAATGCGATAAGATCGGAGGAAGTGTCAGATGCAGTGTCGGAGGCACGGGACGGACACAACGTAACCAGACCCGGAAACCAATGATTTGAGTGTTTGTACATTTATTGTCTTTGTTGTTGAGTTGGGATTCGAACAGCAGCAAAGTACATTAGCCGTCACGTAGTCGTCACGAAGCTTTTAATATCATGTATTATCTGGTGTTAGATGGACTCGCGTAATTGTTTTGTCTCAAATTAATTCCGCACAGATCTCCATTCCGCTTTAATGATATTTTAATTAATTGATATCAACCTGGCAGCCGGCCGCGACGCTCCGTCGACGACGTCTATTGTAATTGAAGAAGCTTAATTAGATCTTCGTTTTACGTTCAGAAAAGTTTTCGCGGTTTTCCTTTCTTCAAGCGCAAACAGCGGACATTGGCATGCGCGGAGGACTTGCCAGTGCTCACCACTACGCGCTGGCGGGTTGATCAGCAAAGTGCCGGCTTTCTCGCACTGCAGACGGCGCTCCACATCCCTGGACTGTAGGATTAGGGTTCGGCCCATCCTCGTAGGTATAACATCTCAAGAAATACCAAACCAAAAATAAGCAGACCGGCTGACGTCTACGGGGCGAGGTGTCTGGTAGTGCGTTCGCCAGTCCGCTTGCTTGCAGCTTGGCGTGGCGCATATCGTCCATTACAAGAGGCCTATGTGCCGCTGTGGTCTATGTGCAGACTATTAAGAGATAATCTGATGAATGTTTCGCTATCAATTGTTCGCCAGAACCTCATCCCATAGTCATCAGCGTGCTAAGTTGTGTTTTGGAAAAAATCATTCATCTATTCCATAGATCAATTGAATATACAACCAGTATGGGATGTAAGCGGAATGTACCATCCTTTTCTACAAATACCAACCCTGATTAATCTTGCTGGGTAACGGGTTATGACTGAAAAGCTTTTCAAGTTTACTAAACACAAATCTCTTGTCCCCAAGATTACAACACGAATACAATACCAAGCGAACCATCGATGTCCGAACATTGCAACTGGTTTATTTAAAAAAAAAAACACCCTCTATCTCCATTGCATCAATTTAAATGAAGGCTTAATTGTTTCATAAAGTCAATTACTTGCTCCGGATTCGTTTCTCGGCTTTGCGATAACAAAATGTTCGCGGAGGCATTTGAAGGCTTTTCAGTGTTTGATTTCAACGGAAGAGTTTAATTCCTCAAAAACATCCGATACCATCAAAAAATATTAGATGAAAAGTTTTTTTTCAATCTCTTTATTTTTATTTTACAGGTGCCCGGTTATATGTATGTCTAAAACCTTGTTGTTTTTGATGTTTATATAATATCAGTCGTACTAGGAGCGCACAAGTAGCAATCATTAAATGTTTTCGGCAAAGTCACCTTTAAGTGTTGGTAAGAAACTACAAATGAAAGGTCTTTCTCCAAAGCCTAATATTCCTTCATATTCTATCTTCAATCTAAAATACATAAGACCATACCTTTCATAAAAGAAAATAAAAAAAGTTCTTTCACGAATAATAAAAAAAAAGTTTACCTATGTCCTGGAGTATTTTCTCCTGTTTCTTCTCGGTCAGAGGAAACTCATTACGAAACGGTGGTAGATTGTAGAAGAAAATTGTAAGATATGACAGAAGTCGAACGAAATTATCTTTCTTACGTCTCAGAATAAAGAACATTCATTGATTAATTTTATTTCATTTATTGACTTAACAGCCGAACTGAAGAGAGCCGTGGTGGCCTAGCTCGACGCCCGGTGCCGGCACCACTGAAATTGTTTGTAGGAATTTTAAGTGCTGTATTTACCCCGTGCTCAGCGGTGAAGGAAAACATTAAAATACACAACAGGAAACCTGCATATCTGAGAAATAATAAAACATATTATTTTAAGGATGTAGGAATATTATGTGAAGCCCGCCAACCCGCACAGGAGCAACGTGGCGGGCCCCTTGCCAGCTCTTAAAACCCTCTCTGATACTCGTATTTGAGAAGAAGGCCTTTGCCCAGCAGTGGGCACTTACAGGCTGCTACTTTACTTTTTTTTATTGACATAAGCTTACTACGTGGCACCGAATTATCAGGACGATATTACGGAACATAATTATTATTATAGCTGGGTGAAAATACTTTGAATGGTACCTTCTAAGAAAGAGCTATGCAATTCATGCAACATGATGTGCAAATATAAATGGTTTAACAATGGAATTGCTTCTCTCAAATGTTTGAGCGAACTCAACTACAATCTTCACACTATTTTACATAAGAAACTGCAGTAAATTCAACCAAATGGTAATACACAACGTCATTTCTAATGTTTTAGGGTGCGTACTGCGAAATTTTATGTCGCAGGTTCGAGCCCACCGTTCGACTATTGTCGTGAATCACTACTGATACTAGCTGCTAGGCCTAGTTGGAGATCCTAAAAAAAAAAAAACATCTTACAAATGTCTTTCAAGTTCGCGCCATGCCTTTGTTGATTATCTGCATATCCAACGTGTTGCCATGATGCCGTAGCCCAGCGGCCAGCGCGCGCCGTGTTGTTTCATAGAGCGCGAGTGACCGTGACCTGGGTTCGATCCCCGATGCCGCCACCAGTAAAATTGTTCGCCAGAACCTCATCCGATAGTCATCAGCGTGCTAAGTTGTCTTTTGGAAAAATCATTCATCTATTCCATAGATCAATTGAATATACAACCAGTATGGGATGTAAGCGGAATGTACCATCCTTTTCTACAAATACCAACCCTGATTAATCTTGCTGGGTAACGGGTTATGACTGAAAAGCTTTTCAAGTTTACTAAACACAAATCTCTTGTCCCCAAGATTACAACACGAATACAATACCAAGCGAACCATCGATGTCCGAACATTGCAACTGGTTTATTTAAAAAAAAAAACACCCTCTATCTCCATTGCATCAATTTAAATGAAGGCTTAATTGTTTCATAAAGTCAATTACTTGCTCCGGATTCGTTTCTCGGCTTTGCGATAACAAAATGTTCGCGGAGGCATTTGAAGGCTTTTCAGTGTTTGATTTCAACGGAAGAGTTTAATTCCTCAAAAACATCCGATACCATCAAAAAATATTAGATGAAAAGTTTTTTTTCAATCTCTTTATTTTTATTTTACAGGTGCCCGGTTATATGTATGTCTAAAACCTTGTTGTTTTTGATGTTTATATAATATCAGTCGTACTAGGAGCGCACAAGTAGCAATCATTAAATGTTTTCGGCAAAGTCACCTTTAAGTGTTGGTAAGAAACTACAAATGAAAGGTCTTTCTCCAAAGCCTAATATTCCTTCATATTCTATCTTCAATCTAAAATACATAAGACCATACCTTTCATAAAAGAAAATAAAAAAAGTTCTTTCACGAATAATAAAAAAAAAGTTTACCTATGTCCTGGAGTATTTTCTCCTGTTTCTTCTCGGTCAGAGGAAACTCATTACGAAACGGTGGTAGATTGTAGAAGAAAATTGTAAGATATGACAGAAGTCGAACGAAATTATCTTTCTTACGTCTCAGAATAAAGAACATTCATTGATTAATTTTATTTCATTTATTGACTTAACAGCCGAACTGAAGAGAGCCGTGGTGGCCTAGCTCGACGCCCGGTGCCGGCACCACTGAAATTGTTTGTAGGAATTTTAAGTGCTGTATTTACCCCGTGCTCAGCGGTGAAGGAAAACATTAAAATACACAACAGGAAACCTGCATATCTGAGAAATAATAAAACATATTATTTTAAGGATGTAGGAATATTATGTGAAGCCCGCCAACCCGCACAGGAGCAACGTGGCGGGCCCCTTGCCAGCTCTTAAAACCCTCTCTGATACTCGTATTTGAGAAGAAGGCCTTTGCCCAGCAGTGGGCACTTACAGGCTGCTACTTTACTTTTTTTTATTGACATAAGCTTACTACGTGGCACCGAATTATCAGGACGATATTACGGAACATAATTATTATTATAGCTGGGTGAAAATACTTTGAATGGTACCTTCTAAGAAAGAGCTATGCAATTCATGCAACATGATGTGCAAATATAAATGGTTTAACAATGGAATTGCTTCTCTCAAATGTTTGAGCGAACTCAACTACAATCTTCACACTATTTTACATAAGAAACTGCAGTAAATTCAACCAAATGGTAACCAACGATTGTGGGTAGGATTGTGGTAACGTTCCTCTGGGTTTTTTTTAAATTATTGGACCTTGGATTCATTCCGTTCTTCTGTAAAATATCATGGCCGGCACATTGACCAAACTGTGAATTGAGGAACGCAGGTCTCTAAAATCATACACAACGTCATTTCTAATGTTTTAGGGTGCGTACTGCGAAATTTTATGTCGCAGGTTCGAGCCCACCGTTCGACTATTGTCGTGAATCACTACTGATACTAGCTGCTAGGCCTAGTTGGAGATCCTAAAAAAAAAAAAAAACATCTTACAAATGTCTTTCAAGTTCGCGCCATGCCTTTGTTGATTATCTGCATATCCAACGTGTTGCCATGATGCCGTAGCCCAGCGGCCAGCGCGCGCCGTGTTGTTTCATAGAGCGCGAGTGACCGTGACCTGGGTTCGATCCCCGATGCCGCCACCAGTAAAATTGTTAATAGCAATTTTTAGTACTATATTTACCACGTGCTCGGTGGTGAAGGAAAACAGCTGCATGTTAGAGGAATTATAAGTAGAAATATTATTTCGAGGACATGTAAAACCCGCCAACCTGCACTGGAAGAGTGTGGCGGGCCCTTCCCGGCTCTAATACCCTCTCAGATATTTGAGAAGGAGGCCTCGGCCCAGCTGTGGGCACTTACAGGCTTCTACTTCACTTTACTTTACAACGTGTTACTCAGATCTATTTCAAAATCAATAAACCATGCTTTTACTGCACGTTCCATACTTAAACAAAGTAATAATAATACGAACACAACCGTCACACGAACGTTCGCTCACCAAATTACCCGAACCTTGTACGTTCACTGCGGTTTATTTTTAAAAATATCATACGCTTACGTGAAACTGTATCGTTCTCTTTTATTGTAATGTTTGAGTGAAGGTATACGCCGTCTACAACATCGCGTTCACCGTAAATGAAAAGTAAGGAAATATCGTTCAGACGTGTTCTCTTTCCTTTAGTAAAAACATTTCAAAATAACAATGTGCCCGATGAGCTCTGCACGACGTAGGCCTCTCCCACCTTGGTTTCCGTTATCGCCACGCTCTGCAAGGGGATTGGCGATCGCAGCACCAGACACCTCGCACCTTAGACGCTACATCGGTGTTAGAATATTTATTAGGAAAGTGGACACATCTGTGTGCGTACGGGAGTGTGTGCTTATTTATCTCAATAATTGTGCTTGTCATTTAAGTGTGGTAGTTTTGGTGTTGAAAAATATGCTTTATAAATTTTACTAGAGAATTGTTCGGACATGTGATGAAGTCGAGGAACTGCTCGGATCAATCCCTGCTGTTAGGTTCCACCATCGTGCATCGCGACCTAACCTAACAGCCCAAAATAGATGCCCTATCTAGATGGTGGGCAGTCAGTGCGATTCTCGTGAAATTTTCTGCCACGCACTACAACTTTGTGTCTTTGAATCAGCTGTCACCAGTTCCTTCCGAACAGTCACGACTTAGGCAGCTTCAAGGCAGCGGTAACCACTTACCATCGGGTGAGACGATCGATCATTTGGCCCCTTCTCTAAAAAAAAAAAAAGAAAAAATACTTACCTCAATGATTGGTTGCAATACAAACTATTGGTTTCCTGCTCTGTCTCGGGTTTCTGATACTGTTTCGGATCCTCCTCCCGATTATGTCGCAAGAGGGTTACACCGGAAACGGAAGGGAAAAGACAAACGAGTGTATTTATGTTACTATAGAATATCTTGTGCAGTTGATAAAGACATTATTTGAAAGTTGTCGCCGCGGCCAGGTCGCGGGTACCTCGACACCGAAGTTAAAACTTATATAAAATGACATAATTCTCGTTTTATTGCCTTTGAAAGCCTACTGCTGTACGTAGACCTCTACCAAGATAAACCTTTGCTGGTATTATAAGATAAAGATTTTTTTTAATATTAGAGTAACTAGTATAAGAGTGACTAACAACCGGTAATTAAACTGGATCTCTATACCCTTCTACCTAAACCATAACCTTGGTTGCAGATTTAACGGTAGAAATAGGTAAGAGGGTGGAGCACATACACGGCTTTTCGACAGAAAAGAATGAATTAATGAATTAGTTTCTATGAGAAATTTATATTTTACTTGTTCATTTATCATATCTTTTTACTATCTACCACCGTTACTTAATGAGTTTCCTCTGACAGATAAGGAACTCCATAAAAATCCTTTTTGATGTCTTTTTTTTAAATTATATTAACCAAATTACACAATTTTAAATAAACCAATAATATGTCTGTCAATAAATAGCGTATTGATGAAGTAAAATAATAACAGCAGAAAAGAGAAAAAACTCAAAGCAGGATTTTCAGACCCGAGCTGGCCAGCGCCCGCCAGCAGCACTCGTCCACAAGTATGACGCATGGGGCAGCCACCGCCCTGCGCGACCACACTCAAGGGAAGAAGTCTGTCTACCTCGTGAATTCCATTAGCAAGCAGCTTTGGCATACGTCGTAGCAAAATTCTAGGCGATATTTTTCTTCTATATATTTCACTGACAACAAAATACGAGCGGTATTTTAGTTAAATGTAAAAAGGAAAAACTATATTTCACCGCCTTTGAATACTTTTGCGAAAAGCTCTGCCGCGTATGATGCACTCGCGGGAGACTTTGTTAAAACGTTTCAAATTAAAAGCTCCACGTCCACGCATTGCTCGGCGTGCGAAGGATTTACTGGAAACGCACATCCCGTGTATCCCGAGCGGCCCGCCATTGTGCGGCCGTCGCTTTGGGTACGTCTGTAGCTTCATTTGTAACAGTTCTGCGTTTTATAACACTCTTCGACGGTTTTGAGTAGTATCTAAATTTAATAAAACAAAGTCGCAATCCGCGTTTGAATGGAAAAGGGGACAAACAAGCAAGCGACCCCCACCTGATGGTAAGTGATTACCGTCGCCCACGTACGTCTGCTTCGCCAGAGGAGCTGCAGGTGCGTTACCGACCTTTAACAATATTTGAGAAGGGAAAGAAAGAGGGCCTCCGGTTACTCCACTCACCAAACAAAACGCAGAAGAGCAAGATGAGCCTCTACTTCAAGCCGATATTCTGCGAGTTCGTGGTACTACCCCGGTCGAGCCGGCCCCTTCGGGCACTAGATTTTATATATACGGTAGCGACGTAAGATTATGCCCCGTCCGCACTTTACGTCAGAATCGTATGTGGCTACAGAGGGAGAAGTGTTAAGGATCTCGTGGCCATCGCCGTCTGCAAACTCGGCGACGGCATATAATCTCCCGGAGATCCGAAATTGTGTTTGCGGAAGCGCGTTCGGCTGCAACCAGTCAGTACCCTGGCACGGTAACGGTATCCCTAGACTAGTTCCTTAATGCAAATGTCCCAAGTTAGATTTGTGAAATTACTATTTTGTACAATATTTTTCTATGCGTACCGAAATACTGCTCACTTGGCGTAAATTCTACATTTCAACATAAACCTACACAGTTTCATAAACCCGTGCTATAACCATGTATAGCAACAATAAGTTGCATTTTTTTATTACATTTGGATGGCATACTTACAGTCCACCTGATGATGAGTGGTGGTACATTGTAAAGGTGTTATAAGTAATGTATATGGGTTATTTGACCACGTGTGAATTTACGATATTGTAAGGTACCAATAAATCTAAGGAGGAATGAGGAATCTAATCTAAGGAGTTTGTCCTCAGACGTTACGCGAACAAGTTCAATCGTAGGAGGTTACAGTCGCGCTGTCACGCGAGACGCCTGCAATTATACTGGCTCATATTTTCCTGGTACCGGAAGTCAAGACTGGTCGCACCGCTGACTGGCGGCAGCTACACAGACGCCTCTCAGACAGGGAGGGAACATTCCTCCTTGCAGTACCTCTTCCTCTGAACTGCACAAGTTTGACCTAGAAACTTCGTACTCCTGTGCCTTTGTGGACCTCTGTGGGAGCGCTCTATAAAAATAATTTTGAGTGTCCATTGTTTCTATGTTTTGGAGCCGTGTGGTATCGGTGTAAGAATCTGCCACCCTCTTTTATCGCGTGGCTGGTGAAAGAGACAACTTAGGGAAATACCCCGAAAAGGGCTATATGTATGGCAGCCGACAGATGGCGAGATATCCATCACGAAAAATACTCGACCAAGGTGCGAGACGTCTGGTGTCTAGTGCTTCGAAGGCAATTCCACTTACCGAGCGCGGCGTTGATGGGAAATCATCCTCCTTATGTGAGATTGCTATACTCTGCAGTGGCATCAAGTCACCGACAGGAATCTACGACATATGTATGTATTCCGATACACATTTGTCAGTTTTTTTCTCAAAAAATTCACAATCGCAATTAAGCACGGTATAAAATATGTTTCCTTTACATCACGTAGCTCTTTATTCGGCATAACGTATCGCGGAGGCGATGCGCGCTGCTCTCAAAACTTTTTACTGCCTTCGTACATAGTGTAGCGTGCATACAGAACCTTTGTACTAAAAATTTTAAGTAAATGCTGCTCCATACGTACATAGATAATTTATGTTAGTACTTTTAACCCTCAGATGACTTTCCCTGATGATAAATGATTTAAAAATACTGAGAACTTTACTCATCGTATCATTTACCTCTGACTACCCAGGTATCGGGTGCATGGTCGAGAGAGCTAATATAACAAAGTAAAGGTTTGTAGTTTTAAATTGTTAGATTGTTTACTGTTCCTTAATCTTAACCTGCAGCCTCAGGGGTCACGCAAAACAGCATCAAGAAGTATTACAATGTCTATCATATCACTTGTCCACGTGATACTAAGCAGAAGAGTCAAGCATTAGCTGAGCATCAGACAATGTACGAACAGGGAGCGGTCGAGTCGAGCGCGACTGTAAGCAATAGTGACATGTTTCCAAAAGGAAGCATAATGAATGAATTTGTGTAGTTAGAAATTACTTAGATATGTTTCCGTATTACATTAGACTAAAAATATGAAGTGATAAATGAAGAGAAAATGGTTTTATTTGAATCTTAGCATTTCAGGGTTCAATTTTTACAAGCTTTTAACTTGCTTTCCTCGTTTGTCCTTCCGGAACAATATCTGTAACACATTTTTGAAGCACTCGCTGACATCCGATGGAGCTGAAATTAGGCGTATTTATGTGATTTCGACGACAATGCAATAATATGATGCAGATGCTGTTATAACATTAAACAAAAAGATTATTACCTCAAAACTTGAACATATTTACATACAAATGATTTTAATATACAACACATTGAAAAGTAACAGTTATTTGCGTTTTTTACGTGTATATTATATTATAATAACTGTTTTTATTACGATTATCGCGACGTTTCGAACGAGGCCACTGAGATGTTTAACCTCACGATGTCATAAAAGTAGTGAAGTAAAGTAGCGGCCTGTAAGTGCCCACTGCTGAGCAAAGGCTTCCTTCTCAGATACTAGTATCAGAGTGGGTTTAGGAGCCGGGAAGGGCCCGCCAGTGTTCCAGTGCGGGTTGGCGGGCTTTACATATCCTTGATATAATATTTTTATTATTTCTCAGATACGCAGGTTTCCTCACGATGTTATCCTTCACCGCTGAGCAACAATTTTAGTGGTGCCGGCACTGGGCATCCAACACAGGTCACCAGCGCTCTATGAAACTATGATGATGGCACAGTTGACAATAAATATTTACATACTTCTAAAACAATTTATTATGTAATGTCTTAAATCTCAACCGATTGCGAGTCGCTTTCGCGCCACAGAGTACTGCGCACAGAGCACTTCGGTGTCGGGTAATACTATCGTTCGCATATAAAGAAAGAAGTGGTGCCTGATGGGATCTGTGCGCCATCTGACGATGGTAATGCGATTGTCAAAGCCTTTCCCATTAGTCCCCACTTGCCAGCTATGAGAAGATAGGGATTGATAAATTTATTTAGATTTTTTATAATTAAATCTCTGTATCGGGCTACTCTACGCCTATGCTCGCCGGTGGGACGTTATCCCGTCGAGTATTCATTTTCTTTTCATCAAGGACTTTTCACACTCAAGTGATGTCGTCGCGCATATCTCTTACAGCCTCACTCTATGCACACTTCTCATCATCTCTTTGTTTGTACAAACAATTTTGTGATATATTTTTATACTGCAATCAGGGAAAACTTCGTTTTCATGGGAATGGCGGCAAACGAGCAAGCGGTTCTTTTGATGGTAAGTGATTACCGTCGCCCACGTACATCTGCAACACCAGAGGGACTGCAGATGTGCTGCCGGCTTTTAAGGATATTTGGGAGATAGGAGGGAGGATGAGGAAACGGATAGGAAGGAGGAGTGGGCCTCCGGTTACCTCATTTACCGATTGAAACGCAGAAACACAAGATGCCTCTACTTCACGCTGGTATTCTGCGAGGCCGTGATACCAGCCCAGTCGAACTGGTACATTCGAGCAGCAGCAAAAGCCGCCGCTTGGCTCTACAGCTTTAAAAATGTACTGTTATTGTATAGATTGCGCAATCTACACAATATCATACATATAAATAAAATTTATTATTATTCTGATTAAGAATACCTCTTATTCTAAAAACACCGTTGGTGTTGACAGTTGTGACGCAGTCGTTGATGTCGTTGATACGCTGAAAGCCTCCTCGTCAGCCTCCAGTCGTTGTAAATAAATTTGTCTGAAACTTGTAATTAGCCTGTTCAATGTTCAATGAGGTATAATTTGAAAGTCAAACCTTAAAACACTTAGTTCAGGAACGTGGCGGGACACATTATAATTTTTATTCAAAGAAACAAAACTGCCAAAAGAAATTTTCAATTTAAATTACGCCTGTGCTTGTGAAGTTTATTGTAACTTGGCAATGTTAATGTCGAATTAGAAAGTTTTGTTCGTCGTTGCTCATTCCTCCCGCCGCGGGGGAGGCCTGCGCGCAGCAGCACTTGTGACGAGGCTGTAAAACCAAATATAATTTAAGTTCGGTGACAATGTGTGTGCTAAGCCATGAGCTCGATCCCATCCGATATTCCGTTTTTTTTTTTAATTCTAACCTCTAGATAAAATTGTAACTCTCATATTCAAGCACTTATCGTTAGGATAACGATTTGTTCAGCGCCTTACAAGTTACTGATATAGTCAAGAATGAAATAATAAAACTTATTAAATGAAAAGAAAGGGTATAAGAGGAAAACAACATATTACTCTTTCTCCGAAGGTCAATTTCACTTGCAGCCAATGGATCGCTGGCTAACAGACGAAGCTCTGGCGAACGACTGACGACGGGAGATCAATCTGACTCCGTCGAATCCCAAATGTCAGCAGCATTGCCAGTGCGAGGACAAAGCATCACCCACCGACCTACCTGCCTAGCGTGGTGTGTATGGGTAGGTCTGACATGATTGGTATATCTGCTTTTGTGGGCACATTTATATGTAGTGTAAGGACAAATAAAGACAGAAGAACATTTTCAGCGGCGGCGTTTGCTGCTACTTGAATGGGCCGGCTTGTCCAGGGTAGAATGGCACCACGGGCTCGCAGAATACCGGCATGAAGAAGGGGTATGTTGTGTTTCTGCGTTTCTTAAGGTCAGCGAGGTACTGGAGGCTTAATCCCCCCTCCCCATCTCCGAAATATTGTAAAGCCGGCAACGCACCTGCAGCTCCTATCACTATCTGGTGTTGTAGATGTGCTCATTTGCCTACGTAAAATAATCTCTCCAAGAAACCGCCAGGCAAAGCCGGCAAGCATTCTTGAATGGTTTTCCCATACTGAGCAGGCAGGGCAAGCGGGCCGGGGAGCGCGGCGCCGCGGTCCAGGCACCGTCGCGTGCTTGCTGCTGCTCCCCATCACTAGATGCTTGGTATTAGGTTCGGCAATTTTTAATTAATTGTCCGCCAACTTTCGGTCGCCCGAGCGTGCGCAAATTTTCAATTATAATTATTCAATAATAAAGCGTCCTCGGCGCGCGCCGCTCTCCCATCACTTAGCAGAAAACGTCTCACTGCTGCAAGCGTATAATTAACTCGTCTTCAATAACACCGTTTTCGTGTAACTACAGTATAACTAATTTAATAACTTAACGTTCTGACTAGACTAATTTCATTATACATAAGAATGTACTGTTTAATATAAATAACACTATTCATTAGATTTGATTACTATCGAATAGCCTCAGCTTCAAATATTTTATCCTTTTCCGAATCATCTAAGCGTATGTAGTCCCCAGTGCTGGCACCACTAAAATTGTTAATAGCAACATTAAGGGCTGTACTTGCCACATGCTCGGCGGTGAGAAACCTGCATGTCTGGTAAATAATAAAAAAGAGTACATCGAGGATATGTGAAGTCCGCCAACCCGAACTGGAGCAGCGTGGCGGACCCCCCATCCGGCTTCAGATATTAGGGAAGGAAGCTATTTCCCAGATTGGGGCACTTACAGGCTGCTACTTTACTTTTTTTCCCATGTGTAGACGGTTAGTGACGTCATTAATTACACAGACTTGTCGTCACAATCTCACAGAACACACTTGTAAGCATGATCACCAGATCGAGGGTACCGGAACCAGGGTAATGTTCTGGAGTGGACTTGAACAAGGCTGACGATAGGGATTGATTTTTTTATATGTCGTTACTCGTATTTGAAGGTCAGTTACTTTTTTGTCACCCTGGCTTTCGAGACTTCCGTTGGTTGGGAGACCGAGGCGCAGGACTGTATAAGAGAAGTGGGTAAGAGACTGCACCCAGAGGGATGTGACCCTCGCTCTGGATCGTTGCTCGTCCGAAGGTTATCTTTGGCAATTGTTTTGATGAAGCATGTTATGGATAAATATGTTTATTTATTTGTTAAGATTTCAATTTACATAAAAGTAATTTCGATGTAAAATGTTTTTAGTTAATACACATTGTACAACATGTGTGCGCGTTCGTACGCAGCGTGCGCGCGGCACGTGGGCGGGGGTCTATCGCACGAGTACAATTAAACAAAAGTTTCACGCTTTGAAACTGGATCGGTGATTACATTCATAAACTATCCAAGAGGTCCAAATTTATTGTTCAAGTAGTAAGTTGCTACAAGTATGTGGCGAATGTTGGGCCGCAATTTCACGCTTAGAGGTCTGGCGGCTTCGGAATGTGACCCTAATTAAAAGGTGGCTACTTTGATGTAGCCGACTAAATGATCCAAAATTTTGTTTATATAACATTGTATTGTTTTGGTGTAGCTAATAAACTTTGTTAGATTAGTTGCTTGCATCTTGTACATAATTTATTTTGAATTTAGATATTTTCGTAAAATTGTCGTGAAGTTGGAAGATTATATCTACATCATCGACTCGCTGGTGCAGTGGCTGAACGTTTGACCTCGGCGATGCGGGTCGCGATTTCGATTCGCGCAAGGGGCAAGTGTTTAAAAACCTATTTGTAATCCATACTAAACTACTAATAATTGTTCCTGGTAAGTGTTCGGCAATCCATGTGTAATGTATGCAACACTCGTATGTATACTGCCTCCACGAATCAGGACAAACTCACAGCGCGAGGATAATGTTTAACAAGAAATAAATTTTGTTAATAATCTTTTAATATTTTACTAACCTAATTTTTTATTTTGCCAATATTTTTTTTAATCTACCACCGTTTCGTAATGAGTTTCCACTGACGGAGAAGAAACAAGACAAAGAAATTCCGTAGGCATTTTTTTGTAATGTTTTTTTCAAAACTAAACCTCTTCATAGTACAATATTTTGTATTATTTCTAGACACGGCTCGGGAGTGGTCAACTGATTCCCAGGATTTATTACCATCCGCGTATTGCTTTGCGTTACAGTAACCGTTTCTATGAACCTATTGATAGAAAGACTGCGCACTTGCTCCATATTTCCCCATGAACGAGTTGCTGACTCTATGGATTCCAGTGATTATGTATAAACATGGCGATTATGAGAAATCCTCCCGTTTGGGAGGAGACTGTGTCCAGCAGTGGACTGTTTATAGGGTAAAAAAGCAGAAAAGTATTTTAACAGGCATAAAATATTTAACTGAACATTTGCACTTTTGTAATATGGTACCAGTTGTCATAAATAAATACTTGTCTTTAGAAAAAATCTATATCCAGTTGTGTCGGTTCCTTGAGGCCTGTCCTGGGTGCCTGGTACCCCACTAACCTTGAAATTTGATAATAAACATTGGCTACGAGACAGTAAATAAGTTGAACAATCCGGCCAGAGTGCAGGCCAAAAATGTAACCTTACCAGGAGATCAAGACGACGAGGAACACTTTTCCTTCAAAACATACACAGGCTCACGTCATGTCGGTGATCTTTACGTAACGTATATCATACACAGACACACAAACGCGCCTTTTATGCAAATCTTAATGACTCTTGGTACTGTTGTTGGGGGATGAATGATACGTAAGTAGTATTTGATAAAAAAATCACACAAACTTTATACACTACCGATTTTGCATCCATTCTTTTATAATGAGTACAGTGAGCGTCCGTTGATTGGTTGGAAACTATTCTCAAGTGCCGTTGGAGTCAGCAGTACATATTTATGTCCGAACATCATGTGTGCGCGATTAAATACTAAAAGTTTTGTTACGCTGTAAGTGAAAAACAATTTACTCGAGAAAATTTAATTGAGCGTACTGTTATATATACACATATATCAATGCTCGCTGCCCCTCACACTAGCCTTGTCAGCATTTCTGTTTGTTCTCGCGGTCTTGATTCCATTTGAGAGAGACAGTTCGAGTCCAACGTCCGCGCGCGACACTTGCCACCCATTTCTTGCCCAATTAAATACTTTAACTAAATATAATTTCTTTTTTAAAAAGCCCTTCGGTAAATACCGTATAACAGTACGCACAGTTCTATCACACTGTACGACCACACGGAACGTTTCAACCTTCGAGACATCGATCACGTAGCCAGCGACGATTGTTAGAGTTCAAACGCTACGGCTGCAAGACACGGAGTTTGCGCAACTGTTTACTTCATGTGTATTTGAATATGCGACGCCTGCGCTTGGTTAACACAGAGCTGTCGACACATTACAACACGGTATCGGTCTTGCGCCGCGATTGTAATTTTAGTGTGGAGTTTAGCTGGTGCTCGGCGGTGCGACACAACCGGCGGACCTCGCTAAGAGTCTGCGTGAATGCATGTGTGAGAAATAATATTACGAGTGAAAATGACGTGTGAAGTCCGCCGACCCCGCTATGGACCAGCGTGGCGGTAGACCCTCTCAGATATTTGAGAAGGAGTCCGTTGCGCAGCTGTGGGCATTACGCTGTAGCTTTACTTTTCTTAATAGGTTTTTAGCCATTTATATAATTAATATACTAACAAAAAGTTAACATTTCTCCAATGAAACCTGGATGACTTACTTTAATCACTGGTTTTTCACTTTGATTACGGTATTAACTGACATTGTTATATCAATCTCCGACTGTGACCTGCCGGGGCGACCTGCCGGGGCGACCTGCCGGGGCTTCATTCATGTGAGTACTTATTAAAATTACTTAAATATGAAGATAATCACATAATTTTTGCCAGATAAACGCATATGGTGGAGAGCACCCGTGGCGGTCGTAAGAAAAAGAAAGTCTCAGGGAAAAGTCTTGAAAATCTCATGGCATTCATGTTCGAGAGCAAACTGCGATAAGGCTCTCCGCACGCCACGTTCTATCTCCCGCGGAGGCGATAGCAGTAGCTACGCTGAGTTGTACCAAATGGGAACCCATAATCTCTGCTGTACCCTGTGAGAATCAGATGTATTGTACAAAATGACAAGTTAGCTTAATTGATTAATTGCTTTTAATCCTTTGATCAGGAGCTATTCAGGCTTACTCAGAAGTTAATTCACTCGAGTTTTTGACTTTTTGAAAAAACTACTTATTTATTTTTTTAATATAATAAATTAATTATGAAAATTTATACTAAAAAGATTGTATATAAATTTCTTGTAGGAAAAATTGTCGTAAATCAAGAAAAATTCAAAGAAGTTTCACAATTTCTGTTCTAGACTTAATTTTATCGTGAAACTTAAATTAGAGTCTTTACCCTTAAAATTCGTTTTGTGACTTCAGTCAAACGCTTTGCGAAGTTCTCTGAAGTTTGTGTGCGTCGGTAAATTATTTCTTTTTCTGTAACGCTAATTAGAAATTTAATTAGATCGAAAATAGTGACAAAAGAAAAAGAAAGGTACTTTGACAAGAGTAATTAAAAGTTCGTAAAAGGAAAATATATAAAACACGATCATTTTTGTTCTGTTCAAAATGTTGAAATAGTTATTTAGTTAGTTTTTAGGCGTGGTAGAGCCAAGCGGCGGCTTTTGCTGCAGCTCAAATGGGCCGGGTCGACCGGGTTAGTACCACGGCCTCGCAGAATACCGACGTGAAGCAGAGGCATTATGTTTTTCTGCGTTTCGTTCGGTGAGTGAGGTAACCGGAGGCCCACACCCCTTCCCATCCCCCTCCTCATCCTCCCTCCCATCTCCCTAATACCATTACAGGCCGCCAACGTACCTGAAGCACCTCTGGTGATGCTGATCCTGATGGTGGACGACGATGATCACTTATAATCACGTGAACCGCTTGCTCGTTTGCCGCCTTTCCCATAAAAAAAAATCGACTCACCAACTGACAGATTGGCTCAACATGTCGCGAAAATACTGTCGCCGCTCAGAGGATACACACGAAAGGTTACTTAGTCATTGCCTGACATTTGGCTATCTGATGTGGAAGAAAGAATTCTACAGGCAAGTAGATTATGAACTGTATCTCCACTGAAGCTGATATATTTATGGGCTACTTTGAGGAGAAATCCCTTCATAGAAAGAACATCATCTTCACGACAGCAGAGTGCATGCGGTGCAGTGGACATCTGCCGCGGCCACTGCACCGCTGCGGCGTCGCTGTGGGGAGCATCGGCCCGGGGGAGGACGCCATTTTATAATTTCGTTCTATTTAATATAATTACTCGACGGAGATCCGCGACCTTCACTGAAGTATTCATACCGCTCGAGTCAGATGGTGGTGCCTTCTACTGAGCGGGTAGGACTGGTCCGGGTAACCACCCTCTTATGCATTTCTGCCGCCAATTAGCAGTTAAGCAGCTAATTGAGATTAATGGAGCGATTAGCTCGCAGACCACTGAGGAGCTCAGGTTTGAGCGGAGAAAGACAGGTACAGAGAGCCCGCATAATAATGCATACGAGCCAAGAGGTATTCCATCTCGGTCTTAATCTGCAAAACAACATCCACCGAAGAAGTGTAACCTTATGTTCATTCTTGGCAGGACACGGTGTTTTTTGGCGAGGATTTGTGGTCTATCGAATCTGCTGTAACGGTTTGGGGGATCAAGGATATGATCACAGACTGCAGACTTCCACGAGCGTCGGTGTTTCGCGTCAGCTATGTGTTCTTTCACGCGGGTACTTACAGATCACAGTAAAGAATAGTTTCATTTCAAATGCTCAAAGTTGCTCAGCGCGTTATGGAAAGGGCTATACTCGGTGATTCTCTACGCGATAACCGCGTTGTTACAAAATTTACTTAAAGCTTTAAACTTATTTAAAGCTGAAGGTAGCCCGAGTTAACTATAACATTGGGACCTCTAATACCTCAGTCGTGACCACGGCTGCTATAGAGCACTCGAAATGAAAACGAACGGGAACATGAAAACAAAGTAATAGTTTAATTTCAAATGTGTAGTGTTCGCGTAAATACAAGAAATGATAAAATAATATAATTAAAAAAGCATTTTATTTATTATATGATAATAGAAAACATTTCCACGGGAGTAGTACAGACAACAGTGACTGTGATGTCTCTTGAGCGTAAACATTCCTTGATGAAAAGAAAATGAATCCCCGACGAGATAATGTCGCGCCTACGGACACAGAGTAGATTGATACAGTGTAATCATAACTTCGCGGAGGCTTTAGTCTCAAATGCATGATGATTATAATGTCAATGTTAAACTATATAGAAATTAAGTATTAGTAAATATTGAACAGATTTACTTGAAAAAAATGTATTACATCAATCCTGCTGAACCTACGTCACTCCAATAGAGAGTAGAGCCATCTTGTGCGTCTGCGTTTCGTTCGGTGAGTGAGGTAACTGGATCATCATCATCATCATTTTAGCCTATCACAAGTCCACTGCTGAACATAGGCCTCCCCCAAAGATTGCCACGAAGTTCGGTCCTCGGTTCCGCGAGCTATGTGGCCGGCCCATTGCCACTTCAGCTTGCTGATCTTTACGGCTATGTCGGTTACCATAGTTCTGCTGCGGATATCATCGTTGCAGACTCGATCCTATCCAGGTAACTGGATATATATATTTAATTATCATAAATATTTAACATGTAAATGAAGTAGCCGTGGTAGCCTAGTGGTGTAGCCGTGGTGTAATACGCGAGTGGCCAGGGGTCGAATGACGGTGATAGTAATTTTAAGCGCTGGATTCGCCACGTACTCTGCGGTGACCGCAAACTTCGTGAGGAAACCTAGGGGACTGAGAAATATTAAAAAACATTATTTCGACGACATGAAGTCCGCCAACCCGCACTGTTGCAGCGAGGCGGCTCCAATCTCTTTAAAAAAAACATTTCAGAGAAGGCTATTGTCCAGTATTTACTTTTACTTTTAACAAAGCAGCCTCTGCGTGGAGTTACTCTGTGGTCTGAAGACAGGCAAAAGTTTCTAGAGCAGTACGCGGCGCTTCCGTGATACGTTGCGCTGAATGAAGAGCCGTGATGTAAAAGAAACACATTTTTACTTGCGCTTAATTGCGGTTGGATTGCTTATGGGCACCAAGAAGACTGTGCAATGAACATGAGTGAATAACATGCTTAAATGAAAATTAATTCGTGACTCTATTTATACCCCGTTTGTTATTTATTATGCTATTTTAGATGTGTATAGACAGACATAACCATTAACGTTTACTTAAATGATCTGGGAATCTATCTGTTCTGTTGAATCAGTACCGAGGATTGAATGACAAACAGCGTTAGACTACGTAGGGGAGGTAGATAATACTTAAAAAAAAATCAAACATTATTTTGCGCAAATCCATAATTTTAAACACGTTACAAAAAAGTTAGGTCACACGATTCCGCATGCAAAATAATAAAATGTCATATCATATTACCTATTTCGAAGAGAAGAAGATCACCATCCTCCCGGCCACAACAGGATGGACTTTTTCCTGAAATCTCTTTCTCGTTCGACAATATTCTACAAACATATTTGTGCACGTGTTCATCAATTTTGACCTGGGCAGTGTTTCTTCGTACTTTAAGCTAACGTGTTATTTAAAACATGGAGTTGAGTGTATTTGAAATGAAACTATAATTGACGGATTTTATCGCGTTCAATTATATTTTTATATTCCCGACGTTTCGATAGCTTTACAGCAGCCGCGGTCGCGGCGGGGCTGAGGTGTTGTACGTCCAGATGTCGTAGTTAACTCGGGCTAGCTACCACTATAGATTTTAATTGTTAATTTTGCTCCGATCTACGCAGAATGTATGATTTAATTTTATTCATTACTCGATTCCAAGCCGGTGGTAGTACCCAGTCATTGCAGCAGATGTGATAGACCACAGATCCTCGAACAAAAGAACACCGATGCAGGAGCTGAGGATGATTCGCGTAAATATAACAAATCAGTAGTGTATACTAAAAGCGATGTTCAATTTGAATTACATCAAAACTAAACACGTCTTTTAATGTTATGACATGTTCTTAATTAATAACCAAGCGTGTCCAATAAGGAAGCGTGTCCAATAAAATACAATCGCATGCGCTGTTCCGTGCGCGCGCCCCCCGCCCGCCCGAGAGCCGGAACGAAGGGGCGGCGGAAACTAAGTTTACTTCCTCCCCCCGCAAACGCCTAATTCACTTTGTTTTTAAATTTCGAAATAAATATCAATAAATATGAAGCTCAATCAACGTCAAGGGTTTAATGTACCGCCCCTGTGCTTCGTTCCGCTCGGGTGCGACATAATACCATGTATAATACCATAATGTTTAACACCATAATACCATGTATAATGTAATATTACGACGTATAAGTGTGTAACACGCGTGTAGTATATATTTTCAACTCACACAGTGCGTTCGTGGCACCATCGAGTTTAGCTTTCCCAGAATTATTAGCGAGACTGCCGGCACTGGGCTCACCAACCCGCGCTTGCCCAGCACCATCCGCGTGGGTTCCGGCACTGAGCTCGCCAACCCGCTTACCCAGTATCATTGGCGAGGGTGCCGGCACTGGGCTCACCAACCCGCTTGCCCAGCACCATCCGCGTGGGTTCCGGCACTGAGCTCGCCAACCCGCTTACCCAGTATCATTGGCGAGGGTGCCGGCACTGGGCTCACCAACCCGCGCTTGCCCAGCACCATCCGCGTGGGTTCCGGCACTGAGCTCGCCAACCCGCTTACCCAGTATCATTGGCGAGTGTGCCGGCACTGGGCTCACCAACCCGCGCTTGCCCAGCACCATCCGCGTGGGTTCCGGCACTGAGCTCGCCAACCCGCTTACCCAGTATCATTGGCGAGGGTGCCGGCACTGGGCTCACCAACCCGCGCTTGCCCAGCACCATCCGCGTGGGTTCCGGCACTGAGCTCGCCAACCCGCTTACCCAGTATCATTGGCGAGGGTGCCGGCACTGGGCTCACCAACCCGTTTACCCAGCACTATCAGCGTGGGTGCCGGCACCGGCACTATAATGGCTAAAAATAGACAAATAGCCCGTGACGTGTTGCAACAATAGCAATTGTATTGTTATGACACGTTGATGAATGTGATTTTAAAACTTGGCGCGAAACACGCTTCGTTTAGGTAATAGACTAATTTGAACGGCAATTTCACTGTGAAATGAAACGCTCCGTGGGGAATATGAACCTAATTAAAATCCTAGGGGTCATCGGTCAATCGGGATAGAGCTAGCCGGTAGCAGAATCTGATTTCATTGATGACCATAAAAAAAGGAAAAAATTTTTTAATATTTGAGCTTTAAGCTTAGATCTTTTAATGGCCTGAAATACATGTTTACTTTTATGGATTTCTTTTAAAAACTGATTGTGAACATAGGTGTCTCCAATTAGAAGAAATTTGTTTTGGTAGATTGCTTTGGCGATCGCAGGACCAGATGTTGGGTATCTTAAACGCTAATCACTAATCTGGATCCTTTGGATCTGGCGTAGTCGTGGGAGCCGTAGTAGTCTAGTATGTAGTAGGTAGTATAGTGGTGATGCTGTGCGCTTTATTCTAATTTCATAATAGAGGTTGATTAAAAAAAAGACTATTGACAAGGGAAATTTATATCTTGTAAACAATAGATTTATTTCAAAAGTACTATTTATGTTCCTCTGTCGAAGAATAAAACCTTTCATTTTTGAATTTTGTTTTGATTGTACGAGAGTAACTTTGGTTTGATCCCCGATTTCCACTAAAATTGTTAGTAAAAATTTCAAATACTGAATCTACCACGTGCTCGACGACTGAGAAATATTAAAATAATGTTACTTCAATATTAGAATTATAAAAAATACTAAGAAAACTATATAAGAGGCTTGGTGCCTCTTATATAGTTACAGCGCTAACGGGCAGATCAGTGATCAGCTTTGAGGTAAGCGGAAGTCGAAGACAAGGTAGAGAAAGATGACAGGAGATGGAGGCCACTAGCAGGAAATGTTTGAAGATCCGTGGAGGATCAAGCGCAACGGACACCGCCATCGGGGAAGATGCTTTGTCATGTTCAATCAATAGAAGATTAAGATACCTGTCTTTCACTACAATCATCCAACCTTCATCTCCACAGCTCGTAACTGTATTCAATTAAAAGCATTTACATAATAAAAACAAGTAACACAACGCAAGCACGAATCATACCGCAAACATATTTGTGGTCTCTGAATCCGTTTGCGGTATTAGGGGAGCCAGCGGAATATCTTGGCCCGACGGAACGAATTGCTCGGCTCCCTCGCATTTGCGTGACAAACCTTTATCAGTTGCTTGACTTACGATGCCGCATTGTGCGCTACTGCTCCGGAATATAATATTGTTTTTTACAACAATGAATCTCGCCGTCGAAGAAGATTTATGTTCGCCTTCTAGAACGCCGCTACGTTTAGGCTTGCTGAAGCAAAACTGATATGGCCATACAAAACACTACATGATTAAATCTTTTTTAATAGATTTAGGTTTGTTCAAAATTAATAAGTGATTAACGTCAAACTCTACACCGATGGGAAAGGAAAAATAAATACTTATTAGAAAAGTACAAGCAAGAAACTGCAGTCTTGTTAATAATCAAGTTACTTGTATACTCTATTATGTAAATTTCAAATTGCATTAAAACATATTCGTCTATATAATGTAGATTACATTTACAACTTGTCTACTTGTGGTTTCGTTCTATATTGATGGTAATACTGACACAATAAAGTTGTGGAAATAAATTAGATGTACAGATTTTGAGTTTTTTTTCATGGGTATGCGAGCAAGCAAGCAAGCGGTTCACCTGATAGTAAGTGATTACCGTCGCCCGCGTACATCTGCCACACCAAAGGTGCTGCCGGCCAAGGGTATTTGGGAGATGGGAGGGAGGATGAGGAGGGGGATGTGGAGGGGTATGTGGAGGGGTATGAGGCACCCGGAGGGCCTCCGGAGGCCTCACTGAAGGAGATGCAGAAGCTCAAAATGCCTCTACTTCACGCCGGTACGCTAGGCCGTGGTACTAGCCGGCCGAGTGGAGCTGGCCCATTCGAGCAGCAGCTAAAGTCGCTGCCTGGCTCTACCGCGTCATTATTATATATACCAGCTATAACATATTATACCTACCATATAATACTACCATATTATATATAGCAGCAGTTTTATTATATACCAGCGAATGCCCGCGATTTATCTCGTGTGATATTTTATTTATTCATACAGCAGTGGTCCTGACCTGGGCATTTACCAAGTACCTTCCGCATTATCGCTTGCTCACCAGGTGGAACGTAGTACCATATCAACGCCTTGTTCATTACCAGGCCCTGGAATCATGTCAGCAGTCTGCATATTTTAGGTATATGTGTGCTTAAAGGCATTTTCATCATTTGCGGAACGCCACGTAGTCTGACACTGATCTTGATTATGCAAACGAAGAGGCGGGCACAGATAGTAAATGAATAAGCTTCTTTGTTATATATAGAATTTATTTACACAATTTCTGACCACCTCTTACCTCAAAGCTCAGTACTGAGCCACCTGCATCCTTCGGCTTCCAGCAACATTGCGCAGGTCGTCACTCCACCTTGTAGGGGGCAGTTTTACTTAACGGTTTGGACTTAAACTTCGCTATGTCAGACAATAAACAAACTAATGAGTACAGTTTTATTATCGATTCTACCATTTTCATGCGATGCGCGCGCAAACAGACTGACAGAGAAACAGGCTCTAAATTCTGAAAGTAGTTGAATTGGCTTCTATCTATCTATTCAATGTATAAACTCATTCCTCTTTAAAGTTTTATTGTATGTATAGATAGTACAGATAGAAGAGATTTGACATCTCAATTACCTGTATCTTGTGAACACTTCTCGGATAGGTAGATATTTTACAAAAGCAGTGTCAAGCCCCAGCAAAGCTTTGTTAGGTGAAATGTTGCCGGCACCGTTACATGTGAGATTGAATTTCAAATGGATAGCGACAGAAGCATAGAAGCCGGAACATAATATTATTCTCTTCGAATAGAAGTTTTAGTCTTTTCGAAAGGAACATTACTATTGACTTAGTTTACATAAAGTATATGTATGTATGTGAGTAAAAGTAAAAAGTAAAGTAGCTGCTTGTATGTGCCCACTGCTGGGCATAGGACTCCTTCTCAAATATGAGTATTAGAGAGGATTAGAAGCCGGGAAGCGCCCGCCTAGCAGCTCCTGTTCGGGTTGGCGGGTTTTACATATCCTCGAAACAATATTTTTATTATCTCTCAGACATGCGGGTTTCCTCACGATGTTTTCCTTCACCGCTGAGCACGTGGTAAATACAGCATTTAAAATTGCTTTTAACAATTTTAGTGGTGCCGGCACCGGGGTTCAAATCCAAGTCACACGCGCTCTATGAAACTAAACGCCACAAGGCTACCACGGCTGTATCCTGTTAGTGATACGTTTTTTAATACATTTTCGAGTAATTGATTATCACCATCATTATAAGCCTCAGAGCAACAGCTGGCTGAGAGACTCTACTAAAGGCCCTCTGACATTATTACCTACTGCACTATTCCATTGTTTTCATTCGAAATTTTCTTTTATGAGTAGGTAATAGTTAATCTAAAAGTTAACAGGGCTTACGTCTCTACATGTGCTATAACAATTCCATAATCTGTTGTTAGAACACGTCAAGAATTATTCGGAAAGAAGAACTTGCTCCGTGAACGACGAATGCTATTTCAGCGATTTATTTACTTACTTCCAGTTCATAGAATTAAGTAACAAGTAACAATTGAGTTGACCAAACATGTAATAAGAATAATTGAAATTATTGAATCAAGATTTTAGGCAAGCATTTCATATAGTTGTTATGAGGAATTTTCATATGTTATTCATGCACTGTTTTTTTTACTACCATCGCAACACCAGAGGAGCTGCCTTGCCGGCCTCTAGGGGATATTTGGGAGATAGGAAGGAGACAGGGTGAGGGAATGGAACTCCGCTTACCTCACTCACAGAACGTAACGCAAATGCACAATATGTCTCCACTTCACGACGGTATTCTGCGAGGTCGTGGTCGACTACCCCGGTCGAGCCGCAGCAAAAGCCGCTGCTTGCCTCTATGACGTATGGAAATGTGTTGTCTATACTTAAATTGTTTAAGATCTACTCGAAGATAGTGAACCTTGGTTTAAAATAGCATTGATTAATATCAAAGTCAAAACGTTTTAAATTAAACTTCTTTAAAAAAATTTAAACTTTCTCTTCTTTAAAAAGTTCAAATCTTTAAAAAGTTTTTATTTAATTTGGGCTTCTTTTATGCTCTTATGAATGTCAAAATCTACACAAGTTTGCTAAACAAAACCTTCATAGGGTAGAACCGGGAAGAAACACTGAGGTTTGTTTTTTAACGCTATGTTCTCATTAATTATGTACAATGAAATCCCAATCATAATAAAACTAATATATATTGTTTAAATGTTTCTTTTAAATATATCAGTAGTCAGGGGACTTGCATGTGCAGAGGGAGAGCTATTTCCACGTATCTCTGTCCTCGATGTGATCTATATTGGAGTAGGCTTTTTTTTATCGAACTTCTTAAAAATTCTATATGTTTGTTGCACTATATTTTAAGAGATTTTATGCATGAAAGACTTTCTATTTATTTAGCCAATCTAAATTTGGGAACCTCTAGCGCCTCGCCTTCACCTGTTCTACAGATTATGTTTAATAAATCAATAAATATACATATCCAAGGGAACACCTGGTTTCATACACAATGATTGCATACGAAGGACGGAGAGGTATCCTATAGAGAGGCTGATCTTTGTGAAATAATTTATAGTTGCCTCATTTTGTTGCATCTCTTTGTGACCGTCGCTTTGATGGACTGAAATATACATTTCATTACTACTTCATAAACAGCGCATTGTGTCGAGCTCCTCGGTGGCTGTCCACTTTCTAATAACAACTTCATTCACTTTACCGTTATGCCGGCATCCGTAGACTAGTTAGCATATTAATTTCAATGATGGAAAGATATTGAATTAACAAAGGATCGAGTTGTTTTAATTTAATTGACTACTAAATTAATCTCGTCTCGCGTTGGAACACTTTGTAATAAAATATTCAATAATCATATACTTTCGCGTATAAAATGTTTTGTAAATTTTGTCAATGAGATGAATAAGCGTGGTAGAGCCAAGCGGCGGCTTTAGCTGATGCTCGAATGGGCCGGCTCGACCGGATTGATACCACCGCCTCGCAGAATACCGGCGTGAAGTAGAGGCATCTTGTGCTTCTGCGTTTCGTTCGGTGAGTGAGGTAACCGGAGGCCCACATCCCCTCCCTATTCCCCTCCTCTTCCCTCCCATCTCCCAAATACTCTTAAAGACCGGCAACGCACCTGCAACATCTATGGTGTTGCAGATGTACGTGGGCGACGGTAAGCACTTACCATCAGGTGAACCACTTGCTCGTTTGCCGTCTTTTCCATAAAAAATAAAGATGATTCTACGTCTTACTAACAACGAAACCATGCATGAAAGTTAGAGGCAAATATAACTCTTTGGCCTTCCTAAATGTCTTAGTAATTCGGAATCCTAACGATATCTTGAGTCACCTGGTTAAATATGACATCAGAACGTGAAATACTTCAATCGGCCCGTGACCTCTGGTGCTGTAGAATACCGGAAACATCAGGATTGAAGAAGTAAATTAAACGCGATAATATCTGTAAATAATAGTTTTAATTAAAATATTTTTTAATCTAAAAATTTAAAATTGCCGTAATTCAGAATCCTGGGCGATCGGTGAATTTAAATTTTAGGCAAGGACATGGGTTTGATTTCCGGAGTCGACATCACTAAATTTTTTTATAGCCATTATGAGAAGTGAAGGAAAACATCGTGAGGTGGTGTCCTGTCGATGTTATCCTTCGCCCCGCCTAAGAACGCATGTCTAGAAATAAACTTTTCGAGGACATTAGTTGAAGTCCACTCGGCACCGATCGTTCCCATCGTGACTCCGAAGCCCTCCGACTGCTCCTTTCACCTTTGCACAGCAGTGGTCATGTACAGACAGTTTTACATGTTTTTATTTTATCTTTTTATCTCTAATCGTCGGATAATATAGTATTGATCATTTGTTTAATGATAAAACATTTATAGTTTATGCTTGCGATTGTTGTCACCTATCTAAATAAATAAAATGTGTTGCGAAACTACTACGAGAGATAATAATATTATAATTGTTAAAACATCTAAATTTTATACACCTACACTAATGTATTTCTAAACAGACTTTGCCGTATGAAAAAAAAAAGATCCTCATACAAAGTAAAATTCGCGTGTACGCGCCAAGCAATAGGTAGATTAATCCCAGTAATGCGCCGAGCAATCCCGAGCTTTAAGTTAATTGCGCCCGCGGGACCGGGCAAACTCACGTTGTGTAAGTTTTTCGAGTTTTTTTTTTAAATGTTATTGTCGATGTGTTTGTAGCTTCAGAGTTTATTTGTTTCTAATTAAATGAAATGTGAAATGACGCCGTTCAAACAAATTTTCTTACATAATAAACACATTCTAAATTTGAAAACGGAAACTTAAATAAGTTTTTAATATAATTATGAAGATAAATAGCACTTAAAAAAATTAAATAGATGGATCTCTTTCTCAATGAATACTTAAGGGCCATTTAAAATTTAATTTGAAATAAGATCACCGACGCGGAAATGGTACGATACGACTGAACAACGGAAGTGACGCTTCGCGTAGAACTTTCAAAGAGAAGACGTCTCTAATAATGAAATGGAAGCTTTGATAAAACGATCTGACAGTGATGACTTTTTTAGTATTTTGTAAATTTAAGTAGTGAAATAAAAAAAAAAAATACAATTTAAAACAGACGATTAGTCTCAAGCAATTGAAGCATATTCTAAGATAAAGTAAAAGAACATGTTCACGACTATATGTATGTAATGTTTATTTTTCGATGATAGATGTCGCCACTGGTTGTTTGAACTATTAAGTGGTCGACACAAAATCATTACCTTAGACAGATGATTTTATAAAATATACGTTTTAATCAAGATATTCTTTGGTTTCATTTAAAATAGTACCAATTAGTGTCTAGTCCTAGTTTCAAAATATTCTGAACAAACGTTGATAAAAGATAAAAGCTCAGTCTTAGCCCCACAAGCAGCGCCTGTACACAGTGCCCATATTGTACCTACTTAAAAAGTCTGAAGTGGTCCTTACTAATAAATGAATTTTCTTTCTTTCTTACTTCTTCTTCTTGATTTTTAAAATACCGTGTTTCGCATCCTGTGACAGCGGGACGTCAAACACCGCAGTCGCGCCCCGTGCCCCCCGGCGCTGCAAAGCCCCGAAACTTCGGGATTTAAAGAAATTTAAAAAATTAATTAAACGCGAAAGAATCCGTAAATAATAGTTTCATTTCAAAAAAGAACACAAACTTGGCGACTGCTTTACTTGAGCAAACATTGCTATTAAATAACTAATGTGTCGGTTAAAATACAGTTTATATTCACATTGTGATAAAGAAGATTGCGATTTATTTGTATACGTGGATATGAGACCTCAAATAAGTTTGTTTCCTAGACGTTTGTCAACACAATTAAGCCGAATGTTTGCGCAGTTCGAGCTCTCTATTTGAGCTGCGACCCGCTCCACCGTCATGTTATTTGACAAGCGATCGACTTATATTCCGATGGACGTTTCGAACGGGGAATTGTTATTGTCGAACGAACGAACTATGAATTTGCAGTGTTACGCTCTCGTGCGTTTATATAACGTTTTCACAACGTTTATACAAACGTTGTGAAGTGATGATGATTCTTCTGAGCAACTGCAACGACGACAACTTTTAGATAATTACGGAAGCCGTCAACTGCGCAGTACACTTTAAAGTGCCTGAGCTATTTTCGTAACAATAGCGCTTTGATCGTCTCTACCTTCACGTAACTTATGTAACGTTATTGTAATTATATGTAGACACAATAATATTGCGTGCTCCTTTTTTTAATGGGAAGGGGGCAAACGGGCAAGCGGCTCAGCTGTCGGTTCGTGGTTACGTTGCCGACTTTTAAGGAAAAGGGCCTCTGGTTACCTCACTCACCGAACGAAACACAGAAGCACTAATGCCGATATTCAGCAAGATCATGGTACTATCCATATCAAGCCGGCCCATTCGAGCAGTAGCAAAAGTCGCCGCTAGGCTCTACCTCTAGCATAAAGGTTAAGTAAAGTAGTAGCCTATGATGCCCACAGCTGGGCAGGTGCCTCAAATGTTTAACAGAGATTTGGAGCCACGCCACCATAATATTTTCTATTGTTTCTAGGTGGCAGGCAGTTTCACTACCTGGGAGCCGTCCGGGATGGTATCACATTACTGCTTCCAATCAGCGTTGCAACCACTGTTGTGATTAGGTACGAAAGGTACAGATTTCCTAGCGATGCTTTCCTTCACCGATGATCATGTGGTAAATTTAACGCTTAAAATTATTGCTGCTTACAATATTATCGATACCTGCATAGAGCTGCGGGGATAGAACCCCGGTCACTGGTGTACAATGAAATTAAAGGGCCCTGTCCGCTGGGCTACCACGGCTGCACAAATATTAGGCCGTTAATATATTTATGTGAACTCAACAGTTTGATTCCGTATAAAAACACAATCAGAAAATAGTGTCCAATGGAAATATAATAAAACGGGTCGTATTCAGTGCAAACAGTTGAAGCTTCGCAAACACAGCTGTGCTCATGAATGTCGGATGCGTGAAAGACTTTTTCACAAAAGAACGTTGGCTATTGGATATGTGCATGTGGAAATGACAATGAATTGAAATTTGCATAAATGTCGCGAAGTTGTCCTTTCAGAATTGAGTGTTTTTAAAGTTTCATTTATTTATCAAATATTGTACTCTGTTCTGGCTTTAATTTTTTTTTATGGGGATGGAAGCAAACGAGCAAGCGGATCACCTGATGGTAAGTGGTCACTGTCGTATACGTACACTTGCAACACCAGAGGTGCTGCAGGTGCGTTGCCGGCCTTTAAGGGTATTAGGGAGATGTGAGAGATGATGAGGAGGGGGATGGGGAGGGGGAGGCAGGCCTCCGGTTACCTCACTCACCGAACAAAACGCAGAAGCACAAGATGCTTCAACTACACGCCGGTATTCTGCCGGCCCATTCAAACAGCAGCAAAGGCCGCCGCTTGGCTCTAACACATGGAAACACTACGTCTTCAGTGCATTTATCCATTTTATATTAAAAAGTTCCACGCACCCGGTCTCTATGATTTGTTTTGATGGCGCCGGACGCGTGCGGCGTCTGACCCTTGGGCAACCTCGCGCAGCTGACCGTCGCGTACTACGTACGTAGCATTCGGCTGTCGTCAGTGGTGGTGGACATGTGGGGCAGACAGACCACACCCTTAGGCAGAAATCGGTAACAGAGCGGTACCTACCCAGAACACTCCAAGGCAGAGAAAGACTCTACCGCCTAGTAAAGTAGATTGAAGAAGCCCAATTGGCATCGCTGAGTCGTGCCAAATGCAAGACCGCTGTGTCTGCCAACCGGCGTGCGTCTTCATGAACGTAGGGACACTAAATTTGGCATACCACAACGCTTAAAACATTTTTAACTTGAAACTACATGCGTCCTTGTACATAACTGAACACAGCAGAAATATTTGAACTCTCCATTTAACTATATATATATCATTACTGAAATTACAATTTCTTCCGGACTATATTATATATGTGCGACATTGTATACTGGATTTATGAAATGAGAAATCTCGGGGGCAATAACGGACCCTTTCAATATCATTTTCAGACGATCCTGAAAGATATTTTCGGTAGATGGCAAAATATTTTTGATTACATTTTATTATCCAGGCTTATTAACATTTTCGAAATAAGTATATTGAAATATTCTTTATTATAGTCGTAAATAAATATTTCACAGAAATTTAAATTAAGTATAGTATTTTATTTTTTATTTTCAGTTGGTAAAGTGGCAGCCTGTTAGTGACCACAGCAGGACAAAAGCCTCCTTCTCAAATATATTAGAGGGTTTTAGAACCGGGAAAGGCCCGCCATGCTATTCCATTGCGAGTTGGAGGGCTTCACATGTCCTCGAAATAAAAAGTAATTATTTCTCAGACATGCAGGTTTCCTTACGATGTTTTCCTTCACCACCGAGTACGTGGTACTGCTCTTAAAATTGCTATTAACTATTTTAGCACCGGTCACTCGCGCTCTATGAAACTAAAGTGAACGCTCTGACAACTAGGCTACCACGGCTATTCCACTTCAGGACATATGATGCTCCCACAAGGAGTATTTGCCATAAACGCCATGCTCGGCGATCGGATTGGCGATCGCAGCATCGCAGACCGTGCACCTTACACGTTGCTGTCCGTCATCGATCATCGAAATAATAAGTCTTGGGATTTCCCGAAGAGACTCATAAATATTTGTCAGCCGTAATTTGTCAAGATATGCTACAGCGTTTTTGTGGTTTGCTGCGGTGCACATTTAAGAAATGGTTGTGTGGTGTGGTTGGCATGAACAAAAGCAATGTTTCGCGTGCCTTATTTTAAATATTAACCAGTTTAAACACGTGGGATATACTTTTATATAATTCGCGTACACTCTGACTCAATCGTTTGTAACAGACGAACAGATACGTGACTGTTTTGTAAATTATACCTGGAAGAGCCGTGCGGCGGCTTTTGCTGCTGCCCGAATGGGCCGACTCGACCGGGGGCATCTTGTGCTTCTGCGTTTCGTTCGGTGAATGATGTAACCGGAGGCCCAGTCCACTTCCCCACTCTCCTACTAATCCTCACTCTTCTCTCTCAAATACCCTGAAAAGCCATTAACGCGCCTACAGTAGCTCTGGTGTTTTAGATGTAAGTGGGGGAGGGTAATCACTTACCATCAAGTGAACCGATTGCTAATTTGCCGACATTTCCTTAAAATGTTTTCCTCTGTAAATACAGATTCCAAAACATACAGTACTTTTGAAATTTTAATGTTTTTGTAAGGTTGTAAAATTTAAGTGGCAGTACTCGGTATTTAATTGGAGGAAGCGGGCTCGTTGCCAAATACTCTATAGCGCTGCGAGACGGCCTCGCCCACATGTGTGCATCGGCTGTGTTAGTGTTATGTATGTTACACACACACACACACACACACACACACACACACACACTTATGTGGATACATACTAGCTACATAAAAATATTAACGTGTCTTGTACAAATTTACGCTAGTCGTCCTTTTCAAAGTAGTTTTTTTTTAAAGTATGGGAAGTAAGACAATGGATTTTTATGGTATGGGGTAAGTTTTAAAATAGAAATTGTGCAGGACGGCCGTAATTTAAAAACTTTTTACTGTTAAGCTCATTTTATTGTAAATATAAATTTTTCAAATCGATCTATAAATACATAAGATATTAACTAAAATGTAATAGCGTCATAAGACAACTCGTTAGTAATCTTAATAATTTGTGAAAACACATCGGCCAATCAGAGAGCCTACATTTAAACAGGCAAATTTTGAATAAAAGGAGCAAATCTCGCTCCCTGTCGTCACTTCTGCGTAGCGCCACCGGTGCAAACTGGTACCAGCGTAACGTCGACTTACATAAGGACTGCAAAATACCGACGATCAAAGAATTCTTCAGGGAAACGTCACGGCGCTACTTCGAATCGGCCGCCGTACACCCTAACCTGCTGGCGGTGAACGCCAACAAATACTCCCCGATAACAAACGCAACGGTGCGCCATCGTCACCCGCGTGACGTACTAGACGACCCGGACGACGTAACAGCACCGACAGACCGACAGACCGACACTACTCAAGCACACACTGTACATACAGTTAGGAGTAGAAACACTTACACAATCCCCCGCCGACGCGTAAGAGCGTATCGAGCCAACAGAACACCCGTGTACACACGTGATTCAGGGCGGCTCTTACCGCCCATTTCTATCGAAACACCTCGACCGTCCGAGACGAGGCCCGAACCTTCCTCGAACGGTCCATAGATAGCTTACTGTAAAGAGGTAAGCAGGAGAGGTACCCTTGCACATCTACTTAAAGCATAAACGCCTGCAGCTTCAAGGACGCAGGCGCAAACCTATGAAGTTGCAAAAGCCAAAGCGGCTAACAGCAATAACTTCATCGAATATGTATCGTCACTTCCAACTCGGCGCTCAAGCAAGAAACAACAACAAGGAGAAATAGAAACAGGAAGAAACTCAAGAAATACCAGAAAGAAAAAAGTGCTAACAGGAGGAAGGAAGTTTTGTAGCAAAGTATATTTTTAAAGTGATCAATAAATAGTCTTCAAATCTGGTGACCTGTATTTTCTTCTCGCCATCCAGCATCTCACACAGAAATCGATGAACTTTATAATCTGTGCTGTGAAGCTTATCTCTAATCCATGGGAGTTTTGGTCTGTCCGTCATTTAATGCTTATCCCGACTTAACCGGTCACTGCCTTCAGTGCAGAAGCTTTTACCACTCGTGAAAAAAAAGACGTGCTGTTCATTCATTGTTCAATGTTCATTAGCAATTCAACATAGAGTCGTCAAGGTGGTGTTACTCTGTGCAACGTAGTTGGGCTCTGTCGCTGTCTGTTTGTCTGCTTGACCTGTTTCTTTGTACGCTGCTCTGTGTCTTCTTTTATTTTATATTGGGTTATCTGTAATTAAAGTTAGTATGTTGAATTTATCGCTGTGGCACCTTTTTTATCTCGTATCTATTGAGAATTTCCTTCTGTTTTCTAACATCAGAAGTGGTTTCTTGTATTTACCCGAACACTACACATTTAAAATGAAACTATTATATACGGATTTTATCGCGTTTAATTTTATCCACGTCCAGGTGTCATAATTGTATGTGGACTTTGATACAGGCAGAAAGTTAAACAGTGGTGTCATATAGGACACCGTACCCGAGAAAAGTAAACTGCTGTATATAAACTTATGGAGAAAAAATGGCGGATTTGTTATTACTCAAAAGCTCTGGTTTGGTTTTATTGAATTGTTTGTGTGACTTATTACAATAGTGCTATAAAAAAAAGGTTTAAAATAAATGAGAGCCGAACAGTCCATCAGCTTATTAAGTTCTCTGTATTATTCCTACAGAGTGAAATTAATCGCTCAAAACACAAACAAGTTGTTTTAATATACGTCCAATTACTACCCTTTGGGAGGTCGAATTACAAAGGCTATCCAACAAATTTAAATGCAATTTACTTTTTACGCCAAACTAAGTTTAAAAGTAGTTGGAGAACGTTGGGCAGAAATTTCACGGTTGGCGCTCCGATGGGTTAGGTATGTGACCCTAATTAAATACGGTCGAGCGTGTAATTAAAATTTTTGATTGCAAAACTAACGAAAACAAAGGATCCTCACGACCCAATCCCTGACTGCGTCAGCAGAGACCCACTCTTATGTATTAGGAATTGCTTGGGAGCAACAATAAGGGTCATAACGGTCGATGAAGATGAGGAAGTATTGTATCTTTTGAATTAATAAAATTTTAATTAATTACTCTTGAGAGAGGCACATATAGAGAGAGAGAGAGAGAGGGAGAGAGAGGGATAGATTGAGAGACAGAGGGGACAGGAGGGAGAAGGGGAGAAGGGAAGGGAGGTTGGATGTGACAACGATTTTTCATTTTAAGTCAGATGATGTCTCCGTTAATAAAGTCTCTCACCAGCCAGCCTGCTGTGGTCAAAACTTCAAAGCACTGCAAGTCAATATATCGAAGGCGCTGTCCCGAAAAGGCTCCATATGCAGTGTGTTCATCCTACTCTGCAGATCGAACTGAACATTTCACTGCATCGCGGAAGAGCGTTTCGTTTCGATGCCGATGATCATTTCTGAATCTGTCTTCTTGACTATGGTCTGATACAGAGTTGCACAGATTAAAAATTATAATTAATTGCGTTCGACTTTTAAAGATTACACATTAACATTATTATCCATTACCAGTTAGAGTTTTAGTTCGAAGAGAAGAGGAGCTCCACACCAATTCCGTCTCCTTTCCATTCCAACGATACCATTGCACATAAGTTTCTAATACCTCGTAGGTTCCAGTCCGCAACTTGGGGGGTCTAAGACGGCTCTCCTGATGCAGTAAGTAGAAGTGAAGTAGATCCTCTAACCGCTCAGCCAGCGTGTTCAAGATAGCTTTTAAAAATAACAATTCCTCGGCATCCTGTCCATTCCATTCCTCCAACAAACAACGGCACCGCGCAATATAAAACTTGCCACGCAAAGCTCTTTCAACTAGATTGTATGAAGAGCACTCGACGTTGTAACCGAATGACTTAATTATATTGCAAGTGTTTGAGTTTCCAATGAAAAACTTACTGCCCTTCTGTACTCGTGAATGCAGTACTCTCCAGCTGCTTTATTGTTAGGACATATAACAGTTAAGCTTGCGATGTAAAAGTAAAGCAAAGTAGCAGCCTGTAAGTACCCACTGCTGGGCAAAGTTTTCCTTCTCAAATACGAGTATATTTTTCATTATTACTCAAACATGCACGTTTCCACACGATGTTTTCCTTCACCGTCTAGAACGTGGTAAATACGGCACTTAAAATTGCTATTAACAATTTTAGTGGTGCGAATGTGATAGGGGATCGAACGCACGTCACACGCGCTCTATGACGCTGAAGTGAGCACCCTGACCACTAGACTACCACGATTTGTAATGTGCCTAGCCTCTAATACCAATGTCATAAGTCAAACAGATCTGGGGTCAAGACGCTCGTTTTAATTTCATAGTAGGCCTTCATTCACCTCGGGTTAGAATCCCGACGTCGGTACCATTGAAATTGTTAATTGCAAATTTAAGTACGTCACTTTAATTTTCTACCTCGTCAGAGGCGATGAAAAAATATTAGCGAGGGAGAGAAGTCCACAGATCAGTATTGGAGTGTGGCGGAATCGACCCGCCACCACAAACCCTTCAAAAATTAGTAAATGCCTTTGCCCAGCAGTGGAACATTCAAGGCCTACTTCTTTTGGATCAGCGGTGCTCCAATACCATTATGATGATTTATGGTTCTGATTTGCTACCTGTATGACGGTGAAGGAAAACATCGCGGAGAAACCTGACACGTTTGCGAGAAATAAATATGTTAATTGAATGCAAACTAACGTTTAAAACATGAAACAGTTATGTGTAAAGTTTAGCCGAAAGGATTTCTCCTTAAGAGAATAAATTAAAACAGTTTAATTCATACTATACAATATTTTAAGTCAAAACACACAGCTCGTGAATCCTTTTATATTGTACGGCAATCACAGTCGCAGCCACGTCGAGGCTGAAGGAGTTTTTTCATTATTTCGTAGCTCTTCATTCACTAAAGTATACCACAGCGGCGATGAATAGACCTCCAGGCCCCTTTGTCCATCTTTGTCCTACGTAGACTATGAAGGGTTTTTAAATTGTTACTAATTGAATTTTATATGCCAACCTATACATAATAAATGTATAATATAAAAGCACTTATGCCCAGCGTACATAGGGGTTTGTAGAAATTACGGAATTACATTTGGCACGACCCAGGGTAGCCAAACGGACTTACGGAACCCTCTTTTCTTCTCTTCTGGAGATAGGACGTCGCTCTAATAATATTATACGCTAATTTCATTTGTTATCAGACACAATATTTAAGAAACTTGTCAAAAAAACCTATACTACCTATGTACGCACGTAAGGAGTTATACTTCTTTAGCGTAACAAAACAAGAAAAGGAATACATATCGACAGATAACCTTAAATATATAAACGCACTTAAAAAAATTATATTGTAAAAAACAATAAATTATCATTCACCGCCATATTTAATTTAAAATCACACATGTATATTTATGTATGAATATATTTTTTTTTATCTCCACTGTTATAAAACATTTGAATAAGTACATTGAATATAGTTATCAGTTCTCATGAAAGCTTGAGAGACAATTACCAACCAACTTCAAGGTATCGCTTTTAGGTGTCGGTGTGCGCGCGCATCGTAAAAATCCCCTTCTTTAATTTTTCCCAAATGCACCAAAAGAAGTATAACTTCAAAAGATCTACTATAAAATCGATCAATACATCGGAGAAATAACTCTTAGTAACCCTCTAATAATAATCTTGCACTTCCGAGTCTCCAGGCTTCTGATATATTTTTAAAATACTTTTGATATTGTATTGATTTATTGTAACTTGGAAAGATTTTATTATAAATTGTAAATGTCATTGGAACATGGCGTTTAAAAAAAAACACGACTGCAGTGGAAAACATATTGCGGCCGGTTCTTCTCTTTGAAGGTCTTGTTGGAACGATGTAGAATTTGACATAAGAGTTTCAAAAAACATTTCAACTTTGACTTTATTTCGTGTTATGTGTATATTTATTATGTTTTCAAATAATAGACAATGTTACAATTATGATACTCATCCATTTTTGTTCTCACTCGCACTCTCTAAAATTATTTGGCTGTGTGCGACGGTGTTACAAGCTACGTTATTTTGTTGTCGCTTTAAATTTTATCAAGACGACTTTCGGGATTTATTTATTTATTGACACTTCATTGTATTTACCTTAATATATGGGCTACAATGGACGGACTTTATGCCTCGTGGCATTCTCTGTCAGTCAGCCCGGCGGGAAACGGAACAACATTGTTAAGTTCAATCGGAAAATAATAAAATGAAACAAAGTAGTGTAAACATTGACACACGTACACTCTAATTAAAATAAATAAACGTGCAATGTTATACGCGAACACACTTATAATAAATACTACATATATATTTATATTTATAAATAAATAAAATAATTGACGTCAGAAAATATTGAGGAAGCAGAGTTTCGATGGAGTTTTTATTGGGTGCATTTCTCACGCGGTCGCGGAGGACGTTCAAGAGGAGTACTACTACTTGTACAGTAAAAGATCCGCTGAAGAGTCCAGCGCTGTGATGTGCAATGCCCGAGACTGTTAGATCAGCGAACTCCTCGATCATGAGACCAGTAAAGAAGATGTAAATTATGTCTACGATATGCTGGTGAATTTGGATTATTTAAAATAGATTAAAGTACAAGCAAAGTTCTAGAGCGACGCCTTTGATGGATGCTTTTTGCCATCTTCCTAGTCTATCAGCTGTTCAGGTGACGTTTTGTTTCCAGATGTTCTGTGCATTATTTTAGACATCTATTCCTGACTGGTTTCGTAATTGAATTTGTTTATATGTGTAACTAAAACGAAAATGTTAAAACAAAGACGAAATTAAGTAAATATAAAATTGCACGTAAACAAATTACTTTTGATTCCATTTATACAGCGCCACCTCATCCATTAACAAATAAAGGCGAAGTGCTCCGCTGAAAAAAAAAACGACGCGTAAGAAAATACAACAAGATTGAAGAGCGTGCGCCCCGCGCGCTAACTGAATAACTCGAAAACAGAATGACAGGTGGCGCGGAGCGACGGAGAGCCTGAAGAGGTCCATGGAGCACATCCTGCTATGGACGCTATTCCGCACTGCTCCATTCACGGGGGATGAATGCGGACAGAAACGACAAAAAAATATCGCACAAATGTCGCTGATAAAAACTAATTGAAGCTGGTTATGTAACATACACATTAGTTATTTTATTATCACGTGTTACTGAAATAAACAATATTAAGATTCGTCTATTGAATATTAACATATTTGCGTGTAATTTAGAAATGATATAAGAAATTAAATTTTGACTGGACCAGTTAAACATTAAATATAGCAACGCAACGAAAACTTTTTAACACACAAATTTAATTTAAGTCGCCATTACTTTACAGAATCGACATAAAATTTTCTCCATTTATACACAACAATCGTATAACTATATTTCCAATTAGAAAAGTATTTCCTTGACTCAGACATTTATTGAATTAGTTTGTTTTGAATCCATATTTCACTTACTGGAATGATTTTTCAAAACAGGAAAAAATATATTTTTATTACATTGAGTGATGGGTCCTTCAAGTATCACTGGTTCGAATCCAGTGAGTCAATATTTGTGCTGCAATCAAATACTTTTATCCTGTGTACTGTTACTGGATCTCAATCTATCTCCTATCTCATTGTCTTGTGTCAGTGCCATTACGCCATCTGTACCATCAAGAGAATCGTAACGATTTTAGACTACTTCTAGTTAATGTCATTCACCGTCTCTACAACCTTTTGCCCGTGTTACATTCAAGCGGCGGTTTTTGCTGCTGCTCGAATGGGCCGGCTCGGGTATTGCCCATGCCCTCGTAGAATACCGGCGGTATTCTTCATCTTGTGTTTCTGCGTTTCGTTCGGCGAGTGAGGTATTCGTATGATGATTTTTTGGCTTAAGTATGTCCACTATTCTATTGTAACCGTAGAGGTGTCCAGCGCTCCGGAAACAAAAGCCAATCCTTTGTTGTGCGTATCAAAAAGTAGAACATTAGTCGATTCAATCTTAAAGTTTTATGAAACAAAAAACGTTGAAAAAATGACGATGGGTGTAATTACTACGTAGTAACTGAAATGAACGTTAGAACATCGAGTGCTCCAAACATATTGTGAAGAGAGCCACCGTAGGGATCTGCTGAACTGTCGACCGTGAAATTGACGCACGCTTTTATAACCTATTTCGGCGTTAAAGATGATTACAATTTAAGATGTTCATTTATCTACTAGATAATGCCCGCAGCTTCATCCACGCGGAAGACTACCTGGGGTAAATAGTAACCGATTTCCTTCAAGAGCACGTGATTAATATAGCATTTAAAATTGCTATTGACAATTTTAGCGGTTCCGGCACCGGGGCTCGAAGCCAGGTCACCCGTGCTGTTTAAAACGTTAAAGTTCCCTGTCTACTAGGCTACCACGGTCTTGCCTTACCACTCTGCTCGCAAGCTATTGTTGGAAAGCTCTCTCTAATTGTAATTTATTTAAAGTTTAAATTCTATAAATCCTCTATGCAAGGTTTCCGACGGTGTTTCCTCCCAACAATGGCGCAGACACATTATATTCACACCATTATTATGCCCGGTAGGCAGTAGCATCCGCGTCGCGCATTCGAAAGGATGTTTTAATCTCCGTAATGCTTCGCGCTGCTGTAAATTGTTAGCTTCACCTGAACAATCGAGAAGTAAGGACCGTCGCTTCACTCCAAAATATATATAAGGTTTTTTATTGTATTAGAGGGACAAGCAAAGTAAGTGGTTACCGCAGGCCGTGGAGCTAACAGTTTGGATTGAGCGTGGTTGTACACATGTAACCTTTGAAGATTAACAATGCCTCATAACCTGTAATTATACTGGCGTTCTGTATCTTACAACACCGAAGATGTTGTAAGATACAGAAACGAACCGAACGCAAACAATGACCGGTGGCTGATTATTTATTTAAAAAAAAGTTAAATAAATATAATATTAATAAATACAATAATATTATTATCCTCGCTTCGTGCTATTTCTGCAGGCGTGACAATATATAGTTCCTCTATTTGTATATAGGTGTCTACTGACTCTAGTGGCCAGTGAAGCACTGACCTTCCAACACGTCCTATGAGAAAGTAATAAATTTTGTCCTTCTTGATGATGAGAATGTGGACGGGGGTTAGGAGGGGCGGGGGGGATAAGGCTTCCAGTTACCTCACACGCCGAACGACGCAGACGCACAAAATGCCTCTACTTCACGCCGGCCATTCTGCGAGGCCGTGGCACCAACCCGGTCGAACGGGCCCATTCGAGCATCAGCAAAATCCGCCGCTTGGCTCTACCGCGTACAACTAACTAGTATAATGAAAGGGATTATAATTGGATACCATGAAGAAGAAGAAGGAAATGTCTTGTACTAGTACATAATACAAGAGACGATAATAATTGTCAATATGATGAAATATCACCGAGTGAAAACAATCGCAAGAATAAAATATAATTTTCAAATGAAATTTAGTACGAGTGTCTTGTTTTCATGAATTTGTTTCCGGAATACGATATAGTTGTAATCCTGCAATAAACATATTTTATTTGCAGTAGAGGTTCATATTTCAGTTGCAGTGCGGATCGCACACTTTCATAAAATTTAAACATTTAGGTGAGACGCCCGGCGCCGGCCGCCCGCCTCTAGCCGGGGCACTGTGAAATATATAATGTAGGGACTCGCGAATTTTAAATAAGATAATAAATTTCAGTTTTAGTATAGTTTGATGGAATAAGTAATTTTCTGGTTTATTCTTAAATTAGCTAAAGGCTACGATAACCTAGTGGTTAGGGATATACCTCCGAAACGAGAGTCCCGAGTTCGGTACCCGGTTTAGAGTGTACTTACACCCGTACTTATGAGTTTTTTGTAGACCTGGATACTAACAGTAATCATCTGTCACATTGTTATAAATAAGGTACGATGAAAAGTGAGATGAAACTACACAAATAAATGTCTATCTCTGTCCCAGTTATTATGTATATATATATATCCTGGGCGTAGCCTAGTGGTCAGGGCGCTCACTTTAGTTTCATAGAGCTCGAGTGACCTGAGTTCGATCCCCGGTGCCGGCACCACTAAAATTGTTAATAGCAATTTTAAGTGCCGTGTTTACCACGTGCTCAGCGGTGAAGGAAAACATCACGTGGAAACCTGCATGTCTGAGAAATAATAAAAATATTATTTCGAGGATATGTGAAGCCCGGCAACCCCCACTGGAGCAGCGTGGCAGCCCTTTCCGGCTCCTAAACCCTCTCTGATACTCGTATTTGAGAAGGAGGCCTTTGCCCAGCTGTGGGCACTTACAGGCTGCTACTTTACTATACTTACTTTTATATCCTGGGATCACTTCAACCACTTACCATTAGATGAACAGTGCAATAGTTTGTTATCGTTATTGGTATATATGCAAAGACGTTAGCATATACATCCGTCGTCGTATATACCATCTATTTTGAAACAGCGCGGTAGAGCCAAGCGGTGGTTTTAGCTGCTGCTCGAATGGGCTGGCTCGACCGGATTGGTACCACGGCCTCACAGAATACCGGCGTGAAGTAGAAGCATCTTGTGCTTCTGCGTTTCGTTGGTGAGTGAGGTAACCGGAGGCCCACACCCCCTACCTATTTCCCTCCTCTTCCCTCCAATCTCCCAAATATCCTTAAAGAACGCAACGCACCTGCAGCGTCTATGGTGTTGCAGATGTATGTGGGCGACGGTAATCACTTACCATCAGGTGAACCGCTTGCTCATTTGTCATCTCATCCATAAAAAAAATTGCAATAGGCTGGTTCCATAGCCTCTAGCAGTGATAGATGTATTCCCACAAGTGAGTGACAGCCTGCACGGTGTTGCGGGAAGTTGTTGAATGACTCGTACGAGGGGGAGCCTGGGCTATGTCCGGCTCGACCGGGCCAGCACCGAGGTCTCGCACCACACCGGCGTGAAGGTACCAGGGTACCAGGGAGCCAGCTTGGTATTGCCGTGTGATACCGGCGTAAAAATCTGTCGCACCCTTTCTATCCGTGGTCGTTGTAAGAGGCGACTAAGGGAAAGCCTTGAACCGTATACAGAAACACCTTGAACAGCTTGTATTGACCAATTAGTATCCAGCCCTCAGTACGATCACAATCAGGTGCTGCGATTGCCAACCCGCTTGCCAAGCGTGGCTATTATGACAAAACTTATTTATGGGAGAAGCCAATATCTTGCAGTGGACTATCTGCCGGTTGTTAAGATAAGGTAAGTGTTGCATAAGTAAAAAAAAAATACGTTCGTTCCCCCTTGCTATCCCATGGCTTCAACTAAATATGCATAAAATATTTCGTAACCGATCCAGCATTAAATGTAAAAAGTGAATGTGACAATAGCCTTGCGGATCGTCTGATAAATAACGAAGGAAGGGTCCGTGGCGTCGCTGTAACTTTTCTAATTTCGGTGGGCTTTAATCGCGTTTTATTATGTTTTGCCTCCGAGGTGTTGCGGAGCTCCAAAAGAACAAAAATTCAATTAAACATTGTATCGTATAGTAGCGCCAAGGAAACGCATTAAAAATGGCAGATCATCGGATCATATTATTCTAAATCATATATTTATAATACATTAACCCAACGAGCATGCATGCGAAGATTGATGAAAGTGGAAGTAGCGAAAGACGTATGTCAGGACCGTAACAAGTGGAAGGAGATTGTCTCTGCCTACCCCGTTGGGAACAAGGCGTGAATATATGTATGTATGTATTATGACACACGCGCGCTGTATTCGTTCAAACGGTTTGCAGCGCGACTGCATCTCCCCCGGTGTGACGGATGTACGGCATGCATCACTCCACTCTCCATTAGGTTTGTCGCTTGCTCAAATAATGACCCCTTGCACATAAAAAAATAACCAAAAAAAACATTTTAAGTCTGTTCATCAAACAGTTTCAACTTCTCCTCCAATCCGCAACAGTTTATAATAAATATGTCAAAAAATACTGCAAATTTAAGTTATTGAAAAATGTTTATACGCACTACTCAGCCAAATGAGAATATTTATAATGAACTAAGCTACCAGACGATGATTTAAAATTTAGAGAGTGTAAAAGGGGAAGTTCCTTTTATGCATATAACGTTTATGGCAGGAGACACCACTTTTACTACTATAGTCAATCAACAAAAATATGAAAATTATCACAATAAATTGAATTATTTATCGAAAAAAAAAACGATAACTTAAAAAGTATGTGAGCGATATAACACACAAACCCACACATATATATATATATATCATTATTATTCATCGACATAGTTAACATATTTTTCACTCCATAAACGTAATTATTTAAATCTACCACCGTTTCGTAACGACTCTCCACTGACGGGGAAGAAACAGACGAAAGAAACTAGACAGGCAACCCTTTTTACCACTACGCAACCATAATTTGTGAATTGAATAAATAATTGTGTTTCGGATTATTCGAACTCGGGACCCTTGACTCTACAGTCTGGTACGTTAACCAATAAACAACGTGGTCACCAATAAACACCATCTCTCAAACTCTCACATACACAGCGTGGGACGCTTTTGTTACGCCTTGTTCATGGTTGACTTAACAGTCTTAACAGAGTGCTGCTTCAATCTCAACAATGGCTCCAGCGACAGCGAGCAGGTCGATGCGATTGCGCTCGAGGGATCGGAGCCTTTTAAAAATATCATAATGAATTACTTTTTTTTTCCCCCGTGTTTACTTTTACCGTTCACATCTGTCTAGATGATTCCGTAAGGCTATTTATAGTTTTTATTTTTAGGTGGGTACTCTGGAGTGTGGGAGTATGTGGTGGGGTATATGCCTCACCCTCTCTTTCTATATCTTTCGCCAGTCTTTAGCAAACAAATGAGGCCCTGGTGACAGAATAGTGATCAGCATCACTGGTGCTCTGGTACCAGCACTGCGCTCACCAAGCCGCTTGCCCAGCGTGGTGAGTGGGGGCAAACCATTCAAGAAATGAATGCCGTATTTGATGCCGGTTTCTAGGCGAGGCCTGTGTCCACAAGTGGACTAATTTAGGCTGATAAATTATAAGTATACTTACTGTACCCTGCGGTTTCAGCCGCGTTAATTTTGAATTATATATGATTGTTTTATACATGATACAGGTTTATTGTCACTGCTTCCCTGCTATGGGTAGTAGTGTGATGTTATATAGCATTTTTAGGTCGTAGAGCCAGGCAGTCGCTTTAGCTGGTACTTGGATGGGCCGGCTCGACCACCGCAGTCGAGTAGTACCACGATCTCGCAGAATACCGTGTCGTGAAGGAGAGACATCTCGTGCTTCAGCGTTTCGTTCGGTGAGTGAGGTAACTGGAGGCCCACTCCCCTTCCCCAACCCCCCTCACTAACGTCCCTCCCATCTTCCAAATATCCTTAAAGGCCGGCAACGCACCTTCAGCTCGTCTGGTGTTGCAGATGTACGTGAGTGACGGTAATTAATTACCATAAGGTGAAACCGCTTCATCATTTGCCCCCCTTTGCCATTAAAAAGCCTAGCCTCTCTTAATAAACGTATCTATCTGGAGTATAAAGTTTTTTTCTAATCGAACAGGTTGTTCCTGAGTTTAGCGCGATCAAACTTCCATGGTTACATTTTACTAGGCGGTTGACTCCTACTTCATCTAGGAGTCGTCTGGGTAGGCGCCACACTCTTACCCATTTCTGTCGCAGAGCAGCAGTGTACCTACTGTTGTATGGGATGCCATCTCAGTCTTCAGGGGTACCAACGCACCTGTAACCTTCTTCGACTGAAACTGTTTGCAGGTGTCCACGGGCTGCAGTAGCCATTTACCATCAAGTGGTCTATTGGCTCGTCTGCTACCCCTATTTAATAAATAAAAAAAACAAGTCTTCAGCATTAAAATTTTAGTATATATTTTGTGGCAGTTAATAAATTCTTTACTTAGTGGTAGGCCTTCATAACATTACCAGGTAAGCTCGGCGCTTCCCTACTTCTTCAGCGAAACAGGAGTGCCGCAGGTGTTGGGTTACAGTTCGAAGTTTATGGACTTCCAGTATGTGTGGCATTTGATTTCAGCCCCCAGGCCGTTGTTTGCACGTGGGTGCAGTAGACATTAGCCTCTATGACTAAGGCTACGCCGCCTGTCCGTTTGTCTGTCCGATGTATTTTTTTTAATTAACATATTTAACAGCATTATCTTATATCATACTACCCACTCCACTACTTAGCTATACCGTTACAAATACCTTATTATTTGCGTTTAATTAAAAAACAAAAGCGTGAAGGTATAACTTTAAGTTTAACTTTAGTGCTTCTAGAGAAAATATCAAATTTACGCTTCTATACTCTCTAGCAGTAGATTATATTTTAAGTACTGAAATCAAGAATAAAATATTATACTAATAAAAATATTTTATGGAGTATTTAAGAACTAATTCGAGAGGAAAACTGAAAAACCCTTCAGGGTCCTAATAAATTATCAAAGTACTTTATCGTTCGAACTTTTCTCATTTTAGGAGGATTAAAGGGGAAAACGTTTAGGCTTTTGAGATCTTTAATTAACAGTGTTGATGATACCAGCTCCATTGTATTAACTAAAATGTTATCTATTATTTGAACGATACCAGTTCGGTCCGTGCCACGGGTAGCGGCGTCAGTACCTGCCTTACTACCCCTAGGTGTCGTGAGCGGCGGCAAAGGTCATGGTGATTACCGGATGCATCACCAGCAAAGAGGCTCACCAATAGACGTACCACCAGGTGTTAGTGCTTTCTGAGTGTCAGTGTCTAAACGTGGTAGAGCCAAGCGGCGGCTTTTGCTGCCGCAGGAATGGGCCGGCTCGTCCGGATAAGTACCACGGCCTTGCAGAATACCGGCGTGAAGTAGAGGCATCTTGTGCTTCTGCGTTTCGTGCGGTGAGTGAGGTAACCGGAGGCCCTCTCCCCCCTCCCCCCTCCCCAAATATGGTAGCGGTATATAATTTTGAGCTACCCCAGGAGGGTACCAGTACCTACGGTTCTGGAGAATCCCTCACTGAGCATCCACGTTCAGGCTTTCCTACGCTACCTAATCGTGGATGCTCAGTCTGCCCCGCGTATTCTGGGGGGGCAATATTCCGCTCTCTTTCTTTCCTACTCGAGGCAAACGCAGCAAGGAAACTATGGCATCCCCTACCGCGCTCGCCGTGGATTTCTGCAATATCAGGGGACTCCACTCGAATCTTAGCGCCGTTCATTACCATCTTGAAACGGCGAAGCCAGCCTTGCTTTTTCTTACAGAGACTCAGATATCGTCTCCGTCTGATACCTCTTATCTCCATTACCCGGGGTACAAACTAGAACACTCCTTTGTGCCCCGTGCCGGAGTTTGCGTATACGTCAGAGATGATATCTGTTCTCGACGCCTCGGTAGTCTTGAAGGTTTGGACCTATCTACCGTTTGGCTGCGCATCGACAGCGACGACCATCCGCGCGTCTATGCGTGCCTTTACAGGTCCCATAGTGGTAATACCGTAACTGACCGACTCATCGACCACATCCAAATGGCTACAGATTCCGTGCTACAACAGATCCCATCCGCAGAGATCGTGATTCTCGGCGATTTTAATGCCCACCACACCGATTGGCTCGGTTCTCGCATAACCGATCATGCGGGGAGATCTGTTCACGACTTTGCATTAGCATATGGCCTGACACAACTGGTAACCTCGCCGACGCGGATCCCAGACGTGGAAGGTCATACACCTTCCCTGTTGGATCTTTTGCTGACCTCACACCCGGACGGATATTTGGTCTCAGTTGATGCTCCTCTTGGCTCGTCGGACCACTGTCTGATCCGGAGTGTAGTGCCTATCGCGCGCCGATCCCGAACGCGATCTGCGGGGTTCCGCCGTGTGTGGCACTATAGGTCGGCAGATTGGGATGGAATGCGGTCTTTCTTTGCTTCCTACCCATGGGGCAGGTTTGCTTCTCGCTGGATGATCCCAACGCCGTTGCAGATTCTGTCACCGATGTGGTACTTCAGGAATGGAACTTTTATTCCGTTCTCTGCAGTGCCTGTCGGAGGTAAATCCCAGCCTTGGTTTGGTCGCACCTGCAAAATAGCGTCACGCCGAAAGCGGAAGTGCTACCAGGCCTGGGCCGATGCATCGGCGTCTCGGGATGCAAAACCAGTGCTCTTAAAACGAGTACAACTCTGCCTCCAGGTCCTTCAAAGAGTTATCGCTGCGGCAAAGTTAAAGCACATTGGCAGAATTGGCGCGAGACTAGTTCGCCTCCCATCGGGATCCCGCGCATTCTGGTCTCTCGCCAAGGCTGTCCAAGGAACTTCTGTCAGCCATCTCTCCCATCTCTACACAAGGAGGATGATTCGCTGGCCCATACTGCAAAGAAAGCCGATCTCTTGGGCTCTCTTTTTGCATCCAACTCGACTCTTGATGACCGGGGAAACTCTCCACCTACCATCCCGTGGTGTAAGTGCTCCATGCCGGAAATTCAGTTTCTGCAGAGCTCAGTGCGAAAGGCACTCCGCTCCTGGACATTCATAAGTCGAGTGGGCCGGACGGAATCCTCCAATTGTGCTGAGGATGTGTGCCCCTGAGTTGGCACCGGTTCTCACGCGTCTTTTCCGGCACTCCTACTCTTCAGGCGTCGTCCCGGAATCTTGGAAGACAGCATTTATGCATCAATACCCAAAAAGGCGACCGCTCTGATCCGTCCAACTACAGGCCTATTGCCATCACCCCCTTGTTATCTAAAATAATGGAGTCACTCATCAACACCCAGCTCCTGAGGTACCTGGAGGAACACCAGCTGATCAGTGACCGACAGTACGGTTTCCGTCGCGGACGATCAGCTGGTGATCTTCTAGTTTACCTGACTCACCGATGGGCAGAAGCAGTTGAGTCTAGGGGAGGCTTTGGCGGTTAGTCTGGACGTAGCGAAAGCATTTGATAGGGTTTGGCATAAAGCGCTTCTTTCAAAGCTTTCATCTTACGGGGTTCCTGAGAGATTGTGCAACTGGGTCACCAGCTTCCTCACGGATCGGAGCATCAAGGTTGTTGTCGACGGTGCATGCTCGGACCCCAAACCCGTGAATGCTGGTGTTCCACAAGGCTGTGTGCTATCTCCCACTCTGTTCCTTCTGCATATCAACGACATGCTACAAATCAGTAGCATTCATTGCTATGCAGACGACAGCACGGGTGATGCCCTATATACAGGCCGTGCGAATATTTCTCGGGAACACGTCGACGAGTGCCGGAACAAACTTGTGTCTGAAGTCGAGACCTTGTTATTCAAAGTCTAGGATTGGGGTCGACGTAATTTGGTCCTATTCAACCCCAAAAAGACACTGGTTTGCGCGTTCAGCGCTAAAAGAATCCCTTTGTCGTTTCTCCTCTTTTGAGAACATTCCCTTATTGGCTCAGCCAGTATCAGAATCCTTGGCGTTGACATATCGAGCGACGTTCAGTTCCGTGGTCACTTGGAGGAAAGGCCAAATTGGCCTCCAAAAGCTTGGTGTGCTCTGTAGAGCGGGACGGTATTTCATGCCGGTCCACCGTTTGCAACTTTATAAGGCGCAAGTTCGGCCCCACATGGAATACTGTTCTCATCTCTGGGCAGGGGCACCCCAGTACCAACTCCTTCCATTTGACCGTATCCAACGTCGAGCGGCTCGAATTGTCGGCGACCAAGCTCTCTCTGATCGGCTTGATCCTTTGGCCTTGCGAAGAGATGTTGCTTCTCTTTGCATTTTTACAAAATTTTCCACGGGGAATGTTCTGAGGAATTGTTCGGATTGATCCCAGCTGCTGAGTTTCACCATCGTACATCGCGACAGAATTCGAAGTTCCATCGATACCACCTAGATGGTTGGCATTCCACCACAGTGCGTTTTAATCGAAGTTTTCTGCCACGCACTTCGATTTTGTGGAATCAGCTGTCGCCAGCAGTATTTCCGAACAGTTACGACTTAGGGACCTTCAAGAAAACATCTTACTCCTTCCTTAAAGGCCGGCAGCGCATCTGTAGCTCCTCTGGTGTTGTGGATGTTCGTGGGCGTCGGTAATCACTTACCATCAGGTGAGCCGCACGCTCGTTTGCCCCCTTCTTCCATTTTTTGTTTTTATTCTGTCATTTATATAGGGACCTTTGTCTCTAAGGATAACAGAGCCCCAGTTAGCCCCAGGGAGTTTAGTTACCTAAACTTAACATCTTCGAATAAACATATTATTTAATTTATTTAAAATAAGCGAAAGAATAATTTGTGCAAAATCGTATTTTCCTCTATAAATTTTGCTGCATCTGATGATCATACTTATTTCTATTAAATCTTAGCACCAATTCTTCTCCCGCCTTTTGGTGTTTAGCACATTCTGCAAGTATGCACTGAACATCATCTATAATTTGTTTTAATGGGATAGGCGGCAAACGAGCAATCGGTTCACCTGATGGTAAGTGATTATCGTGGCCCACGTACATCTGCAACACCAGAGGTGCTGTAGGCACGTTAATGGCTTTTCAGGGTATTTCAGAGATAGGAGTGAGGATAAGTAGGAGGGTGGGGAAGTGGACTAGGCCTCCGGTTACATCATTCACCGAACGAAACGCAGAAGCACAAGATGCCTCTACTACACGCCGACATTCTGCGAGGCCGTGGTACCAACCCGGACGAGCCGGCCTAATCGAGGAACAGCAAATGCCGCCGTTTGGCTGTTGTAAATTAAGGGTTCTAACTTCCTTGTATCTCCAGGAGATAGCTTTACAACGACACTGCCTGATTATATTCTCTCTTCTGCAAGATGCGAAAGCTTTCAAAAAAAAAACTCATCTCTTGTCATTGCTGAATCCATGTGAACCTTGACGAAGAGATGATGTAAATTTTCCTACTTTGCTTTTTCCCATCCAGTGGACACGTAGGCATAAATTGAAACGATTCTGTAAGGTATCGGATGGCCGAATAGTGCGGGTAACAAGATCAAGTTTCAGCCGAAGCCACTTACTGTAGAATAAATAATGTGGCTTAGTATCTTCGATTTCATGAAAACACGTGTATTTTAATGGATATTTAGATGACAAACATAAAAATCTACGCAAAACTTTGTTCTTTAATCTTAATACAGCCATTTAGAAAAGTTATGTTTTATTGTATTACCTATATAAAGGAGGTAATGTCTGCCTGGAGTTCCATTTCCGCCAGCAGAGGTTTAGATAAAGTTAGCTGAAACGAACATCACCAACAACAAACAGCGCTTGCTACAACTTTTGTTTAGTTTTACTGCGCTATAGTTTAAACATCGTTCAGTAGATTCTATTAGAAATGTTTTCTCTGTATATATGATTAGATAAGTATTTTTTTTTTAAATAGCAAAAAAAGTGTTGAAACATGTGTTTTGTTAACAACTGGTATTTTAATCTATACTAATATTATAAATAGAGACGTTAATTTCTATACAGGCTGGATGCGAAACTGTTGATATTTAATGGAATTAAATTTACAAAACTTAAATGGCCTCATACTGGTTTTCTAAGAAACGAAAGCTCCATTCGCAAAAGAGAGTAGAGTACCGACCTTAGCACTAGCGGCGTCATCGCAGAATATCTTTGTCGGTGCGTCTGTGAGCGGAAACGCGGGCAGCGGACGGACGATAAAGTGTGGGTCTTGTCGGCCTTTGAACTGTTATATATACAAATATATCTCAAAAGAACCATAGAAGGGGTCCATAGAAAATGAGGTTAAATTTAAGTTTGTCTTAACTACTCTAGAGGGTAATAGGCTATTGACCTTCTAAACAATTATATCTGGTTTGGTCTGTATAAGAATTATTTTGAATAAAAGGTAATAAATAAATAGGTACACAATCAACAAAAAAAATCGATTTCTTATCCCTTTTCATCGATAGCCGAGGGATTAAGGGGTTTGCCTCCGAATAAAAGATAGATCCCCTATTTGAATGACACTCGATATTGATAATTATAATAAATATGTGGTTGTGTTTTATTTGTTTATTTTACGTATTTTATTAATTTTATATTATCTTATTTATATTATCATGTTACATATTTATGTATACATCACAATCAAATAAGAACATATATTAAGTTAGTTAAAACATGGTACAAAAGATATTATAAATACACATTTAGAACATTCATGTTTTGCTAAGTATAAAAAAACATTCTAATATGTTATAAGTAATATCCGGTGACAATTTCTAGTTATCAAAAAAAACCAGTCTAAGCTGATTATAATTAACCAAACGTAATTTCCGTTTTTAAATAATCTAAAACGTAACTTTTTTTATTCATTCGGTATTTCACATACTCATATGTACGTGTATTCACTTACTTATTCGCCATAATGTACCTACCAATGTGTTCCTCGACAAAGATTTGTAAATCGTACCTAAAGTTAGGTGCGATTTACAAATCTAAATGTTCAAGCCAACGATCATATTCATCAGCTGTCCCGATGTCACAAATAAGCTCAGGTAAAAAGGATATAGGGGACTTAAAATGTCAACACATTTATATTTATTATTGTCTACTTAGTTCTTTCACTTTACAGTGCTTAAGATGTTTTTGAACACTTAGTATAGTATTTTTGTGCCGAAAACATAGTTCTTATGGCAGGATCTCAATAGTGTCTTTTTTTTATGTAAAAGACGGCAAACGAGCAAGCGGTTCACCTGATGGTAAGTGTTTACCATCGCCGCATAGCATCTATGGTGTTGCAGATGTATGTAATCTGCAACACCATAGATGCTGCAGGTGCGTTGCCGGTCTTCAAGGATATTTGGGAGATGGGAGGGAAAAGGAGGGGAATACGGAGAGGGAGCGGTTCCGGTTACCTCACTCACCGAACGAAACGCAGAAGCACAAGATGCCTCTACTTCACGCCGGTATTCTGCGAGGCTGTGGTACCAATCCGGTCGAGCCGTGGGAACAAAATTTTGGGGGAAGCATATGATCAGCAGTGGGCTTAGTGGCTGAAATGACGATGATGATGATTTTTGAGCTTGCGTTTAAAAAAAATACAAAATGACAGATAGCAAAATTAAACGTACTTTTTTAAAATATTCTAAAAGTAAAGTTATATCTAAATTTGTTACCAACGTAAAAATGTATTAAGATAATTAATCTAAAATGGAGGGAATCTCCAGTGACCGTACTTAGGGAGCTATGTCGAGAAAATTATGGAAGCTCTTAAGATAATGTCGAAGCATGTGTATGATAAGCTGAAAGTGGAATAATTCTACTTTTATCTAAGTATTACCTTATCGTGATAAAAATTTACTTTGTTGAATATTTATCTGTAATTTATAAGGAAACTGTGTTTCACGGGACCAGTCTAAATGGTGCTCATTATAAGTATATATATATAATGCTTAAGTATTCTTTGTTGTAGCCTTAAAAATTGTAGAAGAATATCGATCAGGTCTAATTAGTGAACCTTTTTTTCCTTAGGAAATCTTCCAATGTAAACTCATTCAGGGTGTTTGTGTTGGGGTCATACAGCGCCGCGGCGTCTCGAAGGTGGAAAGTCGTGGAAATAGTTCTATACACGGTAGAGCCAAGCGAACCGGCTCGGCCCTGGGTGTTAACCCACGACTTCGCAGGATACAGGCGTGAAGTAGGGGCATTTTGCGCTTCTGTGTTTCGTTCGGTGAGTGAAGCAACCGGAACCCCCCCTCCCCCCTGTCCTCTCTCCTATCTCCCATGTTCCAAAAATTTGACAAGCATGTTCCTGTACTCTATGTTTCTGTTATGTTTCCTTAAAATGCTTATTATATACAGGCATAGAAATAGGCCATTTTATGTTAATGGACTGGGCCCATTCTGGAGTTAGAGGCTTCTGTGACCGTACTTAGGGAACTGTGCCTGCGGAATTATGGAGGCCTCCGCGATAATGACAAAATATGTGTATGAGGAACGTTAGATAACTCAAGGGGGGCAAACTAAGGGGTGTTTTTAAAATTATCTATTTTATGCCGTTGCGTTAAGAGAGTCGCAGTGGTTCGGTCTACATTGGTAAACTTTGATAATGAACTAAATAATTTCAAACATATGGAGCCCGATAGCCTAGCCAAGGACCTTCGCTGATGCAGGTCAGGTGGGTCAGCACATGAGAGGACTTATGGTGTCACGTTAAAGTTTATATCCCTTATAAGAGTTTGTCCATTATTAAAAAAAAATGATATTTTAAAAACAATGAATAGATAATAAGGAAGCCTTTTAAATTTAGATTTCTAGCATTACGTCTTCTTCCTCTACGCCCCTGTTAAGTTCACTCGATAGATTATGGAATAGAAGCTTTTCTGATAAAATTAAAACAAAAGGATTGTATGAGTTATTTTAAAGTATAACATTTATTTTAAAATACTTGTTAGAATCAGTCATACAAATATTAAATAGTTTTTTTTTAATTTGATATTATATAATAAAAATGAGTGCACCGGGCTCGGTACAGCCAGGTACAGGGAAAACAAACAACGAGCAGCGTGTAACCGCCTTTTATTCAGTTGCTCTGAGCAACGGCTCTGGCTTTTCTATTTGAAAAGTTTTCATCGGGGTTCAAACGCTGTGAAACATTGTGTTATAAAGAGATTAAATTGTGAACTTATCAAATAATTCTCCAAGTTATTAAAGCGCGAACGGAGAAAATTTGAAATGGTCCGTGTATTAAAATGGTCCGTGTATTAAAATGGTCTCGAAGGAAATACAGCCGTGAGTGCAAGGTCAGGCTGTAAAGGCCACTCCTGGACACAGGCCTTCCATAAGGATTGGCATAATACCAGACATCTCGGTCTTTGGACGCTGCTGCTTATCATAGGTCTGCTCGGTTTTGGTCTGTTATTTTTCCAAATTGTTGTTCCGTCATTCGTCAGTGCTCCACTCAAAACACTCGCGAGGAAAAGGTTTTGCTCTATACATTTTTCTATCGTACATTTTGTTCGTCGAACGATCCCGTTGGAGCTACTACTCTAGACCATAACGTAAGCTTGGCGAATTTTAGTCGATATAAATAAGTAATAATTGCGCAAACTTAGTTGTATTTTTTGCCACCAGATATTATAAAACAAAAACAAAAAAAAACAGTTCGGTGGAGTAGGGGGCGTTTAGCTGCGGCGCTGTAGGTCGCGGGTTCGATTCCCGCACGGGACTATTATTTGTATGGATTACAAATAACACCTCCGGGTCTGGGTGTTCATCCACGTCCAGTTTATGTATATAAACCGCCTCCGTGACACAGGAGCAATTCCTACAGAGGAAGGTAACGTTTTTTATGGAAAGAAAGAAATACGCATAAAAATCAATAAACTTTGCCGGTATTTTAGCGGCAATCATATATCTATATTATACTTAACACAATTGATTATTTAAAGTTATTAGTTAGGACACCGCAGGATGGCAAGCATACAGAAAGCAATAGAGACACCCTCTCATCTATTCCTGGCACCACACAGCAGCGCTACAACTGATTTGTTCCGTTCTGATAAGTAAACCGAGCCAATATAATTACCTGCTGTCGGGCATTTCATCTTTATCCCCTGGAAAGACAACACATCTTTAGCCTTCTTCGATTGAAGTTGTTTGCAGGGGTTCTTGACCTGCAGTAGCAAGTTATCATCAGTTGACTTATGTCATCTCAATCCAATTGTTTTTTTAGTATAATAAAATGTTAAAAATGTTCCCGGAGAGACAGATATTATTTACCTACGAATTATCTAACGCTCTATGCGTTATTAGAAGTCAAAGTTGCTGTCATACAATACTAGGGTCGCATGAAATTGTACTCACGAGGTCACCGAACGAAAGACTTTGATAGAGCCATAGTTTATCTAAGAAAATCTCGACCCTAGGTTATGCTTGAGATCTTAAAAAGTAACATAAGAGTGTTCGAATGGTGTCATTACCATTTTCCGAATCTAATATAAACTGAACTTATATCAGCTATGGTATTCGGTGGTGAAGGAAACTATTGTGAGCAAAGTTGCGTTCCTATGACCCTACAGTATTTCGTATCGAGTGAAGTCCGCCAACCGCCAAGACACCATTGCCTCACGACTGTATGATTATGTCATCATACTATTACAGTATCATTTTATTTATGAGAAACGTGCTAGCGGCTCATCGATAACAGAGAAGGAGAAAGAGGAGCTGCAGGTGCGTTGCCGGCTTTTATAGATATGTGGGACAGATATGGACCTCCGGTTACCTCACCCTCCGATACCTCTACTTCACACCGGTATTCTGCGTGACTCTACGACGAACTCCTAAACCCTCACAAAGTTGTGAAAACGCCTGTGGCTTGCAGTGAAACGTTCACAGACTGCAACTGTTCCGTTTCCGCAACGCTCTACTGCGGAACCTATTAACAACCTTCAACTTTGTGGTGACTACAAAATGAATTTTTCCTAACAAAGCCTAACTAATCTCGAAGCGAATGAGAAAACTTAGAAGAACCTCTTTCTACCGATAATATTATGCATTAACTTAAGTTCCATTTTAAAACGCTAGACGATATTTAATCGGGTTATATGAAAGATATAGATTTTATGTAAAATATAATATAAATGCCCACGACATCTACTATTACATCAGCCTATTTTAGTCCACTGCTGAATATAGACCTCTCCAAGAAAGCGACAGAACAATCGGTCAAAATTTTTTTGGAGGGCTTGCCCATACTCCATGCCCATAGAGAAAACCAAAAGACATATGTCCGCCCATTGTGTACCTTATTTTTAGGGTCACAATAAAGAATAAATAAATACTCGCGGTCATAAGAATTAAATAACAGTTATCTTTTAGCTGTTGAGCGAGTAGAAGTTGGGAAACTATTACGAAAGATTGGAAATCGTAGTAATGATCAAATCGTAAAAATGATCAGATGCATTTTTGTATATTTATATGGGAAGAAATAGTATAATGTATAATAAACCCACAGAAATATCATAGAAATCCAGTTTATTTATTCCATATCGCAGTATCTAAAACCATACTTTATCAAAATTCAGTAATCCCCAGGATCAGGCGTTTAACCCAAATGTACTACATTAGGGTTAGAAGAAGACGTATTCAACAATAATATATGAAAAGGGTTTTTAAAAACAATTCTTAGTTAACTATTTGTCATTGTCTTTTAGTTATATTAAACTGTGAGCACATTCTGCGTAGATCGGACCAAAGTGAATAAATAAATGCTGAAGGTAGCCCGAGTTGAGTGTGACATATCTGGACGTCTGACACCTCAGTCCCCCCGTGTCCACGGCTGCTGTAAAGCAATCGAAACGACGAAAATATAAAAACAAAATTAAACGCGATACAATCCGTAAATAATAGTTTCATTTCGAACATAAACTATTGGGTTTTGTATCCTTTTATGGTATTTTCATTTCTGTATTGGTTGCGATTGCTCTTTCTCGGCATATTGTTAGGAGTGGTCTGAAGTGGTAGTGTATATTTATCAATTATGTCAGTTTGAAAAAAGCATACAACAACAAGTCAAAGTCAAAACCTATTTTTTTAATTCAGGCATCTTAAAAGCTCTTACGGCAAAACCTACATCACCGTACACTTATGCACTAAAGTTTTTTTTCTATGGTCGCCGATGGTACTTATAGTCACATATTCGTCTCTGTATTGTTTTTTTAAGGGAAAAGAGGGGGAGGGGGAGGGGGGGGAGCAAACAAACGGCTCATCCAATGCTATGTGATTATCGAAAGTACATCTTTTTTTTTTATAGTTACTATAACTATACTTTTATTTAAGAAACGTGTAAAGGACCACTACTTAGCTTCGTGTTAATCGAATATATATTGTATATGTACGAATGTGTATGCATGTATGTATATATATTTTATTGAAATATATCTATGTATATTATTTAATTATATGTAATCTTATTTATTTAATTGTATACATAATATGTATTAGAAATGTACGCTCTAAGTTTGCCATTTCAATAAAATTTCCTGTTAGGGTATGCTGGAAGAAATTTAAATGTATGGAATAAGTAGTGCCCTTGTACAAATACTATGTTTCTTTGTTTTCATGCCTTTTTGTGTGTACATAAATAAATAAAATTTAAATAGTCTCTCACCGTTTACCCAGTAATAGTGTGGTCGGAGGTGTAAACATTTGGATCCCTTTCGAGCCGCTTCTCACAAGAGCTCATTTAGAACCGAGTGACAGGTGTCACGGAAATTCGAACACACGTCAAATAATGAGCATGTGTGGTTTTTTAGATATATACTCGTCTGGTTGTGTGATATATATATAAATATGTATACATACAATAAAATAAATAAGTTATATTTGAATAAATTACAATTAAAATAAAATATATAAATAAATTATAACCCATCCAGACGGAAGCCCTCAGCAGGGGAGACCAGACGGCCGAGGGTTAGGGGGAAAGGGTAAGAAACCTTTCGGAAGCGGACGAAGTACCGCCTTCTGCATTTAAGGTTGAAATAATGAGAATTACCTTAATATAACGTAATGAGAGCAGTTTGTGTTTCACATGAAAGTACGTAAATTATATACATATTTATCGGTATGTGATTCAAGAACCATTTATTCTTACATTGCCCGCCGTAGAGCCAGGCGGCGGTATTTGCTACTGCGCGAATGGACCCGGCGCGACATGGATAGTGTCACGACCTCGCAGAATACCGGTGTGAAGTAGAGGCTTCTCGTGCTTCTGCGGTTCGTTCGGTGAGTGAGGTAATCGGAGGCCCACTACCCCCACCCCCATCCCCCAAACATCCTTAAAGGCTGGCAATGCACCTGCACCTCCTCTGGTGTTGCAGATGTACGTGGGCGGGGACGGTAATCACATTACCGTCCCCGCCCACGTACATACACCAGGCGAGCCGCTTGATCAACAGCCCTCTTTTAGCTAAAAGCTTAGCGGGTGAGTATGATGAGGCCTTAGTCCACTTTTACTTTAGTAGACTTTTACAGGCTGATAAAGCGAAATATAAAAAAGTGATAAAGTTGTTTTATTATAAAATACGAACCACGATACACGTACACTCGGTACAAAATCACATTTAACCGTTGTAAGTAAACAGAGTGGTTAACTACGCGGTCGCTTATTGATTTAACAGATACTTTGCAGTTCTCGTGTAAACAAAGTAATTCTAAATGACACCGCCGTCCTAGCTCCACTGATTGCTTGCTTTGGGCCATTTAATTAAGGCTATCATTGGAGCCGGAGGGCGCACAATTAAAGAGAGTCGCGACGTCGTTTATTAGACTACACGGCTGTTATTTTTCATGTTTATTGTTCATTACGAACAATATTATAACGTTTTTTTATGACTACATGATTGTAATTAGGTGTGGTGATATTTATGTCACATACGAAGCTCTAGTGTGCAATCCATAATCGCGCTATTAAAGTTTCTACGCTTCATTATATATATGATATTCAAAGAACAGACTGGGGGATTTAACTTGCGGGCCTCGTGCTCGCGAGTCTCTACCGATGAAACTGTAAAGGCCACCTAGGCCAACAAGGATATCTACCGAGGGGGTATTAGTCGGTCCGGCATATTCAATGCTGATCTCGACGTAACCAGTCACCGGAGGCGGTGCCGGGTAATTGCGAGGGAGCACCTTTTCCCCCCCCACGTTAAACTAAAAAAAAAAATCCTGGAGGAGTTAACGTTTAAGTTAAACCAACTTGCGGACCTTCTGCACGGCGAGTCTCTACCGCCGAAGCTGTAAAAGGCCCACCGGCCCAACCGCCTATCTACCGTAGGGGTTTTTAATCGGTCCGTGGGGGTCTTTAATCTGCAATGCTGATAACGTCTCGGGTGACTGAAAGGTGGTGAACTCCTTTCCTCAACGATAAACAGGAAAAAAAAATTAGGAGGAGAGAAGACGTTCTTCCCAGGTCACGAACACCTGACGGGGTAGCTACAACACCCCATTGCTTCACGCCTTCGGCTGAAAAGGATTTACATACATGCATAAAAGAAGCTCTGGTGGCTGGCTGATGATTACTTACCGATGGTAACCTAAGCCGGGAGGTATTGCTCGTCTTTATGAGGCCATGAAGTGGTCGGAAATCTTTCGTTAGCTTAGCAGCAGCCAGCGGCTGCGAAAATGCAACGTCTCAGCTCTTCAAAAAATCTTCTTTCACTCACGAGCCTCCTGCTAGCGAGTCTTACCGCCGAAGCTGTGAAAGCCACCGGGCCAACGGTAACTTGGGGTGGATTTTAGTCGGTATGGTTCTCCTTCTGAGATCCGAGTCCGACATAACCCGTTGGATGGCCTCCCGGCCAGCAACGGTTTATGTCGGAATGCTTTAAGCATTTTCCATCCATCAAAAAAAAAAAGATGAGAAAAATCTGTATGCCAGTACCAAATCCCACCAGACTATTATGAGTAGCATTATGAGTGCCAAATAAATATTATTGTGCAATACAATTTCGCAGATTTACTCAGACCCTAATTTAATTTCTACCAATGTCTCAATCATGGAGAGTACTTACACGTGTAGTTAATTCCACGAGAGTGATCAAAGTCCGTACAGTGTCTTTGTTCAGTCGACGTCCTTGCTAGGAATTTATAGTTATTACGTCCCGTCTACTGTACAATACCGGAGCAGTATTATTGCGGTATATTATCACAATGGTTATTTACTAGTAAAGGAAACGATATGTATTTAAGGAAATTAAACTAATGTTTACAATATTGATAAAAATGTCACCACTTACAACACAATAACAATATATACTATTAACATCGACATCTGTCCAGCCTGTCACCGCCCCGGGGAGTCGCTTCGGCATGTCATCTCCGGTTGATCAGCGTTTTCTAAATCTGAAAATCTGCACAGACACAACCTAGTAGCCAGGATCCTACACCAGGAGCTCGCTCTGAAATACGGTCTCGTGGATCGGAGACGGCCTTACTATAAATACTCGTCGAAAGCCATGCTCGAATAGAGCCTTATTGGGATTGGGCCGGTCCATTATCACGGACAGGACGATTCATGCGAACGAGCCTGACACGTGTTGATGGACCGGGCACAGTCGAGGATATTTTTGGTCGACATCACCATTCCATATGACGAGAACCTCGTGAAAGCCGAAACAGACAAGAAGACAAAATATCTGGACCTGGCTCACGAGGTAACCGACATGTGGGGCGAAATTATTCCGATAGTCGTCTCTGCGAATGGATTAATCCCAGTCAGCCCCTCGGAACATCTGGGGCGTCTGGGACTCCGTGACGGACCGCTCCGAGCTGTAATGCAGAAGGCGGTGCTACTCGACACTGCTCGCAATGTCCGCCGGTTTCTTTCCCTTTCTTCCTAACCCTCGGCCGTCTGGTCTGCCCTGCCGAGGGCTTCCATCTGTTTGGGTTTTAATTATCTATTTAATTTTATTATATAAATAATTTATTAAATATTATTTGTATTATTGTATTTACTTGTATCTATATATACAACCCAACCAGACGAGAATAAATAAAAATAACCCAAAAATATACTATTAATTACACATATGCGTAATAAAGAACCTGAACTATACACGCTTTTACTAACCTCTCTTAATAGATGATAAACTTCTTCTCTTCCTTGGAGTCCGCCAAGTAGATACCATGTTCTTACCCTTTTCCGCTGTTAAACTGCAGCGTAACCACTGTTGTGTTCCGGTTTGAAAGGTATAGAGAGCCCAATATAATTCCTTGCTATGAGGCATTCCATCTTCGTCCTCGGGGGTGACAACGCATCTGTAACCTCTCACAAAGTTATTTGCAGCTGTCCATGGGCTGCAGTGGCCAATTACCGTCAGATGGACTGTTAGATTGCTTTTCTCCCCTGTCCAGTATAGAAAAGAGGCGTCGCTGCGGCGATGTGACAAACGAGATTACTTCTTGTAGCTTTCGTAGGATTAAGGGATACCTTAAATCTCTTACAGCAGACAGCTGTAAGCCGGAAGACAACGCGGTGATTAGTGGCTTAAGGAGAATACCAATATCGTTTTCAAAGTACTAGAGGAAGGATGCGACGGAACTATAAATTCGGTTAGGTCAATAATTCCAAGCACTGGTAGCTTATAATTATTAAGTAAAACTTTTAACGAGAGGAATAAAAATAAACCTTATTCTTACTACTTAAATTGCCTTACATTCCTAATAATAAACTAAAGAGCCGTGGTAGCCTAGTGGTCAAGGCGCTCGCTTTGGTTTCATAGAGCGCGAGTGACCTGAGTTCGATCCCCAATAGCCGGCACCACTAAAATAGTTAATAGCAATTTAAGTGCTGTATTTACCACGTGCTCAGCGGTGAAGGAAAACATCGTGAGGAAACCTGCATGTCTGAGAAATTATAAAAATATTATTTCGAGGAATATATGTGAAGCCCGCCAACCCGTACTGGAGCAGCGTGGCGGGCCCTTCCCGGCTCCTAAACCTTCTCTGATACTTGTATTTTGAGAAGGAGGCCTTTGCCCGGCTGTGGGCACTTATAGGCTGCTACTTTACTTTACTTTACATTCCTAATGAAACGAAAGCTCCATTTGTTACGATTGACAGTTTGCTGACCTCGACTAGCACGGTGACATCGAAGGTTTGTTTTATCGGCGAGTTGGTGACTAGAAACGCGGGCAGCGGACGATTGATATAGTCCTTGACTACCTTCGCCGCATATGGGTAAGGCCACGGGAGATCTTTCGAGAGAGAAAACTCTTCTTCTCCTTCTCCCTCTTGGATAGACGCACCGAAACACGGTCCTACTCGACTTCCGATCCCACATGGTATTCCTAGAGTTCGCCACGCGGAGGTCATGGGGGTCAGGAAGACTGGATTTTTGAACCACCATCTATTGCTGACTCTATCCAGAAAAGACCAGCCAGCAATGATACATTAGTAAAGTATCTACTAATCTTACTTGATCAATCAAGAACAGCTTGTTTTTTTTTGTTAAAATATAGTTAAAAAGTACGAGAAACTGTAGAGTAAAGGATAAAACTTCCTGGCGCATAGTAACGTTCTGTTCATCAACTGGGGCTGACAATTTCTTCACTCCTAGAACCGCCACCTCGTGCACAGTATGAGCCACGACCAATCTCGTCTAAGAAAAGTTACATCGACGCTGGATTGCAATTTTATGACATTTCATGAATCGGTTACTAACCAAAAAGGTGAACACTGTGTTATAATCTATAAAAGACACAGGGCTGTATAAAAGCACAGGGTTATGTAGTCTACTGTAAAGAAGAAACAGAGAGCTGAACTTACTTAACTGTAAAACTAAATTAAAGTAGCAGCCTATAATACAACAATCACACTATAACGGATCTCCTTACAAAACATTTTTATTTCTTAATCAACTCCAGAACTAACCATTACATTAAATGATATGAGTAGTAAAATATGACCTCACTTGCCGTATGGTGGCGGTATAAGAGAATCCGCCATCCTGTCTCGTTCGTTGGGTGGTTTAAAAGTCGACAGAGGAAAATTGAAAATGCCAAGATATTGGCAGCGGCATCGAGCTATATAATCCAATTCCTCTAATCTTAGAAACCCGATTATGTGATTCTGCAATTATGGAGACCGCACGCGCGCTAAGAACCAACGAAGATCTTGGAGCTGGAGGGAGAGGTAAACAAGCAATTATGGAGTTGTCCGAGGTCGAAGACAAGAGGAGAACTGGATAATCCATCTGTCCCAAGAAGGTGTCGGGTTTATTGTCCACGAGTCTCTCGCCTCTGGTCGGATAGGCGTAATATAACATAAGCATATCATCGGATACAACAGCGATAATATGATATTATATACGAGAACAAGTTGCGCAGTCGTCAATCGTCCAAAATTCAAAGAAAGTACCAGGAACTCATAACATAGCATGGTGAGTTAATCTATACACAATACGCTGGACGGAGGAGAAGAAGAGCACAGTACCGGCACCTTTACAATATTGCTGCTGTGCCCCGTTACTTGGGCTGAGGAAACATTCAGTCAGCGGTTGGTGGTTAGAGTCGCGTTTGTTAGCTGTCTGAATGCACCACCACCAGGCATGATTGACGTTTATAGAAAACACGGTAAACTCCTCCCTGGGTTCCTGACAATTTACACTACACAAAAATAATTACGCGAGTGAGACATCACATACGGCAACAGCACTTTCCGAACCCTGTTATTTCACGCTCCTACGCTCACTGATCGGAGCTTCCAGGCGAAGCTTTCATGTTTGTCATATAATGTAATGTTCCTAATACGACTTAGAACGTATACTGTAAGGCATCTTTATAATATTGTATTTACTGATATAGCTGTGTATATAAATGTCTCTGTAGAATTCCTTTGTCGAATGTAACGCTTGCAGCCAGAAAACATACTCGACGTACAATTTTTACTTAGGCTGTGATTCAATTCAAACAGGCCGACTACTCTCCGTTGAGCCAAGCGGTCTTTAACTATATTTTTTGATTTGATTGTAGTAATAAAGGAGCTCACAGTCTTACATTTATATTTTTTTCTTTTATGAAAGAGACGGCAAACGAGCAAGCGGTTCACCTGATGGTAAGTGATTACCGTCGCCACGTATATCTGCAACACCGGTTGCCGGTGCGTTGCCGGTCTTTAAAGATATTTGGGAGATGGGAGAGAAGAGGAGGGAATAGGGAGGGAGTGTGGGCCTCCGGTTACCTCACTAACCGAACGAAACGCAGAAGCACATGATGCTTTTACTTCACGCCGGTATTCTGCGAGGCCGTGGTAGCAATCCGGTCGAGCCAGCCCATTTGAGCAGCAACTAAAGCCGCCGCTTGGCTCTACCACACTTAAAATATCATTACAATATTACATATATACACTCACAGTCTTGTAATTACAGATTATGAATGGCTCATAACCTGTAATTATAGAAGCTATATTTTTGAAACCCGTAAACAACTGTGGTTACACTGCTTGGCGGCAGAAATGAGTAAGAGAGAGAAGGAGCCTACCCCCATGTTAGTGTTTTTAAGCAAGTCTTCGGTGTCTTTCTGTGTGTCACTGCTGTTTTCCATCACAATCACATGCTAGTAAGATCAGCGTAATAACAGAGGTAATGTCTATTGGTTTCTCAGTTTATATATTGTGTGGAACGTACGACTCTGTATATGACTGTTCCTATGATCTATATCTTTATCGTAGGTATTACATAGTCGCGACGCTCTCTTTAATTTCATAACACCCTGGTAACCTGGATCTGATCTCCGGTGCCGGCACCGCTAAAGTTAAGTGCAATTGTTAAGTGCTGAATTTACCACACGCTCGGCGGTGAAGGAAAACAATTCGAAGAATGTATAGAGACTCGTGTGGTCGCAGAAATTAGATTTATACGAAAGAAAGGGAGAAACTGATTACGTATATTCACATCGTTACACTGTGACGCACTTGTGTATTTATTTACATAATTTCTTGCTCTTTTAAGCCTCACTAAGATGTTATATTTGAATATTTAAAAAATTCTGAATTATTTGTAAAAAAATATTGGGTTTTTCTTTCGTATCATAAATAACTTTTCTCATTTCCACGATAAGTTTCGACGGAAATTTTGAACGGATTATATGTTTAATAAAAAAACGATTACATAAAGCATGAAAAGAGAAAACTACACATCTTTCCTCCGCGGTGAAGCAGAGCCATATGAGGCAACCTGCACGTCTGAGAAAAAATAGAAAAAAAAAATATTTTGTTTCCGTGCGAAGACTGCCAAGACTGGAATTAATGAATGAAAGTAATGAAAAGACCAGTGGGCTAGAGTTTCGGAAAGGATCCTCTTAAAATGGCTTTAGCTGTTGTTCGAATAAGCCGGCTCGAACGGGATTGTATCACACATTGAAGTAGAGGCATCTAGTACTCTCTCTCCCCAACCCCTCTCCCCATCATCCTCCCATCTCCCAAATATCCTTCAAGGTCGGCAAAGCATCTGCAGCTCCTCTTGTGTTGCATATATTCTACTTTTATGTACTGCTATATTATAGACTATTTTTTACTTTAATACTAACCTCCTGTACAAGTATCGCTTTGTTTTAATCGAGTGCAGCCAAAGTAACCGAAAGCCAAGCTATTCAAGCGAATTGTAATATTGCGTCATAAATTTTCACACTTCGAGTGTTCCGTATGGAAAATTCTGGACGAGCAATAATTAATGTAGCAAGTATAATTTAAATCGTATTTTACTTTCTGTTTGTTGTCTAACAGCGGCTTACCGTATTAAGTGATTTAATATATATTTAATAACATGTAGAATTTAATTGATTTCTGGTATTTAACGCGAACACTACACATTTATTTACGGATTTCATCGCGTTTAATTATTGTTTTTATGTTCCTGACGTTTCTAGTGCTTTACAGCAGCCGTGGTCACGGGGGGACCGAGGTGTTAGACGTCCTGATGTCAAAGTTAACTCGGCTACCTTCGACTTTTAATTATTATTGGATCTAAGTTATTAATTATAGGGAAATTAAAAATAGTTTCATTTCAACCAGGTACAATTTTTTAAGTACGATTCAAAACTAATAAGAGCTAATGATGAACAGGTCTGCCCGTACCTGTGGCAACAAAACTTTTGAAACCCAACAAACATAAGTACGCAATTACATACAATCTAGGGATAACGTCGTCAGATAAATAAAATATATTTTTTTTTTTGGGGTGGAGGGAAAATGCTTTAGGCATACCTGTTGTTGGCCGGGAGGCCTGCCAACGGGTCATGTCGGACTCGGATCTCGGAAGGAGAAACATACCGACTAAAAACCTATCCACGTTGCTGTTGGCCCGGAGGCCTTTACAGCTTCATCAGAGGAGACTTGCGAGAGCGGAGGCCCGCAAGTTGATCAAAAGGGTCGACGATGTCTGCTGCTATGAAGCGCTGCGTCCCCTAAAATGAAGGAATAACTTCCAATTTTAGGGGAGGGCCTAGGCGATCCGAGGGCCCCGACAGGGAGGTGAAACCTCTTCTGGGATCGCCTTGTTATATGACTTTACGACCTCTGCCTCGAGTAAATCTCGTGCGGGTCGTGAAGTACTGGCGACGAAGTCTATCCCGCTGTGTTAGTCGTAGCACCTGGCTAGTGTGTGTGCTTGTGCTAGTGTGCGCGTGGGGCGTGGCCGTATACGCGTTATTAATTTGGGTGATTTTGTCATCATCTTCTATGATGACATTTTTGAGGCGCCGCAAGCGGAGTGTTGTATCGCAAGTAGGTGTGTAATGACCCAGCGCAAATGCAAACGACATCGCATTGAAAAATCAGGCAGCGACATCTAGTATAAACAAACAAAAACAACAAAACAGAAGATGAGTCCTTCTGGCTAACATTACTCTCAGACAATGTTCTTAGAAAACAAAATGTATGAGCACTCCATTTTTCCGAAACTGGGGTTAACTTTTCACCGGAAGGTATTGGGGACAACGCGTCAGGTTGTGAGCACGTCGCTGTCTTAATGTCTCTGACATTCGATGAACACATTGGTACGAGCCTCTTGTACTCGAATAGGGGATCCAACTTGAGTCTCCCGGTTCCCTGATCCCCTAACCATTCAACCTTAAGATATAGTAGCGGTGCGATATTATAATGTCCTCTTCTTTTGTCTTTTCGATTAATCGTATTCTAGCGTAGAACAAGTGTTTATATGGAAAATGTCCACCTGAATATTTATTAGCTCAAATATCTAATTATGTTTCACAATATTTATGAATGTATAAGATCCATGAATGACAGAATTAATTTGATGGAATATAATGAGATTTCTCATTTCCACGATTCTATTAGAGCGCCTTTGAATCTCGAATTCCGTTTTAAGGTACATTAATTTTGTATTCTCTTCTATAACACAGAGCAGCAATTGTATACGATTTCCTGCTCACAACAAAATTTGCAAATTAAAATCTTTTTAGACTCATTTCAAGCTATTACTTAAAGACGAGGAAAAATAAAAATGACACCTTTTGTAAAAAATCCATTAAAATTTACCGAACTCCAATCTTACAGACTTGTGCTAGGGCGCGGCTGCACTCGCCGAGCCCAGCGGCAGTGTGCCCGGCGTGCTGAGATTTGTTTTTGTTTTTAAGGTGCAAGGGGCTGATATGATTTTCAGTGATTACCTTCGCCCATGTACATCTGAAATACCTGAGGAGCTGCAGGTACGTTGCTGGCCTTTAAGGACTTTTGGGGGAAGGGAGAGAGGATGAGGAGGGAGATAGGGTGGCAGACGGACTCCGATTGCCTCAATCACTGAACGAAACGCATAAGCACAATATGCCTCTACTGCAAGTCAGAATCCTCTCAAAAATAACAGCTGAGGTCTTTACCCAGCTGTGAGTGCTTACTTTACTTAAGTGCGACGTTGGAAAATCTGTTTATTATGTCAAGGACATGTAACTATATAGAAGATTGGAATGGCTCTGTATGTTACATGTATAATTACGTACGTTTGGCGGAGTACGTACGTAGTCACGTGATGAGTTGTGACCGGATAAACATCGCATCAAAGTCGTTAAGCGGGAGTACACAGCACCTACTCTTGCGTCAGGTTTGGACGCCAAAGGCTGGAGATCGTACATGCGAATGCGCTCGTCTCTTATGATTGATCGATGGATTGCCTACCCTTAATAATAGTGTTAGGGTTGTGTCTTTACTTATAAATAATGTGTCATTTAGCACGGCTGCTACCCTGACACGATGCGACCTATGGATATGGTGACACGTTTCTAATCTATATGTTATATATATATGCATAGGTTATATATATATAAATATATATATGTTAATAATATTTTTCAATTTCACTCGTCATCCAGTCCCAAACTAGGATTTCCTGAGAATAGATAATTATATGGTGATAAGACAGATATATATATATACCAGTACAGATATATAATCATATATACATTTATGAACATAGCTTGGTCACAAGCATTCAAATCCACCATACATATGTTTGGCCAGCAGCAGGTCACTACCAGCTAGGCCATCGGGCCGTCTGTGAAATGTATCTATATAAAAATATATTTGAGTATTAGGAACAGACACAAGCTTATAATGACAGTTACTAAGATAGACAGCAAACGAGCAAGCGGTTCACCTGATGGTAAGTAGATTACCGTCGCCCACGTACATCTGCAACACCAGAGGTGCTGCAGGTGCGTTGCCGGCCTTTAAGGGTATTTGAGAGATGGGAGGTAGGATGAGGAGGGGATGGGAAGGGGGTGTGGGCCTTCGGTTACCTCACTCACGGAACGAAACGCAGAGGCACAAGATGCCTCTACTTCACGCCGGTGATCTGCGAGGTATCGACGATTGAAGTCGTTTGCAGGTCTTCAGGTGGATTGCAGTAGCCATTTAGTATTTTATGAATAGGTTAGCTGGTTTGTATTCGCAATCCAGTAAAAAGAAACTTGAATTCCCTTCTCACATCAGCCTGTACTATCGATTCGAGAACTCACTACTCTACTTCACGTCTGTATTCTGCGAGGCCGTGGTACCAATCCGGTCGAGCCGGCCCATTCGAGCAGCAGCAAAAGCCGCCGCTTGGCTCCACGTTAATAATTTTGAATAGATGGAACCGTGGCACAAAGTCATGGTATGTCGAGGGAGCGCTTTCGCTTTAACAGCTTCCTTGTATGGATTTATTGAAATAAATCAGATAAGATAATTCTTTCAAAATTTAATAACTTTCTGGTTCCGTACGTTTATTAGGGAGACAATGATTAAGAATATAGAGACACGAGTGGTCAAAGAACAAATTACATTAATACGAAAGAAAGAGACAAACTGATTACGTAAATTCACATCGTTACACTGTGACGCACTTGTGTATGTACATAATTTATAAGCCTCTTAAAAAAAATTGAGTTAACTAATCATAAATCGCTTTTCTCATTTCTACGATAAGTTTCGACGGCAATTTTAAGCGGACTATATGTGTAATAAAAAAAAACGATAACACATAGCATAAAAAGAGTAAACTGGATCTTTCCCCCGTTTCACGTTATTCCATAACAGTTGCTTTTATTATGAAAGAATAATAGATGAGGACAGAGATCGGTATTGGTGGTCCAACGACGATTGGAAATAGACGATTAAATTAAGGACGCACGTTCTGCGAGAGTAGAAGTGAGACGGCCGCCTGCAAAAAATCCTTACTTCCTCGTCATCCGATTATTTTCCTGACGATGCACAATTGCTGGAGAAGTAGCCGGATGCATCAGATTTCTATAATAAATAATACTGTTCTTACTTTACTACTATAGAAACATGTAATTTTGTCAATTATTTACTAAATTTAACATATACTGAGCTTTTGCAAAAATTATAACAGTTATTGTAGAACGATAAAATTGAAAATGAAAAAGAAGCAACGCGGGACAAATCGAAGCTTTATAATACCGAGCAAAAATAAAATGGTTGAAAGTTACACCGGGGACGATTTATTGCATCGCTGAAAGCAGCATTGCGTGCGAGCGACTCTGCTACAATATACATACAAATATAATGCTACATACAAATGTGCATCGTGTGCGAAATACACTCGCGAGCCGTGTAAGAGTCTATGCCATCGTATAGTTCGCATTCGAACCATAATTTCGTAGATCATATATCCTCCTACAGTATTTAATGGTCGCACTTATCTAGAGTTGAACAACATTCATATCAGACAATTGCATGGTTGAGTTCTCATTCATATCAGACCATGTAATGGACCTATCACAAATGCACATTAGGTGGCTTAGATCCATGGTAGGCTAGCGGTAAGGGCGTTCGCTTTAGTTAGAGAGCGTGCGACTTGGATTTGTTCCCCTGTGACGTACCACTAAAAATTGTTAATTCTAGGTGCTAAATTTAGCACGTGTTTGCCGGTGAAGGAAAACATCGTGAGGAAATCTGCATATCTGAGAAATAATAGTAAAATATTTGAAATTGAACTATTCTTAACGGATTTTTTATTTTTATATTCACGTTTTGGTTGCTTTACATCAGCCTTGTTAACGAAGGGACCCTTTCCGGCTTTAAAACCCTCTCAGATAATTGAGAAGGAGCATTTACAGGCTGCTACTTTTCTTTTAATTTTCAAATGCGCTGTTGAACTTCTTCCTCTATGATCACTACATAACACTGAACTGATAAAGTATTCAAACATATTCTTAGCTACATGTACACGCCAAAGCGTGACGTCAGAATGTTTGCGGGACGGGGGTGCGCGGGCGCCATACTTGTCGAGATGTCAAAAGGGCATTAGTGTCATCGCGTGGTTCGTAAGTACGCCGTCCCACGCCGCGCGTGATTCGTGTTAATTACTGTCCCCTAAATCAGGAGGGTTAGAATAAGTGGAACAGACGTGATAACTTTAGACTACGAAGAAGGAATCATCCAAAGGTAAGATCTCGCCCTAACACTACACAACCAGTGTCTTCCCCACGTTTGCCTGTACGAAGTTAGTTATAGCTCGACAACCTTTCTCCCCTTATGGCTATTACTTTTCTGCTGGCACATTGCCTCTTCACCTTACTGTTTACATGAATGTTTTGTTCACTTAATTGGGACTAAATATTTTTTTTTTCGTTTTTGTTCTACTACCTTTTCTCTTAAACTAGATTTATTTTTGTCAATTAATCGATTTGATTAAGTCTCATATTTGTAATTTTACTATAAACGTCCGTGTGATGGCTGCGTTAGATTCTGCCAGACCATTTATATCCGTGGATGTTTAGGGCGACTAACGGAAAACCCTTAAAGATTTTGCCTTATTGCAATCTCCGAAAGCACACCTAGTGACGAGGCTAGCCACCAATCTTGTTATATCTCTCAGAGTGGCGAATTTAGGTTCACAATGAATCGTTCATAGTTCTTTGCCATATAGATCGAATCTTATTTTGAACTATATTTTCTTAACGATTTCATGTATTTACGCGAACACTACACATTTGAATTGGGTCCCTCATACTTGTGTACAGGTGCTGCTTGTGGAGGCTGGTCTGCTCGAGTATGTACTGCACTTGTGCTTTAGTTTGATGGATCACTGTATTCTTGTGGCATGCTTTCAGATGCCTCTGGTACCATACCTTTTATTTTATGATGTAAATAAAAAAAAATCTCAAAAGAGGATATCTATGGAGTTTATTAAAAAGAAATAATAAGATTAGGCAAACCAAGTTATCTTTCTTACGTCGAAGAATAAATAATTTTCATTCTATTCGTTTGAAATAGACTATTATTTAAGGATTTCATGGCGTTTAATTTTTTATGTTATTATGTTCCCGGTGTTTTAAGTACTTTACAACTCCTGTGGTCCCTGGCGGCCTAAGGTGTTAGACGTCCTAATGTCATAGCTAAAATAGAAGATTTAAAAAAAATTCTTAAATTAATATTGGTTGAAAAGTTTAATGCACAATACTGGAATTTATTTGCGATAAAATTTGACTGATAACATAGATACAAAAACTTAATTTTTATTTAATTTTATTTTTGGACATTTAAATAGATTTTTTTAACTGGTAATGAAATTAGACATTGTTATTATTTTGTTTTACTTTGATAGTTGTTATAAATTTGACTTTTGATATTTTGAAAGATTTTGAAACTTTTGAGATTTTGAATTTGAGCGTTACTAAGCCATTTTACATCTGATCAACAACGTAATATACCTTATATAGTAATGTCTTGAAATTATATCAATTTGCACAATTTGGATCATATAGGACTTAAACAAAATGTTAACATCTATACATATATCACATATGAGCAACTAATAATATTATTATTAATACCTTCATCTTTAAATTGTCTGCAATAACAGGATCCTTGCTTAAGGTCAAGAGATTGTTGCTGCACTATATATTCTTAACTATATTGAAGTGTCAATGAATTAATTTAATAGTAAGCGCAGAAAGAAAACTTAGTTATTTATGCAATAATACTTTATCGTAAAAACATACTTACAGAGGTTCAAATAATATTCCTTTTTAAAAGTTTGAGTTTAAATTTAAAACGCTAAGCACGTTCCAATTTCGAATGCGCTAACCGTACCACGGTTAAAGGATTCTTAACGGTTCAGTGCGGATTAACCAGAAATAGCTGCGGCACTTTATGTCTTCTGACTGGCTTTCTTCGCAATTTTCAATCAACAAAGATTAATTTAAAACTGTTAACTGCGTATTAAAGGTTTTCTTTCTAGTAATCCATCTGATCGGTAAACACACGAAGCCACAAATGATCCAATAACGACACCAGAAGCATCCACGGAGTGAAGCAGTATTTACTAAAGAAATTTTTAGTACTCATCAAATTTTTAGTAGCATAGGGCAAGGCAGATATTACTGCATTTAATTTTGGACGATTAAAAGTAACCGAACAAGCTCCCACAATTCACTTTACACCTCTCAGGGAGAAGTACGTGTAAAGTGTATCATTCACTATCGTGGTTTTGAATTTCGGTGGATTAATAGTAACATCATATCTGTATAACCAAACTTTGACAGCTTCAAGATTACAATTGAGAGTATTAATGATGTTGTTAAGATCGTTGTTACCTTTTCGGACATAAAGCTGAGTCGAAGCTGATCACTGTGGCTGTAGATTTAATAAATAAGGAAATAACAAAATCACTATAGGAGAGAGTATACCGCCCTGTGGGACACCAATTTCGAAGTGAGCCAATACAAAACGATGTTGTCTTAAGCGGGCTGAATGTTGGCGCCCGCGAAGATAAGAAAAAAAACCAACCAAAAAAGGGACTGAAATCTAAGATAAGTAAGGAAGGAAACAAAGAAGTCGTAATCAACTGTGTTAAAAGCATTTAAATGTTAACTATTACCATGTATCCTTAATAAGGGCGGTGGTGGTGCTGTGACGAGTACTATGACTGGGACAGTACGAAACCTTGATATACTAAATCGGTTATGTTTAATTATGAACATCACTTTAGACAGGAAACTTTTTAACGTGTTATTACAAAGGCACGATTTCGGAGGCTCGGGTAAAGACCTGAGTCCAAGGAAAAGTTATCCATCCAACCATCATACAATTCAACAGCCTCAGATTTGAATATAGTACCGGTATGAATTCAAAATGAGTAATTTGAAGAGGTGATATACAATGAAATGAAGTGAAAGAAACGATTGAGGAAATGGTAATTTATATTATTTTAGAGATTTCAGAAATTTGACACTAGAGTTAACAATATCTATTAGTTCATGTTTTAACGTTTCATTGTATACTCGGGCAAGGCAATTACGTGCGGCGCTTCAGATCACTTCAACGAGTCAACAATTCTATCGTCCATCGCCGAGTGTCTGCCGAAGTCAAGCATTCACTTTGATCTAAATGTTGGACATCGAATATTTAATATGTAAAACAGTCCGACAACAGCATATTCATGCCGCTTCGTTGGAGATTGTTGACTTAGTTTCCACCATAATGATCATATCCCATATTATAAACCATGTATCCGGTATTCTGCGAGGTCGTGGTATTAACCCGGTCGAGCCGGGCCATTCGAGCAGCAGCTAAAGATGCCGCTTGGCTCTACCACGTTAAAGATCTATATCCACGAAACAATATATTTTTTTTTAATATACCAATTTCTTCACGTTGTTTTCCTTCACCACGGACTACACACAGTCAACGCTGAAATTGCAATAAACTATTTCAGTGGTACCGTCACGAGCAACGAACTCAGTTCACTGGTAGACCACAAACAAGAGCGAGCGCCCTGCCCGATCGAATGTCACATAACTTTGACATCTGTCAGTTTCAATGTTGTCTGCACGCAGTCCTACTCTAGTCTCGATAGACTTAGGTAGATAACCTTATTAATTTAAAACTTTAGCGATTCTAAAATTTGTTGTAACTAAATTGACTGTGGATTAAGCAGTCCAACTCCTTAATGTGTCTGTGTATTTATTTAAAAACAATAAAGAATCAGTAACTGCTACACAATCCACTAATTTAGCACGGCTCTGTAATTATAACAAGTTCCTAAATATGTACTTGTCTAAATAATTTTTCAGAGATATTCAACTACCGGATGAAAAGAACGTTTGAGTGTGTTTAAATTACACAAAGATGCGAACAGCGCGCGTCTCAAAGCGGAAGCAATAAAGCAACATGAATCGAGGAGTGCGGAAGCCTCCCTTGTATGTAGCTTAATTAAATCGAGCCCCCCCCCCCCTCCCCTCCTCCCCCCTCCCCCCGCGCAGCGATCGCGCTCTGACAGCGAAAGCGATGCTATCGCTTAATGAATTTCCAATACAGTACGTCATTAATATTCAGCGGTTAGTAGAGAGTTGTTCACTCTTTTAAGCCAATATTTGACTAACGAACGACTAAATTGTGGTAAATATGTTTTATTATATTTAAACAGGGAACACTGACTTATTAGTTTTATTATTTAAATTCATAATCTATAAAGACATTTTTTTTAAATAAAATATTTTTAAACTGATCGGTATAATACCGGCGTATCGTTTGGTGAGTGAGGTAACCGAAGGCCCCTTCCCCTCATCAACCTCCTCATACTCCCCGTCTCCAAATTATCCTTAAAGGCCGGCAATGCATCAGCAGCGCCTCTGATGTTGCAGATGTACGTGGACGACGGTAATAACTTACCATCAGTTAAAGCCGCTTGCTCGTTTGCCCCTTTTCCCATAAAAAAATATAATAAAAAGAGTTGTGAAGACAGATTATATAAGTAAACGAGATGTGTGTATCTAATGCGTCACATCATACGGGTCAAGCTAATAAAAAGCGTGTGAAAATAACCATCAAAAACTTCTGAACTTAGTAATTATAAGATTCAACTTTTGTCATGTGTCACTTATTTCGCATGGCTCATAAAGTTGACTCCTGCTCATGTGTTAGGACGTGAAATGTTTTCGGATCGCACGTGACTGTACGATATCCACTGGCGTCACGTCCCAGTGCTGGCCGCACACAACAATCGGATTAGACCCTCCTCGAGCATTGGGTCATGTTAAGTTGTTTGTCTACGAACTGATAGACCGCGATTCCCATCAAACGTATAATGGAGAAGTTTCGTTTAGCTAGCTGCGCCCGCGACGTCGGAAAACATCAATGTTCTTAGAGAAAGTGCGCCACTACCGCGATCCTAAATCTAACCAGGCTCACGCCTAAGGGATCCCTCTGATAATCTTGAATACATTTTGAATGTATTCAAGATTATCAAACTATGTGAGGTCTCATCACTAATCTAAGGGATCGGTGTTCAGCGTATTTGAATGGTCTGTCAGTATTGTGCACCGACCAATATATAATGTGCATTTGTTTCGGTCACCTCTTATTTACTCTCTAACATAGCCTTGCAATCGTCAACCGAGTTGTGGGAGAAATAATTTATAAAAGAAATTTACCTTTTTTGAGATATCGCTGAAAATACTAGAAAGTGAAAATGTACGTTTGTCTGTTCTGTAATATATGATTTCTCATGTAAGAGTTATGACAAAGAACAATTTTTTATCACAATAATACTTCATTTATCATTTGATTTCAGAGAGCATTATATAATTTACGAAATCAAATAAGTAACTAAAAAAGGACATCTATGGTTTTCAGTTATGAGTTTAGACACCATTTCCACCTGCGTATTTACAGGAGACAGCTTACGTTCACTTTATGTTCCTTTGCTTTTTACTTTCAGTAGCAGCCTGAAAATATCCTACTGCTGGACTAAGGCCACTTGTGACTATTTGAAAGGGTATTGGAGCTGGGCAGTCTCCCACATTGTTCAAGTGCAACTTAACGGAGAATTCCCACTTACTATTTCACAGACAGTTTTCCGCACGGGCTTTTACTTCGCCATCGAGCACCGAGCGCTTGGTATATCCACCGCTTTATAACAATGTGAACCCACTCATGTACTAATCGTATGAAATTAAAACATGTGCTCAGACCCCTGAAGTTATAGTTATATTTTGACATGCGTTTCTTTCAAATGTTAACAGAATTCTGCAAATAAAGTGTCACTAATGAAAATTAATCTTTGAGCATCGACTTCTCTAAGTCAATGTCAAAATTGGCTAAGTCGAAGTTAATTAACTCCGGAAGTTTGACAAGTTGCTGTGACCTGATTTGATTGCATCTCAACAGCTTAGTCGGGGTCAATCTCTAAAACCAACTCTTGAGACTTAAATTAACCACAACCTTACTGATTGATACTAATGATGTGGCAAATGCAATTTATCGACAAGTAGAAAACTTTTAGAACACCGTCGAGCATGTGTAAGGTCCTATATATCTATATATATGACTATGTATACATTTTTCATGTCTAGTGATATTATTTATTATATTTTATTACTACTAGTACTCATTGGAAATTAAACTTTGGATTTCATCGAGTTTAATTTATGTTTTATGTTTCCGACGACATGTCGAGCGACCTTCAGCTCCGTCACTTGGAGGTATAGGTACCGAACGCAACTTTATAAGGCGTAAGTTCGGATCCACATGGAATACTGTTCTCTGGGCATCTCTGGGCAGGGGCACCTCAGCTCCAACTCCTTCCATTTAACCGCATCCAACGTCGAGCGGCTCGAGTTGACGGAAACCAAGCTCTCTCTGATCGGCTTGATCCTTTGGCCTTGCGACATCTCTATGTTTCTTCTCTTTTACATTTTTTACAAAATTTACCACGGGGAATGTTTTGAGGAACTGTTTGGTATAATCCCAGCCGCTGAGTTTTACCACCGTAAATGGCAAAAGAATTCCAAGTTCCACCAACACCACCTAGATGGCAGGCATTCCACCACAGTGCGTTTCTCTCGAAGTTTTCTGCCACGCACTTCGACTTTGTGGAATCAGCTGTCGCTAGTGGTATTTCCAAACAATTACATCTTAGGGACCTTCAAGAGAAGAGCCTATTCCTTACTTAAAGGCCGGCAACGCATCTGTAGCTCCTCTGGTGTTGCGGATGTACGTGGGCGTCGGTGATCACTTACCATCAAGTTAGCCGCAATCCCGTTTGCCTCCATTTTCTATAAAAAAAACTTGACGGAGGCGCGGAACTCCAAGCTTGTTGTCGTGCAGTACTTGCTTGACATGCTGAAGCTCGAGGGCCAAGTGTTTACTTGGCTACACAGATCCCTCGTGGTTTCTGAAACAAGGATTTACCAACAGTAGCTAACTGAGACGGATGGTGGTGAGATTCACCGTTTAAATATCTGTCTGTATGGGTACTTTTCCAATACACATTGTGGCTTATAGTGTTATAAGGATTCCGAATTACTAAAACATCTAGAAGAGCTAACGAGTTATTTGCCCCTAACTCCATTGTAAATTGAATTATGTGTTTTATGGAGTTACGGTGCTCTAGGAATGCGTCATGCAAAACATCCTTATTTGAATTGACAAGATGTGTGGGTGCTACGCCCGGCTTGGGATCCAGTAAGAAATAAACCCGGTAACCGGGTTAACTATGATCACGTCTAACATCTCAGCCCCCCCGTGCCCACTTTATATATATATATATATATATATATAAAAAATAGTTTAATTTCAAATCTTAAATAATAATGAATATAAGATGAAACTATTATTTACGGATATAATAGCGTTTAATTATGTTTTTATATTCCCGACGTTTCGATTGCTGGAAAAAATAACTTAGCAATGTTTCCGAAAGCAAGTCTTAAGGGGTTGCTGTAGTTGTCGTAGTTAACCTTCAGCTTTTATTTATTAATTTTGGTCCAATCTATGCAGAATGTGCTCACAGTATCTCGAGGTCGTTCACTGGTATGATTGGTTTTAAATAAAATTTTCTTTATTACTGTTTTTTTAAGTCGATGGTAGTACCCAGCCGTCTTCTCTATGTAAGGCCTATATATAAGGCAAACTAAGAGATCTGTAAGGATCCGTGTGAAAGAACACACAGCTGACGCTCTGGGAAGTCTGCAGTCTGTGATCGTATCCTTGATCGTCCCAACCGTTACATCAAATTTGATAGAACACTTGTCTCGGTAGATGATGGTAGATGGATTATCCTTTTGTTGTTAAATAATTTTTACTAATATAATATCAATATCAACAGTTAACACTAAAACAGTAGAGGGAAATATGAAACTACTGAAGTTCCAATCGATTGAATGGCACTCTCTGCCGGCACTCTTTAAACGCATCGATGAGTCATTGCGAGTTACGTTGACGAACGGATGGAGTTGAGATGTTGTTGTTGTTGTTGTTGAGACTTTCAGAACCCACTATTGACAACATTTTAATATCACCATAACGTTATTTATTTTGAAGCGCAAATAAAAGGTTGCGGAAGTTGTAGAACGAGTGGCGAGTGTCGAGTTTCAACAGCGGGTTCGATCTTCGTTTTTTGTGATTTTCAATATTTTTCACCTTTAAGGACACCCGTGGTATGAAATGAGGATGGTAGGTTTTTATGCTGCTACCATACGAAACACAAATATACAAAGATGTTATGCATGTTCATTATGTAAAAAATATGTTCAAACGCAAATTTCTTATATATTTATTGAGTAACAACTTTGTTAATATAACTGCGCGCTACTCGTGTTTTATACACGGATGAAGTCGCAGGCAAAAGCTAGTGGTATTAACATTTTTTCTGATTGCGAGCTTGTGTTCATATTTCTATAAACAGGAAAAGATCGAAGGGAACTACAATATCACAGAGTAAGGTTGATAGTGGTGGTACTTTCATTTCATTTCAAATTTCATCACACACTGCGCTTCAATGATCTTGTCAAAGAGGGTGGGTAAATACTCAGTTAATAGGCAGTTAGTAAATACTACGTACACAGAGCAACAATAACCACATAGTGAGTCAGAAACAGAACGCGATGTTTTTTTTAAATAATGGTTCTATAATACCTCCTCCTGGTTTCAAACACAAGTTCCGAATAGTATCGGTGATTATCAACTACACAGGACATGTCATAGTGCCGCAAGTGTACGCACGAGCACACAGCGCACTCATCTTTATCTTGTTGTACTAGATTTACATTTAATTAAGCGTTAATATGATAGGCAGATGTACGGTCAATCACACTAAACCTTACAACCATCCCCGAATATCTATAAAATCAAAATATTCCTATCAATGTAGTCTACCGTTTCTGAATGGGGTTCCTTAACGGAGAAGAAATAGACCATAGAAACTCCCTAGCTATCCCCTTTTTTGTAATGGTTTTTTCCCTCATATTTATATTAATATTTACAAATAGTTTGGAATTCGAACCCAGGACCCTTGGTTCAACTGTAAAGTAAGCTAATCACTAAGCTAGCCACGAGGTCGTTTTTCTATATAACTGGTGCGAACAAATAAATTCAATGTTTTCACGTTCATGTAACGGTATTCCGTAGGAACAAACTTCCGCCCGGGCGTACTGCACAATATCGCAATTGGATTTATTGAAATTGAAGTATTTTTCCAGCTTTGAAACTAGAATTCACATTTCCATTTCGACAGTAATTTTTTTCCATTTTGTTAGTTCAAACATATTTCTACAACTATGCATTTTTACAGTGAATATTTTACGTTTATTGAATAAATCCTTTTTTCTTCATGTAATTTGAAATAACAGTCACAGAAAAGTATTAATCTATAATTATGCCAGGCAATTGTTCTTTTCAATTGTCGACAAGAATTTGAAAAAGATTATGAAGAGAACAATGGTCCGCCACGCTGCTCCAGTGGGGGTAGACTGACTTCATGCGTCTTCAAAATATCTTTTTCTACCATCTTACAGGCACGCCAGTATTCTGCGGATGTTTTCCTTCACATGGTCTTTACTAAAATTTTAGTAGTTCCCTATTTGGGATTAAGGCAAGCACTCTAACAACTGAGCCACCACGCTTCTGCCTGATGTATAGACACTTTGAATCTGCTTACAAGTACAGAGAAACACAATAACCGAGGCTGTATGGCAATAACAGAGAGTGCAGTCGAGCGGACAAGCAGGATCAGCGCTCGGGCGAGACGGCAGAACAAAGACTCGCTACGAAGATGAGTTAGTGTATTGTTTCCTCGTAAGTACACAGAAATAGGTCAAGAAGGGTTTATCAACGTTGTCGAATGAATGAATGAATGAATGAAATATACTTTATTGTACACACAAAGATTTAACAAATAAAGATTTATTTAAAAAGAACCCAGAAAGAAAAAGGAAAGATGAACACAAGTATCGGGTTCGGGTGTACATTAAAGTGAACATATACACATAATATATACAAAAATTACACACATGTATATGTATAGATACACATACAAATTTACCATACATCAACACGTACATACTATTACAGAGATACAAGTCAACGACGCCAAGGAACAGGAAACAAAGATTAAGGAGGCATAAAGTGTTTATTTAACAGACGCTTTAAAATAGTTAAGGATTGTGCTCGCTTAATGTGAAGTGGAAAAGAGTTCCAAAGCCGAACGGCTTCAATAGAAAAGGATTGGGAGTAAAAAGACGTGCTGAAAGAAGTATTTCTGAGTATTAAATTGTTATCAGAGCGAAGAGAACGATCAGAATGAAAATCACAGAGATACTCAAACCGCTCTTTTAGATAAAAGGGAGTGGTGGGATTGAATAGAACAGAAAACAGATAAAAGATAAAAGTGATAACAGATGAGTATTCCTGCGAAGACGGATTGGGAGCCACTCGAGCTTATTTCGAAATTCAGAAACATGGTCATATTTACGAAGGCCACATATAAACCGTATACACAGATTTTGAATGCGCTCAAGTTTATTTATATGCTCCATACTCCGAATGTTCACCACACTGGCACCAGTCCCGTGGTTACGTTCACCGCCGCGCAAACAATTCGTTGAAATGTGCTTAAACTTCATTTAACTTCAGAAAAGCAAGACAAAGGGCGAACTCAATGCCTATTGGCATTCTCTGCCAGAATAAACATTTTTTTTTCTATCGCAATCTCATATAATAATAAGTAAACTAATAAGTATTGTGTATTTTGTATGTCTGTCGTGTAATGTCGGATGTCGTCTTTAGAAATATTCGTATTTTCTTTCCACTTTTTTTACAACCCTGTTCTTATGTTGATGCTCGATCTACTAAAATAAATATTTGTATAAGAATATATTAGAAAATATTTGTTTTCAATTATCTAACGAAGCGTATTTGCTACATAATTGGACACAAAAAAAAGACCATTTGCTTATATTTAGCTGGCTATATTGTTCTGTTGATTTCTAAATTTAATAGAACTCCTCTTTTGCAGTGTTTTAAAAAAAAACTTAATGCTGTAAAAACGAGTATTAAATACGAGTATAGTGAGTGAGAAGAGCTCGATCATACCAGATTACAAATTACGTAAAAATACAAAATTGTTTGTGTTTGTTTGTGTTAGTACTCCCAACTGGAGCTACGAATTTTTTTAAAGGATGGGCGATTACCGGCCCATGTGCATCTGTAACAGTAGAGGAGTTGCGGCTTCGTTGTCGGCCTTTAAGATTATTTGGGGGATGGGAGGGATGATAGAGACGAGGAGGCGAGCACGAGGTACCTTACTCTCCGTATGAAACGCAGAAGCACAAGATGCCTCTACTTTAGCTAGTGAATGAATAAAATTATACTCAATTCAAAAGCTCAAAAAGCTCACGTGAGTTTAATAAATCGGATTTTTATGACGTACACTGGTAACTAAGTTTTAACATAAAAATAATAAATAAGCAAATGTCAGCTCTCACGATCTCTCTTGGTAGGTGCTTAACCACTCGACTGTCGTGGCGAGTGACCAGGGTTTGAATTCCGATGCCGGCGCGACTAAACCTGTTTGCTGTACCTCAGCTCATTTCCCAAAATTTATTTTGCGGAAAATACACACAATCTAGAAAAAGTACGAGTATAAGACAAGTAGTTGTGATAAAGTGATTGTGTTTTAAATTAACAAACTTCTGAAATTAAATAGTCTAAGCAACGAAGCCGTATAGTAGACCCACAAGTTACTAAAATGTAAAAGCTTACGAAACCATTTAATATCCGGTGGCTCGCCATCGCTTCCCGGCCGGCGCGTCCTCTATCCAACCGTAAGGGAGTCTACCGTTCACATAAGAACATTGAAGCTACCTCTCAATGTAATGGCGACGTGCTACATTTAAATACATATGTTAAATAATGTCAGTGATGGGTGACGTCACGGACACTTATTATCTACAGATAGATCCGCGAACTCATCGCAGAGACTTATCGCAAGATATCGTCGAGTTCGATTCTCTGTTACGAGGCGAGACACGTATTACTTATTCGACGTTGTTATGTATGTATTACGTATTGTCGGAGTGCCGTTCTTCTCTTCATGGTGGTTACCTTGATCATTTATTTTTGCGGATCTCAGCAGAATAAGATCCATCTCATTTTAAAATGTTATTTACTGAAGGTAAAAAGTTCCATTTATATCAGAAAATATGAAGCGGTAGGGTTTTAATATAACCTGGATTGTTATGGCACGGGAGTCTCTAGACTAGCCTATATCGATCAATTTGGCGATATATTAAAGAAGGGCCAAATGAAGTGTATCCATAACGGAAATCCTCAATCTCTGTCTACCTCTCTGTAACAGACGCGAGGGCTTGTATATAATAATCGCTTGCTCATTGAAAGCCTGCTGCAAATCACGTAACATAATTAGATTGCATTCGCAATAACAATTCGGCACAGGGTTGGATCCGCTCCAAATTTAACGAGTCTGATGGAATTTGATGTCCGTTCTAACGATATATTTTGGCTGAACTTATTGTTACAACTAATAAAATACTCCGACTATTTTAAGTATTTATTTCGAACAGGCAGAGCTTCGCCTTACACGTTGAGATCTGATTTCCAATAAGATGCCTTTGCTACAGGTTAATGCGCTTTTATACAGACTTTATGCGGCAATCGACCATAAGTAATAAAAAATAAATAGGGTATTTCCGGTATGTAGAATTGCATAATTAAAATAAGTAATTGTTGCTTTAATATTTAATTCACGAAAGTGAATTAAATATTGTATAGTAAATTTGAAGCCCTGTTATGAAATTATTTAATATTGTTGCATTTGTTAACGGAAATACCCTTGACAGATTATCATTACATTCCTTAAATAGACAATAGTCAAATTATAACTTATTTAGAAACTAACCAAACTTAAATTATTAACAACGAAATTATATGAGGCGGATGTACCCCTGCCATTTATATTGGATAACATTATATTATATATGGTGAGCATATATAATGGTTTTGCAAAACCAAAATAAAATGTATGATTAATCGAATAAACTGAATAGATTAATTGGATTTGTAAATTAGCACCGTAAGAGGATTTGTCACGGTTCTCGCAAAAAATAATCGTGCCACAATTATGTAGACCTTCGATGGGCATCTGTGTGTACTGAGCAAGATATCTCACGGAATGCCAGCCACTTCGAATCGCCTTCCCAAGTGGCTGATTGCGGCTAATCCGAACTAGAGCACCTGGCCGATACAGCTCGAAAAACCTCTTTATTAGGCCTTCGCTGCAGTAGTGGGATATTTAGAAGTTGCTTTTATTATTATATTATTGGATTAGAGCGACGAAGTAGCTGACAGTCCACTGCAAACAACCGATGAACGTTACAGATGCTTCACTCCTGAGGACTAAGATCTCTCACAGCCAGTCTTAATTATAATGTCTCAGATTCCTTTCAAACCGGTACATTACAATGGTAGCACTGCTGGTAGGAGTCTGCCACCAAGATCTTTGTAAAATATTGATTGCGAAAATTGTTTATTTGGAAAGGAGGCAAACGATGAGGTGGGGGATAGGGAGAGGGAGTGCGCCACCGGTTACTCACTCACCCAATGAAATGCAGAAACACTTGATCGCCTCCGCTTTACGCCGGTATTCTGTGAGGTTGTGGTACTCCTCTTCCTCAATCGAGCCGGATCATTCGAGCAGAAAATATAGCCGCCGCTTGGGTCTACCACGTCGAAAAGCTACGTTGAGCGGTGCCAAATGGAAATTTGTAACCTCTGTCTAGCCTTAGGAGTGACTTGAATTCTTGTATAGACGAGTTCAAAGCAATTGACACTACGTTTAAAATGTTCACCAATCATATCCAATCGGGGAGGTTAGAGTGTATTTGTATTTTCATTAATATTTGTCTTAGGCACTAAAATGCCTCATTCCTTTCGCAAACAATAACTATTATTTTGTGCGTTTATTATTTACTTTAGCGAAGTAACAAAAACATTTCTTGATAGACATTATTTTCGTAAAAGTGTTCCCAATAAAGGCGAAAGTATTTTTAATACCGAGCTTATCTCTTTCTCTTTATATATCTTTCTGCGAGCAGGCTTGCGATAGCGTTATAAAATCTTTCTGCGAGCAGGCTTGCGATAGCGTTATAAAATCTTTCTGCGAGCAGGCTTGCGATAGCGTTATAAAATCTTCTGCGAGCAGGCTTGCGATAGCGTTATAAAATCTTTCTGCGAGCGGGCTTGCGATAGCGTTATAAAATCTTTCTGCGAGCAGGCTTGCGATAGCGTTATAAAATCTTTCTGCGAGCAGGCTTGCGATAGCGTTATAAAATCTTTCTGCGAGCAGGCTTGCGATAGCGTTATAAAATCTTTCTGCGAGCAGGCTTGCGATAGCGTTATAAAATCTTTCTGCGAGCAGGCTTGCGATAGCGTTATAAAATCTTTCTGCGAGCAGGCTTGCGATAGCGTTATAAAATCTTTCTGCGAGCAGGCTTGCGATAGCGTTATAAAATCTTTCTGCGAGCAGGCTTGCGATAGCGTTATAAAATCTTTCTGCGAGCAGGCTTGCGATAGCGTTATAAAATCTTTCTGCGAGCAGGCTTGCGATAGCGTTATAAAATCTTTCTGCGAGCAGGCTTGCGATAGCGTTATAAAATCTTTCTGCGAGCAGGCTTGCGATAGCGTTATAAAATCTTGGAACGTGACAATATCTGTGCGGCCGGAGACAGGGCCCGGGCTCGGGGTCCAGACTATTCTGTATTTAATGGCTCCGCGTTAAACTTATCCGTGAGATGCTTAACGTTAACTGAATGTTGAAAACATCGAAATAAATACGAACACTAAATTGAAGACATATTTTTTAATTGACCGAAATTGTAAAAAAATCTGATTAAGTTAGAAATATGACACGAGCCGTGGTAGCCTAATTTGTCAGGGCACTTACTTTAGTATCATAGAGCGCAAGTGACCTGGGTTCGATCCCGGTGCCGGCACCACTAAAATTGTTAATACCAATTTTCAGTCCTGTATTTACCACGTGCTCGGCGGTGAAGGAAAACATCGTGAGGAAACCTGCATATCTGTGAAATAGTAAAAAAAAAATATTTTGAGGATATGATATGGCCTTTCCCGGCTTCTACACACTTTCAAATATTTGAGATATATTGAGCTATACTTAACATTTTTTACTTTAGAAATATGAACAGATTTAGACGTTTTACACAATGTAGATAAAATTTAAGGAAACTATTGCAGTTTCATATGATCTGTGCAATTCAATTGACAATTCGATTGTTAATACGTAATTCGACCAACATATAATTGTTATACTTCTTTTGGCGCGTTTGGTGAAAAATGATGCAAGTGAATTATTTACCATTATTTAAGGATATTTGGAGAATCGGAGGAATGATCGGGAGGAGGGAGCGGGCCTCCGGTTACCTCACACACCGAACGAAACGCAGAAGCATAAGATTAATGTACTTCGCGGAGTTATTAAGCGAAGTCGTGGTTCTGCGCCGGACGAGTCGGCCCGTTGGAGCAGCAGCTGAAGCTGCTAGGCTCTAACACGTACAACTGCTTGTATTTTTCCAGTATCCAGAGGTACGAATTCAGAAGAATGCTTCTTACGAGAGCATTATTAGTTCATTTGATTCTTTACAGAGATACTTCTATGATCATTACATTAGCTTAGTTTGTACTTAGATGAGAAATTAAAAAATAACTCTATTCAATTTCTACTAAGCGAGCTTCCTCCTTCCTCCTAATATCCGTCGTTTTTTTTTCACGACACCGCGCCGTCTCTCTCATTTTCTTTTTCATCAAGATATCTGTATGCCCGCGGGACGGATTCTTGAGTCTCCTTAACAAGTTTTACCCAACCCGGTTTTAGTTTCATTTTCATGCTTTAGAAAATGTTTTAATATATTTCTTATTTTTTTTTGTATTCTATGTGGTTCATTTAAAGTGAAATATTATATCTAAATACGTGTATGAAATATTTGTTTACAGTTGATTATGTTTTTGTAGAAAGATATCAGTAAATGTACCTTAAAGATCATGCAGGAGTGTACTTTGCACAATTGTAATTTTTTTTTTATTTTATAAGCTAATATTTATATTGATGAAAAGGGTGACCTTGTAATTGGGCGGAGTTTAATTGCTTGATGATGCCCTGTCGCGAGGCGAAACGCGTATCATGTTGTTTGTGCGGTGGTTGTTGTAGTGATCGGTTCGGTGGACACGCATTATATCGTTGAATTAGTGTGTTTATGGAAGTATATTTGAAATAGGTAGTATTAGGTCATTTGACGACCGGACAGCCTAGTTGAAAGTGAAAGTGCCTTCCCTGAATCGAAATCTGAGATAGCGAGCACGATCCCGCACGGGATAAGTATTTGTGTAGACAAATAATTATTCCGCGTGAACTGACTCTGCGAATTAGAAGAAATTCGCATAATGGGGGTCTGTATATATAAAGAATATGACTAGTTTCGGCACGCGGAATCGTGCAAAGTAGTTTCCTGCACGATCTTTACAATAATGACTTTCGGAGAGTGAGGCCTGACTCTATCGTCTGCAGTAGATGTGTACGTCTTTTTTCATTACTCAAATTTAGATGCCATACCCCATTGTCGTTTGTAACGTTGCAATCATCGCAGATCGTGTGCGTGAGCTCGCTTCGATTGACGGGGAGTTATGTTTGTCTAACAAAGCTTTTATTGTTATTGCTTTATTGTTAGCGCCCACGCCGGTATTTATTAGTGTTGTTTATTGTTCTACATTACGCCAATTTTTGATTGAAATTAATTTACTATGTATTCATAACTGATTAAATATAGTAGATAATCGAGATAACGTTTATGATGCAGCATATTCATCACTGGCAAGGGGCATTCCGCCGGAGCCAACAAGCACAATTATGTAAAACAATATACTTTCACTAATATAGTACTACTAGTGCATAGTATTCCATGTATATTAAAAAATCTCTCAACAAAATTATATGAAATATTATTACGAATACGTGTGACGTTCGGCAACCAGCATTGGAGCAACGTGGCAAATCAAATCATTTACTCAATGTAAGAAACGTACATTTCACTTTGTAGAACGTAATTTTTTTTTTAAATCTACCACCGTTTCGCATTGAATTTCTTCTGGCATGGCGCACCCTTACCTGCTTCAATACAGTTTCAAATAATTGCTTATCTGTCACAATTACAGAAACAATTTGATGTACCGCAGCTGGGCTTTCTCTCATTTTAATACAGTATTTATAGCCGACGGGAAAATCGACGACATATTGTCGAAATATTTTTAACCACAATGTTTCCTTCTCACGTGGCTCTAAATAAATCAACACTTGAACCAGTGATTGATAATTTTAGTGATTCCGACACCAGGATTGTAGGTCCGTAAACGAGCTAAGGCAGCTGTTTTAAGGGTTCCGTACGTCTGTCTGTCCTATCTTCAAAGGGCTGCATCTTTTGGACCATATAAGGTAGCCAATTAAATTCTTTTCAAAAAACATTTGCTTAAATCTCGCGGGTGGTGAGTCCGATTCGCACTTGGCCGATTTTGTTTTATTACCCGTGCTACTATAGCTTCGTTTCAATTGCAATGCGCTATAAGCTTATTTTTTACTTACTCTATAGTAAGTGCTATGCAAAACTTTATATTTCTAAATTGTGAATCACTACGAACATTTTACCTCAATAAAAACTGATAAAGCTTTGAATCCCCGTAACTTATCTGCTAACTGCGCGACAATTCATAAAGCTATTAGCGGAGCAAACGGGCGCAAAACGTTGCCAAACGGCCGCTGTTGCTCACCGACTGTTCGGGGAATGCTGCAAATGTTACTTATTAGTAACTAGCTTTCGCTCGCTTTGTACAGGTTTTAATATAATATAATTTTTTCCCGCGGATGATGTCCAAGTCCTTTAACCGAAGGTGTCTCCACATCATCTTCATCAGCCTGTATAACTGAGGACTTATGCCAGACATGTTTTTCTTCGAAAGCGCCAACAAAATTTAGCTTGCCATTCATGGATGATTTGCCCATATTGACCACGTAACGCCAGGCGGGCGGGTGATCTCAGAATTCATGACGCAGAGATGGACTTTCTGCCATCAGTTGCTCGCAAGTGCCTCGAACAAGCAAGTTGCACCAAGTGTAGGTCAGATTGTCCATTGGAGAAATATATGGTATGTTCTCTCTGACACCTCCATACCATAACAGTGAAAAGAAAAAATAGCAGCTCATCAACGCCCACTGCTGGCCTCCCAAATATGTATAGGAGTAGGGACAAACGGCTTTCCTCACTATGTTTTCTTTCAACGCCAAGCTCGTGGTAAATTCAGCTCTAAAAGTTGCCTACTAAAGCGAGCGCCCTGTTTACTGAGCTACCCACGATTACCGGGTCAGACAACAATTCATCCAAATCAGTTTAGCGGTTATCCCGTGAAAATTACAGACGATTTCCATTAGATCCTACACGTGGTAGAGCCAAGCGGCGGTTTTTGCTGCTGCTCGAATGGGCCGGCTCGACCGGGTTGATGGCCTCGCAGAATACCGGCGTGAATTATAGGCATTGTGCTTCTGCGTTTTGTTCGGCGAGTGAGGTATCCGGAGGCCCCTTCCTCCCCTCTCCTCATCCTCCCTCCAATCTCCCAAATACCCTTAAAAGTCGTAAACACACCTGCAGCACCTCTGGTGTTGCAGATGTACATGGGCAACGGGAATCACTTACCATCAGGTGAACCGCTTGCACGTTTGTCGCCTTTCCCATTAAAAAAAAAGATCTGTTTCACTCGACAGTAGCTACTCTTTCTCTTAACCAACTGCATCATCTACATTAATTACAAGAAGGTGATCGTTATTGAAACTTCTCAGGACGATATCACCTTCAATTTCACGTTGCGAGAACAAAATTTGAGTCTCTACGCGTCTCTACACCAATAAGACCAGATTACATCCTACATTGCCCATTTAATGCAATAACAACACTTCGGGCACCGACAAACACATTCCTGCGGCGCCTAATTACTGACATTAATTTCTACAATACGCAGGGGCATTCGCAATAGTCCTCTACTACTTCGAGTCTAATATTTTGTTATGGTAATGTGTGATTGTAAGTTTAAATAATGGGTGAGCTTTAAACAACAATTGTTTCAGATGTTAGTTCATATACATAATTGTGTTGAACGTGAGGCGAAGGATTCGGATTGTTTCTGGTAAACGAGCTTACAATATGTTTAAAGAGTTATACTGTCGGGCTGTCGGAACTGCCAATCGTCAGTTATATCATAATACATGTTCTTTCTTTCTTCTTCTCTTTCTAGTGCCGCTTCATCGTTGAAGGTCGACAGTCGGCTCCTTAATGTTTGCTTGTCCAGTGCGAAGCTGATGTAATGTTTTGAGGCCACTACAAAAACTCTGGAAAATCAATTTCCAGATATTGTGTATACGTGTTTTTTTTTGTTCCTCTTAATTATACACTAAGAGATCTCTGTCGAGGTGGTAGGGAGAGGGAGGGGGGAGGAAGGGGAGGAAGGGGGTGAAGATACAACAATTGATTATTATTGTGAGTTCAAAGTATTACTGTACTTTGAAGTATTAAGGTAACCTTTGAAAGTATACTTACTAGTATCCTGGCTAAATATACATCTAAAGGACTAAACCGTAGCAACTTATTGGCCCGGGTACTAGCTTTGATTTGACAGACACCCGATGTTTCTTGAATTTTACTAAGTGCACGGCGGAGAAGGAAAAGATCGTGAGGATACCTGCATTTCTGTGAAATATTCGAGTAGCTGCGTCTAAGGTGCATTATGGCAGAAAATCACAAAATCTAGACCCAATGGTCTAAAGCCTGTAGTCGAGTTATTAACACAATTTATGTTTACTGGAAAGGGCAGAGCTAACTCTTGCGAGCCAGGTACTACAACATAAATTAAAGGCATAAAATGTAATTTATGCAAGTTGTTTCGAACATAGATCTAATTCACTGAATAATTAATGCGATTTTCACATTTCCAGCGCAGCAGTGACCGTCGTAAAGTAAATTTGCCGAAGGTCTGTTCAGTTGTGACCGTTTCCAATGACGAAGCCGCGACCGCCGCATATTTCGGACCCCGGGCTCGGATGGGCGGCCGTTAGCTCGATTGCATCGCGCACCGCTGGATTGTTGTTTATTACTGCGCTACAAAACAACGTGCCATAGCACACTGCAAGCAAGTCTGCTGCGGAGCTGGATCACTGCGTTCGGTTAGCGTATTGGCGATCACAGTACCAGGACTTCTGACACCTGCACGCACCTCTGACTCAGCTGCACGACGTAGGTCTGCTAGCCTTTGGTCCGGTATTTATGGATTTTTTTATAGGTAGTATTAACCACCTTTTTTTTTCGTTTTCAAGGCATTTTAGTGACAAAAAAAATATTGAAATAATATCATTATTCGTCGCGCATTTTTAAAGTTGGACCGATAATTGTTGTTTTAATATTGATAATTTTTTTTAATACATTTTTGATGTTGCATTTTTGACTTATTTTGAAAAAAGATAAAATATATGATAACTCAAAAATGGTTCACTCTTGCACAATGCATATGGGGTTAAAATTATCGCAAATAGTCACCCCTATCACCTCCTAACGGGCATACGTCGAATTACCAATAACCCTGTCCCTGTATATATATATATTATTTAAGGTGGTTAACCCGCCATCTATCGGTAGCTATAGTCACCTCCTACGACCGCCACCGGAAGCAACGGGCTAGCCATAATTGAAAAGTATACACGCTTTTTTTTGAGAATTCTTTGTTCAGCAGTGAACTAAAATAGGCGGAGATGGTAGATAGAAGTAAACTCTCACATCTGCCAAGAATAAGGGCAAGCAGAGAATACGGATCTCCGCCTGGCATGAGTTGGTGTAGCCAAACGAGCTTCCGTACCTCACTTTCCGCCGGGCTTACCACCGGATGTAGCCTGCTCAATTGATAGTAGATCTTCACGGCCCTATCACAAGACTACTGAATTATGTCTTATAATATGTCTATGTTTAATTATATAATTTTGTAATGCTCAATTTTGCTGGTCGATGACAATAGTAACGTTAAAGTCTAAAAAAAAATTTAACGTACCAACTTTTTTACTTTTTTTTTATTTTTATTATATTAAATAGGGTGATTTATTACATAAATATAAATATTTAATTCCATAATTACTTCATACAATTATAATAATCCTTAAGTAAAACATTACGAAGTAACATTAAGGCGGCGGCGAGAATTGAGGCGGAAGAGCTGATGACTCACGAGGTCGGCCGAAGCCAGCGTTTATGTCCCGGAATGAAGTCTGGGCCAATTGAACCAAGTTATACTGTCACAAGTCCTATATAAGCATCCGTTTAAAATATTTTTTCAAAGTTTTTTTTCTACTCTAGTATCAAACTGTGATTGTAGTACTCTAAAGTTGAAATAATAAAAAGCGGGCAGGTTCGAGCCATGCTCGCGCTAAGGATCCCTTGTTGCACGTAAGGAAACTCATTTATTTTGGTACATAAATAGCACATATTTATTGTGTGGCTGTACGGAACCCGTGGTCGGGTTTTTTCATTAAAGATACGACGATGTATTTACTCATCTTCGATGTCAATTTTATACTTTTTCTCTTTTCAGTTTTAAATAATTACGATGAAACGGTCTGATAATAAGCAATTGTTAACGAGGATTTCGAATTACGCAAGCGGGACACGTTCGTGGTATTGAGAGCGCACACAGTATTCGCTTTTCCGGTTCAGCGCTCGCGACGTGTCGCCTGATTGAGAAACAGTTCGGGCGCTTTGATGAATTATCGACTTTATGGCGGCCAATTTAGAAACTACATTCGGTTGATTAGCTAGAAGTTGAATAAACGTAGACTGAATCGGAACTTAACAGGCGTTTAAATTAAATTTTGATATTTTGAAAGAGCACAAATCCGACAGTGTATACATTTTTAGTTAGGTTAGGGGGTTAGCCCCTGAATCAGGACATCCGAATTTGATCCAAACCAATGAGTTCTTCGAAACTAATGTACGAGTTGTATCGTTGGCTTGATCACTGAGATGGCGACAAGCTCTCCACTTGTCACGTTGTATCAAATAATCCCTGGTGAAACGTAGGTTGAAAGGACTGAAGTGCTTCGACCTCTGATTATCCTGTATTGAGTGTACGGTCGTGACGGCAAACAAAAGAAATATCAGAGGAAATACATATAAGCCCGTGTTCCTTCACGGCTTGACCGACCTCTATTTACCAGGTCAGCGTAGCTATACGTGGTTTTTTATGGTTAGGGCCCTAATCCACGCCGGTATTCTGCGAGGCCATGGTGCTACCCCGGTCGAGTCAGCCCATTCGAGCAGCAGCAAAAGCCGCCGCTTGGCTCTACCCCGCTGCCGCTACCCACAGCCTCCACTGACACGGCTAGAGAACAGTAATGAAACTTTATTCTCAACTTGGTGAACCCAACCCAAAAAAAAAAAACTTTTTTTTCCAGTCGTATCGGTATCGGTGTCTCTCTATTTCCCCGTAAGAGGAGACTTAGGGAACAAAAGGCTACCGACAGATGGCAGAATCACCATCTCAAAAATTACCAGACCAAAATTCTGCAGACCGTCGACGGGCAGCAGCGTCTAAAGGCGCGAGGTGTCAGGTGCTGCGATCGTCAACCCGCTTGCCGAGCGTGACGCTTATGGCAAATACTCCTAGTGGGAGTGGACTATGTCCTGCTGTGGACTATTTATAGGCTGGTGAGGTATATGGTAAGGTAATAAACAAATAGATAAAATGACTTCACAGATTGCGTCTCTGTGCCATATGAATATTTTAATAATTCGTTTTTTAATTTGCCGGCTCGGATTGCGTAGCAGCGCTATAAGGGATAAGCCAGTGTTTGCTCCACGATGCAGATGAAGGATGCTTCAGTTGCGTCGGTCCTTCGGAGTACGAGTTGTTGTTAGGTAAGTTTTGTGAACAACAGAAGCAAAAAAGTGTATTATATCTAAAAGGTGCTACAAATAATGCACCATCGAAAGATATTATGAAAATTTACATTATTCACACTACGAGAGATGATTGCTATAACGTTTATTAATAACATACATGTTGTAGAGTCAAATAGCAGCTTTTGGTGGTGCCCGAATGCCACGAACTCGCAGAATACCGGCTTCGAGTGGAGGCATCTTGTGCTTTTGCGTTTCGTTCAGTGACTGTCCCCCCCTCATCCGCTCTCCCTCCAACTTGTAGGCGATGGTAATCACTTACCGTCAGATTAGCCGCTTGCTTATTTGCCCCCTTTCCCACAGAAATAATGCGTCCGGATCCTTCTCGGCTTCAAAACTCTCTCAAAATAAATGATTTATAACTGTATTGTCTCTTTTAAGAAATGTTAATAAGGAGAATGCAGATGTATGTATCTTTACTTTTGGTTTCGGTTACTGTTCAAATAAACGGCTTTGTCTTTTAAACGAAAGGGATAAAATCCGAGCTCGGGGACGACGTAGCTGTCGGGCGGATATTAACTGGCCCCCCAGCGCGTCGCGGACCCACTGCCAAATAATGACATCCTGAGTAACCACTCATCGCAGTCGGCTTCTTTTTATCTCCATTTCTCTATTTCTCTTTCGTTTATACGTATCAATTTTTTTTTAATAATAATATTTGTTTATTTCCGATCAGAGAAATAGATCGTACATTGATTATATAATGAAAACTTATATGTAATTAAAGTCTAAGATGTGTGAGGAGCTGAGAGTCTGAAATAGGCGTAAGAAGTCTGATCACCAGATCACCAGGTCCCCAACCCACGGAAAAAACAAGAGCTTTAGTATTAGTGTGGTGCTGGTATTTAAACTTACCTAATACTACAAGGGCCAATCAATTTGTATATTATTGCATGTGTTAGGAGAAACCGAGATCATTACAGTGGTTCAAATTATAACAAGATGGGAAAGGAAAACATTAATACTATAATAATAAAAGATATAATGAATAAGTAAAATTCTCTTTGGGAATTTATGAATAATTAAAAATGTTACAAGTGTTTTATTGCGACTGCGCGTGCGAAATTACTTGCTTCTAACATCTTTGAGATTTATTTATTCATTATGAATTACCGATACTTTTTTTTATTCACAGTATTAAAAGTAATACATACAAGTTGATATCCATCGGCGACTGTCTCCCGACCCGGGAGTGGTACATCACCGCGTCCTCGTGAAATGTGCTGAGTGTCGCGATATCCCTTCAGCTCCTCGAAAAGCATGCAACAGTTTTATATTGCAGCTAATGTGATTCGAGTCTAATGGTTTTTTTTTATTTGTTTGGGTTGAAAAACTAACCGTTAGTCCACCTGATGGTAAGTCGCTGCTGCAGCCCACGGACATCTTCAAACGCCAAGCTCATCCACAGGTGGTGCACGCTGCTGGTTAACAAACTTATATAGCCTTATATAAATATATATATATATATATATATATATACATAGTAGAATAAATACTATTTTATCAGGAGCTATAAACGGTATTTACATGTTTGTAACAAAATTATTTACAATCTATGATTATTTAAAAGATCCAATTTGACTTCAATCGCCATGTAAAAACATGACGTACAAAATACATGGTTCGAGATACGAAAGATGCGTACAAGTTTAAGCTACATAATATAAATTATCTGTGATTGATATCTTAGTTGTAAAATATTTGCGTATGGTAGTGAAGCTATTGCAGAACAGAACTGCCCCAGCCCCGTTCCGCGCATGTTGTAGGACTGTGCCTGAAGTATAATTCGTGTATTGAAAATGATTATAAAACGTGTAGGTGTGCGGATGTGGGTATTTACTAAGGGCGAATGCGTAATCTTGTTTCGGCGGTGTACTACTCGCTTAACACACTACAATCACAGTGGGTCGAGCGGTCACCGACCGACCAGCCGGCCGGAGCACCCCGCACCCCGCACCCCTTTCAGTGATCTGGACAGCGATGAAATACTTAAATTATAGTTGCGTTTCAATGTATAGTATTCGCGTATGTACAAGAAATCGTTATATAAACACAATCTAAATATTGTCATAAAGAAAACGAACCCCGACGCTATGATTGGCGATGTGAGTTTAACTTAGTTAACCATCCTAAATCTGCTGTCCCCCGAATATCCTTAAAGGCCAGCTCAGCTGCAGCTCCTCTGGTGTTGCAGATGTTCCTGAGCGACGGTAATCCTTTACCGTAAAAAAATTGTAGTAGGTATTTATTTATTTATTAAACTTCATTCAGAAGCATTCCTCACCAGTCAACCTTTGGACGATACAGAGATGAAATGAAGCAGGTGTAGGTGATAAAATAGAGTATGTATTAAATATATCAAAAGTTTCTCTACTATTTCAGCTTCACCGTTCGTGTCATAACGTTGGGCTGAACGTGCACGGAATACACGCCAGCACGATCTTCAGTTGATTTATAGAACGGACTCGAGGCGCGCAACGCTCATGTCGATTGTACAGAACCACGTGAGAAGTGAAATAATAAACCGAACGGATGTTCCCCCGTACCACGTACACTCGAAATATTCCAATGTTGATACGAAGAATCTGTCGCTCGTGTTAATATGAGTGTATGATGAAACTGAATAACCTCTTGCGTAGTACCTGGATTTGCTATTAATTGCGGTAAAAATATCTACTTACTCAGTTATGGCACTTAGGTTTGAATATATCAACTGTCACTGTCACTGTCAAATATATTAAAAAGATTAGCTCATGATTTGTTCGACTCAGACCATAGAGTAACTTGCGAGTAGGTAGACTGAAACGTCGTCTGGCACAGACGTCCGCAAGAGCTTGTTCAACTCAGACCATAGAGTAACTTGCGAGTAGGTAGACTGAAACGTCGTCTGGCACAGACGTCCGCAAGAGCTTGTTCAACTCTGACCATAGAGTAACTTGCAGTAGGTAGATTGAAACGTCGTCTGGCACGAACGTCCGCAAAACTTGTTCAACTCAGACCATAGAGTAACTTGCGAGTAGGTAGACTGAAACGTCGTCTGGCACAGACGTCCGCAAGAGCTTGTTCAACTCAGACCATAGAGTAACTTGCGAGTAGGTAGACTGAAACTTCGTCTGGCACAGACGTCCGCAAACATTCAACTCAGACCATAGAGTAACTTGCGAGTAGGTGGACTGGAAACGTCGTCTGGCACAGACGTCCGCAAACATTCAACTCAGACCATAGAGCAACTTGCGAGTAGGTAGACTGAAACGTCGTCCGACTCAGACGTCCGCAAACTTATTCAACTCAGACCATAGAGTAACTTGCAGTAGGTAGATTGAAACGTCGTCTGGCACAGACGTCCGCAGAAACTTGTTCAACTCAGACCATGGGTAACTTGCGGTAGGTGGACTGAAACGTCGTCTGGCACAGACGTCCGCAAGAGCTTGTTCAACTCAGACCATAGAGTAACTTGCAGTAGGTGGACTGGAAACGTCGTCTGGCACAGACGTCCGCAAGAGCTTGTTCAACTCAGACCATAGAGTAACTTGCGAGTAGGTGGACTGAAACGTCGTCTGGCACAGACGTCCGCAAGAGCTTGTTCAACTCAGACCATAGAGTAACTTGCGAGTAGGTGGACTGAAACGTCGTCTGGCACAGACGTCCGCAAGAGCTTGTTCAACTCAGACCATGGAAGTAACTTGCGAGTAGGTGGACTGAAACGTCGTCTGGCACAGACGTCCGCAAGAGCTTGTTCAACTCTGACCATAGAGTAACTTGCGAGTAGGTAGATTGAAACGTCGTCTGGCACAGACGTCCGCAAGAGCTTGTTCAACTCAGACCATAGAGTAACTTGCGAGTAGGTAGACTGAAACGTCGTCTGGCACAGACGTCCGCAAGAGCTTGTTCAACTCTGACCATAGAGTAACTTGCGAGTAGGTAGATTGAAACGTCGTCTGGCACAGACGTCCGCAAGAGCTTGTTCAACTCAGACCATAGAGTAACTTGCGAGTAGGTGGACTGAAACGTCGTCTGGCACAGACGTCCGCAAGAGCTTGTTCAACTCAGACCATAGAGTAACTTGCGAGTAGGTGGACTGAAACGTCGTCTGGCACAGACGTCCGCAAGAGCTTGTTCAACTCAGACCATAGAGTAACTTGCGAGTAGGTGGACTGAAACGTCGTCCGACTCAGACGTCCGCAAGAGCCCATGTTCACAAATACAATACAATTTAGAAAACTACCTAACCGAGTACCTGATTTCGAATTATACCAGCTAATGAAACAATCAGAGCTAATCAATCCGTAGTGACGCGACTCGTCCGTCTGTCTGTGGCTTGTCGCACCGATTGCAATCGACCGCGATTGATAAACAGACGTACAATACGTATAGAAATCGACAAGCTTGTACGATAATAATGTGATAAAAGGCATTGCGTAATATTATAAAGGATACTCGAAGTTCGTTATACTTAATTGAAGTAACGTAACGTTACCTAATTCTTATCGGATTCGAAAGTTTGTATTCTCTCTCATACTGTTCTGTTTCTGCGCTGGTGACAGTTTATTATTAAACTACATCACATGCTAAAATGGTCCTTTTTATGATCTGATCATAGGCGGCTATTGCAGCCTTAAACACCTGTTAACAAGTTCAATGGAAGGTTTCCAACCGGAAAACAATAGTAGTTCAGTAATTGCACTGCTGTTCAGCTGTAGATATGGTTAAGAGTGTGGTCAGTCTGTTATGTACGTGGAGGAGCCAAGCGGCGACTTACGTTGTTGCTCGAATGGCCCGCCTCGACCGTGCTGATACGCCACGGCCTGGCTTAATATTGCCGTAAAGTAGAGGCATCTTATGCTTCTGTGAGTGAGGTATCCGGACGCCCACATCCTCTCCCTATCCTCTCATCTCCCAAATACCTTTAAAGGCCGGCAACGCACCTACTGCACCTCTGGTGTTGCAGATGTACGTGGACCACGGTAATCACTTACCTTCAGGTGAGCCACTGGCTCGATTGCCGCCTTTCCTATAAAAAAAAGTCGTTTACCTAGGGGTCTGTCTTTGTACATTTTTAACATCGGTGCACTCCTGGGGTTCCACAATTTCTCGGCCCGTTATGCAAATATTGTAACAAGGCAAAACTTTAGCATACCCACTCAAATATTAAGAGGGGATCTTTGCCCAGCAGTGGGGCGTTCAGAGGCTGCTACTTCACTTATAAAGCAGTTTAAATAGATCAGTTAAAATATATATTCAAAGAATAAACTGAACTAAAGGCTGGAAGGTACTAGAAGTGGGGAAGTAGAAAAAGCTGGAAATTACTCCACCGACAAGAGCTTTGCTTTTGAATGTGAGATGATTTTGAAATGCTCGGCGGTGAATAAAAACTTCCTAAGGAAACCTGCATGTCTGAGAAATAAAAAAAATATTAATTCGAGGATATGAAGCTCGTACTGGAGAAGCGTGGCGGGCCCTGTCCGGCTCCAAAACTCTCTTAGATATTTGAAGAGGAGAGACCTTTTCCCATGGTCACTTTCAGGCTGCTACTTTACATGGGTTTTACGTGACCGTATGTTTTGTTGTCTGTCGCTTTTCGGTACTAATATCGGACATCCGCTTGTTTCTCTTTACTAAAATATATAATTCCTTGTATGTATGTATGTTCGAAATAATACATCAAAGCGATTTCATGGATTTAAATGAAACTTTTGTTTATTTTCTCTATGATAGAGCTATAGAATATATTTTCTTACTTCAAAATAATTCATCATTCATTCATTCATTCAAAATGTGAGAGTATGTCGTTCAGTTACTCTAGGACTGGATTGAACAGGTTTGAACGAAATTTATCACATATGCAACTTATGCCATTTAATAGGATATAGGGTATTTTTTATCACACGAGTGAAGACGCGGCCAACAGATTATACGTACATGCAAGGATACTAAATTCAACGATTGTTTATAGTAAAAAAGCAGGGATAGTCAAGCTAACTGGTAACGTTTCGTAATATTATCCGTAGATGACTTAAAGCAAACCCCCGGCGAGTGAATCCTTACGCGAGTGGTGGCTAAGATATCGATTGATTGTGTACGAAGTTCATTCTCGTGTAATTTAAGTCTTTTGTGCTTTTTGAATGAAGTCAACGAAGCTTTCATGTTTAATTCGCTAGTGGTCAGAGCACTCGCTTTAGTTTTATAAAGCGCGAGTGACCAGGGTTCGATCCCCGCTAACATTTTTAATAGCAATTATAAGCGTCGAATTCACCTTGGACGGCGGTGAAGGAAAACTTCGTGAGGAAACTTGCATGTCTGACAAATTGATAAAAAAAATATTATTTCGAAGATATGTGAAGCCCGCCAACGTGCACTGGAGCAGCGTGACGGGCCCTTTCCAGCTCCAAAACTCTCTCAGAAAACTCGAGGAGGCCTTAGCCTTTCAGGCTGCTACTTTATACAAGAAACGTGTCTTATCACGTTCTTTTGTTGTTGCTCTATCTTATTTATTTATTTAATCTTCATGCACAAATTGGTACACATGGCGGACTTGATGCCTAAAGGCATTCTCTTCCAGTCAACCATTGCTAAGCAGAGATAAACACGTAATAGAGGTGTAACAGCTAAGAGAAAAAAAAAACAAGTAAAAGGATATAAATATCTATCTCTATCATGGAAACGGTGCAACATAGAAGCGTCAAACTTATTGCAATTGTATTGCAAGCTCTTAAGTGAAACAAAGGTTAAGTGAAGGACACGCTCGCTCTCCGCCGGGGTTTCTATCGACAACCTGCTGCCTTCTTGCTGACCGTTGTGTAAGAAACTTACTATTGGAATTGGTTCTGTTAAAATTAAACCATATTTTATCACGGATTTATTACATATACGACATATTTAATGTTTTTCAAAAGTCAATTTGAATAACTGAAATTTGAATAGACCGTTCACCTGATGGTAAGTGATCACCGTCGCCTACGTACATCAGCAACACCAAGGCCGTGGTAGCAACCCGGTCGAGTCGGCCCGTTCCAACAGCATCAGAGCCGCCGCTTGGCTCTACTGCGTCAACCATTTACAATGCCCAACCAGATTATTAAACTACGTGTGTATATTCATTCTCTGACCTGACTAATAAATATCCTGTGTTTCACATGCTTTTGTTTCGAAGTTATCTGGCAGCATCCCAAGACTTCGAGGCATACAAATTAAACTGCAGTGATATATCGCCGGCGCTGGGGGTTTAATTTGAATAATTGGTCGAATTTAACACTTTCGTACGCATTAATTTAGGTAAGCTCTAATGTAGAGCGACGTGCAATACGTTTTATACGAGCTCCCGCCCGTGGCTTTCATGTGTTAAATATTACTCTATGTCCGTTTCAAAGTTACAAGGTCAGGTCGTTTGAAAATTACGAAAAATAGTACTGGCAACACAAGATGCGAACATTCCCGCATCCGATCAGGTATCTGTGTTAATTAAAAACGAATAAATACAGATGCCTTACCAGTGAGATCAACATGACGATTTATGTCTATGTCATTGTGCAATTATAGTAAAGAGCCTGTAAGTCTCAAATGATAAAAAATCACGATATGTATTAGTGAGTGCCACAAAAGAAAACAACAAAATCTAGACTCGATACGTGGTTATTTGTTTAAGTTATTAATAAATTGTTATTTCTCATACTCATCGCGCCACCTACCGGAAAGGGCAGAGCAACGCCTGCTAGTAATTTATAAAACTATTATTACGTGTTTCTACAGAAAACACCATACAATGTTACAGACCTGGACGAGTGAACCCCGATGCGTCGTAAATCAAACAGTTGAATGAACACGTAATAAATATTTCACGAGACATTCGGTCATGGATGCTGTGTATTCAGTGGAGCTTCAGATTTATAGCTAAGCTCATAAAACCTAAAAATATTTCACTCAGTCCCGACCATTTCAATCGGAAACAATAAATAGTAAATGTTTATGTATTTTATTTACTTTTAAAAACATCGTTACAATTACTTTTTGGTTATTCGTATATGTATATATTAGCCTTAATATCTAGATCATAGTAAAGTAGCGTCCTGTAAGTGCCTACTGCGGGGCAAAAGCCTCCTTCTCAATTATCTGACAGGGTTTTTTGGAGCCAGGAAGGGCTCTCTACGCTCCCCCAGTGTGGGATGGTGAGCTTCAACTCAAAATAATATTTTTTATTATATCAGTTTTGTGAAAAAAAAAATATATTATTTTTTAGCATTTTTGTCATCAGCCGCATGGGTTCAGAAGTAAACATAAGGAAGTCTCTATCTCATTTGATCGTCGAGATAGCGAAAAAAAAATCACTAATATTTCATATATTTAAAGAGAAAAAAAAATGTTAGTCTGAAAATATATACTTAATCTGAAAAAATTACATCAAAATCTTTATTCTTTGACATAGGAACACAAATCTCACTTTTTTTTATTTTCAAGGGGGCAAGCGAACGAGCGGCTCACCTGGTGGTAAGTGATTACCGTCGCCCACGTACACCTGCAACATCAGAGGAGCTGCAGGTGCCTCGCTGCCTTGAAAGGATATTTGGGTGAATCATAACTCGTCTCGTAGTCTGGTAAAAATCTATATATAATATTGAAGAGAAAGTGTCACACAAAAATGTATAAAATGTTCACAGTAGAAACTACGCTTAGTACATACAGACAACATTAATATTTAACGCGCTCGCTAACGTGTGAATGTGGCATAACAATAACACTAGCGTAGCGTTTTATTCACATTATCTCGTGACCACAGTTACACAAAATAGTGATAGGAAATGAGGAAATAACTACAAAAACAACGCACAAGTTAATGAAGAAGAAAAGGAAAAGATAAATAAAGTCACTTCTAATAGATTTACATATCCTCTTTAAGTATTAAAGAACATATACAGTTACTTCACCATTTTCAGGAACAATATTAAAGCCTTTAAAGTACTTGGAGCGCATCCAAGATCCTTAAACTTGCAACGATATTACCCCGCGTGTTGCTCCGTTTTAATAAGTACTAAGCAACGCTCGAGATATTTACGAGTACTTCTCTAGGACAACGACACCGTGCCTACTCCCTTGACAATCGTAAGGAGGTATGCCTCTCCCGTAAGGAGGATTTACCATATTCACCACTCTCGGCAAGCGGATTGACGATCGCAGCACCAGGCACCTCGCACGCCAGGCGCCGCTGCCCATCGCCGGTCTGCTTAGTTCCGGTCTGGTATTTCTCGAGATGATTATCCCGCCATCTATCGGTAGCCATGGTGATTTTCAATGCTCCAATGACAGCTTTTTCGTACTTCAAAAGATGGTTGCCATTACCGAACAAGGTCTCAACTTCATTATCTTTTTTTAATATTCGTTCGTGGTTAGCAAAAGTTTACGTACTGTTGTTACGAAATTTGAAATTGTATTTTTGAGACACAAACTTTTATTACACAGTGCAATTGTAAGAGTTACAACACAATAATTATTATTTAAAATATTTCGGCATATATGTCCGAGTGCCAACCGGACGATGGACAAAGACTGAGCTGCACCCTATGCACATATGGATCTGGAGCTCTTGATATTGTTCTTAGAATGCGACTAGCTGACTAAGATGTTGAGTTGGGTGACCGGCCCTTACAGGATCCAGATATAATACGTACGTACGTAAGTACGTGTTAAAAAACTGGGTCCTCAACGGTCTTACGAAATCAAACGGTTGACGTTTGACATTTGACATCGGTATATGCATGTCGCTTAATAATTTCGCTCCATAGATAATACATTTGAAAGTAGTAATTTGTTTGTACGTGGTGCAATACCGTATATCCCACCACAGCAGGGGTGAGGAGTTATGACGGGCTTGCACCGACTTATTGTTGCACCTTCGCCACATGTCAGAAGAGCTATGAAAACGTATGCAAGCTCTTTTCGATTGTCCGTGGGTCAACAAGCCAACTGAGTACGTGGTAGAGAATGGGCCTGCTCGACCGGGGTAGCACCGCGACTCGCAGAATACCGGCGTGACATCTTTTGCTTCTGCGTTTTGTTCGGTGAGTAAGGAAACCGGAGGCCCACTCCCCCCTCCTCATCCTCTCACCCATCCTCCAAATAACCATCAAGGCCGGCAACGCACCTGCAGCTCCTCTGATGTTGCAGATGTACGTGGGCGACGGTATTCACTTGCCATCAGGTGCCGCAAGCTCGTTGGGCCCCTTCCTCAAAAAAAAAAACTGTAGGTGTTCTATTTTTCTTTAAATACCAACGTCATCAGCTCGCGGTATATCATGCCAGCTAATAAGCTGGTCTCTGATGGCGAACATTCATCCGAATATGTCTAATGACTTTATAAATCATCCAGGTCATCCGTCATCAGTGATTTAAGATTATTATTACGTATTAGGAAACGAACTGACAATTAATCTGATGAAATTAATAGTATATACCATAAAATTTTACCACATCGTAGTTTAGACTGGTAGAGAATGCCTACATGCATTAATTCCGCCTTTTGTAACCTTCTATATAAAGGAATGCAATAGTTTAAATAAATAAATATTGCAGCCCATGGATACCTGCAAACACCTTTAATGAAATGAGGCGGTCACTCCTGAGGACTGCTGTGGAATGCCAACTATACTGGCCCTGCATGAGTTTCATACCGTAAGACAACACTGGTTGCACTGAGATGCAGAGGGCTCCCACACAAAATAGGACTCTAATCCTTAGCGAACATGATTCATATGAGAACTGCCGGCATAGCTGATGTTTCGAGTACACAAAGCTATTAGTTGCATGCGTCTGGAGGCGGATGCAATATCCCGCAGTGTAACAGCGGAAGCATCCTTTGTGTGTTGCTTAATTAAATCCAGGTGTTAGCTCGACCGTCCGTACCGTTCGAACACAGATAAGGAGTAATAATAGAATAATTAATAGTTACTAAATCTAAGCTAATTACTTCCTGAACCCCGACATTTTTATTTTACTGTCTACTTTTGTTGTTCTAAACCTTTCCAGTTACGTGTCCAACTGGATGAATGATTAGCGAACCCATGGAAGACGAACCAATATAAATTTTTAATGTATTGCATATTCGATTTACTGCTAAGAAATAACAGTCGTGTGGCATCGTAAGAAACAGCCTCCAGATTTCTTCCCGTGGGTGACGTAAGAGGCGACAAGGGACGAGCCTGCAATCTCCGAGGGTGAATACGGCGACGTATTCCACGTCACGTTGTGTCTCCAGGAAAGATGATCGATGAGTGCGTATAGATCCCTGTAATCTCCCGCCGTTTGACAACTTTAGTGGTGCCGGGACCGGGATTCTAATCCAGGACTTAAAGTTTGACGTCTGGGTGGAGTAGGAGCTAGGAGTTTAGCTGCAGCCCCGCTGGTAGCGGTTTCGATTCCCGCACGGTCTGGGTATTTGTCCCTAGACCTGAATAAATCATGTATGTAAATTCCTTCTTATTTTTTTTTATTTAGGAAAGGGGACAAAGGAGCAGCTCAGGAGGTAAGTAAGTGAAGTAAGTAACCATCAGGTATGGTAAGGTAGGTGAATATTGTCGCATACGTACCTCTGCAACACCAGAGGAGCGTGCGTTGCCTAATTAGGAGAGGGATGGGTAGGAGGAGTGTGGGCCTCCGGTTACCTCACTCACCGAACGAAACGCAGAAGTACAAGATGCCTCTGCTTTAAGCCGGTATTCTGCGACGTGGTGGTACTATCCATGTCGCGCCGGCCCGTTCGTTCAGTAGAAAAACCGCCACTTGGCTCTACCACGTTCTAAATGGTTCTTTAACCACATACCGATAAATATGTACATAATTTTGCCCCGGTTAAGCCGGTACTTTTGAGCAGTAGTAAAAGCCGTATCACATGGCCGTACTACGGACAAAAACAAAAAGAAAACTTTTAATCTGAACCATGGCGAGGCAGTAACGTACAGCACCGCAATCCATTTTATTAAGTAAACAGTTCGATCACATGCGATTTACAAATCTGTGTGTTTGTCCTAACTCAAGTATTCCTTTTGAACCGCTGCATTATATATGAACCTACAATATTCAATGGCTCATAATTGATTCTTACGAATAGGAAAGCTATGATCAAAAAATCATATGACAACAAGTTTAGAAGTACTCTGAATCTTCACTAAAAACGACTCATTTCCATCATTCCTCTTTCCTGTCTGTCACAAGTCGACTGCTGAGCATAGGCCTCTCCCAACGATTGTCACAAGGCACGCTCCTGAGCCACCAGCATACATAGGGGATGTCTTTGACTATCTTTTTACTGTACGCGAACAGAAAAGCTTTTATAGACGGTAGAGCCAAGCGGCAGCTTTTGTTAGTGCTCGAATGGACCAACTCGTCCGGAGCAATACCACGGCCACGCAGAATACCGGTTTGAAGCAGAAGCATCATGTGCTTCTGCGTTTCGTTCGGCGAGTGAGGTAACCGAAGCCTCACTCCACTCCACCTTTCCTCGTTCCTCTCGCCAAATATCCTTAAAGGCCTTTAGGCCACCCGGAGATCCTCTGATGCAGGTCACAGAAGTACGTGGGCTCGTACACGTTTGCCCCATTACCATAAAAAAACCTTGGCCATCCTTGTTGTTCTACTGCGGATATCGTTATTGCATATTACACAGTCCTTTCCATAGCCCGCTGAGCAACTTTGTGCTTCCCTATACGGCCAACAGTGAATGACTACGTCTCGGTTCCGTACGTCGTCACTGACAACACCGGTGTCATCTCTTTTTACTTCGTCCGCCACGCTGCTGCAGTGCGGCATGGTAGACTTCACGACGATTTCCTTCACCGCCGAGAACGTGGCAAATTCAGCGCCAGCGATAACGTTGATATGTAACATTGTGAGTTGAGCGAGGTCTAAGCAGATACAGCCTTTTTTTAATAATTGGTGGCATATCCAGCTTCCCTCGTTGCATGTGAACATGCAACTTGGGAACAACGTCATTTCCCTATCACCTGTCGCGATGCGTTTTTTCGAAACTTACATACGGTGACAGGCTCACCGCCGCCTAAATATGCCCAGATGTACAGTGTGTTGACAAAATTAATATTCCACCCTTTTCACCTGACCACCCCAGTGTTAGGTATACGAATGTGAGAGCTTATATTTAAATTCTTCTTCGGCTGTCTGTAAATAATCTACTGCTGGATATGTTGCCACTGTACATACGAATTTATGACAGCAATCTAATCTATCTCATGATGTGTAATTCGCAACGAAATAAAAAAAGAAAAACGAATATCTTAAATGGCTTCAGTTATTCTACGAGGGAGCGGAACAAAACTCGCGCCGGACCGTGGAGCGGGCGCGCAAAGTGCATTCAGTATAGGAACCTGATCTGAATCTATGATTTAATGGGCTTTTAGCGATGGCCGTTCAGGAACCAATAGTGACCTCGATTCTTTCAGAGAGAATAACGTACAATGCGATTGTGAAGCAACTGAAATGTATGTGTGCTTAAAGTTTTCTTATTTCAAAATTTATGTACGATCTAATTTTTTTAAATAGATTTTTAAAATTCTAATATGTGAATGACTCATATCAGGACTTGTGATTAAATACAAAAAAAAAAAGATTTATGATAAATATATTTGTCTGTATTTATTTATGATACTAAAAAGGATAAAGTAGCAGCTTGTAAATGCCCAGTAATGGGAAAAGGCCTTGTCTCAAATATTTGAGAGGGATGCTCTAGTGCAGGTTGACTAAACACGTCCTCGAAATCTTTTTCTTTTAAATATTTCCGAGACATGCAGGCTTACGATCTTTTTCTCCACCGCCGAGCACGAGATAAATTCAACAGTCATACAAAGACTACTATTAGAAAGGATAATGGGAAATATTTAAAACATTATCTATACGAGGTGGCTTTTGCTGCTGCTCAAAAAGGCCGGCGTAAAGAAAAGGCGTCTTGTGCTTATGCGTTTCGTTCGCTTTGTGAGGTAACGTGAGATCCTCACAATCATCTCCCAAAGATCCCCAGGCCGGCAACGGACCCGCAGCCTCTCTAATCACCTATCAGCAAGTGGGCCGCATGCTTGTTTGCCCGCTTACCCAAATAAAAAAAAACACATAACATAGTTAAGAGAACGCTGTGTGAAGAGTGATCTAATGATTTATTAAGAACGGATACAAAGCGTCCATTTGATGTTTCTTTGACACGCTCCGTTTCCTGAACGCTTCCGGAAATATTAATAATCTAATATAAGTGATTCGTAGCGTCCGTCCGATTGAGCTCAAAGGGCATGGACAATTTTCCCCAAGCTGTACATATATAAAAGGCGAAACTGTTCGGTTAGTTATATGAGAATAAATAAAATGAGTCGTGAAACTAGTACAAGACGTAACAATAGAAGCGCGTATTTTTCTTACGGTATCTTTATTCACGGTAATAATTTTATTTAAATGCCAGCGTATGCAAGAATAATCTTATGTTCCGAGAAAGGATTAACTGAGACATGTGCTGGCAACACACCGTCTTAATCCGTCAAGTGTCAACTAAAAACTAAACAGTCCAACCATACAATAAGAGCCTATATTATATATGGAGGATTCGTCCGTCCGTCCGTCCGTCCGAGGAGCCGTCTCATATAGGGGAAAGTTGAAAAATGCTGGAAACTTTTCAAGCAGTAAATAATAGTTCAAAAACTCTCCAAAATGGCGCTAGCGTAGCCAAAAGGTGTGGTACCCATGTAGCAGTTGTTAACGTATCGAAGCATGCCGTCCTTGTCTATTTCTCTATCCTTTTCTAATAACTTTAAGCACTTATATAACCCAATTTTACGGACACTTTTTTATACACAGAGACGGTTCTCTTTATCTCTACCCACCATTATATTACATCTAAAGGCAACCTGTCCTTTAATTTCTGTATCCGTTAGCTTTGTAGTTACGAATTATTATTTTAATTGATTATTTCGCTTTTATATTACAGTGTTGTAGCACCACGTTGATGCTCCACCAATAAATCATAAACCGTGTAATCAGTAAGTTGAGGAAGATTGAGTAAAACGGCAACATAGTGATGAGTTTTTCAAACCTTCATTATTTTAATACACGACTGCACAGCTATCGTAGCCTAGTGGTCAGGACGCTCACTTTAGTTTCATAGAGCGCGAGTGACCTGAGTTCGATCCCCGGTGCCGGCACCACTAAAATTGGTAATAATAATTTTAAGTGCTGTATTTACCACGTGCTCGGCGGTGAAGGAAAACTTTGTGAGGAAACCTGCATGTCTAAGAAATAATAAAAGTATTATTTCGAGGATATGTGAAGCCCGCCAACCTGCACTGGAGCAGCTCCTAAACCCTCTCTGATACTCGTATTTGAGGAAGCCTTTGTCCAGCTGTGGGCACTTATAGGCTGCTACTTTACTTTACTGCATAGCTATATGCAACTCGCTAATTATTTGTGACATAGGTTTTATTTCTGTATATTATGAACCACAGGCCCATTCATTTTATGTCCATTTCCTAACATTAATTCATGTCAAAAAACTAAATCAAAATTATTAGAATTCTCTCTCTCATATTCCTTCATCAAATTATACCTTACCTTAGTCTTTCTCTGCTTTGAAAAGAATTGTGAGACACTTTGAGTTTTATTAATAAAAAGAATTATAGGATTATTAGGAATTTATATATTCCTAGTACGAATTTATATAGATTTATGTATATAAGGAATTAAAAAAAAACACTTTAATGATTACTGAACGCGACGCGAACTCTCCGTTCCGTCCACAGAAGTATTCTATCAAATGAAAGTTCTGAAGTAAGCAATCGGAACTGAACTACGTGATTCATCTATTGAAACCTCTCTCTCTACACGCACCGCGCGGCACCTGTAAGCTCCAGTGCCGACTAAAGCGGATATAGTCAAGGAATATTGTTATAATCGCTTAAAATTTGATAATTTTGATTTCCTTCCATTTCTGCAAGCCCAGCGTGGGGGGCTCCCGGCTCCTAAACCCTCTCTGATACTCGTATTTGAGAAGGAGGCCTTTGCCCAGCAGTGGGCACTTATAGGCTGCTACTTTACTGCAAGCTAAAACAACGGAATTACTTCAAATTAGTTTTTCACTTTTTAAAAAAGAAAAATTTATACACTTTAAATTACTAATTTAAGTAATTATTAATTCATTCATATAGGCCAGCGGTGTAAGAAGATACCAAATTTAGTCGTCGAAAGTCAATCTAAATAAATGAAATACAAAAGCTCTCAAGGCCGTGTATGTACCTAATGCGATAAGGAGTGGTCAGAAGTCAAGATATATTTAGTACTTTCAATCCTCTTTTCACCAGAGTTAATTTGAGACATCACAGACAGACCCTTAACAATTCGACTATTTAAAATGTCAATCTTCAAAAGGCCTATATCCAGCTACGGGTGATGGTCTTCAGCAAGTCTACGAAGAAGATGATAAATAGGTCAACCCCTATCCTCCTGTTCGTATAAATATTCCTCCTTTTTTATACTATTACCGCTTTAGTTAATACCGGTCCTAACTCAGCTTACAACATATCGAGTAACCGGGTTCGTTATACGGTCTATTGGAAACGTTACTTCACGTGTTTCAATCGATTTTTTACGAATGAAATCGGACGATCCTGGTTGAATGAGTCCTCGATATTAAACCGGAATGGCAAGAGAATGTAATGAATACAGTAAAGACATTTACTGCGACGTAGTAAATGCCTGCTATTTGTCGTCATGTTGAGGTATTTCAAGAGTTACAATAGCTTACCCACAATGCACAATCTGTACGTAATGTATTCCGGTGCCTGGGAATAATTTTTTACTGCTCCATTAGATGATTAGCGAAAGAATCGGCTTAAAATTTGTGAAATTGAAGGCAAAAATAATTTTAAGCGTGGTAGAGCCAAGCGGCGGCTTTAGCTGCTGCTTGAATGGGCCGGCTCGACCGGTTTAGTACCACGGCCTCGCAGAATACCGGCGTGAAGTAGAGGCATCTTGTGCTTCTGCGTTTAGTATGGTGAGTGAGGTAACCGGAGGCCCACATCCCCTCCCTATTCCTTTACTCTTCCCTCCCATCTCCCAAATATCCTTAAAGACCGGCAACGCATCTGCAGCATCTATGGTGTTTCAGATGTATGTGGGCGACGGTAAGCACTTACCATCAGGTGAACCGCTTGCTCGTTTGCCGTCTTTTCCATAAAAAATAATAATAATGCATTTGATCTATATTACCCCGCCTTAAGCAGTAAAGTAAAGTAAAGTAGCAGTCTATGAGTGCGCACAGCTGGGCAAAGGCCACGTTCTCCAATATCTGTGAGGGTTTCGGAGCCGGGAAGGGCCCGCCGCGCTACTCCGGTGCGGAGTAGCGAGCTTCACACATTCTCGAAATAATATTTTGTATTATTTCTCAGACATGCAGGTTTACTCACGATGTTTTCCTTCACCGCACACGAGCACATTGCAAATACAGCACTTAAAATTGGTGTTGTGAGTTGTGAGTGAGTGTGAATGGGTTGTGAGTGGCGATGGGACCGGGGCTCGAACCCATTTCGTTCGTGCTCTTTGAAACTAAAAGACCTGATTGCCTTCTTATTGTATTATAGTAGTAAATGAAATGGTATCTACTGAAGCTTGCCTAAGCTCACAGCTCGACATAAGCTTTCCCCCCACGCATGAGTGCTCATATAAGAATGCAACATGAGTAACGAACAGATTCGGAGAAACAGATATTTAAAAGACTTGTTAATGAAACTTAATTCAGAAAGGCTTACCACAAAATGGATCAATATATGGAGGTCAAAGATGTGTGATGTTTAAAATTGACATTTTGAAAAAGATCAATATACATTTGATATTGTGTTGATTTTTTTATAAATTATAAATAACATTGTAACATTGGATTGCAAAACCAAAAAAGGAATCCCGGAGTTTCTTGCCAGTTCATCTCTGAGAAGGTCATGTTTTATGGAACTGGTCATTCTTAGGAACAGTTATTTAGCAAGAGCTTTAAACAAGTCTAAATTAAATAAAATATGTTTCGACTTCCACTGAGAGCTGGCAATATTCTCACGCACAATACAGTTTTAGTCGAACACGATTCCGAGGACCGTATACCTACAAGCTGTTCGCGAGTGCGTCGATTGAACAAAGGACTGGCGGGGACTTTGATCATTCTACTGGAATTATCGCCAGTAAATACGCGTCTAACAAACCCGTTTATGTACAGAACCCGTGCTTTATTACTGACTATATTACGGACCGTTTTGGATTCGAATGTTAATAATTATGTAACTTGTGTAACGAAATCACTGTCCTTATATCTTCATATATATTTTTTTTTATTATGAAAGGAACGGCAAACGAGCAAGCGGTTCACCTGATGGTAAGTGATTACCGTCGCCCACATACATCTGCAGCACCATAGATGCTGCAGGTGCGTTGCCGGTCTTTAAAGATATTTGGGAGATGGGAGGGAAGAGGAGTAGAATGGTAAGGGGGAGTGGGCCTCCGGTTACCTCACTCACCGTACGAAACGCAGAAGCACAAGATGTCTCTACTTCACGCCGGTATTCTGCGAAGTCGTGGTATTAATCCGGTCGAGCCGACGCCGAACGAAACGATCCAGTGATCCACCCGAAGACCACGGGAATCAGGAAGGCTAGTGCACGTAAGCGCCAGCCCTCCCGGACCCGCGCCGGATCTGGTCCATGACCGCCGACCATATATCGGCCGCCAAGAGTGAGGAGGACGGAAGACAGGGAGCGTGACCCACATCCCCTCCCTATTCCCCTCCTCTTCCCTCCCATCTCCCAAATATCCTTAAAGACCGGCAACGCACCTGCAGCATCTACGGTGTTGCAGATGTATGTGGGCGATGGTAATAACTTACCATCAGGTTAACCGCTTGCTCGTTTGCCGCCTTTTCCATAAAAAACAATTGAAATAAAATAAAAATCTCACCTGTCTTATGTTTCTTTAGTTACAACTTCGAGTTCAATTAACGCGATATCTCCGATATTCAGACAAACTCTAACATAAGCATTAAAACACAAAGTAATTTAGGAGCCTGTCAACCCCGTTACGTGAGTCCCGAAGGTAGACGTAACGGATATTATCCACGTCGTACCCAAGTCAATCACATTTCACTCCGTAATTGTAAAGAGAGGCGTTGAGATGAATCTGTGTCCAAAATGTTGATTTTTGATATCAACAAACGAAAACGTTGTTACTTAGATTTATAAAAAAAGAAGTTTTGGTGAATTAGGAGCCGGGAAGGGTCCGCCACGCTACTCCAGTGCGGGTTGGCGGATGTCACATGTCCTCGAAATATTATATTTTGTAAGTTTTCTCGCGATGTTTTCCTTCACCGCCGAGCACGTGGTGAATTCAGTACTTACAATCGTTAATAACAATTTGAGCGTCGCCGGCAACGGGGATCGAACCCAGGTCATTCACGCTCTGTTCTTTAGAAGCGAAGCGAGCGCCGACGACCAACCACTGTGCTACCACTATTCGTATGTTGGCATGGGTGGCAATATCTTACAATATTAAAATAAAACTTGCAATTACAAAAAGAAGCCGGAAATTAACAAATTAACTTCAGCTCTCATTACGGTAACGAATTTCCATCAAATATTCGAAAGACCCGATTACAATGCCATTTTCATATTTGTTAAATATTAGCGATATTTTTCAATAATATGACCGTTACTTATCGGCCCCAATAGGGTCAAGCCCTTCATTTGTGCGAACCATTTCGTGGAAAATCCGAATTTCTGTAAGTGTTTTTTAAAATATTTTTTTTATCCGTGCAAAGGACATATAGTTTAAAATACTTCTGAATGGAGGCCAAGTAAGAGAATCCGTCGAACAAAGGATGGACGTAAGATAGATCATCCGAACTAGTGATGAGCAGCAGCGTCCAGGATAGGAGATGTCTGGTACCTCTTATCGTTTATCCAGCTAACCAGATGCGACAACAACAACAATTCTGTGTCACTTTGGGAAATCTCCCAAAGGAAAAGGCTTGTTGTCCAGCAGTTAACAACTTAAGTTACTCGTATATTAATATTTTTAAGGAGTGTATGGAGGAATATTTTTTTTTCTTTTATGGAAAAGGGTGCAAACGAGAAAGCGGTTCATCTGATGGTAAATGATTACCGACACCTGCTTACATCTATAACACCAGAACAGCCGCAGTTGCGTTGCCTTCCCCAAGGATATTATGGGAAGGTGGAGAGGGAAGGTAAAGGAAGGGGGCCTTTGGTTACGTCACACACCCAACGAAACGCATACTTGACGCCGGTAGTCTGCGAGGGCGTGGTACTAACCCGGTCGAGCCGAACCATTCGAGCAGCACCAATAGCTGCTTTGCTCTTCCACGTACAAAGTATTAATTTCGCGAGCATGGGCAATCACATAATATATATATATACTGAAAAGCGCCAATAGCCGAACGGCTTGGGGCGCGGACTACGAAACATGACGTCGTAAGTTCGAGCCCGCTATTCGACTATTGTCGTGAATCACTCCAGACACAAGTTGTAGGCTGTAGTTGCAGGTTTAACAGGAATATTAGTAATGTTACTTAATAAATAGCATTGCTAGTATTCTTTTAAAAAAAAAATATCCTGGTTTTTACTGACGATTTCTCTGAAAGGAACATAGTTCAGCGAAGGATTTAAAAAGAGGGTCACAGTAGTAACTAAAAGACTGAGAATTTTTCACAAACATATGAAAATGTCACCTTCTGGTCAAGTCAATAATTTTGATCTGGGCCTAGATTCCTTTTTTTTTTCGTCAACCATAATACGTGTTTGCGTCAGACGGTGCGCTCAGTTTTGAGACCAATGATGGAGTACAGACTAGCAATTATTACATTTTCCGCCTGTACAAGTGACAGGCGTTGAGCGTTTAGGTAGTTTTTTGTAAGAGTGACAACGTAGTGACATCTTCAACAGCAGTGCTGCAGGTGTCCGACTGATCGCGGATTAAAACACGCCTGAACGATAATATATAGACAGAGGGTCCAGTATCCTTGGAAGCCAAGGAGAATTCACTGGATGCTGTGAATACCATGCATAATGACAATGAAGATTGTTATTATTATTGCGACAGTGTTCTTTTTCTCAGTTCTTAAGCCGGTTGGAGCTACGTTGACGGGCCAAAGCCAAGTAGATGCAGTGTGTGTATGACAAGAGAGTATTTTTATCTAACTGCATGAGTTTTCTAACGATTCTCTATTATTATTGTCACTTATTTGAGTGACCCAGGTTCAAGTCGTTGTAGTAAGTGGTTGGTGGGGGTTCGAAATCGTATTCTATTATTTGTCGATGATACACCATTCCTTTATAAAGTTGAACGACAACTTCACATCCAAGTTAACCTAAGGTTATATGGTTAACGGATTATATACGGTCTCGTGATATACAGAGAACCAACCAATTTCAATTAAATGTTTAAAATATAAAATAATATGTCATTAAAAAAAAAATTACACGATATATTCACAAATATTATTATGTGTAAAATCAATACAAATAATTTACTAATGTTAATAAATTTAATTTTCGATAATTTATATAAATAAAAATTATTGGTCAAATTAACACAGATGTGTTAAGTAATTAACATAAATTAATTAACCAACGAATTTTAATACGCGAATGCTAACAAATATCACGCGAATGATGTTTATGACACATTTCACATTGCGAAGGCTTCGTTGTACGCAGGCGCAAAGACACGTGATAGCATCACGTACAACTATCTCATTCTGTCGCAGGCTAAATTCTATTTATGAATATGTTTGTCTCTTTTTACTGTCGCTTTTTCGTTTCATCGAATTTTCAAAACACAACGGCGCTAAAGAAGTTTCACTTCCAAAACTATATTCTTATTTACTTCTTATGCCCCAAGCGCGCCGACAGATTCACATCAAAAACCTATGCTGCTGCATGAAACCACAAAATGGATATTGCGTCATATAACATTATATTCAGTTTTATTTACTTTCAAAAATAAAACAAATAATAAAATTTAATAATTACATATATCCGTGATCCATCGGGAGGTGTCCGTCAAAGAATGAATTAGTAAGCATATGCTAAACTCACTCATTATTTTACGTTGTTTTAGTTAAACTTCGATTCGAACTTGTACCAATCTCCATCAAATCCTTCGAGCCAACAATTTACGGAAACTTCAAAGCGTTACGGCTGAATCAAGCGTCTATTAGAGCGCACGAAGCACCGGAAGCACCGGATATTACTTCAATGCTTGGCTTGTAGACGTTGAAGCTCATCGGAGATTATTAATTAAAATAACATAACATGATCGAGAGTCTTGAGAACATCGGTATAGTATAATAATATAAGCTAATACGTTCTTCTTGTCCGTTCACGGTAGATGAGATGGATATTTAAAGAAGAAGAAAAATCTTACAAACTTTCAATTAAAGGAAAGAAACCTGTTTAAATTATGCTTTGAAACTATTTATATAACATATTCTCTTTGGTTTGGTTTCTATATATCTATATATCGTATTATATGTATAATACCATTAAATAAATAAGATACAAACAGTTACATATTTAATAAAATGTAGAAAAATAAATAAATAAACCCAACCAAACGGGAACCGTGGTAGCCTAGTGATCTGGGCGCTCACTTTAGCGCGAGTGACCGGGATTCGATTCTCGGTGTCGGCACCACTATTATTTCGTGGAAATGTGAAGCCCGTCAACTCGCACTGGAGAGCTTACAGGCTGCTACTTTACTCTCTAAAAGGAAGCCGTCGGCAGGGGAGATCAGACGGCCGTGGTTTAGGAGGAAAGAGAAAGAAACCGGCGGACGATGCGAGCAAGGATCACCGCCCAATATTATATTATATTTATTTTTGGAATACTGAGCGACGTTTGGTTTTTCATTTAAGTGTCGAGAGAAGATAGCATCCCAGGCATCAAAGAATTAACCTTAACGATCAACGTTAATATGACTTACAAATATAATTAATGTTATTAAAAAAAAATTGTTTATTATTAATAGTCTATGTTCAAAAATGTTCACATAGTGAAGACTTATCTTTAAGCCCGCTATAAAAGCAATTTGTACAACATCCAAGCTTATTAATGCCGAGACTTTGCGGAACTAGAGCTGACAGACGTGAAAGGTGAATTAGAATCTTGTCAACCTTGTGAAGTGAACAGCGGATATCGCGCTTTTTATCCATAACATTTATTTTATAATAAAATCACTGCTGAACAAAAGGTCTCTCCTAAAGATTGCCAAAAACCTGAGCCACCTGCAACACAGTGCTGGTCGTTACTTCATCTAGTGTGTTGTTGTCCTATGCTGAGTTCGCCTGTACGTGGTTGCCACTCGAGGACTTATCTTCCCCAACGAATGTCACTTCCGTGAGCTATGTGGCCGGTCAGTTGCCACTTCAGCTTGCTGATCCTAAATGCTATGTCCCCCGCTCAGAAACTTTGGGCATCCTCATACGCCCTGCTATATAACACTGTGCACAGTTGAGAATATCAGAGCATCATGAAGTTTTTTTTTATAGAAGAAGGGGGCAAACGAGCGTGCGGCTCACCTGATGGTAAGTGATCACCGACACCCACGAACATCCACAACACCAGAGGAGCTACAGATGCGCTGCCGGCCTTTAAGGAAGGAATAAGCTCTTTTCTTGAAGGTCCCTAAGTCGTAACTGTTCGGAAACACTGCTGGCGACAGCTGATTCCACAAAATCGAAGTGCGTGGCAGAAAACTTCGATTAAAACGCACTGTGGTGGAATGCCAACCATCTAGATGGTATCGACGGAACTTCGAATTCTGTCGCGATGTACGATGGTGAAACTCAGCAGCTGGGATCAATCCGAACAGTTCCTCTGAACATTCCCCGTGGAAAATTTTGTAAAAAATGCAAAGAGAAGCAACATCTCTTCGCAAGGCCAAAGGATCAAGCCGATCAGAGAGAGCTTGGTCGCCGACAATTCGAGCCGCTCGACGTTGGATGCGGTCAAATGGAAGGAGTTGGTACTGGGGTGCCCCTGCCCAGAGATGAGAACAGTATTCCATGTGGGGCCGAACTTGCGCCTTATAAAGTTGCAAACGGTGGACCGGCATGAAATACTGTCCCGCTCTACAGAGCACACCAAGCTTTTTGAGGCCAATTTGGCCTTTCCCTCCAAGTGACCACGGAACTGAACGTCGCTCGATATGTCAACGCCAAGGATGCTGATACTGGCTGAGCCAATAAGGGAATATTCTCAAAAGAGGAGAAACGACAAAGAGATTCTTTTAGCGGTGAACGCGCAAACCCGTGTCTTTTGGGGTTGAATAGGACCAAATTACGTCGACCCCAATCCGAGACTTTGAATAACAAGGTCTCGACTTCAGACACAAGTTTGTTCCGGCACTCGTCGACGTGTTCCCGAGAAATATTCGCACGGCCTGTATATAGGGCATCACCCGTGCTGTCGTCTGCATAGCAATGAATGCTACTGATTTGTAGCATGTCGTTGATATGCAGAAGGAACAGAGTGGGAGATAGCACACAGCCTTGTGGAACACCAGCATTCACGGGTTTGGGGTCCGAGCATGCACCGTCGACAACAACCTTGATGCTCCGATCCGTGAGGAAGCTGGTGACCCAGTTGCACAATCTCTCAGGAACCCCGTAAGATGAAAGCTTTGAAAGAAGCGCTTTATGCCAAACCCTATCAAATGCTTTCGCTACGTCCAGACTAACCGCCAAAGCCTCCCCTTAGACTCAACTGCTTCTGCCCATCGGTGAGTCAGGTAAACTAGAAGATCACCAGCTGATCGTCCGCGACGGAAACCGTAATGTCGGTCACTGATGAGCTGGTGTTCCTCCAGGTACCTCAGGAGCTGGGTGTTGATGAGTGACTCCATTATTTTAGATAACAAGGGGTGATGGCAATAGGCCTGTAGTTGGACGGATCAGAGCGGTCGCCTTTTTGGGTATTGGATGCACAAATGCTGTCTTCCAAGATTCCGGGACGACGCCTGAAGAGTAGGAGTGCCGGAAAAGACGCGTGAGAACCGGTGCCAACTCAGGGGCACACATCCTCAGCACAATTGAGGGATTCCGTCCGGCCCACGCGACTTATGAATGTCCAGGAGCGGAGTGCCTTTCGCACTGAGCTCTGCAGACACTGAATTTCCGGCATGGAGCACTTACACCACGGGATGGTAGGTGGAGAGTTTCCCCGGTCCTCAAGAGTCGAGTTGGATGCAAAAGAGAGCCCAAGAGATCGGCTTTCTCTTTTGCAGTATGGGCCAGCGAATCATCCTCCTTGTGTAGAGATGGGAGAGATGGCTGACAGAAATTCCCTGGACAGCCTTGGCGAGAGACCAGAATGCGCGGGATCCCGATGGGAGGCGAACTAATCTCTCGACAATTCAGCCAATGTGCTTTAACTTTGCCGCAGCGATAACTCTTTTGAAGGACCTGGAGGCAGAGTTGTACTCGTTTTAAGAGCACTGGTTTTGCATCCCGAGACGCCGATGCATCGGCCCAGGCCTGGTAGCACTTCCGCTTTCGGCATGACGCTATTTTGCAGGTGCGACCAAACCAAGGCTGGGATTTACCTCCGACAGGCACTGCAGAGAACGGAATAAAAAGTTCCATTCCCTGAAGTACCACATCGGTGACAGAATCTGCAACGGCATTGGGATCATCCAGCGAGAAGCAAACCTGCCCCCATGGGTAGGAAGCAAAGAAATACCGCATTCCATTCCAATCTGCCGACCTATAGTGCCACACACGGCGGAAGCCCGCAGATCGCGTTCGGGATCGGCGCGCGATAGGCACTACACTCCGGATCAGACAGTGGTCCGACGAACCAAGAGGGGCATCGACTGAGACCAAATATCCGTCCGGGTGTGAGGTCAGCAAAAGGTCCAATAGGGAAGGTGTATGACCTTCCACGTCTGGGATCCGCGTCGGCGAGGTTACCAGTTGTGTCAGGCCATATGCTAATGCAAAGTTGTGAACAGATCTCCCCGCATGATCGGTTATGCGAGAACCGAGCCAATCGGTGTGGTGGGCATTAAAATCGCCGAGAATCACGATCTCTGCGGATGGGATCTGTTGTAGCACGGAATCTGTAGCCTTTTGGATGAGGTCGATGAGTCGGTCAGTTACGGTATTACCGCTATGGGACCTGTAAAGGCACGCATAGACGCGCGGATGGTCGTCGCTGTCGATGCGCAGCCAAACGGTAGATAGGTCCAAACCTTCAAGACTACCGAGGCGTCGAGAACAGATATCATCTCTGACGTATACGCAAACTCCGGCACGGGGCACAAAGGAGTGTTCCAGTTTGTACCCCGGGTAATGGAGATAAGAGGTATCAGCCGGAGACGATATCTGAGTCTCTGTAAGAAAAAGCAAGGCTGGCTTCGCCGTTTCGAGATGGTAATGAACGGCGCTAAGGTTCGAGTGAAGTCCCCTAATATTGCGGGCGCGGCAGGGGGTGCCATAGTTTCCTTGCTGCGTTTGCCTCGAGTAGGAAAGAAAGAGAGTAGATAGTAGAAAGTAATCTGTATGTTTGAGAAATAACAACAAACATTATTTAGAGGATTAAAGTCCGCTATCGAACTGAAGTAACGCGACGGACCGTTATCGACTCCAAAACCTCTCAAATAGTTATAGCAGGGCCATTGTCCAGGAGTCGTACACTTAAAGTAGCAGCCCGTAAGTGCCTACTGCTGGGAAAAGGCCTCCTTCTCAAATTTCTGAGATGGTGTAGGAGCTGGGAATAGCTCGCCATGCTGCTCCATAGCGGGTTGGCGGGCTCGAATGTCTGGTACACTTATTGGCTGCTAGTCTATAAGTTTTATTAAGAAATTTTTTAGGAACTTTTTTTAAGGATCTCTATGGTTTGTAAATTTCAGTGAACCCCATACGTGTTGCAGCCAAAAGATGCCAGATTAAATTCCTTATGTTTGTTCCACTCTACAGTGTTTAATTTTTTTGGAGTGACAAATGGACTAATAATCCACCTGATGGTGAGTGGAAGCCATTCTGATGGGCACCAGCAAACATTTTTATTCGAAAGAGTTACAGATAGATAGTATACAGATGCGTTGTCACCCCTGAGATCGAAGATATAACGCCTCACAGTCCGGAACTGTACTGGCCTCTCTATACCTTTCAAACCGGAAGGCAGCAGAAGTCGCACTGCGGACTGGCTGCAGCAATAGGTCCCACCTACCCAGACGACTCCTAGGCAGAGTAAGAGCCTACCGCCTAGTGTAGATAAATTCGTGCATTAAACGTAGAAAAGGAATGAGTGGATATTTTCAGAATCTTTTCGACTGTTTATTTCCCTTTAGATGTACTACATTCAGAAACAGAGGTCTGACATTTGACAAATATCAAATTCTAAATGTAAATACGCTTTCAACCGTACATCCTGTACTGGAGTTTCATTCTCGTACCACCGAATAGTCTCACAGACAATAAAAGCCCATTCAAGGATAAAAAGCGTAATATATAAAAGTAATGCAGGATTCGCAAACCCGACCTGACCAGCCTCCACAAGCAGCGCCTTTCACAAGCATGACGCATGTGGCAGCCGTCGCCTTCCTCGACCATATTAAACAGAAGTGGCCCGAACACAACCCCGCCGCGATCAAAGGCTTCTGGTTACGATATTGTTTTCCCAAACACTTGTGTCAGTCAACCATTTCATAGCTGTACAGACAATTGTTGATTTACATTCTAGATTTATAAAACTGTTAGTCGATAAGCACACTAAAGATAAATGTAATGAAAATACAGCGAATTGTATAAGAAATGTAAAATATTAAGAAGATAAATAAACTGTTAAATTCTTATTACCCACTGAACAGTTTACCGAGCTTACTAACAAGTCAAACTAGTTCTTAACTATCAATAATATGTAGTTTTAATATTAAGCGTAAAACGTAAACAGTTCAATATTTTGGCTAAACGTTTATAGAATTACGCTGTAAATATGTTTGTAACAAATAAAAAATATATAAATATATGTTAACTATACTCTTCTTAACATTATTATGGTTTATACGATAGCGTGTCATAATATTTCAAAGCAATACTGTACCTGCAGCTGGAATAAACAAATGGTTTTATAATGCTTCGTTCCAATTCAAGAGGCAGAAAATGTAAATATCACTTACATGCCGCCGTCACAAAAATGTAACAATATTATTTTTTATTTTTTCTTAGTAACAGTGACTAAGGATAATGTGTTTCTATGTACGGCTTATCGACGTTACATTTTATGACGACTATCTTTCGTATGAAAGACGAATCATTCGAATCAGTTCAATAACGCCTTTAGTATTCGAGTAACATAAGCAAAAAGATTGCAGTATATTTTAGTAATATAGGATAGTAACGCCACCTCTTTACGAAGTTGATCAAAAAACAAAACCTATATATATATATCTTGAAATAGTGAAATTTACGATGATTACTATTAAAATGTTATAAAGGTCACCAATTCAACTTTCTGCATTGAAAAAGTACACAGCTAAAAAGGGGGAAAAAACGAAGTAGCTGCATTCTGAATTTTGACTATTGGTAAGATGATGAAAAAAGATAAGAGGGATGATCTGATGATGAAACGAAATGGATGCATTGGATGAATACGATGGAATGGCTGAAATGGGTGAAATGGATGAAGTGGATGAACTGGATGAAGTGGATGAAGTGTATGAAGTGGATGAAGTGTATGAAGTGGTTGAAGTGGATGAAGTGGATGAAGTGGATGGAGTGGATGAAGAGGATGAAGTGGATAAAGTGGATGAAATGGATAACGATGATGCACCATGAGAGATACGCGTGCCTGTGTCCGTGCTAAAAGACCTTGCGTGTACGCGTCAGCAACCCACTTTTTGGCTTTCCGCTTACACTCTTAATACAACTTGACGAGTCACGAGCTTTCCCTAGTTGTGCTCCTCTTCCTCCACACGCTAAATTATAATATAAAATATTAATAGAAAAACTACCCCAAAAAAAATAAAACTGGGGTATACCTTATACTACTATACTGGCGTGGTCAGAGGTCTAGACATTTTAGGACCTTTCAACCCAATTTTCACCCGCGCTTCTTTGAAACAACTTGACTGATGACGATGCTGGCATTGGCTTAGTGCCAACGATACGAAACGTACGTAAGTTTCTAAAACTTCTTTGGTACGAGCTGTCCACATACAGGATCGAACTCGAGTCTCCTGATATGGAGGCAGGTACCAAGTATAACTTGAGTAATTGACAACAAACTTTTAACACATTAATAAGAAAAATAGGGTGAATTGTATACAAAAGGTAGGATGAGATTTACAAATAATGGATGAGGTTACTATAAGGATTTCTTCATTCTTCATTACCTTTTTCGCTTAACCCGAAACAAGGGATTGGGAAGTTAATAGATTTCAATTGGTTATTTATAGCTCGGTGTAAATATTAAAAGTGAAAGCGTAGGATTAATATTCCAATACGGCGCATTATTTATTTATTCAGAAGCTTTACTCAAATAAAGTTTTAGTATTTTGTACATATATATATATATATATATATATATATATATCAAATTCTGAATTACACACCGCACCGCGAAAACAAATATCTTTTGAACTAAAATACCTAATAATGAAAACCAATAGGGATAAATCCGAAGGACGAATGTAAATAATGCAAGTTATAGAAGAACTTATTGCTGGTCGATAAATGGACAGATCACAACGGATAGCGCTTTTTATGTTCGATTTTAAATCGTTTTTTTTTAGTTTTATATCATTTGAAATAAATCAATTTGATAATAATAATAACACATTAATTTGTGCCATATTAATTTAGTGGTATCGTGCAGCAGCAGCTTTCAATGAGTTCTTATAAGTTACAAACAAACAGAAAGCATTAACCTGTTTAAGTTTCACATTCATCTAATCAATCGAACATCCTCTGTAACATTTTACACTTATTCGTGCTATGAATGGAGCACTCAGGAGAGGTATTCAGGAGCCAGGTGAACCCTGGGAGCTTGGCGACTCCGTGACTTGCCTTCTGGAATTATTCTATTCGCGGGATATTATGAAAGCGCTCGACTCACAATCTCTTTGAGATAAAAATGTGTCGTTCGAATTGGACATTTATAAAATAACTGTGTATTAAGATGTGTAAATTTCTAAAGTTGAATAATTTTTACATGAGAACCGTGGTGAAAAGCTTAGTGGTTCATATCAATTTACGTACGTATCAATTTCATAGTGGGTGAGCGACCTGGGTTCGATGTCCGCCGACCTGGTTTTGGCTCCATTCATTATTATAAAAGCAATTTTTAGTGTTGAGTTTAACCCACGCTCGGGAAAGAATATTATTTCAGGGTTATCGCACTGGAGCAGCTGGCTGCCTACCCTATCCGCCATTCATAACCTATTCAGAGGAGGACTTTGCTCAGCAAATTTTTTATCCAATTTTAATCTGATTTTTATATTGTTATTAAGAATTGCCTGACAATACATCCGACTCTTCTTCTATTCTTTTTGCATATTGCTCTCGTCTCGTCGTAAGTGAGAACTGCACCTCGTATTCAAAAATTGTCGATGTGGTCAAAACTGACCAGGAGATCATCATCATAATACATTATTTTTTAATTTTTGTTACAATATTTTTTGTCATAAAAATTTGAACACAAAGTTTGTATGAAGTCGCTGATTTCCGAGCTAGGTTAAAAACCTTACATGTGTCTGCGTCTTCTCTCAATACGTGAACTACAGATTAACTAGAAAAAAATAATATTATGAACTGTACATACTATGTAAGTAAGTAAGTACTCTGTGTTATGATTTAAACACAAAGTTACACAAGATTATATTGAAGCTATTGTTTACGAAGTCTTATATCTTCTAGATAGTTTACAGCATCACTGCAAATATATTTTCCGTTGTTGGATTCATTTTCTTTTTATCAAAAGATCGAAACATCCCTTGGGACCCCTTTCCGACTCGCTCCATCTATCTTGTCTATCAAATGATATTATGTTTCTTGTTTCATTGTGCCACTTCCCGGTTTGTCGATGGACCATTGTACACCTAAAACAATTTCATACATCCTTGGATATTAAAGATTTATTAAATAAGTGAAGTAAAAAAAGTGTGGGTTACATTTCGCAGAGAACATAAATACGTTGATAAAGCATAAACAATAATAACACATGAAATTTAGTGTCTGAATTTAGTAACTTATTATACAATAATAAAAAAACAATTGGCGATTATTATGGTCTTTTGTACTTCTCTTTTCTCTGCATGGATACTTATATAAGTTAATAAATGTGTTGTGGATTTAAAAAATCTAAATTAAACACGGTAAAATTTCGTAAATTATAGATTCATTTCAAATGTGTAGTAATCGCGTAAATACACGAAATCTTTATGTATACACATAATTTTTATGTATATGACAAAAATTTATTAAAATGGGTGGAGCCGTTTCCGAGAAACCAATTACATCTATATGTATACAAACGTAAATAATACATAAATTGCTTGCTTTCTGTATTCCGATAAATTCCCAAGTTATATAGGCACGCTATCATCTATTAACTTAACAAAGTCCCCGAAGAGCACTGCATTTAGAAAGACTGAAAGGCAGTAAGCTTTTCAGTGGAAACTCAGACGTGCTGCCTCTTGTAATTTAATTGTAAGTCATTCCGTTACGGCGCTGAGTGCTTTTAATAGAATCTAGTGGAAAGACCTTCTCCGCATGGCGTGTTTTTTGAATTTGAAAGCTCTCTTTGTTTGTTAATGAACAGAACGTAGGAGGGGAACGTAATTGATTGAAACTTTATGTTAATGCTGTTTTTCACTCACGACTCGATGTGACGTTCGTGGTAATTTGGTAAGACCTGAATGCAAACGTTCTTTTTTTTATGGTCAAGGGGGCATACGCGCAGGCGGTTCACCTGGTGGTAACCATCTGCAACACCGGAGACGGATGATGGGGTGGGGAAGTTGGCTTCCTGTTGCGTCACTCAACGAAAGGAACGCAAAAGCACTGGAAGCCCCTTCTTCACGCCGGTGTTCTGCGAGGCCATGATACATACCCGGTCGAGCTGGCCCATTCGAGCAGCAGTAAAATCCACCGCTTGGCTCTACCACTTCTCAAAAGTATCTTTCTATCAAGGACCAATTATCGTGGTTATGATGAGTGAGGTAACCGGAGGTCCATTCCCCCCTTCCCCCCCTCCCCTCTCCATCCCTAAAGGCCGGCAACGCGCCTCCACCACTGAAATTGTTAATATCAATTTTAAGTGCTGTGTCTACCACTAGCTCCGCGGTGAAGGAAAACATTGTGTCGTGTCTGAGAAATAGTAAAAAGTATTATTGCGAGGATATGTGATGCTCGCTCGCAGTGGAGCTGCGTGGCGGATCCATCCCGGCTCCAAAACCCTCTCAGATATTTGAGAAGGAGGCCTTTGGTGTGGGCACTTACACCTGGGGTGTGGGCACTTACAGGCTGCTACTTAACTTCACTTAAACATGCGGATGGAGACGTTTAAAAAATTACTATCAAACTTCAATTCCTCAACTCAACCAGTCTATGTGACATAGTGCCTATATACATATATATATGAATTAAAGAAGACGTAAATTATCAAAAGCACGCTAGAGAACGATGTTTTTTTAAATTACGCAGTGTACGTAGAGCTCGTCCGTGTTTTAATTAGGGTCAAATTCCGAACCAATTTAATCGCCTACCGTGAAATTTCTACCCGACGGCCTTTAACTACTTCCAAACTTAGTTCGTCGTAAAAAGTAAATTACATTTTAAATTTGTTGGGTATTCTTTGCACATTTAATGACCCAAAGGGTCAAATTAAAAAAAAAACGTAAGCTCTCGCGACAGCGTTCCCAACACTGAGTGTATTTAGTAGTTTCGCTCCACTTTTCATCAGAGCTTATTTGGTACAACGTGACAAGTGTTGAGCCAGTCGCCGTGTTAGTGTACAGGCGAACGATACAAATCGCACATACATTTCTATAAACTCATTGTTACGATCCGACCACAATGGGAATCGAAGCCGAGCCTCCTGGCTCACCTCGATTATTAAAGTCACTAAATATATATATATATATAGTTTCACCGGTATGAGCCTACAAAGAGGATCTAATATATAGATAAGCTGTATCTGTTGCAGACACTGCCAGCTCTATAGAAGTATAAGGCTGCCCTGGAAATCTGTGTTGCAGGAATCCGTAACATAAACTGAGCGAAAAAACAATATTCTAGAATCTTGATGTTTTTTAGAGATTTCTATTTTCTCGTTTCTTTCTAATTCGGATCTCCCGATTCCAAAGAAGATCCCCACGCACTCGCCTAACGTGGGTTTGGCGGTCTCTAATATATAAAAACAATCTCTAGATGAGTCAACAATAGAAGTATTATCGAAAGGATATCATTTCGCCATAACACCGCGTGTTATCTAACCGGAGCCCCCCCCCCCTATTCCCCTCCTCTTCCCTCCCATCTCCCAAATATCCTTAAAGACCGGCAACGCACCTGCACCATCTATGGTGTTACAGATGTATGTGGGCGACGGTAATCACTTATCATCAGGTGAACGGCTTGCGACACCTGGCTATCTGATGTAGAAGAAAGAATTCTACAGGCAAGTAGATTATGAACTGTATCTCCATTGAAGCTGATATATTTATGAGTGACTTTGAGGAGAAATCCCTTCATAGAAAGAAAAAAGAAAGAAACACATTTATTTTGCAATAACACATAATAAAAAAAAACATGAAAAAGATAAATTTTTTTGTGCGATGTCAAAAAGGTTCCCGTATCAGTGATATCACAGCACTGTTTTTCAGTCGGGTCCTTCGTTGTCTTTACGAACAACCGGACAAGAAGCATAAAAAAAGCATTTTTAGTAAAAAACAAAAGATACACAGTTGTTAAATTATTGTAACCGTTGAGCGGAATACCCATTACGAAAAAGAGAAACTAAACAAAAATAGAACCAAAACAAAAACAAGAATAACTTCAGCTTCATACTTCTCCCGTAAATTCAAGATTCTCCAAGATCGCACAAACGATACGTAGACGATACGATTGTCTACATTTTAAAGCAAACTTCGATCAACACTTTTTACAAATCCTCGAGAAAGATTAGTCAGTTTTTATATGTCGAGTGAAATATACAAGATGCAGGAGTGAACAAACTTGATTGTGAATGTGCCCCCTTTTACATATGGTAAATAAAAACCTACGTCAAGAAACACATGGCTGATGAAAAGGAAGTCTGCAGTCTGTGATCATATTCTAGATCGCTCCAACCATTACATTATATTTCGTAAAAGAACATCAGTTCCTACCAAGGTCTATTCGCGAGGCTAGTGAAATAAAAAGAAACATCCGAATTTTAAGAAATATCATTTTAGAGAAAATTTATGTCGCTTGGTTTTTTTGTTAAGCATTAATAATCACCTGTAACTGTACATCTTATCAAGTTCTTTTAATTATAAATAATGAAGTCCATTATTGGCATTAAGTTGTATTTTACCTAATCTATATAATTTTTACCTAAGTACAGCACTTATGACTTTGTTTAAATAAATGAAAAAAAAAACAAAAATTATAGGGTATTACCACCTCTTTGGGATCCTGTAATAAAAAAAATTTGGTCCTTGGCCAATTGAACCACCACACCACACGACCTCAAGATGCCGTGAGCTCATTCTGCGTAGATTGGAGCAAAAATTAATAACTACACAGCTGACGGTAGCTGGGTTAAGCATGACAGATCAGGACGTTAAACATCTCAGCTCCCTCGTGACCACGGCGGCCGTAGAGCACCCGAAACACAGGAATGAAACAGTAATAATTAAACCCCATACAATCCGTAAATTATAGTTTCATTTCAAGTGAACATAACATGTTGCCAAAGAGACTTGCCAAGCCTCGCAACAAATCTCCATACTCAATAAGCTACATTTATCATAAAACATTCTTTCATAGCTCCAACATTTATGAGGACAGCTGTATTTGAGTAGCTGCGACTCTATGTTTGAACTGAATACGACCCATTCTAATGTCTTTATATATGTAGAGTATAGTATATATAGAGTCGACGTTATGAAACTATCGTCAACTCTATATGTAAATTGAATAAAGATATTATGTACGACATAAGGTAAATATTTTAAATCTATGGCTAGATATTAATTGGTACTGTTATAAATGAAACCAACGAATATTTTGATTAATACGTATATTTTATAAAATTATCTGACCACTTAATATTGGGTTTCATACAACCAGTGGCGACATCTATTATCGAAAAATAAACATTACATACATATTAGTCGTGAACAACAGGAATGTTAAACAGTTATTATGACGAAAACATTACAATCCTGATCCCAAAGATATGTATTTGTTTTTAAATTACTATTGTATATTTAAAACATATTATATATTAACTCACACAAAACAGCTTCTTTTTATACGGAAGTTACACCCTAGTCAAAGGTTATTTGTTTTTTCAAATCGACCACCGTTTCGTGATGAGGTTACTCTAACAGAGCAGAAACAGACGAAACAAACCCCGTAGATAAGCTCTTTTTTATGTAATTTTTTTCAGAACAAAAAAGAAAAACCCATTAGAATTATTGATTAGAATCATTCATACGAATTATTCATTCGTATATCGGTCAATCGTCAAATAACAGGACAGTGGATTGGATCGCATACAGTTCAAACAGTGCGCTCGTGCTTCGCATACATGTGGCTTAATTGTTTTTGCAGCGTAGAAGACACAAACTGTTTGGTTCGAGACAACATCAGATCCACGTATTCAAATATATCCGACGCAGCTTATGAAGTGCTCGAATAGTAATTATGCATTAATCAATAGTACTGCGATAAACGATGGACATTAGTTTCAGGTGTATTTAAAATGCAGTTGTTTCTAACGTGGTAGAGTCAAGCGGCGGCTTTAGCTGCTGCTCGAAAGGGGCGGCTCGACCGGATTGGTACCACGGCCTCGCAGAATACTGGCGTGAAGTAGAGGCATCTTGTGCTTCTGTGTTTCGTTCGGTGATTGAAGTAACGAATACCGACGTGAAGTAGAGGCATCTTGTGCTTCTGCGTTCGTTCGGTGATTGAAGTAACTGGAGGCCCTCACCCCCTTCACCCCCCTCCTCCTCCCCCATCCATCTCTCTAATACCCTTAACGGCCAGACAACTCACCTGCAGCACTTCTGGTATTGCGGAAGTACGTACTTCACGCCGGTATTCTGTGAGGCCTTGGTACCAATCCGGTCGACCGGCCGGCACATTTGAGCAAAAGCCGGCGCTTGGCTCCAGTTTTTATAACAGTAGTTTTACAATAAGAGCCACGATAGCTGTGTGGTTAGGGGATCTACCTTCTAATCAGCAGACTCGAGTCGGATCCCCTGCGTGGAGCACTCGTACAATGAGTTTTTCGAAACCGACGTGTACGAACGATTCGTATCGTTGGTTTGGACACTGAGCGGGCGACAGGCTCACCGCCTACCACGTAGTACCGAATGAGCTCTGGTGATAAGTGGGTTGAAAAAACTAAGAAATATCTAGACCTCTGACCACCCCAGTATTGGGTATACGCTGGTGAGAGCATACTCTTCCTAATCCATATCCTTCACTAAAAATAATATACATTTTTCCCTGTACGAGATCACAGATACTAAATTAAAATTATAATAGACAGAAATCTGTTCACATGCAACCCTTGGTAAAACGTGAACGTAAAATGTATATTTAGCGATTCTATTTACATTTACCTAAGCTGCATTGCGCTGCTTCGATGCAGAAGCTAAACGCCTGCGACATGTGATTCTCCAGGGATTAATATGCAACGATGAAATTAATAAGGAATGTCGGAATTTCCAAGAGTAATTAGTGATGCTGATGATCCTGAAGTACATTTATAAGTGACATTTACAAGTTGTACGTATGTTTGAAAAAATATATTTAACGTAAACAACTGAACTAAAAATTAATGAATGAATTAAATGATAATCCATAGCTAATATTATAAATGCCGTTTGTCTGTCTCGTACATTGTCAGAATTTTTTTTTTAAATTCGGTATGAAGAAACTTGAAGCATGGGCTACTTTAAAACAACAGGAAATTTTTCGAGTCGGCCGAAGTCGCGGGAAGAAGTTAGTCTCTACGTGTGACGTTGTTTTCTTTCCTTTTTTGTTATCCTCTTGAATTACTATTTACCCCATAATATAAATTATTATCTGTAAAATTTCCAATATAATTATCATCATTAGGTTCAATGTAGAGCCTTTTGTGATTAGGTGTGCATCTTTTGTGGGACATAAGCTATACCATAAAAAATATCACACAATGCCTGGGAGATTATTCCATACTCACCACGCTGGCAGGTGGGTTGGTGAGCTTCTGCGCCGGCACCGCCGAACTAGAAGCTCTCCTTGGTTGGACATTCCATAACTAATCTTATTTTAAGGCCCGAGCCACATCGGTTATTAGAGCAGGATGCGACACGTGCCGTTCAAGGTGACGTTTGGAGAAATAAGTTGTTATACTACCCTTACATCCCATATACCATAGTATGGCCATGAGTTCTGTTACACATTGCTATACATATTTAAGGAAATAGTGTAATAATAATAATTAATCTATACACGATTTATCGAAGTTTAATCTGTTACATAATGATTTCTTGTATTTACGTGAACACTTCACATCTGCTGTAATTCAATCGTAACGTCAGGAATATGAAAACATAATTAAACGCGACAAAATCCGTAATTCATATCAAGTTAGATAAAAACAACAAACAATATGAATACTTAGCGTTTCATAGTTTTTGCCTCACCTACTTGCTTCCAACTTGCGCGCTAGTAATAATTGATAAAAAAATAAAAATCAGATCATTCGTGCTCTATGAAACTAAAGTGCGCGCCCTGACCACTGGGCTACCTCGGCTATTAGTATTATAATTGTAATGTAATATTTCTGTTTTATATTTATTTCCATTAGTTTGGGTTAAGAACATTAGCCGTTAAAAATTAAACCTTATCCATTTTTATTTTAGTGTCATAGGCTGTTGGGGAAATAGATCTTTCTTCCTTCTTTCAAACGAAGCTCTGTCCACCGAACGATGGAAGCAAGAGCCATCCGAATTCGCCGAACCCAAAACTCACAGAGAACGAATAGGGAGCGGTATAAATATTGCAAGGGTACGGGCACTGCTCTCACCAACATGCTTCCCCGGCGTGGTTAGTATGGGCAATCATAATAAAAACAAAAATTTGTTTTATCCTCTTTCATTTATACTCGTTCCATAATTAGATTTTTGTACAAGCCCATTGATGTCCGAATTACTCCACAGAGCTTGTCAGTGCCGGTCAGTACCGAACAGGTCCACACAGGACATATCGTGTCCTGCTGGGGAGGCTTGATTAGCTGCTGTTGGAACATTAACTAAAATGTTAAATAATATAGTTTATTTATATGTGGTAGAGTCAGGCCGCGGCCTTTGCTCGAATGTGCCGGCTCGGCCGGGTTAGTACAGCGGGCTCGCAGAATAACGGCGTGAAGTAGAAGCATCTTGTGCATCATGTGGACTCACTCCTCCACTACCCAAACCCTCCCCTCGCCCTTCCTACATATTCTGCAACGCACCTGCAGCTGTTCAGGTGTTTCAGATGTACGTAGGGGTCGGCAAAGACTTAACATCAGGTGATCAGCTTGCTCGTTCGTCCCCTTTCCCATAAAAAAGTTAAATTATGCTTCAAAGTTTAATATTTAACTTAAAATTCGCATTCCCCAACATAAAACAGGATACTATAACTCTTCTTTTACTGTTCAAGCTACACTCCTCTGGAACGCCCTGCCCGATAAGATAAAAGCAGCTCCTAACAGGAAATAATTTAAGAGTCTAGTTCGTGATTACCTAATAAATCATTGACAATATTCGGCTTATCTGTTTTCGGTTTTATTATATATTTATTTATGTATCTTTTTATATACTTGTATACGTATTTGTGTATTTTACGTTATAAACATTTATTTAATTATATAGTGTTTGTATGTACTTATCAATTTATTATTATTGGAGTTTTTTTTTATTCTTTGTTTTGTACCTGCCAACCACCTTTCACCATAACAAGGGTTGACTGGTAGAGAATGCCACTTGGCATTAAGTCCGCCCATTGTAACCTTAAGCTTAAGGCTAACAATAAAGAATAAATAAATAAATAAATTTAATATCTATATAAAAGAGTTTTTTTTTTATTTGTTTTGAGTTTAGGGAGAAACAAATGCTAACCGCACTTGCACACGTGGCAACCCTTCCTCGCTGCCTTCTGTGATAGCGTGGTGTGTTGCTGTTTCTCTATAGTAATTTTTGTTTTTCTAGCGTAAGTTAGTTACGTAATTACTCTTTAAGAATTACTCAACTCAATTCGTTTTCAGTGTCAATTTACTCCAGACGCAAGTGAAACAATGAGCCAAAATCTAGTTTCCACTCACGTTCGGATTCACCCGCCCAGTTTTCGCTGCTCAACGCTTTAGTTAAAGTTGTTCACAGCGCATATTAAACAACTTCGCTGCAAACAGACAACGGAACATATTGTGTGTGTGCCACGAACCAACTTGGATATGAATGAACTGTTCACGAGTAAGTTTTCAATCGTGAAATTAAGCTTGCATGGGCTTAATTCCTTTATCCGGCGTCCTTGAAAGCTCCTTTTGGGGACAAAAAAGCGGGTCTCCTGATGCTAAGTGATTACGTGATTACCGTCGCTCACGTACATATGTAACACCGGAGGTGCTGCAGGTGCATTGCCAGTCTTTAAGGGTATTTAGAAGAGGGGAGGGAGGATGTGGACGGAGGATGGGGTAGGAGAGTAGGCCTCCGGTTACCTCACTCACCGAACGAAACGCAGAAGCACAAGATGGCTCTCCTTCATGCCGGTGATCTGCGAGGTATCGACGATTGAAGTCATTTGCAAGTCTTCAGGTGGATTCCAGTAGCCATGTAGCATTAAATGAATAGGTTAGCTGGTTTGTATTCGCAATCCAGTAAAAAGAAACTTGAATTCCCCTCTCACATCAGCCTGTACTATCGATTCGAGAGCTACAAGCTCGTAGCTAGCACGTATAAATCAACCGGACATTGTATGTAGTGTTATATTCCAGGCACGTCGAGCCCAGCGTAATAACACGAATGGTGAAACTCGAATAGTAGAGAAACTTTTTATTATATTTAATACTGTTGGACATTTTGTGTCTCTGCAAGCACTTACCCATTACCCAACATATATTTATGAGCTTGCATGCCCGGGAGGTATCTATGTATAGAATTTAAACACAAACATTTTCATACGAAAATATATTTCTTTTTTTTTAAATCTAAGATGTCCCGCTTAAGTACATAACGGGGGAAAATAACATGTCTTCAAATTTCCCCAGCGTTTCTCCCGGCTGTCTACTAGTTAAAAGACGAGGGTTCTGGTGGCTGAATTGTGTCCCGGAAAAAGTAACGAAACACATCCAAGTTAAATCCCACGGACGGTGCCGATGGAGTGCTGCGACATCAGCGTGGCAGTACTGGCACTGCGCTCACCACTGATACTTATTAAAGGCCATTTTTTTTTTGTTTTCTTTTAAATACCCTTACACATAATCTATTCCGATTGCTAAAATAAATTCTTAAAATATGTACATGAAAAATAAAAATAAATTACGAGCTTTATATTGACATTTATCTGTGTCGTTCAAACCCATGTTAAGGGGGAGCTGGCATCCCGTTACACAACGCCGCGGCGAGAGAAGGTTTGCAAGCGAGCATGACATCAGTGCTACCACGACAACAACAGTTCAACCGTCGTTGGCGAATGAACACGCTTGTAATTTCTAAGAGACTATTTACAATTATGTTCTAAATTTAATATTGCTTACTATTCAAAGAATACCAGCGCCACATTTACAATTGTCAGTCGCCAACTGTCAGCAGAACTAAGGTAACCGACATAGCCGTAAAGATCAGCAAGCTGAAGTGACAATGGGCCGGCCACATAGCTCGCAGAACTGACAACCGTTTGGGAAAAAAGGTTCTCGAGTGGCAGCCGCGTACAGGCAAACGCAGTGTAGACTGTACGCGGCTGCACCGGATTGCGACCGGATCTCGACAAAATGGCCGAAAAAAGCGAAAGACAACAAATTGATGACGAAGATTGATTCATATTTTTATACCCTCCGTCACACTACCAAAGATTTTGAATAATAAACAGCCTGTAAATAGTCCGCTGCGGGATATAGGCCTCTTCAATGAGAAGAGATTGTCATAATCGCTTGTGCTTTAGAGATCGCAGCATCTGACTCCTCACACCTTAGACACTGCGGCGTGCCATCTGACTGCTTGTATTTGATCTGGTATCTTTCTAGACGATTATCCCGCCATCTGTCGGTGGCCGTTGCGATTGTCAAGGCTTTGCCCTTAATCGCCTATTAGAACACCACGGGAAAAAAGGATTAAACGTCCATTTCCACAACTTATAATCTGAAAATTATTTTTCTATCTTTTCCATTTTTAAACTTCTTCGCTGGTGCTAAATATAAATTTCACAGCAGAGCTTGAGTAAAAAGAAAGCAAGTATAACAAGCAATCGAGGTTGGTGGTGGGTCAGGATGCCGCCGCCGGCCGCCGCCGGCCGCCGGCCCCGCTCGGGGTCCGAGGGGCGAATTAATATCCGCCCGAGAACCGAGTCATTTCCTACTTCAAGTTTATAGCGTTTTTATTTAAACAACAAACGAGTCCTTTAAAAATACTCCCTTATAATGAGATCATTAACGTGAAAATATTCTATTGTAATAGCTTGCTGTATGTAGCCCTGGTAGCCTGGTGGTCAGGGGGCTCGCTTTAGTATCATATAGCGCGAGTGACCCGGGTTCGATTCCCGGAGCCGGCACCACTTAAATTGTTAATAGCCATTTTAAGTGATGCATTTACCACTTACTCGGCGGTGAAGTAACACATCGTGAGGAAACCGGCCGAAATAGGAAATAATAAAAGTTATTTCGTGGATACGTTAAGCCACGTTGCGGGACCTTCCCGGCTCTCAAACTCCACTTTGCTTTACTAATAAATACTAATTAATAATAATAATATAACGAACAAACACACGTTACCTAAAATAAACATAATAATGAGTGGTCATTACATGAAAACACGATTAATACAAGAGTTTACTGATTTATCGAAAGAAATCAAAGAAATAAATTCCAGTCAATTTATATAGATAAATTTTCAATAATTTTGAAAATGGAAACACTCACAGCGCAATGCTGATTATATGTAGGAGTGAGGTAAAAACAATGATCTGTCTAGTAAGTTATTTTCTTGATTAAATTCAGACATCTTATGTTTAGTTATGAAAATTACTATTTATTTATATAAGGATAACCAACAGAGACTTCAGTAAAGAATACACATTGAAGATTCTCCATAGTGCATAGATAATAATTCCAATAACAGGCAAACATGACATGAACCTAATACAATATAACATGTATGATAACGAAGATAAAGATAATACTTTGTTAAGAATAAAAGATATCGGTTACTAAGCGGGATAACGGCGGTGTTCTGAGTATTTTATATATGAGATAGAGCCAAGGGGCTTTTGCTGCTGCTCGAATGGGCCGGCTCGACCGGATCGGTACCGTTAGAAGAAACCGGAGAAGTTAAATTAGTTGACTTATATAAACATTATTATTATGTATTATGTCTACAATATGTACTTTAAAATGAACCTTATGACTAATACCTTATGACTTTTAAAGGCCGGCAGCGCATCTGTAGCTCCTCTGGTGTTGTGGATGTTCGTGGGCGTCGGTGATCACTTACCATCAGGTGAGCCGCACGCTCGTTTGCCCCCTTCTTCTATAAAAAAAAAAAAAGCTAGGCTATGAGCGTTGGGTTGGTGACATACAGTACATTGTTAGGAGTAGGTATGTTGTCAGGGGTACACGTAAATAAAAAGTTTTATTAAGGGGTACGGGAACGAAAAATGTTGGGAAGCACTGTGCCAGAGAGTGCAAGCGAAGTTAACTAAGGAGTCGTTACATTATTCAGAAGATTTAGAGTAGGTAATGTTTCACACTTGATTATTTATGCACTACTTACGTTCTACTTAGTTTCTTAAGTTACTTATAAGTGAATGAAACATTTCGAGAATATTTTGATAAATGTTAATTAATAATAATAATATAACGAACAAACACACGTTACCTAAAATAAACATAATACTGAGTGGTCGGACATGAAAACACGATTAATACAAGAGTTTACTGATTTATCGAAAGAAATCAAAGAAATAAATTCCAGTCAATTTATATAGATAAATTTTCAATAATTTTGAAAATGGAAACACTCACAGCGCAATGCTGATTATATGTAGGAGTGAGGTAAAAACAATGATCTGTCTAGTAAGTTATTTTCTTGATTAAATTCAGACATCTTATGTTTAGTTATGAAAATTACTATTTATTTATATAAGGATAACCAACAGAGACTTCAGTAAAGAATACACATTGAAGATTCTCCATAGTGCATAGATAATAATTCCAATAACAGGCAAACATGACATGAACCTAATACAATATAACATGTATGATAACGAAGATAAAGATAATACTTTGTTAAGAATAAAAGATATCGGTTACTAAGCGGGATAACGGCGGTGTTCTGAGTATTTTATATATGAGATAGAGCCAAGGGGCTTTTGCTGCTGCTCGAATGGGCCGGCTCGACCGGATCGGTACCGTTAGAAGAAACCGGAGAAGTTAAATTAGTTGACTTATATAAACATTATTATTATGTATTATGTCTACAATATGTACTTTAAAATTAACCTTATGACTTTTAAAGGCCGGCAGCGCATCTGTAGCTCCTCTGGTGTTGTGGATGTACGCGGGCGACGGTAATCACTTACCACCAGGTGAACCGCTAGCTCGTTTGCCGTCTATTCCATAAAAAAAAAAAAAGTCAAACATTAGTTATCACTAAATAAACAGATTATATAACACATCATCATCATCATTTCAGCCCATCAGAAGTCCACTGCTGAACATAGGCCTCTCCCAAAGATTGCTACGAAGCTCGGTCCTGAACCACCTGCATCCTTCGACTTCCCGCAACTCTGCGCAGGTCGTCACTCCATCTTGTCAGGGTCGTCCTACACTGCATTTGCCTGTATGTGGCTGCCACTCGAGAACCTTTTTTCCCCAACGGTTGTCAGTACTGCCAGCTATGTGGCCGGCCCTATGCCACTTCAGCTTGCTGATCTTTGCGGCTATGTCGGTTACCTTAGTTCTGCTGCACATAGATTTTTTTTTAAATATATTATATTTGTATATATCTTATTTATGTATCTATGTATGTATGTATGTATGTATCTATTGTAAGTATATATTTTGATATTTATATCCTTTTACTGGTTTTTTTCTCTTAGCTGTATCGCCTCTATTATGTTTATATCTCTGCTTAGCCTAATGGTTAACTGGGAGAGAATGCCTCTAGGGATTAAGTCCGCCATATGTACGAATTAGTGCATAAAGATTAAATAAATAAATAAAAATTATATTTATAAAAAAAAGATACAGATTAAATGTTAATAAAGTAAGTATACATTATAGAATAATAACTATTACCACAACAGTGTGCACCGCCTCTGAGTATGCGCACACTACAGTCCGGCAAAGCACCTGCAACACCTCCAGCGTTGCAGGTGTACGCGGGCGACGGTAATCACTTACCACCAGGTGAACCGCTTGCTCGTTTACAGCCTTTCTCATAAAAAAAAATGTATACTGTGATTACAATACCAGACTACATCGTTACCGATTATTAAAAATAGAAAACACAAAATAGATCAATACAGTTCCAGGACAAAAGCGATATATATGTCCGTACGTTCCCAGTGCCTTTGTTACCCAACGCTGTCTGGCAGAATTCCAAGGCTCGAAGGGATACAAATTAAACAACCCGGAGATACATCGCTGGCGTAGGAGACTTAATTTGAATAATTGAACAAACACTCGCTTATCCCATAAAGCACTGCGCGGTAATCCAAGCTAACATATTAAAACGGAATTATGAGCGAAATTCTATAAAGCAGAGCGATGAGACCGCGTCCCTGTATGGTGAGCTTTAAAAAATAGTCCCTCTAAACCAGACAAAATGTGAATTACAAATACAGTATGAAGATAAGTGAAAGGTGCCGAGCCTTTTTATACTATGGGGGCAAATGAGCAAGCGACTCATCTGATGGTAAGCGAATACCGACCCCCATCATCACCCAAAGGAGCTGCAGATGCTTTGCCGGCCTGTTATGTACCAGCTCGATGAGGTACAGGAAGCCATTATAATTTCAAACTGTGAGACATTCCGTACTGTACCTCAGATTACGCAGACGGACGGATGATGTATACCAGTAAACATAGAATGAAATAATATAAACGTGAATTACTTTTATATTTCATAGAGAATTTTTCCAGCGACTAGAAAGAAGTACAACCGTTGCATTGAAACATTAGTGTTAGAAGCGATACGAAATTTCTGACATTTCTCTAGCATTCGTAAAGATTGCAACAGGGTTGCGTAACATTTAGAAGCAGCAGTTTATTCCAATTCGCTGGGTGTTCATAAACACGCCGATGGAGAGATTGTGCTCTACATTTCTGTAACAAAGATTCGCTTTACGATAGGCAACGCTAACGAAACAGAACTTATTACAGTATATTACGAAAATATAGTACAAGTTTACTTAACATTGACTGGTTAATAAAACATTATTTCAATAATAATAAAATATTAGATCTAACAAAGAAATGTTAACATTAGCACACTTACATACTAATTAAAATAAATAAATGTGTACCAAAATAAAAAAAAAAATACAATTGTGCGGCAACCCTATGAACACGAGAGTGCAACGCTCTGTTTCATCTCCTGCGACGAGTTACGAATGCTTTGTTTCTGGAATTAATTAAATTTATGAAACTGCATACGCCGGCGCGGCGCGCTACACCGGGACCGAGGCGAGGAACGGGAGCACGATATGTTCGTTCAGCAGCCGGATAACACATTTGTTGACAATTTCTTTCATAAGATGGTACTATTTACAAACAATACGTACAGTATGTCGAGTCTGAAACAAGTAGTGCTACACTATGAACTCTACAATTGTTTCAAGAGTGAAAACAAAAGTAAAGGAAGCATCCCTGTATATGTCACACAGCTGAGCAAAGGTCTCTATTTAGAACCGAGAAGGGTCCGCGACGCTGCTTCAGTGCCTATCAACGATCGATTCTTTTTCTGAAATATAATTACTTAAGCGACCACGGCTCTTGATGGAAAATAAAAGTGTTACGATAAATGTATAATCAATCGTGTGACGATACATTAGTTCGTTTAACTTTCAGCCAGGAGCCTGATTACATCAGTATGTCACCGGCTCGCGCATATGTTTACGTACTCAATCCTCTGTGTTTGCTGTTACTTAAGAATTCTGTTTGATGTAAAGGGATTCTACATAGTTAGCAATCCAACTTTGCGATATCATCCGTAGAGCTCACTAGCCACATTTAGTTTATACTTAATCGGAATTATAAAATGAGTATAGATGTGGTTAATGCAGCTGATATAGAAACAATATTCATCTTGCAAAAGCAAGCCATAAGAGCTATTAATAACTTAAATTTAAAAGATTCTCTTAGACTCTAAATATATGTATATGATAATGTATCTTATGTACATAAAAACATAAATACATTTATTGACAATAGTGATCTTCATAATGCCAGTTATTAAAGTCCATAGAGTCAGTAACTTAATCATGGGACAATGTATACGTTTCTACAACAAAACCCCAATACGTCAGAGCGCATCTTTATATTAGCGTATTTATATTAATTGTTTTATAAAAAATAAAAAAAATAAACTTTAGGAAAAGTGTTATTATCGCTCCAAGACTGTTTTTCAAAGTCCTATTGTAATATTTCATTACTGAAAGAAAAAACATAAGAGAGATTACCTTTTCTTAAGAAGAACCTCGTTACAAAACAGTGGTACATTTAAAAAATTAAAAGTTTGAGTAAAGCGGGCTTTCGGTTAGCTAACTCACTGAATAAACACGGAAGCACAAGATGGACCTGCTTCACGCCGGTATTCTGCGAGGCCGTGGTAGCGCCGCTGTCGAGCCGGCCTCTACGAGCAGCAGCTAAAGCGGCAGCTTGGCTCTACCGCGTACTGCCCGCGGCATCCGGGAGAGCCGTTTACTTTAACTTCAACGACTCGCAGCAAAAGCCGCTGCTCGGTTCTGGCACGTGCAACAACTTTACACAGAATCATACAACCAAAAGTTCACGATTCATAGTATAAAAACTTCACTACTTTGCCACACAAATTACACAAAAATTCCATGTGATTTTTTTTTTTAGTAAGTAACTAATAACCGTGTCGTGGATGAACGAAGCCCTATTTTAAAAATTAAACGGTATGATTTTATTGTGCGAAAGATTTCACACGGAACTTTTGTGAATTTTTTTTTTGGCGTCGCTGATAAGGCAGCTGGTCATAGAATTATCTCATGTATTACCTAACGCACCAGTATTGTATTCTGGAAGATTAATAATGACTAAAGTACACAAATCTATAAAACTTCTGCTCAAATAAGGCTGCTCCATCTTTCATTATCTCCTCGCTCCATTCACGCGTGCCAGTGCGTCAGAGCAAACAGTCTCTCTCTCACGCGTGGGCTCGATCGCCTCGAGTTTCACGTTCGAGCGATTCGTTAAAGTCGAGCCTGCCTGCCGCATATTAAATAAGTTTCTTGTTATTTAAAGCTCCGTAGTGCAAAGCTATACACTACACATATCGAACTTTTCGATACGTTACTACTAGGGGAAGTAATCGTTACCACGGTTAAGGTTTGATGTAATTTCTATTTTGTTTCCCACCAAGTGATCCACCTTGCTGTCTAAGAAATAAAGCTGTGGCATGGACCAATCGTTTGTACCCACCCCAAATGCCAGAGATAAGTGATTGGGAGCAGCTTCTCTGGTGGTCGCTATGGAAATGGCTATGTCGGTGTTTCTCTGCACGATAGTGTCTGCAACGATGATATCTGCAGCAGAACAAGGGTATAGTATAGCCGTTAGGATCAGCAAGCTGAAGTGGCAATGGGCCGGTCACATAGCTCGCAGAAACGACAACCGTTGAGTAAAAAGTTTCTCGAGTTGCAGCCACGTACAGGCGAACGCCGTGTGGGACAACCCCTGACAAGATGGAATGACGACCTGCGCAGTGTTGCGCGAAGTAGATGGAAGCAGATGGCTCAGGACCGAGTTTTGTGGCAATCTTTGGTGGAGACTTGTGATAGGCTCAAGGATGATGATCACCAGTACGAGCGTGTTGAGTGCGGGCAAACCTTGCTAGCGCTTTTTTGAAGAGGTCTATAGGATGATGAAAAAAAAAAGGATACACAAAGGATATAAACATAAAGTATTAGAAAAGATAAAACGGATGTTTTTTTTTTTTTTATAGAAGAAGGGGCAAACGAGCGTGCGGCTCACCTGATGGTAAGTGATCACCGACGCCCACGAACATCCACAACACCAGAGGAGCTACAGATGCGCTGCCGGGCTTTAAGGAAAGAATAAGCTCTTTTCTTGAAGGTCCCTAAGAACTTCGAATTCTGTCGCGATGTACGATGGTGAAACTCAGCAGCTGGGATCAATCCGAAAAGTTCCTCAGAACATTCCCCGTGGAAAATTTTGTAAAAAATGCAAAGAGAAGCAACATCTCTTCGCAAGGCCAAAGGATCAAGCCGATCAGAGAGAGCTTGGTCGCCGACAATTCGAGCCGCTCGACGTTGGATGCGGTCAAATGGAAGGAGTTGGTACTGGGGTGCCCCTGCCCAGAAAGAGGAGAAACGACAAAGGGATTCTTTTTAGCGGTGAACGCGCAAACCTGTGTCTTTTTGGAGTTGAATAGGACCAAATTACGTCGACCCCAATCCGAGACTTTGAATAACAAGGTCTCGACTTCAGACACTAGTTTGTTCCGGCACTCATCGACGTGTTCCCGAGAAATATTCGCACGGCCTGTATATAGGGCATCACCCTTCCTTACTTCTGCATAGCAATGAATGCTACTGATTTGTAGCATGTCGTTGATATGCAGAAGGAACAGAGTGGGAGATAGCACACAGCCTTGTGGAACACCAGCATTCACGGGTTTGGGTTCCGAGCATGCACCGTCGATAACAACCTTGATGCTCCGATCCGTGAGGAAGCTGGTGACCCAGTTGCACAATCTCTCAGGAACCCCGTAAGATGAAAGCTTTGAAAGAAGCGCTTTATGCCAAACCCTATCAAATGCTTTCGCTACGTCCGGACTAACCGCCAAAGCCTCCCCCTTAGACTCAACTGCTTCTGCCCATCGGTGAGTCAGGTCACTGATCAGCTGGTGTTCCTCCAGGTACCTCAGGAGCTGGGTGTTGATGAGTGACTCCATTATTTTAGATAACAAGGGGGCGATGGCAATAGGCCTGTAGTTGGACGGATCAGAGCGGTCGCCTTTTTTGGGTATTGGATGCACAAATGCTGTCTTCCAAGATTCCGGGACGACGCCTGAAGAGTAGGAGTGCCGGAAAGGACGCGTGAGAACCGGTGCCAACTCAGGGGCACACATCCTCAGCACAATTGGAGGATTCCGTCCGGCCCACGCGACTTATGAATGTCCAGGAGCGGAGTGCCTTTCGCACTGAGCTCTGCAGAAACTGAATTTCCGGCATGGAGCACTTACACCACGGGATGGTAGGTGGAGAGTTTCCCCGGTCATCAAGAGTCGAGTTGGATGCAAAAAGAGAGCCCAAGAGATCGGCTTTCTCTTTTTCAGTATGGGCCAGCGAATCATCCTCCTTGTGTAGAGATGGGAGAGATGGCTGACAGAAATTCCCTGGACAGCCTTGGCGAGAGACCAGAATGCGCGGGATCCCGATGGGAGGCGAACTAATCTCTCGCCAATTCAGCCAATGTGCTTTAACTTTGCCGCAGCGATAACTCTTTTGAAGGACCTGGAGGCAGAGTTGTACTCGTTTTAAGAGCACTGGTTTTGCATCCCGAGACGCCGATGCATCGGCCCAGGCCTGGTAGCACTTCCGCTTTCGGCGTGACGCTATTTTGCAGGTGCGACCAAACCAAGGCTGGGATTTACCTCCGACAGGCACTGCAGAGAACGGAATAAAAGTTCCATTCCCTGAAGTACCACATCGGTGACAGAATCTGCAACGGCGTTGGGATCATCCAGCGAGAAGCAAACCTGCCCCATTGGTAGGAAGCAAAGAAAGACCGCATTCCATCCCAATCTGCCGACCTATAGTGCCACACACGGCGGAAGCCCGCAGATCGCGTTCGGTATCGGCGCGCGATAGGCACTACACTCCGGATCAGACAGTGGTCCGACGAGCCAAGAGGGGCATCGACTGAGACCAAACATCCGTCCGGGTGTGAGGTCAGCAAAGGTCCAACAGGGAAGGTGTATGACCTTCCACGTCTGGGATCCGCGTCGGCGAGGTTACCAGTTGTGTCAGGCCATATGCTAATGCAAAGTCGTGAACAGATCTCCCCGCATGATCGTTTATGCGAGAACCGAGCCAATCGGTGTGGTGGGCATTAAAATCACCGAGAATCACGATCTCTGCGGATGGGATCTGTTGTAGCACGAAATCTGTAGCCTTTTGGATGTGGTCGATGAGTCGGTCAGTTACGGTATTACCGCTATGGGACCTGTAAAGGCACGCATAGATGCGCGGATGGTCGTCGCTGTCGATGCGCAGCCAAAGTGTAGATAGGTCCAAACCTTCAAGACTACCGAGGCGTCGAGAACAGATATCATCTCTGACGTATACGCAAACTCCGGCACGGGGCACAAAGGAGTGTTCCAGTTTGTACCCCGGGTAATGGAGATAAGAGGTATCAGCCGGAGACGATATCTGAGTCTCTGTAAGAAAAAGCAAGGCTGGCTTCGCCGTTTCGAGATGGTAATGAACGGCGCTAAGGTTCGAGTGAAGTCCCTGATATTGCAGAAATCCACGGCGAGCGCGGCAGGGGTGCCATAGTTTCCTTGCTGCGTTTGCCTCGAGTAGAAAAGAAAGAGAGCGGAATATTGCCCCCCCCAGAATACGCGGGGCAGACTGAGCATCCACGATTAGGTAGCCTAGGAAAGCCTGAACGTGGATGCTCAGTAAGGGATTCTCCAGAACCGTAGGTACAGGTACCCTCCTGGGGTAGCTCAAAATTATATACTGCTACCATATTTGGGGAGGGGGGAGAGGGAGAGGGCCTCCGGTTACCTCACTCACCGCACGAAACGCAGAAGCACAAGATGCCTCTACTTCACGCCGGTATTCTGCGAGGCCGTGGTACTTATCCGGACGAGCCGGCCCATTCCTGCGGCAGCAAAAGCCGCCGCTTGGCTCTACCACGTTATTTCTACAATTTTTTTAAATACTGTTAATATCAATCTGTAAAAGTTATTAGCATGTAAATAGTCCACTGCTGGACAACGATATTTTCCAATCATAGGTCTATGTAATTTTGACCTGTAATTTTTTTTTATTTTTAATATTTTTATTCAAATTTCGTTTTAAGTCTGTTTCTTTATTAGTAAATATGCACGTGAAAGTAATAAATCTTTAGCATTTGTAAATCTCAGCAAACCATCCGAGCGTAACTAGTTGTAATCAATTATAGATCATTCCACAGATTAATTACACAAACAGATAACATTAGTTACGTGTGCCGACACAACTAGGCATTCTGATAATTAAATCGAGACATATTTAGCTCCTGGTAAGTGTAACTTATTTATTTGAAACTAATTAACCATTGACTTTGTTCTCTTGGATTCAAATCAAATCTTCCATTGAACTTACATTTCACTTGTCAAACGTCATTTTTTTTAAAACCTACCTCCGTTTAGTAATTAGCTTCCTCTGTCGAAGAAGAAACAAGCGAAAGAAACTCCGAAGGTATCCTCTTTAATTGTATTTTTTTTAAATAAAACTTTTTAATAGAATATTAAAATACTTTGTCTTGGGAGCGAACAACTCATGTCATGATTATCTAAGTTAAAAAATGTAATGTTGTTGTAACATTTTGTAACTATAAATGTTCCATAGCTGAGCAAATGGCCTCATACTTCCGAGAGGAGTTTAGAAAGGATGAAGTTCATCACCTCGCTCCAGTGCTGGTTGGCAGACTACACGCCCTCGTCATATGTTTATCACATCATCATAAGTAAATTGCACACAGACAAACATCCAGACTGTGTGCCGTGGTAGCCTAGTGGTCAGGGCGCTCACTTAGGATCATAGAGCGCAAGTGACCTGGGTTCGATTTTCGATTGGGCCCGGTCCCAGCACCACTAAAATTGTTATAGCAATTTTAAGTGCTGTATTTACCACGTGCTCGGCGGCGAAGAAAAAGTGCTGTATTTACCACGTGCTCGGCGGCGAAGAAAAACATCGTGAGAAAACCTGCATATCTGAGAAATAATAAAAAAAATATATTATTTCGAGGATATGTGAAGCCCTCCAACCCGCACTAGAGCAGCGTGGCGGGCCATTCCCGGCTCTTACCCCTCTCAGATATTTAGGAAGGAGGCCTTTGCCCAGCAGTGGGCACTTACAAGCTGCTACTTTACTCTTTACTAAACATACAGACATACGTGTCCCATGCGGGAATTGAACACGCGATCCGCAGATACGCAGCCAAACGCATAGCCACTATGCTCCCTAGGAAAAAAACTGAAAACATTTGGATTTATACAAGTTCGATTGTGCGTCAAGAATGTAATCTGATACAGATATTTAAAAAAATAAATTTTTATTTACCGACACTTGTACCAAGTAGGATATGAAAAACAAAAGCGTTATTTCAGTTACAGAACATACTAATATATTGAACATATAGGCGACTAGTTAAAAGATTGGAATCAAAGCAGTATGTATAAAAGTAAAAAAAGTAAAATGCCGTGGTCTAAGGCCTAGTGGTCAGGGCACTTTTTTTACATAGAGCGCGAGTGACCTGGGTGCGATCCCCGGTGCCGGCACCACTAAAATTGTAAATAGCTATTTTAATCGGCGAGAAGGGCACGCCAAGCCCCACTGGATGCCTTTGCAGCTGTGAGCACTTACCGGCTGCTGTTTTACTATACTGTCATGTATATATTCAGGTGTGTGGTATTTATCTTGTAGGTATGTATTACGATGAAACGATATGAAGACGCTACCATAAGTACTGTATAAATCGTATTAAAAAAAAAGCCCATTTCGAATCTTTTTCATTACACAACAATGAAAGCTTTAAAAGTTTGCAATAATCTAGGGAGAATGTATTACATTTTAATTATGTTTCGTTTGCATTATTAGGTAGGGCAGAGGTGCGATGAGCCGGAAACGATCTCGAGGCCCACCGGATATTCCATCGTCCATTACACTCAACGTTCACTATCAAATATTTTTATGTTAAATTAAAGCATCTTCGTAATATTTCCATTTAATTTCTATTAAGAGTTGTACCTTACAGTACAGTTGTACATTTCATTATTATTTATTTTACAAACACCATTAACACGGGGAAGTAGGTGAGGTAAGTGCAGGGTTCCCAGCTTGTCGTTGGGGGGGAGGCTAAATATCCGTGGCTTGGTTTAACGCGGTGAACCAACATGGCTGTACTAGTGTAGCACGGACGTCTGGCCTGCGGTGGCCGCTCCGTGAGGGTCCGTTTTAGTGTGGGGGGAGTGCATGCGTCGTTGCTTTGCACCGACCTCTCCTTGCCTTCCACAGCCGACGCGGCGTTGCGTGTGTTGACCTGACTGAGATGGGGCCGCGGGGGCAGAGGAGGAGGAGGGGTAATACCAACATTACGGTACGCCGCTCTTCCTTCTTCTTTAATGTCAGATAGTCAACCAAAAACCAATTCCGCCCCGGGTCGCGGGAGTGCTGGTGCTTCCTGTTCCTCATGAGCTCCGGGTACTGGACTCAGTGGGTCCGTTGCCCACGTGGGCTTAAGAGGCCGAGTAGGAAGGTGCGTCCGTATTGCGGCGCGCCTTTCTAGGAGCAATGAGCCGAGTTCGGATGGTTTTAGACCCATCAGTCGTGTCACCAGGGTCTCGTTCACTCTCGTATCTGTATATCCACTTACCAGGACATGGGGTTATCCCAGTTTGGAACTGGACTGTACGTGTCCGATATATAGTAACATACTATAAGTAACATTTAAGGTATAAAGTAGCTGCCTGTAAGTGCCCACTGCTGGGCAAAGGCCTCTTTCTCAAATGTCTAAAAGGGTTTTGATTCCGGAGAGGGCCCGTCACGCTGCGCCAGTGCTGGTTCGTGGGCTGCGCATAATAATATTTTGTTTTTATTATTTTTCATACATGCAGGTTTCCTCACGATGTTTTCCTTCAACGCCGAGCACGTGGTAAATACAGCACTAATAATTGCTATAAACAATTTTAGTGGTGCCGGCACCACTAAAATTGTAAATAGCTATTTTAATCGAGAGAAGGGCACGCCAAGCCCCACTGGATGCCTTTGCAGCTGTGAGCACTTACCGGCTGCTGTTTTACTATACTGTCATGTATATATTCAGGTGTGTGGTATTTATCTTGTAGGTATGTATTACGATGAAACGATATGAAGACGCTACCATAAGTACTGTATAAATCGTATTAAAAAAAAAGCCCATTTCGAATCTTTTTCATTACACAACAATGAAAGCTTTAAAAGTTTGCAATAATCTAGGGAGAATGTATTACATTTTAATTATGTTTCGTTTGCATTATTAGGTAGGGCAGAGGTGCGATGAGCCGGAAACGATCTCGAGGCCCACCGGATATTACATCGTCCATTACACTCAACGTTCACTATCAAATATTTTTATGTTAAATTAAAGCGTCTTCGTAATATTTCCATTTAATTTCTATTAAGAGTAGTACCTTACAGTACAGTTGTACATTTCATTATTATTTATTTTACAAACACCATTAACACGGGGAAGTAGGTGAGGTAAGTGCAGGGTTCCCAGCTTGTCGTTGGGGGGGAGGCTTAATATCCGTGGCTTGGTTTAACGCGGTGAACCAACATGGCTGTACTAGTGTAGCACGGACGTCTGGCCTGCGGTGGCCGCTCCGTGAGGGTCCGTTTTAGTGTAGGGGGAGTGCATGCGTCGTTGCTTTGCACCGACCTCTCCTTGCCTTCCACAGCCGACGCGGCGTTGCGTGTGTTGACCTGACTGGGGTGGGGCCGCGGGGGCAGAGGAGGAGGAGGGGTAATACCAACATTACGGTACGCCGCTCTTCCTTCTTCTTTAATGTCAGATAGTCAACCAAAAACCAATTCCGCCCCGGGTCGCGGGAGTGCTGGTGCTTCCTGATCCTCATGAGCTCCGGGTACTGGACTCAGTGGGTCCGTTGCCCACGAGGGCTTAAGAGGCCGAGTAGGAAGGTGCGTCCGTATTGCGGCGCGCCTTTCTAGGAGCAATGAGCCGAGTTCGGATGGTTTTAGACCCATCAGTCGTGTCACCAGGGTCTCGTTCACTCTCGTATCTGTATATCCACTTACCAGGACAGGGGTTATCCCAGTTTGGAACTGGACTGTACGTGTCCGATATATAGTAACATACTATAAGTAACATTTAAGGTATAAAGTAGCTGCCTGTAAGTGCCCACTGCTGGGCAAAGGCCTCTTTCTCAAATGTCTAAAAGGGTTTTGATTCCGGAGAGGGCCCGTCACGCTGCGCCAGTGCTGGTTCGTGGGCTGCGCATAATAATATTTTGTTTTTATTATTTTTCATACATGCAGGTTTCCTCACGATGTTTTCCTTCAACGCCGAGCACGTGGTAAATACAGCACTAATAATTACTATAAACAATTTTAGTGGTGCCGGCACCGGGAATCTAACCTAGGTCACTCGCGCTCTATGATACTAATGCCAGCGTCCTGACCACTACCACGGCTCAACATTTAGGGTATCCTAACTCATAATTCATTATTTGCCAGAATATTACACACGAGACAACGAACTATTACGAGTTATCCTGCGTATTGTTGAAATTAATGTCTGTAATTACGTGCTCGAGAATTGTATATGTCGGTGCTAGAAAGGTAATTACGTAGTAATTACATATGTAATTACATATAAGCAAGGGACAGTGTTATCAGAACATGTAGATATATTTATATATAAGCTTTCGTAGCCTAGTGGCTAAAACGTTCGATTTATATGGCACTCGAATGACTTGGGTGAGACACCAGAGGTGCTGCCGGTGCGTTGTCGGCCTTTAAGGGTATTCGGGAGGATTAGAAGGGGGAAGGGGAGGGAGAGGGGGCCCCCGGATACCTCACTCGCCGATCGAAATGCTGAAGCAAAAACGCCTCTACTCTTTCGAGCAGCAGCGAAAGCCGCCGCTTCACGTCTACCACGTGTAAGAAACCTACATAGGATACACATTGCGCCATCTGCCGGTAGGGGTTGGAAAATTTCCGCATGGCCTAGTTAGTTATTATACACACATCTACGATGTGAACAGGAGCTTAAATTACTGCGCCTAATATGGAAAATGTTGCCGCCATTCCTCTGGCAAATTTGGCAACAGTCCGTGCCTGTTCCCTCCGCTAATAGCTTTATAAATCGTCGTGATTCTGGCAAACAGAGTACGGGGGTCCGAAACTCTTTATTGCTACTAATTCAGACAAAGTAATGGCCCGCCCTTCGCAATTTAAAAAAAAAAAAAACTTGAAATTTTATCTGTATGCGTTATTTTGTCAGTATCTTAATTAAATCTTTAAAAATCTTTTTACTATCTGATATACGGCCTGTGTTTTGCTCCGAAACTCGTACATTTTATAACAAAGGACCGAGAGCACTATCACGAATGGTTTAGCCTTTTCAGGGCAAAAGGGTGAACGAACCAAATCTTAACTAGATTTTTGTTTTTTTTAAAGATGTTTTGATGATGTTGATGTTTTGTGTTTGCCCTCTTAGCTAGCGGTTCACCTGATGGTAAGTGATTACCGTGGATCGAGTACACCTGCAGCAGCAGAGGGGCTGCAGACGCGTTGCGGGCCTTCGAGGATATTTTGGAAGGTGGGAGGGAGGATGTGGAGGGTGATTGGGAGTCCAGGTATCTCACTCGCCGATCGAAATGCTGAAGTAAAAAACGCCTCTACTCTTTCGAGCAGCAGCGAAAGCCGCCGCTTGGCTCTGTCACCTACGAAAGCTTCTAGTCTATTGGTCCTGGAATATCTTGATCGGCCTGTTCGTGTATTCTATGTTATATATACAATAATTTTAATACAATTCAAGTATCAATTCAATTTCACAAGTCCTTTATAGTAAAATAGCACTCTATAAATGAAAGAAGTCTAATTTTCTGCGAACTTTTTCTGCTCCCATAAGCCTCTCAGAAACTGATTGTGTAATCTTTCCTTCAGTGTTCAGATGACGGCTCGGTGGTGCGGTGCGTTTAGCTGCGCCGCTGTGGACCGCGGGTTCGATTCCCGCACGGGAATGGTGGTGTCTGTTATCTGCCTCCGCATCACAGGAAACTTTGACGACGAGTCTAGTTTTGGGGATCCAAAGCATCGGCCTCGACTCACTCTTGGTCGGTTTTTATAACTAAAAATAAATTTCAACCTACTACCTCTTTTTTTTATGGAAAAGTCGGCAAACGAGTATGCGGTTCATCTGATGGTAAGTGATTACCATCGCCCACATACATCTGCAACACCATAGATGCTGCAGGTGCGTTGCCGATCTTTAAGGATATTTGGGAGATGGGAGGGAAGAGGAAGGGAACAGGGAGGGATGTGGGCCCCCGGATACCTCACTCACCGAACAAAACGCAGAAGCACAAGACGCCTCTACTTCATGCCGGTATACCGCCAGGCCGTGGTACCCACCCGGCCCGTTCGAGCAGCAGCACAAGCCGCCGCTTCACGTCTACCACGTGTAAGAAACCTACATAGGATACACATTGCGCCATCTGCCGGTAGGGGTTGGAAAATTTCCGCATGGCCTGGTTAGTTATTATACACACATCTACGATGTGAACAGGAGCTTAAATTACTGCGCCTAATATGGAAAATGTTGCCGCCATTCCTCTGGCAAATTTGGCAACAGTCCGTGCCTGTTCCCTCCGCTAATAGCTTTATAAATCGTCGTGATTCTGGCAAACAGAGTACGGGGGTCCGAAACTCTTTATTGCTACTAATTCAGACAAAGTAATGGCCCGCCCTTCGCAATTTAAAAAAAAAAAAACTTGAAATTTTATCTGTATGCGTTATTTTGTCAGTATCTTAATTAAATCTTTAAAAATCTTTTTACTATCTGATATACGGCCTGTGTTTTGCTCCGAAACTCGTACATTTTATAACAAAGGACCGAGAGCACTATCACGAATGGTTTAGCCTTTTCAGGGCAAAAGGGTGAACGAACCAAATCTTAACTAGATTTTTGTTTTTTTTAAAGATGTTTTGATGATGTTGATGTTTTGTGTTTGCCCTCTTAGCTAGCGGTTCACCTGATGGTAAGTGATTACCGTGGATCGAGTACACCTGCAGCAGCAGAGGGGCTGCAGACGCGTTGCGGGCCTTCGAGGATATTTTGGAAGGTGGGAGGGAGGATGTGGAGGGTGATTGGGAGTCCAGGTATCTCACTCGCCGATCGAAATGCTGAAGTAAAAAACGCCTCTACTCTTTCGAGCAGCAGCGAAAGCCGCCGCTTGGCTCTGTCACCTACGAAAGCTTCTAGTCTATTGGTCCTGGAATATCTTGATCGGCCTGTTCGTGTATTCTATGTTATATATACAATAATTTTAATACAATTCAAGTATCAATTCAATTTCACAAGTCCTTTATAGTAAAATAGCACTCTATAAATGAAAGAAGTCTAATTTTCTGCGAACTTTTTCTGCTCCCATAAGCCTCTCAGAAACTGATTGTGTAATCTTTCCTTCAGTGTTCAGATGACGGCTCGGTGGTGCGGTGCGTTTAGCTGCGCCGCTGTGGACCGCGGGTTCGATTCCCGCACGGGAATGGTGGTGTCTGTTATCTGCCTCCGCATCACAGGAAACTTTGACGACGAGTCTAGTTTTGGGGATCCAAAGCATCGGCCTCGACTCACTCTTGGTCGGTTTTTATAACTAAAAATAAATTTCAACCTACTACCTCTTTTTTTTATGGAAAAGTCGGCAAACGAGTATGCGGTTCATCTGATGGTAAGTGATTACCGTGGATCGAGTACACCTGCAGCAGCAGAGGGGCTGCAGACGCGTTGCGGGCCTTCGAGGATATTTTGGAAGGTGGGAGGGAGGATGTGGAGGGTGATTGGGAGTCCAGGTATCTCACTCGCCGATCGAAATGCTGAAGTAAAAAACGCCTCTACTCTTTCGAGCAGCAGCGAAAGCCGCCGCTTGGCTCTGTCACCTACGAAAGCTTCTAGTCTATTGGTCCTGGAATATCTTGATCGGCCTGTTCGTGTATTCTATGTTATATATACAATAATTTTAATACAATTCAAGTATCAATTCAATTTCACAAGTCCTTTATAGTAAAATAGCACTCTATAAATGAAAGAAGTCTAATTTTCTGCGAACTTTTTTCTGCTCCCATAAGCCTCTCAGAAACTGATTGTGTAATCTTTCCTTCAGTGTTCAGATGACGGCTCGGTGGTGCGGTGCGTTTAGCTGCGCCGCTGTGGACCGCGGGTTCGATTCCCGCACGGGAATGGTGGTGTCTGTTATCTGCCTCCGCATCACAGGAAACTTTGACGACGAGTCTAGTTTTGGGGATCCAAAGCATCGGCCTCGACTCACTCTTGGTCGGTTTTTATAACTAAAAATAAATTTCAACCTACTACCTCTTTTTTTTATGGAAAAGTCGGCAAACGAGTATGCGGTTCATCTGATGGTAAGTGATTACCATCGCCCACATACATCTGCAACACCATAGATGCTGCAGGTGCGTTGCCGATCTTTAAGGATATTTGGGAGATGGGAGGGAAGAGGAAGGGAACAGGGAGGGATGTGGGCCTTCGGTTACCACACTCACCGAACGAAACGCAGAAGCACAAGATGCCTCTACTTCACGCCGGTATTCTGCGAGGCCGTGGTACTTATCCGGACGAGCCGGCCCATTCGAGCGGCAGCAAAAGCCGCCGCTTGGCTCTACCACGCCTGTTATGTTTCCAAAGATACAGCTCTTCAAAAGTTACACAGACGGACCGACCTATGGATAGGTAGCATAGACTTGGTAATAGGATTCCGTACGAAACTTTTAAGTTATTAAATTAGTTTTATCTTTAATTTGTCTCTATAATGTAGGAAATATGTGAGAGCTTTCATTTGAAAGACTCTCTCAAACATCATAGTCTACCAGTAAACAAATGATTAATCACCACAATTGCAGTCTCATGCATCACGGCTACCTACTAACTGTACTACTAAGTGGCCATGGGAGACCACTGGTCAGGGCGCTCACTTTAGTTTCATAGAGCGCGAGTGACCTGGGTTCGATGTCCGGTTGCCGGCACCGCTAAAATTGTTAATAGCAATTTCAAGTGCTGTATTTACCACGTGCACGGCGGTGAAGGATAACATCGCAAGGAAACTTGCATGTCTGAGAAATAATGAAACAAATATTATTTGAATATGTGAAGGCCCCGGACTGGAGCAGCGTGCAGAAGGAGGTCTTTGCCCAGCAGTGGTCACTTACAGACTGCTACTTTACTTTTCATTCTCATCTAATATCTTATTATTACTCACCGTGATTATGTTGATTGTTTACATTCTATATTACAACACACACATTCTAATTTATTTGATTCTGGAACGCTATATTTATATATATAGCAAGTCTGATTATAAAAGATCACCGCTTTGTCCGCAAATATTACGAGAGCACATTATCTTTGTCCGTTGAGTTATTTATAGCGCAGCGACACTTTCATTTACAACGAACCTTCTTGCTCTTTCAAATTTCTCTGGATGCTGTGCTTTTAGAGATTTATATCTATGGTACGAATAGCTTTACATTCAATACATTAACGTAATGCCTTTATTTATAATTCCGTATTCCAATAACATTATAAAATTTAAACATACTTAAATTAAAAAGTGTTCTTGTCTACACTAAAAAATAGTAAAGGTTTGGATACATGATTTAAAATATTAAAATAGTCATCAGTAGATATCTTTAAGGCCAAAGTGAACAGACATCTAGGCAAGCGTGTACCATCCTAGGACTCGTCTTCGCCTTCCATCGGGCAAGATTGAGGTCAAACGTTAGCCAATTTTTCATTAAAAAAAAATAGTAGAGAGCTGAGGGGTATGCAGGTACCATATTTTTCTTTTCTTCAAAGCTTAGCACGCAGTGCACCCTGCGAAATAACAAGGCTATGGCAATAAAATCTATTGAAAAATGCAGAACTTTTATTTTTAATTATAAATGGGAATAACGAGCAACTGCCTCATCTTATGGTATGTGATTACCGTAGCCCACGAATATCTGTAACACCGGACGAGATGCAGGTGCGTTGCCAGTCTTTAAGTATATTTGGGAGATGGGGAGAGGGGGAGGGCTTCCAGTTACCTCACTCACCGAACGAAACACAGAAGCACAAGATTCGTCTTTTGCTGTTGCATGAATGGGCCGGCACGACCGGGTTGGTATCATGGCCTCGCAGAATACCGGCGTGAAGTAACGTATACGTGTATACTGGGGGTAGGCTGCTTCTCTCTCTTACTCATTTCTGCCGCCAAGCAGTGTAACCACAGTTGTGTACGGGTTTCAAAGATATAGCTTGTATAATTACTGGTTATGAGCCATTCATAATCTGTAATTACAAGACTGTGAGTGTATATATGTAATACTGTGATGATATTTTAAGTGTGGTAGAGCCAAGCGGCGGCTTTAGTTGCTGCTCGAATGGGCTGGCTCGACCGGATTGCTACCACGGCCTCGCAGAATACCGGCGTGAAGTAAAGGCACCTTGTGCTTCTGCGTTTTTTTCGGTGAGTGAGGTAACCAGAAGCCCTCTCCTCTTCCCCATCCGCTTCCTGATCTTCCCTCCCACCCAAATACCCTTAAAGGGCGGCAACGCACCTACAGCACCTCTAGTGTTGCAGATGTACGTGGGCGACGGTAATCACTTACCATCAGGTGAACCCCTTGCTCGTTTGCCGCCATCCCAATAAAAAAAAATTATACCTTTCGAACCAGAACACGGCAGTTGCTACACAGATGCTTAGTTGACAGAAATGAGACTGACAGTATTTACCCAGACGCCTCCTAAGCAGAAAAGGATCGTACCACCTAACTCACGATGGTATAAGGCTGCGCTGATAATCTGTGTCGCGGGAATCCGTAACATAAACTGAGCGTAGACCCATATGTTGCATCACACTGTAGCGCAGAAAAAAACATCTAAAATTTTGTTATTTTTTTGTAGTTTTTTTTTTTTTTATTGTTTTCTTAATAACATGATAACTGTGGTGTAATAAATAAAGTTTCTTTCTTTCTTTCTTTCTTTCTTTCTAATGAACTGATTGACTTCAGCTACAAATTCGCAATGTTAACAGGAGTTCGTCAACTGCTCATGAGATCTCATAGTGCCGCAAGTGTAAGCTCAAACACACTCAGAGGCACTCACTTGTCTCTACCTTCGTGTATCAGTTGTAACGCATAGGCGATAAGGACGGAGAGAGGGCTAGATGCAGTGTCTGCACGAGATACAATATCATCATCATCATCATTTCAGCCTATCAGAAGTCCACTGCTGAACATAGGCCTCCCCCAAAGATTGCCACGAAGCTCGGTCCTGAGCCACCTGCATCCATGGCTTCCCGCAACACTGCGCAGGTCGTCACTCCATCTTGTGGGGGGTCGTCCTACACTGCGTTTGCCTGTACGTGGCTGCCACTCGAGAACCTTTTTCCCCAACGGTTGTCAGTTCTGCGAGCTATGTGGCCGGCCCATTGCCACTTCAGCTTGCTGATCTTTACGGCTATGTCGGTTACCTTAGTTCCGCTGCGGATATCATCGTTGCAGACTCTATCACGCAGAGGAACACCGAGCATAGCCCTTTCCATAGCGCGCTGAGCAACTTTGAGCTTCCTCATACGGCCTGCAGTGAAGGACCAAGTCTCGGATCCGTATGTCATCACTGGCAACACGCACTGGTTGTATACTTTGGTCTTGAGGCTTTGCGGTAAACTACAATATATTAGATTAAAATTTAATCTAATTAAAATAATTCGTATCCAAACATTACTTCATAGTGATTAACATGTCTAAAACATATCTGTATTGGCGATATTGTTATATGTGACATTCTGATTAACGAGATAATCCACGTCGGATAACACGAGGTCATTCGACTGACGCGACACTACACTGCAGTGCAGCGGAACGGTTGTAAATCCTACATGAGCCATTGTATTCAGTTTCAATATAGATTAATGTTATTCAGTTTCTATTAGCGTCTAGTTTTACATAAAGGAGACATAATAATATAATTCATTAGATACATGGTAGAGCCAAGCGACGGCTTTAGTTGCTGCTTGCATGGGCCGGCTCGACCTTGGAGAAAAGCGGTGTGAAGTAGAGGAATCTTGTGCTTCTGCGTTTCATTTGGTGAGTCCGGTGACCGGAGGCCCACACTTCGCCCCCACTCTCTCTCTATCTAAATATCCTTAAAGGTCTCCAACGCACCTTCAGCTTCTCTGGTGTTGAATTTGTACGAGGGAGACGGTGATCACTTACCATCTGCTGAGCCGCTTGCTCGTGAGAACAATCTGACAATAACTCACGTCATCCAGTACCAAACTAGGATCACCTCGTTGGTGATCTTGGTAACTGGATTTTCATAACATTCATGACTCGATTACAAATTTTTATATTCATCATAAAAATGGTTGCTCCGTGGGAGTTTCGAACACAAGACAGGGTGCCTTCAAAGCTGTGGGTCATAGGTTCACATGTTGATCACCAATAAATGTCGGAACGACTAAATACCCCACCGACACTCAACGGAGCCCAAACCAAAGATTATGAATAGTAAGAAACATGCCTCGATAAATTTAAAAGCACATATATAGCCATCATTTAAATACACTGACTGAAAAACTGTTATGAGCCATATCAGGACTGATGACACTTAAAGAGAATAGGAAGGTTACAAGTAGGCGGCCTTATCTAGACATCAAACTCTTCCAGGCCAGTTTTTGCGCAAGGAGATTCCTTATAATATACAAAGTTGTGCACACATCATGAATTTTCTATATTTATTTATGTTTTTTAAAATTAAAAATACAATTTATTACCGAACCATATAAATCCCAATAAATAATAAAAATTGATTTATAATTTCACGTCAACTAGGCTCTTCTGTCACTTTACCCCTAACAATAGCTCAAAGTTGCTCAGCGCTCTATGGAAAGGGCTATGCTCGGTGTTTCTCTGCGCGATAGAGTCTGCAAAGATGATATCCGCAGCAGAACTATGGTAACCGATATAGTCGCAAGGATCAGCAAGCTGAAGTGGCAATGGGCCGCCAACATAGCTCGCGGAACTGACAACCGTTAGGGGAAAAAGGGTCTCGAGTTACAGCCGCGTACAGGAAAACGCAGCGTGGGACTACCCCCCACAAGATGGAGTTACGAGCTGCGCAGTGCGCAGTGCGCGAAGTTTGTGGCAACCTTTGGGGGAGGCCTATGTTCAGCAGTAGACTTGTTATAAGCCGAAATGATGAATGATGAGGAATAACAGGCGTTAGTGCTCATATATAAAATTATCTCAGTTATACAAACATCTTATAAATTAAATTTGTTACGAATAAAATTTCAAGGAAATAAACCATGAATAGAAATAAAAATACAAAGAAATGGAGGACTTGTAAACGGGGGGTTAGGGGGACGACGAAAATTATATTCCTCGAGCGTAAACATATCTTGATGGAGAGAAAATGAAACCTACAGTGTGATGATGAAACGCCAACAGACATAGACTACTGTTAAGTGACAGAGGCAGCATAATTTTTTTTTTTTGATAAATCTGACAAAATTTATAAGCTAAAACAAAGTACAGAATAATGACACGTTAAGTAGACCATGAAGGTCTAATATTATCACGAGGTTATATGAAATTCGCCTACCCGCACTGGTTCAGAGTGACGAATCTTTTCTAGCTCCAAATCAAATAATGGAGGGGTTTGCCCAGCATTGAGCGTTTACAGGCTTTAACTTAATTACTTTTTTTTTTTAGCTATAAACCTACTAATTAAATATAAGCTACTACTATGTAAATATAAGCTAAGAATTGATTTCTTGTTGAATTAACATCAGCCCATATTAATCCACTATTAAACATTTCCATAAAAGCGCCTACAAAATCGAGCACGCCTTACGACAATGGACAATTTGCTCATTCTCACGGGGATGGGCAAATGTGTACTTGAGCGCAGTACCGCTACCCCACTTCAGATGATCTAATACTCAGCATCAGTCGGTCGCCAGAGCTTTAATAGTTGGACAGCAAGGTCCACGGCATGCAGGTGAAGTTGATCTTTGGGTTGAAGGCTGCTATTTTCCCCCTCACACCTTAAAACATCGAACTATAGATTGCTGATAGAATTTAGAATTAGGAGGACAGAAACTCTAAACAATTTTCAAACAGGATTAAGGCTGCTGCAACTAAAAGACATCTACTAAAAGACAAGTAAAGTATTCAACTGCTGGGTGAAGGCCTCCTTTCAATATTCAAAACGATTTTGGAACAGAGATTCAGCTTTCACCACGCTGCTCCAGAGCTGGTTGCTGAATTTCACATGTCCACGGATTTATTTTTGTTGTCATGCTGGTTTCTTCGCAAACCTGTGATAAATAAAGCACTTAAAATTTTTATTTTTAAATAATTCACGTTCAAATTAATCTCACGTAGGAACTCATTGGTGCGAACGCTCTGCCTACTGGGGTACCACGGCTCAATAAGCACCTAGCTTAGTATTATGCTACAAAGAAATTTAAACGCTGTTCTTATGTCTGTCACCCCGGCCATGGGTGTCGTAGACTCCCGATTGCCTACATTGAGTCGTGCTGAATAGAAATCAGTGATCTTACCTACCCCAATCGTATATTAGTCTAATCAGTGTATTTGCTATGGTTACTATCTACTAATACCTTTGTTCGTCGGCGGCTGGAAGTAATAACACATCTGTCTACACCGAAGGGATTACAAGCGTAACTTTGTGTTAAGATTCAATAATCTGTCACATAATATATCTGTATCTAATGTAGTCACGAATTGGAAATATAACCGTCTCTGCGTTTAGTTGGTCTGCTCGCCCGGAGAAGGACAAAGGATTGAAGATAATTGCGCGCCGCAGAGGCGAATTTTCAGCTCAAGAAAGTCGAATTGTGATTTGAAAAAACTTTTGTAGCGGAAATAAACCGTAGCTTAGAGTAAAAATATCTATGGTTGCGATGTTATCTATGTAACCATGTGTTTATTTCAAATTTAGATCGTGGTACTGTTATTTAAAATGCTTAAACATTAAAAATCTTCGACTAGACGTAGTTGTTATGAAATCGATTAGTCTTACAGACGTGTTACAGTGGCGTCAGAGTATGTGCTTTTCTTCCCATGAAAGATACCAAACGATAATTAAGTGGACCAAGGACGGACCGCTGCGTCTAAGGCGCGGGGTGCTTGGTACAGCGATCACCACCAACCCAGCCTCCGAGCTGTTATCCTCTTAATGAAAATGAAAATGTGAAATCTCTATGGTATTGGGAATGAAACTATTATTTACGGGTTTTATCGCGTTTAATTTGGTTTTTATATTCCCGGGAGTATACAATATGCAATAGTTTCATTTCAAATGTACAGTGTTAATTTTTTTATTTTTTTTTAATCTACCACCGTTTCGTAAAGAGGCAAGGTCTTCGGGCGAAAAAAGCTCCCTGAGTATCGTCTATTTAACAGATTTCGTACATTACGAATAATACAACATAAAAAAAAACAGAAAAGCAACAAATATTCTCAAAGTCAATTGCTTTACATTTACTAGGCAAACTGAAGTGCTTCACATTGTAAGATAAAATTATACACTAAAAAAAACGTAATATAAAATACAAATGTTGCAGTGGACTATTAACATACTGGTAAGGTAGGTAAGGTAGGTAAGGTAAATTACATCGACACACGTTACCCGCGCGCATATTTCAGCGCGTCAAATATTCACATTCACATTACGCCATATACATGGACGACAATTGCTGCATTCCTAATCCTGCTATTATTCGAGATTAATGTGAAATGTAATTTGCCATTCCGTTTGTTTGAAACGCACGGAATTGTCGTCGCACACGCTACCTGCGAATGACTTGCAAATATTCGTAATGTAACCCATGATAGGTTTATAACGGTTTACGACATCACAATGCGCACAAAAAAAAAACACGACTTCCTTCCTTCATTATTTTCAAGCTTTTAAGCAAACAGCTATGGTGGGACAGCGGCCGCACAGATAACTTATGCAGATACCAGGTCGCAACGTACGACAGTGTATAGTAGAAATTGTAAGTAAGCTATGTTTTGAAAATAGCAGAACAAAAGCTTTAGTATCACGACCTCGCAAGAGAAGAAGTAGAGGCATCTTGTGCTTCTGCCTTTCGTTCGGTGAGTGAAGTAACCGGATCCCCACTCTCCTCTTCCCCCATTGGAGCACTTCCCGCACTCGACGGTAATCACTTACCACCGGGTGAACTGATTGCTCGTTTGCAGCCTATCCCTTAAAAAAAAACGTCTGGGGCGCTCTGGGTCGCGGTTTCGATTCCCGCACGGGTCTAGTATTCGTATAGTCTACAAATAATAGTTCACGGTCTGGGTGTTTGTCCGTGTGCAATTCATGGATGTAAGCTGCCTCCGCGACACAGGAGAAATTCCTACAGAGGAAGGTAACGTTTTTAAAAAGAAAATGTTAAAAAAAAGGAGGTTTTAGCTATGAGTCAGCCCATTGTACCTTTTCTTAGGTTTAATTGCGTAATTGTATTATTTGCTTGCTATGTGTTTTCTTAGTCGAATGAACCTTATTATATCTGTCTATTATTGAACATATGTCAAAAGGAATTTCGTCTCTACGTTTGATATTCATCTAAATCAAATAAATAGATATTACTTGCTTAGAAGGGTAGGAGTATTGTACATCTATACTTACTACGTTGCTTCTATTGTGTTTGTATAAATTCACATTTCAAAGATGTACGCAGCTTTCATTTGTTCCCCAGCCCTGCTCCCCTAATCTTGGCTTTTATATCTTCAAACATTGAAATCTGCTATTGTCCTTCATAATGTTGGGCCACTAAAACACATTTCAGTCGCATGTATTCCTCGTCCTTATCCTTCCTTAACAGTTCACCGGAAGAGGCCTATGTCCTATAGGCCTCTTCCATAAGAAGAGTTTGCCATAACAGCCACGCTCTGCAAGTGGATTGGCAATGGCAGTATCAGACACTTTGCACCTTGGATGCTGCACGTAATCGATATCATTAAATCTGCTCTGGTATTCTTACGCTGATAAATATTTAATGTTTTTCAGGTTAAAGATTAATGGCGAGTGAGGTGAACGAGGGCTATTGCATTTGTTATCGCGTCATTTGTTTTTTCTTTGACACCCTACTGTTGACATAGTGGAAAACTTGAAGTACTTACGTTATATGAGTTCCACCGTGGCACCAGCGCTGCAGAAACAGCACGAAGGATTAGTGATTTGTATGGGGAAGCTACTGTAAAAGAGAGCACGGTACGTTTTTGGTTTCTAACGGCCGGAGACCCAAGTTGACAATGAATAGTTAAAGGCGATCATGGAAGCGGGTCTAATCGCAAACCGAGTTAGAGACAGGCTTCGGTATGAGAGACAAAACAGTTCAAAGCTTGGAACAAATTGGAAAAGTGAAAAATCTCGAGAAATGGGTACCGCATAGAAGCACACCGACAAACGCGCATTGAGTGCTGAATTTTATACGACAATCGGAAACGCTCATCATAGTGGCTGAACCCGAGCGAAAGTTGACTCAGAAAAAGTTACTGGTGAATGTTTGGTGGACCAGTGCTAGTGTCATAAACTACAGCTTCCTAAGATCTCGCCAGACGATTATTGCAGATCTGTGTTGTCAACAATTCCAAAGCATGATGGAAAAGCTAGCCGTTAAGCAACCGACACTGGTCGATTTCTCCAGCCCACTGCTGCTTCATGACAACGCTAGACGGTCGCTAAATTAGAGGAGCTGCGATTGGCATGTCTCCGACACCCATACTCCCCGGACCTTGCTCCAACAGATTACAACTTTTTTCCAAATTTAAACTCTTTCTTGCAAGGATAAAAATTCAATTCCATTGAGACAGTCCAACCCGCCATCAAAGATTTTATTGATTCTCGCTCCACAAATTTTTTCAGCGATGGAATCAATGAACTACCTATAAAATGGCGAAAGTGCATAGATAATAATGGTACATACTTAGATTAATTAAATATATTATTTCATTAAAATAATCGTTTTTTATATATTCCATATAATACACTAATTTCATATGTAAAGACCTTATATTAATGACAGTGGGTTGAAATAATGATTTCTTATATTACGCGATTTTTTTTTAGGATTTTGTCGCATTTAATTAGTTTCGAAACCCCAACGTCTCAGGTGCTTTACAGCACCCGTGGTCACGGGGCACTGAGGTGTTCGACGTCCTATTATTATTGTTAACGCGGGCTACCTTCAGCTTTTAATTATTAAATTTGGTCCGACCTACGCAGAATGAGCTTACAGTATCTCGAGGTCTTACAGTGGTATGCTTGGTTGTAGATTTAATTTTATTTATTACTGGATTCCAAGCAGGTATTACTGTCCAGTCATCTTCTTTATTAAAATAAGGATGTTTTTTGATTTCTGTAGTCACGCGAATCATCCTTGGCAGGAATCGGTGTACTTATGCGAGGATTTGTGGTCTATCAAATCTGATGTAATGGTTGGGGCGATCTAGAATAAGGGCACACTGCAGACTTCCTAGAGCGTCAATGTTTCACCTCGACCTTACAGATGTATTACTTTGCCCTATGTGACCATATGTACTTTAAAGCACTCTGAACGATGGGAACATAAAAACAAAAATTAAACACCATACAATCCGTAAAACTGTAGTTTCATTTAAAGGTTGAATATAATTAGTAAATTCGAACTATCTTATTTCATTGATTAGTGAGTGATAGGATTATGTTTCCTATCTAGGAGACATCTCGATAGGCGCCATGCTCTTGCTTATTTCTGCCACCAAGCTTTAGTGTAATCACTGAGTTTACCAGTTTGAAGCGCACGAAGAGACAATATACTTACCGGCCGTTAAGCATTACATCTTAATTCTCAGTGATGACAACACACCTGTAACCTTGTTTGTTTAAAGTTGGCATTCCATTGGGTTGATTTGTTACATGTCCATGAGCTGTAACTAAATGGGTGTAACCATTTTTAAATGAATATTTAACAGCATTCTTTCAAACCTTTTAGTGGCCGCACTTCCTTCGAGGCGCGAGCACAACACAACTGTACGAAATTACTCGCATTAATTTCAAAGATATGCCAGAGTATTCCGCTTTCGGGGGAAACGTATTTAATCTTTATTTGTTTCATATTCTAGATCTCTCTGTCACTCTTTGACTTTATTATCGTTTCTTACATGGACAGTTGACCTGTACAGTTTTACGAGAAGAATATGCAGGTTACTCGGGTGTGTGAATTGTGTGGGGTGTGCCCATTTTGTGCTTGTAATGATTATTATAAATATGATCACCGCAAACGCTATATGAAACTAGAGCGAGCACCCTGACCTACCACAGATGCTCAAATCAGTGGTCAAAATCAATATTAGTAGGATGGTATGTAGAAATAAATAAGTAATAATATTAAGTTAATAAGTTTAAGTAAATATGAGTTTGATTAATAATTACTATAACAATTTAGAGAGACTTAAAAAATATTTTAAACAAGAAAAACGTTTTTCTATTGGTCACGTCTTAAGTTCTCTCCGGAACATTTCATGCGGGGAAGCTCTTTCAGCGATATCGGTTGTTTATTATAAATAGTGATACTCATGGCGTAGCAATTTTTATTACACGGTGTCAATTCCAGACGTTGGCCGAGAACAAGTCTGTGCGTTAAGAAAAGTTTTGCGCATACAAATGCCGAGGATGGGTGCTCCGACTATTCACCACTATTAAATCTTTATTTTTCCAGCTGGTAGCAATGACACTACTGCTTATAGCATCAGGATGCAGCAGCGTGATTTTATGTTGTGCATGACGAATTCATTGAACGTGTCGTGGTTTCTTCACACGTGTCAAACGCCTCGACGAAATCTGGCGTCAAACGCATCGAAGGCAAAAATCCTAGAGTAGGACCGATTTTTTTTAACTTAACGTTACTTCAAACAACGAAAATTAGCTCTTACGAGATAAATCATATCATAAAACAAATCGACTAGACTTAATCGTATTTTAAAAAGAGAACATCCATTCATTAAGTCATTTTATGGACAAGTATTTTTCTGCTGACGACTAAATTAGTCGGGTCGCTCTTCTCGGCTCCACTTCGCCGAGTCGTTCTGTCCTTTCTCATCAATAAATTTGTCTACCCGTCACGTTCAGACTCAATTTTAGTTGTGCTCTTCATCATTATATATCCTTCTGGTACAGGACGTAAATTGTTAAGGATTTCACTAAATCGCATCAAGTGTAATGTATTTATAATGTATTTGCTCAACATACAACATAATAACTTTTTGTAATGTTTATTTTCAATCCCTTCGTCACAACTACCACATTTTCCGATACTAAGAAATCCTTTATGTTTATATAGATTATTATATTGCAAGTACGAGGTAGAGTCAAACGGCGGCTTTTCCAGCAGCTGGAGTGGGCCAGCACGACCGGGGTGGTACCACGGCCTCGCAGAATATCGGCGTGAAGTCGAGACATCGTGTGCTTCTGCGTTTCCTTCGGTGAGGATCACATTATGTGACATCGATGTAAGTTTGGTTTTCATATGTCAAAATAAAACTCCTCTTTAAAAGTCAGTGCTAATCCCGACTTAATCAGTCACCGTCTCCGATGATTGGTAGTTACGAACCTTTCCCCCTCGTGAAACTGAAAAAAAAATATGTTGGTTTTGACATGATAATATTTATAGGTTTTCGAAACTTATATATGTTTCGTATCGGATCAAAATAAGCTTTGCTGAATGGTTATACGATCTACGGTCGTGAAAACTTATATTTATCCATTATGAAAAGTTAGTTATAAAGATGGTGGAACCAAAAAAACTTTATTAGGCGTCACTAGGATATACAAAGATAAAAACCTATCTTTTGCAATTGTCATAGTTCATACGATGTCGCCAGATTGGAAAGAATATGTTACCATACTTAAAAAAAGATTTCAAATTTCTAATTATTGCAATACCTTTGAAGCATAGCATATTTTACATTGGTGGTAGACCCCTTCTCAGGTTGGAAGTCGTCTGGGTGAGCACAACCCTCTTACCTATTTCTGACACCATACAGTAGTTTCACAACTGCCGTGTTCCGCTTTGAAAGGTATAGAGAGCCAGTACAGCACCGGACTGTTAGGGATTCCATGTTTGTCCTCAGGGATGACAAGGCATCTGTAACCACCTTCGATTGGAAGTTGTTTGCAGATCATTTTTCACACTATTAAAAAAAAACTCCTAGGATTCGAACCCAAGATCGAGGATCGTGCGCGTACTCCACCGGCTAGCGGACGGGCTTAACTTTCGAGCACGCGGACTCTGTCGCGTATTGTTAAGACTCTATGGCCGCCTTACAGACTCCAACGTCGGGTTCGTGAACTGCACCGCACCGTTCACGAAAAATCATCACATTACATTTGTTTAAGTAAGTATCACCACAAGCCCGCCAGCCCGCACTGGAGCAGCGTGGCGGGCCCTTCCCGGCTCCTAAACCCTCTCTGATACTCGTATTTGAGAAGGAGGCCTTTGCCCAGCAGTAGGCGCTTATAGGCTGCTACTTTACTTTACTAAGTATCACCGACATTCTATAGTGCTGAATTCGTATATTTACTTTACAAAACGGACATAAACAATAAAGAGGGGTCTTCACTGAATTACATTGTGGAAATTTGGTTAATAATTTGAACGATACGATCGTGTATATGGCCGTGTGAAATGTGCTTTGTGGAATATTGTACAACGGAACATATTTCCGTTAGTTCATTAAATGAACGTATTCAGCTAATAAAAAATATAACGTAACATACCTTTTGACAACGGATACGATAAAGGAATATAATATGTTTTTAATTATGTGAGTTAAAAGTATAGTGTTTAATGATTTCTTGTATTTACGCTAACACATTTGAATTATTTATGGAATTTATCGCGTTTAATTTTTGTTTTTATGCTTCGAGAGCTTTACAGCATCTGTGGTCACGTGGGTTCTGAGGTGTTGGACGTCCTGATGCTATAGTTAACTGCATCCGGAGAAGAAACCGGCGAAAGAAGCTCCGAAAAGACCTTCCTCTTTTTTTTGTAATCTTTTCAAAACAAAATGTTTTAATAGTACAAATATATTACAACATTTTTTCTAGAATCGTCCCATCCCATCATATCGCTTTTTTTATATACTTTTTATTTAACAAGTTTTTGAAATCTTTTTGAAGAGTACGAACTTACTGGGAATTTATTGTAGAAACGTATATATTGTGCTATGATAGTGTTCATGACTAGTTTAGTTTAGTTTAGTTTTCTGCCACGCACTTCGACTTTGTGGAATCAGCTGTCGCTAGCAGTATTTCCGAACAGTTACGACTTAGGGACCTTCAAGAAAAGAGCTTATTCCTTCCTTAAAGGCCGGCAGCGCATCTGTAGCTCCTCTGGTGTTGTGGATGTTCGTGGGCGTCGGTGATCACTTACCATCAGGTGAGCCGCACGCTCGTTTGCCCCCTTCTTCTATAAAAAAAAACTATAGAGTCTAATAGCCGGTATATAACAACTTGAGGTAATAAGAACATGTAACTAGGACCTTAATACATATTTCTCAAATTGTTGCTTGTAATTTGATGGAGTTTAAAAAACAAGTTTTTATTTCGTTGACCTTGTCTAATGGCTTATTCATTGACTATTAAAGTTATGACGTCAAATCCTTTATTTGCCAGTGCCAGTATATGCAATAATTTGTTGAAATATTTAATTTGCGATATTAAATTTTCGACGACTTTTTTTTTTTTTGCGGAACTCAAACACAAATCCACCGAATGAGGGGCGCTTACAAATTGAAGACAAAGGGCGTTTATGGTTGAAAGAAAAAGATAACGTTCACAAAGTCCACCCCCCTACCCCCACCTCGGCCGTAAACTTTTAGCTGTGGCTGTCACTGGAGTTGTTTATCATTTTGTGCAATAATTAAAAAATATACTTTCATTTAGTAATGCGGTACATTACGTTTGATAACGAACATGTCCTCGAAGCCTTATTCATTTGGGGTTTCGAGAGAGCTCGGAATACTAATATGTGTAAGAGTTGTGTGAACCTCAAGTAATGTTTAGGTACGATGGATTATTGTACTGCCTCTGTATACCTCTCTAGCCGGAACACAAAAGTTCTTGCAATGCTGTTTTGGCGGTGTACATTGGTAAGAATGGGTCTTTCCCAGGTACCCTACCCACACGTCTTCTAGGCAGAGAAGGACTGTGCCATCTAGTAAGATGTAAGAGGGAATATTCTGTTATTCTCTAAAGATTGCACTGGCTAAAGAACAAAGCTCAAACCATTCGAACAAGCCGTTACCAATTTTGAACTCGGTAGGTTAACTCTTACATCACCGAAACGTCGAGAATATAAAGAGGTAAATTAAACGAAATAAAATCCATAAATAATGGTTTCATTTGAAAAGAGAACTTTGAAAAAGTGAAAGAAAGAGAGAAACAAAAGTACTTTATTCATTGCCACATCTCAAGCAACACATAATGAAACTGAATTAACATAACAAATGGATTTATAGAGTTGCAGCAACAAAACGGAACACGACTCAGCTTAATGCAGTGCTAGTGTTGCCAGAACTACTGTGCTCTGGTATTCTGTCGGCACCGTGGATATTTTCGCGAGCAGTCGTGAGGCTTCACCTAAATGTAATCTATGAGGTATACAAATGGGATCAAAATATAAATAACAAAAAAAATATTAATACCTATACCTACCGCACAATGCGGCGGTGGGTATAATTATATATATATATAATTTTATTATTTTGTTGTAGTTCAAAGATGAAGCATCTGCAGACGTAAGCACAGCGCGACAGTAACCGCAGTTTGAAGCTTAATTATAGCTCGCTGAAGAGGAATCGAGCACAAAATCTTAAAGAAATTCCATTATATAAATAAAGTAGTCTGGGACGCCCCCCCCCCCTCCCCCCACAACATGGTGCGATGACCTGCACAGTGTTTCCGGGAGTCGATTGATGAAGGTGGCTCGGAACCGAGCTTTGTGGAAAGTTTTTTTATGGGAATGACGGCAGACGAGCAAGCTGTTCAGCTGATGGTAAGTGATTACAGTCGCCCACGTACATCCGCAACACCGGAGGTGCTGCAGGTTCTTTAATGCTCTTTGGGAGATGAGGAGGATGAGGAGAGGAAGGGGAGAGGAAAAGGGAAGGTAAGGGGTTGGGAAGTGGATGGAGAGAGGGATGGGGAGGATAAATACAAGAGATATTATTACTTAATGATTACTTAAAAATATTACTAACACATGCACATGCTCTCGTACTAACACACACATGCTGCCAACACACGCACATGCACACACACAGTGATATGAGTATTTGTGAAAAGTGAGTGAAAAGCTTAGTCTAGAAATTTTGAAACATATGATACATAATTCTATTGATCGGTTTTATTAATACATTTAGTTTGTATTAGCAAGGTTTTGATTTGTTTTGTTCAAGAGTTCGTGTTAGAAATTGACTGATGAAGATGTTGTGACGTAATTAAATTAACTTGTCTAACTTACCCGACTCACAGTCTTTACTTAATTCGAGCCTTTGCTGAGATTTATGTATCGACTATAAAACAACTAGATTTAAAATTAGAATATAATTGAAGCGTAATAATTATGTATAGTAAAGTAAGCTGGGGTAGCTGGGTTAAGGCTTCCTTTCAATTTTGCTTGCAATTCTGCTCCTGTAAAACAATCCTTTTTTATTTATTTACGAGTAAAGTAGCAGCTGGTACATGCCCACAGCTGGGAAAAGGCCTCCTCCCAATTATCTGAAAGGTTTTGAAGCCGGGAAGGGCCCGCCACGCTGCTCAAATGCGTGTTGGCGGACTTCACACGTCCTCGAAATAACATTCTAAAACACGCAGGTTTCCTCACGATGTTTTCCTTCATCGCCGAGCACCTGGTAAACACAGCACTTAAAATAGTTTTATTGGTGCCGGCACCGGTGATCGAACCCAGGTCACTCGCGCTCAATGGCTACCACGGCGGTGTTCTTAAATATGTGGATGTTCGTGGGCGTCGGTGATCACTTACCATCAGGTGAGCCGCACGCTCGTTTGCCCCCTTCTTCTATAAAAAACAAAAAAAAATGTATAATTATTTTCACGTAAATTTTAATAATAACATTGTATTCGTAATTTACAAGTGAATTTAAAAATAAAGTTTGAGTGAAACAACCACTCTTTGATGTGGAATATTTTCTTCAAATTTAAATGGGACCACTCTCGAAGTGAAGCCCATTCAATAAAACAAAAGTATCATGACAATCGGTACATCCAAAAAATATTGTTGAATTGATAACCTCCTTTTTTGTTGTCGGTCAGTTGAATACCACAGTTACCACATCTTCATCAGCCCGTATCAACGTCACTGCTAGACAACCCTATCCAAGTGAACAGAAGATGATATGCCGTACGTGCAAGAGTTGCTCGAACTCACCACGCCCGCACCAGAGAAGCTGCCTGTCAGTAATCCGTGAGATATGCGAATGGATTCATCACCATCAACCAACTGCCGGAGTCTCGTCGTATGCCGAAGCGACCTGTATGGAAGGTTTATAGTCCTGTTAAGGATGTCGATAAAGTCCTTTTAAAAAATATATTTTCTATTGACACAGTGAAGAAATAGTATAACAGGAAATAGAATATTAAATGATTTTGTGTCCTTTGCGAAGTTCGAAAACTATAAAATCCAAACTACGAACTAATAAAAGAAAGTAAGTCAATGTATATATAATATGTATGTATAATTCTGAAGTCTCGGGCAATGCACTACGCGGTCCGCGGTAGGAACGAAAGAGCTTATAAACACTGCGTTAGTAAGAGCGGGGTTATTCGTGATTGAGCCGCTGCGGAGTGAAGACGTAGTGCGTGTGCTATGAGCCGATATCCGTCTAATGTTATAGTTAACTAAGTGTACCTAAATTAAGTAAACACTACAATTATTATATACAGTTCTAGATGATTCGGATTACTTCTTATTTATCTCTGCCGCCGGACAGCAGTGCTGTGCAATAACTATTGCTTTTGCTTTTGACCATTGTCATCAAGGGACTAGTCGGTTAAATATTTTTTTTTTCATGTAAAAGGGGACAAAAGTGCTAGCGAATCACCTGATGGTTAGTAGTTACCGAAGCCCGAGGTCTATCTGTATTACCAGAGGAGCTGCAGGTGCGTTGCGTGCAGTGCTTAAGGATATTTGGGGAGAGGGAAGGTAAGGGGAAGGGGGGTGGTTACCTCAATTACTGAAAGAAACGGAAAAGCACAAGATGCCTAGATACAAACTAACAAAATTTAAAATAAATAGCCATTTAAGGTTTTAACGCTTTATCTGAGATCTCATAAATTAAAATTCCAATTTAAGTTTGCTTTTGTAATGAAAGAAAAGGATGAAACAATGCTAGTCTCGCTGTTTTCTTTAAATTTATGGCAGAGAAAGTGCGAAGGAGAAGGATAATCCCCGCCAGATCGGGCGTTCGTGACCTGGGGAGGACGTCCTCTCCTCGGGGTGTAGTTAGGATCTTGTATATATGCAATGGATCCGTAGAATTTTTGATAGTGTGATGATGGATTGTATCATCTTGAGATATGATTTTATGCTAAATTCTGCATTCTGTGATCATATTCTGGATCGCTACAACCATTACATCGCCGAATGTGGCCTGGGATGGTTTGCGAGGTGATAATAACGAAATAAACCTAATTTCATTGAAGAACATAGATCCATAGATATTTATTGACAAATAAATTTAAATCCACCGTCAGTCATACTACCTTATACCACTGAATTCCGTCAGTGTTGATCGGACAAATCGGAAAAAGTATTATTTAAAAAGCTGACGGCAGCCGAGGTGCTGTGAAGCTCCCGCAACGTGGAATGCTAAAGTAAAATGAAGCGCGATAAAATCCGTAATTAATAGTTACATTTCACTTGTCGAATAATTTTTTATTAAATCTTCTATAAACACAAGAAATGAGTAATTTTTATCTAAAATATTGTACGACTGCTAAAAGACAAAAGTATTGAGACCGCTACAATATTTCTCCGCATCTACTCCATTTATTCGATGGTAATATTACGAAGGAATTGTTTTATTACTTCGTTTTATTTTTCAACTCGAATTTCTCGTAGATAATAACTTTCCATGTTGGCAATAAGATGACAAAATAATTTTATGGTAGAATAGTTCATATTTTTGTATCGAATGTTAATTGAGAAGTGTTATTTTATTTTCTCGCTTCGAAAACTGCATGAGACTGGGTATTTAGTATGCTTTGAAACATACAAAATACCCAGTAACATAGCCACATTTCTAACATTTAATAAATTGCCAGCAAAAGTAATATCGTGAATAACTTCAATCGAAAAAGGCTACATATGCGTTGTCACCTCTGAGTACTAAGGTGGAATGCCTCACAGTCCGTCGTTATAGAGCCGAAATAGAGAATAGGTTGGTACCTATCCAGACGAGAGAAATAGAGTAGAGGTTGGTATCTACCCAGAAGACCGAAATAAAGAAGAGGTTGATACCTACCCAGAAGACAGAAATAAAGAAGAGGTTTGTTCCTACCCAGACGACAGGAATATAGCAGAGGTTGGTACCCAGACGACTTTATAAGAGGTTGGTACCATACCAGACGACAGAAATAAAGAGGTTTGTACCTACCCAGACGACATAAATAAAGAAGAGGTTGGTACCTACCCAGACGACAGGAATATAGCAGAGGTTGGTACCCAGACGACTTTATAAGAGGTTGGTACCATACCAGACGACAGAAATAAAGAGGTTTGTACCTACCCAGACGACATAAATAAAGAAGAGGTTGATACCTACCCAGAAGACAGAAATAAAGAAGAGGTTTGTTCCTACCCAGACGACAGGAATATAGCAGAGGTTGGTACCCAGACGACTCCTAAGCAGAGAAGGCGTCTACCACCTAGTTGCTTCTAGACTGGTCGGTATACGCACGCCATCGTTATCTCTAAGTTACTAGTCTTTCGCCATTACGACTAATACCTATTAGGAAAGACCTATGTCTTGTAGGAGATTTGACCAAAATTTTATACGATTTCAAAACGTAACCAGTTGTCCCATCACCGCTCTTTTTATACTGTTCAGCTCTTGAAGCATATATACTGTTTCGAGCTACTGGCTACGAGTTAGATGTAAGAAGGTTTAAATTTTCATTTCATTTCTTCTTGATGCGCTGTCCCACGCACGTGATCTTCCATCGGTCTTCCTGATAGTCACCAATCCTCTGTCGTTTCTTCTTATTCGTCTTATTTTCTTCGTTTTTCTCTTCATTTTCTTCGTGATCTTCCTATTCTTAATTCACTACAGAACGATCCTCAACGCTCTCCAGTGCTCCAGCTTCTTATATAGTTCCAAATATTCGGGAATATTCCAGAATATTCCCGAAACGGCATACAATTTTTATTGAATATTTCAACACTGTAGTTCAAGTGTACGCTTATAATTTATAAAACATTATTTCTTTTGACTTGTCGTTCTAAAACGTAAGTGTCGACAAGAAATTATTGGGCATTCGTTACAATACTGTTAATCTCCTTTTACGAAAGGCATCATCAGATGGGTTTGCAAAAGGCTTCATTTCGACATCGTCACTGAACAATATAAACGTCATTTTAAATCTACCTGCAGACAAGGTTAACGTTTAGACAAGTGACTTATTTCTTGTACCAGACGTCTAGTCCGTTAGTACACACTAATCCAGCGTTTTCTATTTCTGCATGGAATAAGTATTTGTACGATTTATAAATCTGGATTTTTATATATATCGCGTCGACGACTCGGGAGGAAGTCCTACATTGTATTAGTAGAGAATGTATCGTTTAATCGTTAACATTTAGGAATTGAACTGAATCAGACAGCTGTTTAGTTTTGTTGAATGTTCTACGTTACGCTGATAGCCGTTCAAAGTTTAATCGAGTCAGCAATTTGAAACACCGCACGCTCCGTCGACTTAATTCTATTACGTTAGCGATGTTCCCGTGTATCCCGCTGTTTGATTACATCTCCCTCTCCTCCTACCCCCCCCCCTGCCCACTCCCCGAATTAAATTTGCTACATTGAGTCCCTTAAATAAATTAAAACTGGATAATATATGTGTAACAAATAAATTAGATCGTATTGAGACGTCAGTCTGCCAAAACTTTCTTATACTGTATATGATAAAAAACGATAAAGGCTTCGAATATCTCATGGCAAACTCAGCGACGACGCACGCCTCCCCGTGTATCTCCCGGAGAGGTTCAAAGTTGGACCGCGGCAGCAAGGTTGCACTGAGTCGTAATATATCTTTTCTGCTTACATATTGTTGTAATAAGTGTGTGTGCTTATGTATATGTATCATCATTATCAGGAGACACGTTTGTCGTTTGTTTAATATGTTTTTATTCAAACACTCACATGTGTAAGTGTTCGAATAAAAACGTCTCACGTGAATAACAAATGGGCATGTCGCCGTCAACAGGAATCATATATAAATTTTGAACCGCCATTGGTACGAGACCTACGTAGAGAATCGAATCCGGGTCCCCAAACACTGAAGCAAATTCACTAATCACTCGGTTATCGGTAAACGAATATATTTTATAAAACACGGTCGAGTAAGCAATTTATCGAACAAATGGTTTTTTCTTTTAAATGTAACTAAAATGTTTAAATTGATGTCATACTTGAGATCTATTTAAACATTTTAGCTCTTGAATAGGATCATCTTCGTTCAAAGCAATCGCAAATATTCCTTTTGCGTTAATATTCATTGTTTAATTCAAATTGAAAAATTAGCATACAGCGTTTTATTTTGATAATTTAACGTTTATGAAGTCAAATACGTTATCCACTGCGTGAAGTCCATAGTGTATTACAAAAAAATTTCAATAGAAAACTGGTAATGGATATCTTCCATAAGTTTGAATCGAAATGAAGACACTTTCTTTGCCGGCACTGTAGGAAACATTAAGCCGGGGAAGGTTCTTTTGAATTCAATTATTATTGTCTTGGAAAGTCTGACAGTTCAATTACAATGCAATATTGGAAATTGCTTATCTTTGTTATTTAAATTGAAGTCTCCTTGTTGTTTTAAATCTAAAGATAGGAACCTTTCTCAATTTAATCAAAGTTTTTATTTCTCGTATTGTAATTTTACTCGAAATCACTTTGTGTATCACTTTCCCCACGTGTATCATACCTCTGGGTTCAAGGCTATATCAACCGAATTACTACACTAACTAACACAAAACAAACATTCCCTGTTTATTTTCCAATGGGATGGTGGTGTAAATAACGTATTACTTAAATATATAAAAACAAAGGTACAATTTTCTTTTAACCATACCTACTAACTGGCGTACCTCAAGGTGCTTTTCTTTCTCCTGTGTGGTTTGCCTTTTTTATTAATCTCGCCGCATAAGATCTCGCCGCATACGTGCTCTTTCCATTTGTATGCTGACGATTCGCAGCTCTGTGCCGAATCATTATTGAATAATGATTTACAGTTTATATCCGAATGGTCCGCTGTGTATGCCATCGATGTAAATCATTCTAAATGCCAAGCCATATACTAACGCAGCTCTAGATAAGTTTACAGTACAGATATTGTAATTTATACTGTTCCTATGTTAAAAAATGTCGTCTACATATTATTAACTGTTTTAAATGGAATAAAACGCAGGTTTTTTTATGATGAAGTTGGCAAACGGGCAAGCGGTTGCATGCTGCAGGTGCGTTGCCGGCCTTTAAGTATATTTGGAAGATGGGTGGAAGAATGGGGATGTGGGTGAGAAGGGAGAGTGGGGCCTCCGGTTACCTAACGAAACGCAGAAGCACAAGGTGGCTCTACTTCACGCCTGTATTCTGCGAGGCCGTGATACCAATCCGGCCGAGCCGGCCCATTACAGCAGCAGCAAAGCCGGCGCTTGGCTCTACCACGTAAGAAACTGTTGTGAGACTACATTCAAATGACATTAGAAATTCTCTCCAGTCAGCTGTAGTATTGCCTTCCGGCTGCGTGGCCACCGGTTGGTGTGTCGCGCCGGTTGCGCGGAGACGACCCTCGCGCTTCACATTGGACATCGTGTGACACTTTTCACAAAATCTTATCTGAATCACATCCAAAGAATTAATCTATCGCGTCGAACATAGTCACACCTGACACCACGTCACTCCAGCTGCCGGACACAGCTTGTTTTCACTATGAAATAATTTTTGACACAAATCGGTTCGACACCAGTCGGCGCCGCCAAGTAAGTTACCTGGTTAGTGGCTACTACAGCCAAGGAACACTTGCAAACAAAGAACTTCAATCGAAGAAGGTCACTGTTGCGTTGTTACATCTGAGGATCGCGATGGCATGCTTCACACCCCGTTATACTGGCTTTCTTTACTTACCTTTCAAACCGGAATTCAACAAGTGCCAGCTGATCAGTGGCAGATATAAGTAAGGTCCTACTCAGCTGGCTCCCGATAAAGTCCTTGGTCGTAGTGAATCGTTTACTCTACTCTAGGATTTCGTATTCGGCCGGCAACACTGAATTTATCATTTCAACTTTTTAAGTTGATTAGTGATTCTGTAGCTGTTTTACAACTTAAGAAGTGCTTGTCTAGTGGATTTTTTTCTACGGGAAAGGCAGCAAACAAGCAAGCGGTTCACCTGATGGTAAGTGATTTCCGTCGCCCACGTACATCTGCTACACCAGAGGTGCTGCAGGTGCGTTACCGGCCTTTAAGTATATTTGGAAGATGGGTGGAAGAATGGGGATGTGGGTGAGAAGGGAGAGTGGGGCCTCCGGTTACCTAACGAAACGCAGAAGCACAAGGTGGCTCTACTTCACGCCTGTATTCTGCGAGGCCGTGATACCAATCCGGCCGAGCCGGCCCATTACAGCAGCAGCAAAGCCGGCGCTTGGCTCTACCACGTAAGAAACTGTTGTGAGACTACATTCAAATGACATTAGAAATTCTCTCCAGTCAGCTGTAGTATTGCCTTCCGGCTGCGTGGCCACCGGTTGGTGTGTCGCGCCGGTTGCGCGGAGACGACCCTCGCGCTTCACATTGGACATCGTGTGACACTTTTCACAAAATCTTATCTGAATCACATCCAAAGAATTAATCTATCGCGTCGAACATAGTCACACCTGACACCACGTCACTCCAGCTGCCGGACACAGCTTGTTTTCACTATGAAATAATTTTTGACACAAATCGGTTCGACACCAGTCGGCGCCGCCAAGTAAGTTACCTGGTTAGTGGCTACTACAGCCAAGGAACACTTGCAAACAAAGAACTTCAATCGAAGAAGGTCACTGTTGCGTTGTTACATCTGAGGATTGCGATGGCATGCTTCACACCCCGTTATACTGGCTTTCTTTACTTACCTTTCGAACCGGAATTCAACAAGTGCCAGCTGATCAGTGGCAGATATAAGTAAGGTCCTACTCAGCTGGCTCCCGATAAAGTCCTTGGTCGTAGTGAATCGTTTACCCTACTCTAGGATTTCGTATTCGGCCGGCAACACTGAATTTATCATTTCAACTTTTTAAGTTGATTAGTGATTCTGTAGCTGTTTTACAACTTAAGAAGTGCTTGTCTAGTGGATTTTTTTTCTACGGGAAAGGCAGCAAACAAGCAAGCGGTTCACCTGATGGTAAGTGATTTCCGTCGCCCACGTACATCTGCTACACCAGAGGTGCTGCAGGTGCGTTACCGGCCTTTAAGTGTCTTTGGGAGATGGGAGAGACGATGAGAATGGAGATAGATTAGTCGACTTATACGCTCCAGAGGTGGTGTGGGTTGAGGTATAGACTGCTAGACTGGACATACGTAATAGTCAGTCAGTCCATAAGCTATTTGGAATTTTTTTTTATCTCCTTAATGCTATATTAGTCTGTTTTAGTTTTTTTTTGTAAAATATTAATATTTTTTCTTATAATACCAAGTAAAGTTAAAATAATGTGAAAATGTAAAAAGGAGACATCTATTAGACCATTCGTACACAAAAAGGCGTTAAATTCTTTTCTATTATCGTTTGTTTACTTTTCGTCAAGTAGAAGAAGCTTCACCCATTTTATTAAAGATGGCGTTGCTAATGAAGTATTAATTACATTACATATAACAAATTTTTATTACTGTTATTATATAAGAATTTGATTATTTTATTATTTAATAAAAGCATCTGACATTTTTGATATTTGTGAATTGATGCCAAATATGCGCCATCTACTAGATTTTACTGACAACTTCTAAAAAATTTCTTGGTATAGTAGTACTGTTTCACACATCCACGCTAGTATTGTTTAATCACAACAGATGGCAGTTACTTTTGTAAAAGTTCATATTTTTAGTATTACAATAGTAATATTTCGAAATAATCTAAGTCCACTGCTGAAAACAGGCCTCTCCAACAAAACGCTAAAAAAACTTTTTTTTTTTAAACCATACGTTATCTTCCACTACAATTAATTCCACATGAACAAACCGCCCAGACCGGGAACTATGATTTGTAGTCCGTAAAAAATACTAGACCTAGGGTCTAAATGCTTAGCCACTACGCTACCGTGCGCCACCATTCTTAAATTGTTGGCCTATGATCACCAGGCTGGACAACCGCTGCTCCCCATCATCAGTCTGTGGGTCATTTAAGTTTGGCAAATTGAGATGGATTTTCCGTTAGCATAGTAGTCTTACATCTCGAGCAGGTGAAGTTGGCATTTGGCGGGAACGCTGGTACACTTGCACCAATACTTAGTTTAACACTCTTAAGTTATACTTCAGATATTAGATGTTTAAAACTGAAACTTCGACTTTGTGGAATCAGCTGTCGCCAGCAGTATTTCCGAACAGCTACGACTTAGGGACCTTCAAGAAAAGAGCTTACTCCTTCCTTAAAGGCCGGCAGCGCATCTGTATTTCCTCTGGTGTTGTGGATGTTCGTGGGCGTCGGTGATCACTTACCATCAGGTGAGCCGCACGCTCGTTTGCCCCCTTCTTCTACGTAAAAAAAAAACTTCAATATACTTCAGATAGAGTTTCAAATTTAACTACAATAATGTAAAAAGTAATGGGGTTCTACTTGTTTTAGAGTACTTGGTGTCTTCCAAGCGGCTGTATTTGCTGCTGATCGAATATGCCGGCTCGACCGAGGTAGTAGTACCATGGCTTCGTTGCGTTCGGCGAGTGTGGTATCCGGAGGCTCAATCCCATCTCCCCAACCCTGCGTCTTATTCTTCCTCCCATCCCCTAAATATCCATTAAGACTGCCAACACACTTGCAGCTCCTCGGTTTAGCAGATATATGTAACAGTAACCATTTACCATCAGGTGAGCGCTTCCACGTTTTCCTCTTCTCCTTTAAAAAAATATCTTAACTACCAGAAAACATTCACAGTCAATTTGTTTGTAGAGCCGTGGTAGCTTATTGGCCACGGTGTTTGCTTTAGTTTCATAGTACGCGAAAGGCCTGTGCTCGGTGTCGACAATTTCTCTAAGCTTCAATGAAATTCAATCAACTACGTATAAACTAAAATGTACTCTGTGCTCTCCTCCACAACTACGGGAGCCATGTTAAAACTGTCGCGAGAAACTATAATATCACTTTAAAACTGGCAGATAGTTAAACACTCTCGCCATAAAGTACACACAGTATATTCAATTTTATATTTCTGGATTAAAAATTAAGTTATTTAGTAATTAATGAACGAGAAGGATTACAATAGTAACATTTAAAATGGTTCCACAGAATCAAAATGCGAAGCGAATTAGACCAAATCAAAGAGATTCATTAAATTTTTCGAGAGTGTATGGTCTAAAAACTTACAACTGACAGAATTATTGGAACATCGGACCGCTTGAATTATCGCTCAGGGCGGTAGACTTGAGTGTGTCATGCTCTTGTGGGGGCTGGTCATTCCGGGCCTAAAAATCCACATCCGTTTTTTTATTACTGGTTTTTTTTAAATGTAAATATAATTTTAGAATATGCTTTAAATTGGCTGTGAGAATATTCGTTGCTTTTTATTTTAAGTTGTATTATTTGATATGTATGAAATCTGTTAAAAAAAAAATTAAAAGAGGATACTAACACCTATTTGTTCACCCTCAGAGGAACCTCATCGCGAAACGGTGGAAGGAAAAAAAATTACAATTGCAAATTTTTTACGTCAAATAAAGAATTTTTTCCTAATTTCATTTCATTCCGATCAGTGCCCTCTTGCTACAGGTACTTTATTAACCATATAAGTGCAACACAAGGTTGGTGGATTAACATAAGCGTGATTGAATCGGGATTTTTTTTCTGGTGATAATAGAGCACTGCCCGTCCGCTTCGCGTTCGAGGTGTGATATGTTGTTTCGAGGACCCCAACCCACAATGAGCAGCGTGGCAAAACCTTATAGACTCTAAAACTATCTCAAGTAAATACTTTGGAGGTTTCGTTTAGGTTTGAGATATTTACAAACCTTTTTGTTTTTAAAAAGACTACTTGTGAAAGCTATTTATTAGGTTACATTACTAATATTCCTGTTAACCTCTTCAACTAAGCATTACAGCTTGTATCTTGAGTGGTTCAGGACAATAGTCGAATGGCGGGCTCGAACTTACGACGTCATGTTTCGTAGACCGCGCCCTGACCTGGCGCTTGACATTTTTTTTTATTGATTTAAAGACAAAACATACATATGATATGTTGTGATAGGTAAGTAGAGGTAATCAAAGTACGTATTTATTAATAATTAGTCTTTGAGTTCATATTCTCGTCGAGTATACCGCAAAGCCTCAAGACGAAAGTATACAACCAGTGCGTGTTGCCAGCGATGACATACTGATCCGAGACTTGGTCCTTCACTGCAGCCCGTATGAGGAAGCTCAAAGTTGCTCAGCGCGCTATGGAAAGGGCTATGCTCGGTGTTCCTCTGCGTGATAGAGTCTGCAACGATGATATCCGCAGCGGAACTAAGGTAACCGACATAGCCGTAAAGATCAGCAAGCTGAAGTGGAAATGGGCCGGCCACATAGCTCGCAGAACTGACAACCGTTGGGGAAAAAAGGTTCTCGAGTGGCAGCCACGTACAGGCAAACGCAGTGTAGGACGACCCCCCCACAAGATTGAGTGACGACCTGCGCAGTGTTGCGGGAAGTCGATGGATGCAGGTGGCTCAGGACCGAGCTTCGTGGCAATCTTTGGGGGAGGCCTATGTTCAGCAGTGGACTCCTGATAGGCTGAACTGATGATGATGATGATGATGAGTTTGTAAATCGTTTCCAAACAGTGAAAAAAAACTTATTTAACAGTTAATCGTAAAGTGGTTGATCATTTCCAATCGCAGCTATCAGTGAAAATTGCGAGCCTAAATTTGGGTCAATCGATAGGTAAATGATAGGGTAAATAAGCCTCCATTATAGTAATTACCTACAATTCGGAAATTCGGATATTAGTACAAATTAAATGAGTTAGATATTAATAAATAAACACGGTGTTGATGGGAGAGTTTAACCCAAAACTACGCAAACGTACGTGTCAATTCTGGTGATATTTCTTCTACAAAGATTTCGTACTCTGTAATGGCAGAGCAGAGCGAAGAAAGTGGATGAGAATGCACGAACCAACCGTATGAGGTACCACCATAACATTTCATTAGATCAACATTTTTAATTACACTGGAGTAAGCTATGACCATAGTCAGTACGTATGGTAGGCCGGATGGTTCAGTGCAGTAAATACTTTGCATATAAACTGCCCGTAGTTCTCATGCAGGAATTAGATTAACACACGATGCGCCTTTTAGCTACTCAATCTGATATTAAACGCCGGAAGGCCGCGCAAAGTGTATTATGACGGGAATATTGCTCTACTGCCACCGTAACTGGCCTTTGACATTTTGATGAACTATCTCGGATGCAACTATCTCTAGTTGGGGGAAAGAGCTTAATTCGTTAAGTTCCGTGTACAAAGTTAAAATAGTATATATAACCTATAAGAGGAAAAGGGCATTTCTCTCCCACAAGTGCGTAAGCTTTTTCTAGCACCATCTTAACCACTTACCCGCTCACTACTTAATCTAGTATCAATAAATACTATGAAATTAGTAAGGTTGTTTCAATACGCATTATCAAGAGATTAGATTTTGCGATGATCAACCGCTGATCTCAGAGATGGTAAACCATATGGGTAGTATGGTGGTCCTTTCCGTGGTAGAGCCAAGCGACGGCTTTAGCTGCTGCTCTAATGGGCCGGCACGACCGGGTTGGCACCACGGCCACGCAGAATACCGGCGTGAAGTAGAGGCATCTTGTGCTTCTGCGTTTCGTTCGGTGAGTGAGGTAACCGGATGCCCTCGGTTGAACTCGTTGGTAGGTAAAAAGGTGTACATATAATAGTTGAAATACAAGCCTATTGTCTTCAATAAAATTTAAACATTGTTTCGGAAATATTCTGGAATAATCGAAAATAAAAGACGATCGAATTCAGAATTATATAAGGAGCATTGGAGCGCTCCAGGGACAGTTCCGTAGTAAGTGTAATAAGAAAAAGAACAGAAAAGGAATGAAAAGAAGAGGAAATTGAAGAAAAAGACAAGCAGTGAAGGTAAGGTGACCAGGGCAGGAGAAATGCCGAGGATTGCTTACTGGCAGGAAGATCACGTGCGAAGGATAGCACAACAGCGAAGAAACTCTGCACCCTTTATAAGTGGTCAAATAAATAGAAGTTTAAGATACCGGCCTTATACTCTAATCCCGTAACCCGTAACTCGTAACAAAACCATTTGTAATAAATGACCACTGAATATTTCGATGAGAGATCTTTAACGAAAGGTGTCTGGTACAAAACAGTTCAACCAACCCTTCCACGTTCCCTTTGGTTCGAAAAGAGGCAAATAAAAAGGCGTGATTTGATCACAGCCTTAAGACTTCGATCTGGTCACATTCCGTTGAACAGTTTTGGATTTATGATGGGCAAAACTAATTCTCCATATTGCAGTCAGTGTAACATTATAGAAGACGTACTTCACATTACCATGGAGTGCATACGGAATGAGACTCAGAGACGTACTGCCTTATCACGGGACTATGATGTCGGTATTTGTAACAGTATTCTGGCATTCCCTAAATCCGAGAGTGCTAGAATATTGTTTCAAATTGTTAAATTGGGGCTAAATGACAGGTAGATTAAGTTAATTTAATTATGTATCCATAGGACGTAAAATGTATGTATGGCTGATCCGAAAAAGGGCATGCAGCAATGAGGGTGACATGTTCGGTACATACGAACAAACCCTCCTTTAAATAAAGATTGAAAGAACACAATAATTGATCTATGATCTCTGAGTGATCTCGACCACGGCGCCATTGTCCTCAGTTATATCAAGAATATATCAACTGCGCAGATATATTATAGTGCCTTATGAACCACTCCGCGTGAACAAGGAGGCGATAGGAACGGAAAAGTGCGGGGCTCCGAAGTAATTACAATAATGCTCATGCTCTACTAACTGGGATTACGAGCCTGTATACATGAAGCTCATTACGTTACCGCTGAAACTAAGAAGAAGCGAGAGATCTAAATACTACACGGGGGCCTTATTATATTAATCCTCCTCTATGTGGGATTACCATTTGTATCTTTGACTTGGACACTACGATAGGCGGCGATAGGTTCACAATCTGACTCGTTGTCCCAAATAGGTTCTGGTAAAAAGGATAGGAAGGTAGAAGTTTCCGGTTCTCTGATCGCTGTATGCTTGCGATAATCTCTGTGACTATCAGTCCAATTTGTAAAATTGGCTATATAACACCACGCTACGGCACCCAGGAGCGGAGCAGTAAACTTATACCTTGTTGTGCTCATTATATGTATGAAGACGGTAATAGTAGAAATTTAACGCGGCTGAAACCGCGGGACACAGCTAGTTATACAATGTGAGCTTTAAACTTTTACTCTACTCTTGTACCGAGTGGAATTACGGGCGTGATTTCAGTGTACGTGTGTGTTAAATTCCAACAAAGTAGGTTGCTGTATGTGACAGGTATAGAGAGGTAGCACCCTGTTATTATCCCACAGCTGGTCAGAGAATGAGCGGCCAATAATTTTTTTTTTTAGAAGAATGTGGTCAACGAGCATGCGGCTCACCTGATGGTAAGTGATCATCGACGTCCACGAACATCTAAAACACCAGAGGAGCTACAGATGCACTGAAGGCGTTTTGATGCGCTGTCGGTCTTTTATTCTTTGTTATGTCTTAGACATGCATTTACTCATACGACGTTTTCCTTAGTTCCTCATACGCGATTGACAATTTTATTAACGCCGGCACCGGGAACTCAACCCAGGTCACTCGCGGTCCATGTTACTAACAAGAGAGTCTAACCAAAAGCAATTATTTGTTAACATCGCATGGTTTTTGTCTATTGCTTTCATAACCTCACCTATTTTGTACGGAATTCAACACGTATAACTTCTGTATGATGATGTTCTCCTGGTCGATTTAGATTACGGCGACGAGTTGTGAATAGCGCAGGGGATATTATAATGCCGTCTTCTACTTGTGTTCACCTTCTCACAGCCGACGGCGAAGCCACCCACGTGAGATCGAAAGAAACACTCGTGTCTCATGTCAGAGACAACCAAAACAAACAAAGTAATAATTTGCGTTTTAGCACAAATTTAGTCTTCCGCTGGGATTCGAATCCACAGCCCATCGTTCAATATATCAGGATAACCGCTCAGCCGGGCGGTCGTGTATAAAGCTTTATACGATCCGTAATGATTCCCGACGTGCACACATACATACATACAATGCCAATTTCACACGCCATCGGTCAAAGCGATCAGACCGACGTCCGCCGATGTTCACCGGCTAAACAATATCAGTTGCGCGTGTTGTTCTCTTATTAAAGCAATATTCGATTTTCAAATTCTGTCATAAATTTCGTAAAAAAAAAAAAACAAACATAAAAAACACGGTGGAGCCAAGCGGCTGCTCGAATTGACCGTTTTCGGTCCGTGAGTTTTTTTTTTATTTACATGGGGAAATGCCTGCATACCCGCCCTCTCGGGGGCAAGGACGGGTTATGTCGGGTTCGCACCGACTAAAACCCCATGATGTTCCACCTTCGTCGCATGTCGGCAGGGTCACGGGAACGCTTTCGCACACATCCGAGACCCCAGCAGCGCTGGCCCCTGTAGGCGGCCCCTTCTCGGGAGAGAACGTCTTCTCCCACACCGCCCTGGCTAGGCGCGCCGGAACACAGACGCGCCCACCAACTCGGCCTCCAAACCCACGAGGGCAACGGACCCCCCCCGAGTCCGCCACCCGGAGGCCCTGGGATCAGGAAGGCTGGCGCTCATAAGCACCAGCCTTCCCGGCATCCCCGGCGGATCTGGTCTATGGCTCCACCGCCGACCACGTTTCGGCCACGGAGGGAGGGAGAACGGCCATCGTAATACCGACACTCCCCCCTCCCCCTCCGTGGCTACATTAGGTGCGGCCCCCGCCAAAGTCACAGAGGATAGGAGGATAGACGAAACGCAATACCAAAACTCCTCTTCCCCCGCAACTCCACCTCGGCTGTAGGAGGCCAGGAGAGCTCTAAGGCCCACAGCCCTGCCCCAACCCCCATCGTCCCTATATCCTTTAAAGCAGGCAACGCACTTTCAGCTTCTCTGGTGTTGCAGATGTAAGTGGGCGAAGGTAACCACTTCACATCCGGATAGCCGCTTGATCGTTTGCCGCCTTTCCCAAAAAAAAAAAAAGAAATCCTCGATTGAAATGCTCCACATTGCTACATCTTTGTAACGACAGTGACATACATACACTATTCTAAACTGCGTAAGTAAAGTTAGTAAAATGTTGCGTAGAGAAGCATTTTGAAAGATCCGCATTAAATACCAATCAATGTGATGGCACTAATCCATCGGAAAGCCCGGAAGCACTGCAATTGAAAAGCATCGCTAAAAGCTTCCATGCGAATTAAATACGTATACCACAGTACTAATATGTTATACTGTTAATTTTAGTGTTTACTTATACATGGTATGTTTAAATACCTTGTATATAAGAGCCGTGGTAGCCTATTGCTCAGGCCGCTCACTTTAGTATCATAGAACGCTAGTGATCTGGGTTCGATCCCCGGTGCCGGCACAACTAAAATTGTTAATAGCAATTTTAAGTGTAGCATTCATCACGCATTTATCAGTTGGTGAAGGAAAACATCGCGAGGAAAGTTGCATATCTGTGAAATAGTAAAAAGAAAATATTATTTCGAGGATATGTGAAGCCCGCCAATCCTGTCAGATATTTGAGAAGGAGGCCTTTGGCCAGCGGTGGGCACATACAGGCTGCTACTTTACATACCTTGTATTATTGTGGATCATATTAATTCTGATTGTTTATATACAGAATATAGCGTATGTAACCTGCATATTAAAGAATATATTTCTTAAAACTCGCTTATAAAAAAATATGCTTCATGGTTAGTGGCTTCTGTAGCACATGGACTCGAAGAACTCCTGAGGACAAAGATGGAATAGCTCACAGTCCGTAATTTTAGTGGGTCTTTTTACCTTTCAAACAAACAGGCGGCAGAAATGTGTAAGAGTTTGGCACCTATCCAGACAAATCTTAGTCAGAGAAGGAGTCTGCCTCCAGTTAACTGGTTAAAGTTAAGATAAACCGCTTATATTTTAAGAAGAAGACAATTATTTTGATTTCTCAATTATTGAACTGCGTTAAAACCGTCTGAATTTAATTTTCTGAAACAATAGAATTAAACGAATATCTGTTTTAAAAATTATCTTCTTTAATATCATTGTATTATTTCCAAGTTCATTATAGTAAAGCAGTAGCCTGTAAATATCACATCGGCTGGGCAAAGGACTCTATTTGAGTGGGTTTTTGTAACTGGGAAGAACAGGTTGCGCCACTGCGGGCGTATTTTACGAAACCTAGAAAAGGTATATTACATTATTTCTCAGACATGCGCAGGTAATACCACGGCCCGGAGTATACAAGAGAAAGTAAGTAAAGAAGAGGCATGATGTGCTTCGTTTAGTGCAGAAAAAGAAAATCAGAAACTCCAGACCAGACAGATAAATATCACGAAATCAAACTCATTGCTCCACCTACCAGAAAGTATGGAACTATGTCTGCCTAACAGCAAAGATATTACATTTTTCTAGTAGTCGTCGATGTAGAAATTGCAGTTATGCCCAGCTGTGGATTACTTGGAGGCTAAAGATGATGAAGAAGAAAAGATTGGAGCTACATGTAAGCAGAATGTTTGTGTATATGCAATTCTGAAACGATTGACGCTGCTGCGCCATGGGTTGTTTTCAGAATTGTATACATATTTTTTAACGTATTTTGTCAATGTATGCCATTATTATCTATTTTATTTAATATTTTCATAATTTTTAAAATACAAATATAGTGTATAATACACCCAAATCCGTGTTATAATGTAAGTTATATTCAAATAAAATATTAACAAACTTTCCCACCTTCAATGTATCAGATCTTAACACTTCTCATCTGAAATATCTTGTGTGTGTTAATGAAAAAAAAAAAAAGACGGATTTATAAAACAAAATATTAAGCCTCCTTGTATATTCAAAAATAAACAATCCAGAAATAAATACACAGTTAAAATGTAACTTAAAAAATTTATGAACGCGTTATCGCATTGAACAGCAATTTGGTGAGATTTATGCACGCCCGGACATTGGAGTATCGATCGCTTTGTCACTGCTGCATGCATATGGCGTATGATGTAAGACCTTATATTACACGAATTATTGAAATAAATTCAACAAAAACTGTCATTTTTTTATAATTACGACGTTTACTTAACGGTGAAAGAAAACATCGCGAGGAAACCTGCATGTCTGAGAAATAATAAAAATATTATTTCGATGATATGTGAAGCTCGCCAACCCGCACTGGAGCAGCGTGGCGGGCCCTTCCCGGCTTCTAAACCCTCTCTGATACTAGTATTTGAGAAGGAGGCCTTCGCCCAGCAGTGGGCACTTACAGGCTGTTACTTTACTTTACTTTACTTCACTTAGTATTAGTAAAGTAGCTCGAATAGACCGGGTCGACCGGGTTGGTAGCACGGCCTTGCAGAATACCGGCGTGAAGCAGTGGCATCTTGTGCTTCTGCATTTCGTTTGGATGTACGTGGCGACGGTAATCACATAGAGCTAGCTCGTTTGCCGCCTTTCCATAAAAAAAACCTTCATCTACCTTGTTTCTAATATTATTTTGCAACACTCGCGTCTTCGTGTTGCTTAACTGTACGTGTTTACGCTAATATTCGTTTATTGTTATCCGGCTTGAAGGACCAATGTAAATTTGAAATAAAACGGTATTTTTGATCTTAGTTTGAAAATAGTATGATGTATGTGTATGTAACTATACCTAAATACTTCCTTTATATTGTACTTTTGACCTCCATTTTTTCAGTTGAAGGTTGCAAAAGTAATTTTATTACATTCTCTTTCACCCGTATTTTTTTTAAATAAAATATTGTCAGCCAGTCCGTAGCTAGGATTCCTCTGTGCCTTGGTAACTCGCTAGTTGTAAGATACCCACAAAAATTATTAGGTCTACATCTATATATATATATATATATATAAGGAGGGGGAGGGGGTGGGGGAGAGTCGTACAAATGGTCCTCTAGACTCTAGTACAACTCGGCGTTACATTTTCGAAGGTAGCGTTACCCTGAACCCAGGATACTACTAATTCCGCTTACAGCTACATTACGCGGTCCTTAATTCACTTTATTCATTGAGTTATGCTATCAACGTTCCCGCAGCGGCGTGCCCGCGTGCAGCGGATCGTACAGCGCGCAGACGGTAAACTAATTTCTGGGCCCTAATTTACTTTGCGATGCAATATCGCCCTCGTGTTTAATAAACCGTGCTGACATACACCCCGTTACAGGCCCATAGACTTTATTAACATGTTGTTTCCGCGATATATGTATAAAACTTTCATGTATAGTAAGGTGACATGAATTATCTATTTTCGATTCGCATTTTTGTGTATTTTATATTATAAATATTTATTTATTATTTAATAACATATTGTATATATTAAGTTATTGTTTTTTGTAGTCTCCTCCTATAGTTTTATAATTCTTGGTTTGCCCCAGCTAACTACCTTTCACCATGACATGGGTTGACTGGTAGAGAATGCCACTTGGGCCATTATAACCTTAAGTCAAAGGTCAATAAAGAATAAATGAATAAATAATGAAGACTATACCAGTAAAATGAATACAAATTTGGCGTCGTACTTATTTGCATATCCTTGACAACCGCAGTGCAGTCGGCAGCAGTAAACCCGGTGAAGAGGCTCACCAATCCCCACGGATTGCTTCTTTTCACTATTCTGTGGTGTTCCTTGCATCTGCCACAACTTTAATTTTATTGCATTTGAACTCTGTCTAATTCGATCTGTATCATCCTAATAATAAAATTATTCATCATAAACAAATTACTACTGACAAGGCACTTGAAATACATTCCCATTATTTAGCTTAAATTATACAGTAACATCGCTACTTAAGTGAAAATGACGTTTGCTGAATGCCTCTGTTTACTCCGATTCGGTATTGTGAATGCAAACAACAAACACTTAGCGCTTCGGAGTGCAGAAGCTCGAGATAAATATTCATGTGACTGAGTAGCTGAGGCCGAAGCGGAAACGAAATAATACGATCCTAACACGAGATCAACACAAGAAGAGCTTCTTCTCTGTTTCATTACAAATATCACTCGACGGTCAAACCAATGGCATGATCATCTTCTGTTGCTTGAATACATTTTAATTTCATTTGATTACTTAAAAAAAAAACTTTTCTTTAATTTAACTTAGCCTAGTGATCAGAGCAGTTAGTTTAATTCTAAAGAGCGCCAGTGACCTGGATTAAGTAGTCACTAAAATTGTTAAAAGCAATTTTAAGCGCTGCATTTACCACGTGTACTAGGCGGTGAAAGTAAACATCATGTTGAAACCTGCATAGTCAGAGAGATAATAAAAACACTGGAGCAGTGTAACAGGCTCTTCCTGGTCCCCTAAACATCTCTTAGATATATTGGCACTAATAGGCTGTTACTCTAATATAATATGTAATTATCGCTATAAGCAATGTTATTTGATTTATGCATGACCGAAGTTATGTATATTGATCGCTGGATTCAAATAACGAACGATGAAACGAGGCTTTGACCGAACAACCGTCTGTTTAAAAATATCACGAATGATTTAAACCCTTGCGTGTCGATTCGTTTAGGTAATGTAAGAGGCGACTAAGGGAAAAGCTTTGAAAATCGCAAGGACACGACAGATGCCAGGAATACCATCTCGAAAATTACCTTAAGCAGACCAATGACGGGCAGCAGCATCTGAGGTGCGCAGTGTCTCGTACCGCGATCTGCAATCCGTGATTTGACACGGCGATTGCAGCAAAGCTTCCATATGGGAAAGGCCAATGTTCTGAAGAAGACTATTTGCAGGCCGGCAAGGAATCAAATGTATATATTATCATTCGGTAATATTTGGAAATTTCCTACATCGCACAATGTGACGCAGCTGTCGTAAGATGTTTTATGTTCACCAGAAATAATTGAAACGAGTTAAATAAATACGATTGAAACGGGAGGACAAAACGTTTTAAGGCAACATTTACAAGTTGTATGCGACGTTATGATATTAAATATACACCAAAAATCAGATAAATATGTTTTATTTTTGTGGAAAAGACGGCAAACGTGCAAGCGGTTCACCTGATGGTCAGTGATTACCGTCGCCCACGTACATCTGCAACATCAGAGGTGCGGCAACGCAGCCGACCTTTAAGGTTATTTGGGAAAAAGGAAGGAGGAGAGGGATGGGGAGTGGGCCTCCGGTTACCTCTCTCACCGAGCGAAACGCAGAAGCACAAAATTCCTCAAATTCACGCCGGTATTCTGCGAGGCTGTGGTATCAACCGGGTCGAGCCGGCCCATGCGAGCAGCAGCAACAGCCGCCGCTTGGCTCTACCAAGTATAAAAAGTACAGTAGTTTAGCCACAGACTAGGTTTTTAGTTTTTGCTATGTTGCATCTATTTTACATTTGCGCTACTAGTTAACTATAATCAGATCAAAGACCTTATCGTTAGTCGGCGTCCGTTGCCCGCGTTAGAAGTCGCCGACGTGCTTAAAACGTAATCCGGCGAGGTCGTCGCTCTAGTCGAGGTCATTAAACTATTAGTCGCAACAAATAGCGCTTGTGTTTTGTTTGGATTATTTTTTACTAAATGCCAAAAACGTTGCATCCAGCCTGTATATAAGAATTGCGTCAAATAAGTTAGTTAAGAAGATATGAATAATTTGAAAGCTTTGCATAAACATATGCTGCAGCAAATACTAGTGAGTGTTTTAGAAACGAATTGAGCCTTTTTTTTGCCACCTGTCTGCCCGTGCTCACCTCACCTGCACGCGGAGCACTCGTCTCGGTAACAAATAAGACATAAAAGAGCATGTTGGTAAATCAATTCGATAATACTGAAGCTAAATAACTGTGAAGGTATGGCCAAATCTGCCACGTAAGATAATTAGTTTAGTCATTAGCCATTAACTTGCGTTGTTTTGTTGGTTGATTTGACAATAATTGCTGTGTAGAAAGAACAGTCATCCAGTCCCCAAACTGGGATTCCCTCGGTCTGGGTAATGGACGGTGATATGAAATCAAATACATACTAATATACATAATGCTACTAATATTAATATTACTGCTACTAATATTATGTAAACATCCATGACCCAGTTACAACCATTTATATTCATCACACAAATTGGCAGATGACACCCTTAGCAGCTGTTACTCCAGCAACAGCCGCAGGCAGTTGAAGGAGCTTTAGTCCTTCCCAACTAAAGTATAAGATCTATGCCCAGCTGTGAAGCACGAAAAGTTGATAATGCTGATGATTAAATTATTAGTAAATTTATTCATTTAAGCTCTGTAAGCTGGGAGCTAACTTTAATGTTAAATTTCATCAAACTCATCTAAGTCATTAGGACATTGGCACTTGCAACGCATTCATTTTCAATTTAATTTATTTTAGAAAAGAGTACCATTCAGTAATTCGTGAATTCGTAGCGCATTTGTCGGTCTTCCGATAAGAAATTGAACAGTCGAGCCGACGACAAAGAATAAAAGTTTAAATCTTTATAGTGTACGTCAGCTGTTCGAAAAGGGCGAGAATTTCTGTTCATTCATTTGCGAAATATAATTTAGTAAAGTGAGGTTATGTTGAATTGTTCAAATCAAAATACCCAATCTTTTAAAGTGGCTAAACAAAAAGAATTTTCATTTGGAATGTTTGTTTCATTGCACAGATGTAACAAAACAAAAAACAGATGTCAAAATATAAAATTAAAATACTTACAGTTATGATAGGGGATAAAGTATGAAGTTTCCGTATTACAGAGTGGTCATTTCGAATTAAAATTATACCTGCATGTTCCAAGATTCGTGATTAAAACTGTTTTTATACTGAAGCGTTCTTAATTCAAAAATTTGTATTTTTGTATTTTTTTATGAGAAAGGCGGCAAACGAGCATGCAGTTCACCTGATGGTAAAGGTGCTGTAGGTGCGTTGCTGGCATTTAAGGGTATTTGGAAGATGGGGGGGGGGATGAGGAGAGGGATGGGAAGGGGGAGTGGGCCTCCGGTTAACAACTCACTAACCGAACGAAACGCAGAAGCATAAGATGCCTCTACATTATATTGTTAGACTATCAATAAGTTTTTACATTCAGTATTTGAGTTAAGGAGATCTCGAATACGAGTTTCAAAGTGGTTCTAACGCAGCAGAGAATCGCATTGTCAATGCTTCGTTCTCAGAGGATACGAATAACGAAAAGCATTTACTATACTTTTTGGTTAAATCGCTTTCGTAGTGGAAACATTGACTCGAAGAATGAACCAGGAGGAACACCAGACACTAAGGTGAATAACTATGGATTGAAAGTAACGACGGGAGCCGATCCTTATGAAACCACCAAGGAATCAGCGCCACGGTGCGACCTTAGTGTACCCACAGCATTGGCTCATTATCGAAACAGCGTAAATTATCTTCATACGAAATGGCAGAAATGTATAGACAATGAGAGTAAATACTCAGAGAGCCGTGGTCAGGATGCTCACTTTAGTTTCTGAGTTCGAACCCCGGTGGTCGGCACTACTAAAATTGTTAATAGCAATTTTAATGGCTGCATTTGCCACGTAAACCAGCATGTCTGAAAAATAATAAAAAATATTATGTCGACGATATGTGAAGCCCGCCAACCCGCTCTGGAGCAGGGCGGCGGGCTGTTCTCGGCTCCAAACCTTCTCAGATATTTGAGAAGGAGACCTTTGCCCAGCAGTGGGCACTTACAGGCTGCAACTTTACTTTACTTTGATATATTTACTTAAGAAGCTGTTTAAAAAATTAAATGGATTAACATAATTAACAACAATAATACAATAAAAAGAACAATGGTCAAAAAATAGAAGAACAGAATGGACAATAAAAAGAAGTCGTTGCCCAGCAGTGGGCACTTACAGGCTGCTACTTTTACAACTTTATTTCGATTAAATAAATAAGGATATTTTTTTTTTGTTGAAAAAATAGGCCTGCGTTTGACCTCAATCTTGCCCGATGGAAAGCGAAGATGAGGCCTAGAATGGTACACGCTTGCCTAGATGTCTGTTCACTTTGGCCTTGAAGATATCCAGGTTATAGGCCTCCGGAAAAACCGACCTCGGCAGAGAGTTAATTAATAACCTATTCCGATGCCATTGTGTTTTAGTACAGCATTGTCTTTTAATTTATTATCCAATAGAAACGCGCGGTGGTCGACACTTGCCGATGACATTTCCTTCGATTTATTAAAAACGCGTACACAATTGATTAAAATTTAAATGAATGAAGTACGTAATGCTATTACTGAATTGAACATTTTGAACATTACGGCATTTTCAAATAATATATCAATATCAATTTTTACTGCTTTTGCTGCTGCTCGCATGGGCCGGCACGACCGGGTTGTGGGACCACGGTGAAGTGGAGGCTTCTTATGCTTATGCGTTTCGTTCGGCGAGTGAGGTAACCAGAGACCCACTCCTCCTACCCATTCCCCTCCTCATCCTCCCTTCCATCTCTCAAAGGTAGTTGAAGGTACGGGACGGTAATCACTTACCATTCAGGTGGACCGCTTGCACATTTGCCGCCTTTCACATAAAAAGTTTACTCATTGATCAATCTAAAAGGATACAACTTACTAAATGAAGCTTTGTTAATTTATATTTGAAAATATTTAGCATTATTAAGATTAAAGTTATAATAAGAAAATGAATGCACTTTTTATCAGAGCTTATTAGAAATAATGTTATACGTGTTAAATGAAGATGAAGCACGTGTCGCATTTTAAAGTTTGGTATGGATGAATAAAGACTGAGGTGGTAGACGTTTCAACGGCAAACTTAACTCGGGCTACAGGGTTGTAATTAATAACCCGGTTGTAATTATTAAGTAATAAATTAAGTGTTAATTACATATTATGTCTTTGGTCCGCTCTACGCATAAGACGCTCACAGTATCTACCCTTAGAAGTATGCGGTATACTACTGAGAGACAATTGACCATTTGTTGTTTTGCGGAGTTTTGATCTGGTCCCGCGCTTTACAATTATCAACTGTACTGTACCTATACTGTAGTACAATCTGGCAAATTTTTCTATCCGGGATACTATTTATAACTAACAAAACTTGTATGGATATGGCTGGCCATCTGAGTTATGTTACTAAAAGCATAAAAAGATTAATTCTTACGGCAATAATGTCGTAAGCGCCGTGCGGGGGGCGTCTCTTACGCGTTTACTTAAACAACTTCGGGTTGAAAGTAAATCACAGTTAAAATTATTGGTTTTTATGTAGAGAATCGTTAATTGTAGTTTATTTAGCTTCAGAGTTTACTTATTATAGATTTGATGCGCCTCTACTACTAATAGAAAGGTTAGAGAATATAACGAGGAATATGAAAAAAATTAAGTAGACATACTTTTAACTATAATGTAGCTTAGAACAAAAATGCGGAGGGCATTGCATAATAATTTATAGGAGAAAATCGTAAGTTACTTAATTATTTAATTTGCCTTTATTTTAATTATTAATCCCTCTTTGTTTGTTTTGTTTCCCCTAATATTGTCTTATCAAGTTGTAGTTTCTTATAACTCTATGTATTATATCTATGTCTTTTTACTTTTATTCATCTATAATTAGATGAATAAAAGTAAAAAGTAAAGTAACAGCCTGTAAGTGCCCACTGCTGGGAAAAGGCCTCCTCCTCAAATACTAGTATCAGAGAGGGTTTAGGAGCCGGGAAGGGCCCGCCACGTTGCTCCAGTGCGGGTTGGCGAGCTTCACATATATTCGAAATATTGTTTTTATTATTTCTCAGACATGCAGGTTTCCTCACGATGTTTTCCTTCATCGTTGAGCACGTGGTAAATACAGCATTTAAAATTATTATTAACAATTTTAGTGGTGCCGGCACCGGGGATCGAACCCAGGTCACTCGCGCTCTATGACACTAAAGTGAGCGCCCTGACCACTAGGCTACCACGGCTCTATATATTTTCTATACATATTAATTTATATGTAGTCTACTAATTAAGTAATGGATTACAGATAACACAATGAAACAGAACGCAAGATGTGTGTGTGCACGTTTTCTAAATGTCTTATTAAATAAGAAATCACTGAATTAGTATCGGTGCTATTATTAAAGTAAAGGCTGTCACAGAATGTATTTCGTTTTTAGATGTTAAATAAAAAACAAAATATCAATTAAATCTCGTTTTATTTAACGTTAATTTAAAGAGCAATTCTCGAAGATTATTTATGAAAAACAACCGTTTGCACATGCGCACCGTTCATCTGTTCACACTCATTTAACCTGGAGCTAAAACATTCAGGTCGGGTGGCAATGGATAGTAAACTTTGCTTTTTAGGTAGCCCCATAGGTAGAAATCAGCAGGCGTTAAATCAGGGCTCCTCGGTGGCCAATTGGTGTCTCCTCGGCGACTTGTCACTCTTCCAGGGAATAAATCGTGAAGACCAGCTAATGAGTCATTTGTAACATGAGAAGTGGCTCCATCTTGCTGGAAAAAGGTGTTGCGGCTGTAGCCCTTCTGGTTTTGCATTTCTGTAGCCAAAAAAGTCCGGATCATATATACATCAATCCTTTACAATTATGCTTGTAAAAGATATTCTTTTTTTGCACACCTCGATTTTTTTATATTACTTGAACATGGGCGAAAGGTGGCTCGTACCTGCCCGTCACCGTCTCCGGTGACTGGTTGTGCCGGGATCAGCATTGAAGATGCCGGACCGACTGAAACCCCCACGGTATGATGTTGGTCCTGGTGGCGTTTACAGCTTCAGCGGTAGAGAAGAGTTAATGCCGCCATGATACAACGTCCTCTCGTTTGAATGTGCCTGTCATAGATTAAACTTAGCTAATCTCACCAGAAACTAGACATTTAAATTTTTATAATGGTTTATTCTTAAATTTAGTAAATTTTATGTAAGTGTAGAAAATGTGATTAAACACACGGTCCCTTTCCGTGGTGGATTGCCAACTGTGCTATTTCATGCTTTTGCATACGACCCCGACTGTTTGAGCAATAGTCTTAGTTATTTAGAACCTTAATTTATAGAAATGAGAGAACCGAAAATGTCCTTGAAATCTCATTTTTAATACTATAAAAACTCTTCTAATGATTGTTTGTATTTACGCGAATACTTCGAAATTACTTACTTACTTAATCGAAAACAAAAATTAAACGCGATAAAATCCGAAAATAGTAGTTTAGTTTTAAAATATTTTTTGTACACTACACAGATCTTTAATGATCATCATGTTCATGGAATACTTGCGTGACAACACAGCGAAACGTTTTAAATGAATATTCTTTCACAAATGCACAATGCAGAAGTTATTCTTCTCGATCACATTTTAATGACTCTGCTCGAATCAACAGTAAATGAACGCGCTGCATGATCCCATTGTCCACGTAAGCACGTGGAAGTGTAACGTTCTTGTTGGAAGAATGAAAAAGAAATACGCGAGTAGATATAAGCATATTGAGTGTGTGGGTTAAATACAAGAAATCGTCATATTGTATAAGTTTTTTGTTTTTTTTTGGGAAAGATGGTAAACCATCCAGCTGCTAACTAAATAAATTGTGGTCCATCCTGACGGAAGCCCCCTGCAGCGGCCAGACCAGATGGCCGAGGGTTAGCGGAAAAAGAAGAATTGAGCGGACGATGCGGGCGGTATCAAACAGCACCGCTTTCTGCATTTGATCTCCGAGCGGTCCGTCACGGAGTCCCAGCCTTCTCAGATGTCTCGTGAGACTGGCTTGGATTAACCCATTTCCAAAGACGATAAGTGAGGTGGCCACATATTGATCACTCTGTGAACCAGGTCCAGATATTTTGACTTCTTGTCTGTTTCGGCTTTCGGTTTTATCGTAAAACTGTAACACAAGCTAGCGTCCAAGTTGGCGGGATAATAGTGCGAAACTGTTGAGGAACAATAAATAACTAAAACCAGCCATGTGTGAGCTCGCGCCAAGGTATCCGAAATGAATAAAAGAAAACACATTTTTTTTTTGGTGGTTACAGAACCCGGCACTTGGCTGTGTTTCCTTTATTCGTATATACGCAATAAGTTGTCATTAATTGTGTGCACTAGTATGATGCATATGTATATATTCACGCCTTGTTCCCAACGGGGTAGGCAGAGACAATCTTCTTCCACTTGCTACGGTCCTGACATACGTCATTCGCTTCTTTCCACTTTCATCAATCTTCGCATGCATACTCGTTAGTTTAGAGTACTGTTGACCTGGATTTTTTCAGAACTTCTCCGATTTCATCGTGAAATGTTCGCCCAGGTCTTCCTCTCCCGACTCTACCATTTACACTCGCCTCATATATTTGTTTCGTCAACCTACTTTCATTCATCCTCTCCACATGTCCAAACCAGCTCAGCATCCCTTTCTCAATTCGTGTCACTACATCGTCTTTCACGCCACAACGCTCTCTGATCACATTATTTCGAACCCTGTCAGTTATCTTCACATCAATCATACTTCTACACTGGTTATACTGCAGTGTTAACGTTACAAGTAACCATGAGTACGAGACATTTATGATACCTTTGTTCAAGGCATGGCACACAACTTTATGTATATGTACCCTATAGTACATATACATAAAGTTGTTATTGTGTTACAAACTAAGTTAGGCCATGGAAATTGGTGCACTCGTGATATACATATGATATATAAGTTACATAATATACAAGAAAGTGTACATTGTGTTATACTTACATAAATTACTATTAGTAAGTTATTTATTTTTGACGTGGTAGAGCCAAGCGGCGGCTTTAGCTGCTGCTCGAATGGGCCGGCTCGACCGGATTAATACTATTAGAGGGATCTTGTGCTTCTGAGTTTCGTTGGGTGGGTGAGGTAACCGGAGCCCCAGTCTTCTTCTCCCCAACCCCCCGCCCCCCTTACCCCCCAACCCCGAATTATCATTGAAGATCGGCAACGTACCTGCAGCACCTCTGGTGTTGCAGATGTACGTGGGCGACGGTAATCACTTACCATCGGATGAGCCACTTGCTTGATTTCCCGCTAATCCATAAAAAAAACTACTGTTCAGAGCGTTTCCGTCTCACTGTATTTTATACAAACTTTCGAGTCCAAAATCTCCGAAATCGATTTTATTGAATTTTTGTAAGCAGCAGCATCCATACATAGGTCTGAAATGTTAGGATAAAATTATACTAATTTTGCCACTTACACCCAAAAAAAGAGATTGCTTTAAAAAAAAATTATATGGGAATGAAACGTCAAATAATTACGAAACATATCACAATGAAATTGTTTTCATAACTGTTATTATTCCGGATTAATCGATCATTTAAATGTAGGTAGATGATGAATAGCTATTCGCATTAATATGGGTTTGAAATGAATAATGCCTTATTATGAGGCGAAACAAACAAACAACACAACAAAAATATCTACCACCTACGTCACTAGTAAGTGGTTACAATCTATGCGCTATATTTCTACCACCATTTTTGTTCACTACAACCAAGGTGTAAGGGAAATTATCAAGAACGATACTAATCCCCGTTAGCCATAATACTGAGGCGGCTAGGCTCACCACCCACCACGTCGGTCCCAATAAACGCTAGTGAAAGGTGATTTGAAATAACTGAAACAAATGTCAAGACTGTCTCTGACCACCCCATTATTGAATATACAGTAGTGACAGCTTTATTCTAACACCGTATTCTTTATTTATCACACGGAACTTAGCTTTGTACTTCCCCAAATATATATTGTTCAACGTAACTGAACACGCCAAAACGAATGTCCACTTAGACATAGATGCGAAATCACAAACGAAAGTTTAATTAAAAAAAAAAAAATTCAAGCAAGATAGATAAGCAATATAAATTTAAAAAATATATAGTAAAGTAACGTTGTATTGTAAAGTCGAAACGGACTCCACTCGACACTACGTAGAAACCGTAGTGCTGGTTTAGTGAGGAGCCCTGACCATTTATTCCTATCGCCATGTCCATTTATTCCTATCGCCGTCGACGAGCAAGCGGTTCACCTGATGATAAGTGATTACCGTCGCCCACATACATCTGCAACACCATAAAGATGCTGCAGGTGCGTTGCCGGTCTTTAAGGATATTCGGGAGATGGGAGGGAAGAGGTGGGGAATAGGTAGGGGGTGTGGGCCTCCGGTTGCCTCACTCACCGAACGGAACCCAGAAGCACAAGATGCCTCTACTTTACGTCTGTATTCTGCGAGGTCGTGGTACCGATCCGGTCGAGCCGGCCCATTCGAGCAGCAGCTAAAGCCGCCGCTTGGCTCTACCACGCTTCAAAATACTTCGTAATATATAATATTGAATCAGTTACTACCGATAAGCTGTGCTAACTGCTGTACTTAAAAAATAATCGCCCCCACCGCGTGTTGTCCTTTGCAGGCATACCAAAAACAAATACCCTGAATATAGTATTTGTGAGTACGCCTGAATGTAGTTCATAGTTAGCTCTTGCCATTTCTTTTATTTAAAGTTTTTGAAATAAAGTAACAAGGATTGCTTTGTGAAATCTTGCAACTAGTTTGAAGCGGGCAGACGCAGCCAATGAGGAGCTTGTGCCCTCGAGCGATATGCGCTGAAACGATTTAGTTGCGTTGCGGCAGAAGACAATAGTAAGCAACTTCAGCCGTCGTTTCATTGTCGCAAATATTTTTTCTTCTGTTTTTGTTTCAGAAGATTAAGTATTTCTTTGTTACCGTTCAGTTCATACTTTTCTTGTTGATTAATTGAAAGTGCTTTAAAGCGTAGAAAATTGTTTTGATTAATAATGATGTAACAAAATATTGTTTCTGGATTGGTATTAAATATTGAAATATAGATAGCATTCCTAATTCAACCAATGCAATTAAATAAATGAAATTCATACCGTGTTGTGGCGATGGAAGACAATCTGCAGTACAGCCACGCAATGAACCGCATAATCTTAAAAATTGAGAAAGGGCCTTTAACAAGTACAGTGAAATGCTAAATGTATCTGTTGCAGTATTGATTTCGTTGCATGGAACGATATATGAAAGCTAGTTAGCAGTTATTTTGAGTCCATCAAATACGCTTCGGCCGGCCACTGTGATTACTCTGGATTACTAAAGGATTCATTCCCATCATCGATTGTACTACACTGACTTATTTAAGTTTGTTCTAAAGAAATTGAATCGAAATCACATACCAGTTTATACATTACATAGACTAAAGGCATAGAGAGAGCTTCCTGAAAGATCATAAGCAATATGCTAAATGTTGCCATGTAAATTATGTTTCGTATTTATACTTCTAATACTATCCTCGGTTGTCGACAACGGGGGATAGTTTCCCAGTTGTTAGAAGCAGTTTCACTAATTTGTCATTTACTTCATTACACTTTAATATACGACGTTTCACTTATGCGATAATATGTGAGAAAGTGTTGGTTAAAGTGTCGGATACACGGACGGAACAAATCATAACCAGAAGCAAATTCCAATTATTTCCATGTTGCACATATATTGCTTTCGGCTGTGATTCGAAGCCGCGCGGTCTTCATTGAGTATACAGTGTACATGCACATGCATATAAAAATCAGTGTTATGCAGTCAATGTGGTTCGTTTAACGCAAGGGCTTCGTTGCATCCTTTATTGCATCGCAAACTAAATTTAACCACGGTAATTGGTCAACCGTCGGCACGTCGCGTCGCCATGTTTCGTTTGTTACGTAGGTACGCGAATGTAAAATTACAATAATTATCTTTCAATATCAATAATTTATCATATTTATAAGTTGTTACGGGAGAGAAATCACTCTCCCAGTCGTGACACGGCGGCAAATCTCACGTGGGCAACTAACCTCCCACAAGGTCACGAGAGTTAGGAAAGCAAGCAGTCGGTAGCACTCAAATCTTCTCCACCCCTATCGGCAAACCTGGTCCATGGCTTCAGCATCGAATACAATTCAGTTCAAGAGAGATTTGAAGAGCAGAGACTTACCTTACGCCACAACCACGACTACATCAGCGGTGCGGCCATGTTAGACTCGTGGACTATAGGTATAATGGTGTTTCGTAACATCAAAACAACTCTTCCCCTGCGACTCTACTTCAGCTGCAGATGGTACTGAGAAGGTGGAAAAAAGCAACAATGTCTATCCTCCCCCATCGTTCCCCGAGTGAGTTCAAAAAGCCGATTCGTCGAACCCACCCCGGGCCAGATCTTATACTTAGAAAGTCTGACCATCTAGGTTCCTCTACGGTTATCCATGGGTCACAACAACGTCGTTCGGGGGGAAATGTTAAATACCCAAGTTTATCTGTGGATATCATCTTCGCAAATTGTTGCACCAAGAAACGTCGTGCATAGCTCTTCACCTTGGGATATGTTACAATTATAATGAAAGTAAAAGTGATAGTTAACATGTTTTTAATATATTTAAAACAAGCAGACATATGTGCACAATATGATTTAAAGTACAATCCCAGCCGCATTAAGCGGTTACATAAAATCAGGCCAAATTTGAAACGTGGTTTTCAGCATCGGCCGTTCATTCTGTTTCAATTATGATGGATAATAATTGTGATAAAATATTATGCATTTTATTTTTAATTTGGTCAAACTTTACGAAAATTTAATAAGGTTCGTTATTCAGCTTATTACATCGACGTCGCATCTCCCGATGTGAGTATTATTAAATTCCATTACATAAATATACCACTTCCTTATCCGAATGCCAAGCTCACATGTATCCTGTTATTTAACAAATGAGGGTCTGGCGACCGAATGATGGAAGGATATCATACCCGCTTCGCTGAACTCAAAACTCACAGTGGTGGGTAGGAGCGTCGCTAGTGGGAGGGAACCGGCGCTGCGCATAACTTTCAAGAACTATATGCTGGTAGCAGTGCACCAAAACAGGCCAACATACTAAGTTCTAGCAGTGACCGTGTCGTGGCGGCGTAAGAATGGCGCAAGTGGCTAAGGGGTAAAGTAAAAAAAAGTAAAGTCGCAGCCTATAAGTGACCACAGCTGGGCAAAGACCTCTTTCTCATATATCTGAGAGGCTTTAGGAGCCGAGAATGGTCCGCCCCGCTGCTCCATTGCGGGTTGGCGCGCTTCACATCTTCCAAATAATATTTTTTATTGTTTCTCAGACATGCAGGTTTCCTCGCGATGTTTTCCTGCACCGCCGAGCACGTGGTAAATAAGGATAAGGTTATTAGTATGTCTTGAAATCATATAGTGACCGACATATGGTGAAAAATTCGTATAAATAATGTCAGTACCGAAATACCAGCAGAAGAAGAAGCAGCAGAAGCTTCTCAGGTGCGAAGCGTTTGGTACTGTGATCATTAATTTGCGTGTCAAGCGTATTGATTATGGAAAATCGTACCATTGGCAGAGGCCGATGGACAGCAGTAGACTCTTGTTGATCTGATGATAAAGATGGAGTAGTCCTACTTGTACAAATTACATATTATCTAGTTGCACAGGTCGATGCAAGCGGGCTTCCCCGTTCCCCTCCCCTGTCCTCATTCTCTCTCCCATTTGGATACCCTTTAAGGCCGGCAACATACCTGCAGCTGCTCTGGTGTTGCAGATGTACGTGGGCGATGGTAATTACTTACCATCAGATGAGTCGATTAATTCAATTTCCTTTAAAAAATACGTTTAGTCCTTAAACAGATTATCTTCTTACCCTATCAGTACCGTACAGAAGTGTAACAACTGTACTGTTAGTGATATTGTAGTGTAGTTGAAAAGTATAGATAGATATAGTATGTTGAAAGGCATATATATATGTATAACATAGATATGTACAGATTGCTCGATAGTTCAATGCTCTGTCATGCATAAATCTGACCAAATTTCGTTGAACGCATGCATACAATTAAGTAAAATTTCATGTTGCAACATGTCATAACTAGTTTATATCGCGTGAATACAGAAATATAAATTTGACAAACATCGATATAAAAGTAAAATTGTAACCCAGTAAAGTTTTAGACTATTGTCTGTATGTCATACAGAAAACATTTTACGGTTAAGGTCCCGTGGAGGCACGTACCGATGAGATTTTCTCAACTTATTTATGTACGATTTGATTTGTTGACCTGTCAAGTTGTTCCAAATAAGCTCTGGTGGAAAGTGAGTTGGACAACTAAAATTTGGGTATACGATTGAGAGAGCCTATTTTGTAATATATTATTTTATACTTAAAGCGAGCAACTCTTGTTTATACATATGCATGTGTATAACGACTCTAACGTTGTGGATAGAACTTTGAATTTAGATAATGTTTTACGTTTGCATTAGAATCTGTCGCTTCGCCTCGCCTCGTCCGCTCTAAGAGGCCACTAAGAAAAGTCACAATGGCTACTGACAGATGGTGGGGTACTCATTTTGAAGGGTTGTTAAATAGTTAAGTCTTATTAACAGCTTGTCCACATACCCACGTCTACATTCATGCAAACGTTGTGTGCCGTTGTGAAGATTTATGCCGAACAAGGCGCATAACCCACTCTTCCCTCCCCTATACCCCTACTCGTCCTCCCTCCCATCTTCCAAATATGCTTAAAGGCCGGCAACATACCTGCAGCTGCTCTGGTGTTGCAGATGTACGTGGGCGATGGTAATTACTACCATCAGATGAGTCGATTAATTCAATTTCCTTTAAAAAATACGTTTAGTCCTTAAACAGATTATCTTCTTACCCTATCAGTACCGTACAGAAGTGTAACAACTGTACTGTTAGTGATATTGTAGTGTAGTTGAAAAGTATAGATAGATATAGTATGTTGAAAGGCATATATATATGTATAACATAGATATGTACAGATTGCTCGATAGTTCAATGCTCTGTCATGCATAAATCTGACCAAATTTCGTTGAACGCATGCATACAATTAAGTAAAATTTCATGTTGCAACATGTCATAACTAGTTTATATCGCGTGAATACAGAAATATAAATTTGACAAACATCGATATAAAAGTAAAATTGTAACCCAGTAAAGTTTTAGACTATTGTCTGTATGTCATACAGAAAACATTTTACGGTTAAGGTCCCGTGGAGGGCACGTACCGATGAGATTTTCTCAACTTATTTATGTACGATTTGATTTGTTGACCTGTCAAGTTGTTCCAAATAAGCTCTGGTGGAAAGTGAGTTGGACAACTAAAATTTGGGTATACGATTGAGAGAGCCTATTTTGTAATATATTATTTTATACTTAAAGCGAGCAACTCTTGTTTATACATATGCATGTGTATAACGACTCTAACGTTGTGGATAGAACTTTGAATTTAGATAATGTTTTACGTTTGCATTAGAATCTGTCGCTTCGCCTCGCCTCGTCCGCTCTAAGAGGCCACTAAGAAAAATCACAATGGCTACTGACAGATGGTGGGGTACTCATTTTGAAGGGTTGTTAAATAGTTAAGTCTTATTAACAGCTTGTCCACATACCCACGTCTACATTCATGCAAACGTTGTGTGCCGTTGTGAAGATTTATGCCGAACAAGGCGCATAACCCACTCTTCCCTCCCCTATACCCCTACTCGTCCTCCCTCCCATCTTCCAAATATGCTTAAAGGCCGGCAACATACCTGCAGCTGCTCTGGTGTTGCAGATGTACGTGGGCGATGGTAATTACTACCATCAGATGAGTCGATTAATTCAATTTCCTTTAAAAAATACGTTTAGTCCTTAAACAGATTATCTTCTTACCCTATCAGTACCGTACAGAAGTGTAACAACTGTACTGTTAGTGATATTGTAGTGTAGTTGAAAAGTATAGATAGATATAGTATGTTGAAAGGCATATATATATGTATAACATAGATATGTACAGATTGCTCGATAGTTCAATGCTCTGTCATGCATAAATCTGACCAAATTTCGTTGAACGCATGCATACAATTAAGTAAAATTTCATGTTGCAACATGTCATAACTAGTTTATATCGCGTGAATACAGAAATATAAATTTGACAAACATCGATATAAAAGTAAAATTGTAACCCAGTAAAGTTTTAGACTATTGTCTGTATGTCATACAGAAAACATTTTACGGTTAAGGTCCCGTGGAGGGCACGTACCGATGAGATTTTCTCAACTTATTTATGTACGATTTGATTTGTTGACCTGTCAAGTTGTTCCAAATAAGCTCTGGTGGAAAGTGAGTTGGACAACTAAAATTTGGGTATACGATTGAGAGAGCCTATTTTGTAATATATTATTTTATACTTAAAGCGAGCAACTCTTGTTTATACATATGCATGTGTATAACGACTCTAACGTTGTGGATAGAACTTTGAATTTAGATAATGTTTTACGTTTGCATTAGAATCTGTCGCTTCGCCTCGCCTCGTCCGCTCTAAGAGGCCACTAAGAAAAGTCACAATGGCTACTGACAGATGGTGGGTACTCATTTTGAAGGGTTGTTAAATAGTTAAGTCTTATTAACAGCTTGTCCACATACCCACGTCTACATTCATGCAAACGTTGTGTGCCGTTGTGAAGATTTATGCCGAACAAGGCGCATAACCCACTCTTCCCTCCCTATACCCCTACTCGTCCTCCCTCCCATCTCCCTAATACCCTTCAAGGCCGGCAACGCACCTGCGGCACCTCTGGCGTTGCTGATGTACGTGGGCGAGGTGACCACTTACCATCAGGTGAACCGCTTGCTCGTTTGCCGCCTTTCTCATTAAAAAAAAGAGAACGTCAACAAAAGCCGGCATGCCAATGTCAAGGTTATAAGGTTTTTTGGTTGAAAAGCAAATGCTGAGCCAAACCGGAACAGGCGATATTCTTTGTTCATTTTATTCATTGAATAGACTTGTCTATTTATATTTATGTACTCGGGCTGAATAAATGTTTTTTTTTTCTATTCTGTTCTATTCACAGCATTCATGACCGATAAGTCAATACTCACCCACTTACGCTGTATGGGTTGGTGAGCGCACTTGCTCACTCTCACGCAAGTGACGCCGTTCTCCACAACTAGTCTCTACTAGGTTCGGTATATTCGGATATATTTTTTCGCCTTAAGTCGTTCGCCAGGGGCTCGTTAGTTAGTTATATTTGTTTCACATTATCATTTTTGTTTCAGCGTGTGCAGTGGTGTGCAGTCATGGTCACGTGCGAGCAACGTAAATCGAGGAAGGTTGCAGGTACGTTGTCACCCCTCAGGACTCAGATGGAACGCCACACAGTTCTGTAAATATGCTGACTATCTATACCTTTCAGACCAGAACATATCTGTAATTGTACTGCTGTTTGAAGGCAGAAATGCGTAACCTTTCCAGACGACTCCTAGGTAGAGAAGGTGTCTAACACCTGTTAAATAAATGGTGTATATATATACATTAAATTAAAGAGTTTAATTTTTGAAATGAGCTGGATGTAAATATAGTACCGACCACTTTATTAAAAGCCTTCACAGATGTGTCACAAAGATTTTGTTTTTGTTTTCACACGTTCATCAAACACATGTTTCTTATCTTTAACAGCCTGTATATAGTTCAAAGACAAAGACCTCTTCCATAAGAAGGACTGGCCACAATCATCACGCTGGGCTAACGGTTTGGCGATCTCAGTACCAGACACCTCGCACCTTAGATGCTGCTGCATGTCATTGATCTGCTAATTTTCGGTGTGGTATTTTTCGAGATGATTATCCAGTCATCCCATTGCGATTGCCAAGGCCTTTCCCTTAGTCGCCTTTTTCGAGACCCCCAGGAAGAAAGGGGAGTAATATGCGGTTTGTACTGATCGTCTCATCTACTACGTTAGAGATGTATATATAGGTATATATAGACCGTAGGTAATAACAATAGATTTTTTATTAGATCATCCTCACATTTACTTACTTACAACAAATATTACTCTAGCTTAGATATATTTTATCCTTCTAAAAATGTTCTTAAACGTCGAGTCAAAAAGATGCACCAATCTAATTAATATTTATTTATTCATATTTCATATACATATTATGACAAATAACTAATAGTAGCAAATACATACCACCCACGCATACACACATACACACACCTACATACCCAAACACACAAACCAGAGATTGCAGGTTGAGCACAATGTTTCTGTAAAATTTTGATATATTTGTGTAATCTGTAATTGGCCTTATTTGTGTATTAATTATTTTGTAAATCACTGTTGGATTGCCTAATAAAATAAATAAATAAAAATGTATTTGTCAATATCATTTTCGTGCATGTCTTAAGTCTATAATTGTTCGATACACAAATATCATTTGCTTTTTTTTTTAAATAAAACCGACCGACGTGGCATTTGACACGCGTGTTTCGTTACATTTACCGTGGGTATATTGTTTCGTTACGGGACTCGCTAACCCAAAACGTAAATTGGAACGCGCCTCGCTATTGTACCCTTTGTGAGAATTGTTTTCTAATGAAAAATTTAATGAAATTTGGTGTTTTTTTTGTTAATTGTATTTCAACTGTAACTCTTTAGTCAGCAACTTTTGTTTACAGTGTAATTGTTTGATCGATTAAATATATTAAATGGCACGAGTTAAAGAAATTAAGTAATCATAATAAATTTCAGCCTATCACAAGTCCACTGCTGAACATCATAATATGTCATCAAAATAGGTGTATAATTCAAATTTACACCAGCTATTACTTCAGCGTGCTTGATGAAACTATAATATACCATCACCGAGAAGTTTCCAAATAATGTTCACGCATTTGCATTTATGTTTCATGAACATTTATTCTTCATCTTCACCAGTGTATTTAAGTCCACAGCTGAACATAGGTTTATCCAAGAAAGCGCCTGAAAGTACCAGAATGCATTTAATTTGGGAGATGGAAGGGAGGGTGAGGAGGGGGATGTGGAGGGGCAGTGGGCCTCCGATTACCTCACTCACCGAACGAAACGCAGAAGCACAAGATGCTTCTACTTCACGCCGGTATTCTCCGAGTTCGTGGTATAAACCAGGTCGAGCCATAGACAACTCAAAGGTCTTAATGCCACCATGCTACATCATGCTTCATTTTATTTCTACCTTATATATGTAATATTATAACCACGACAACCGGTTTAATTTCCCAACGCAAAGGTCTTCATTACGTATATTTGAGTTCACTGCTGAACATAGGTTTATCCAAGAAAGCGCCTGCAAATGCCAGCATGCATTTCATGGAACGTTTACCTTATCACTAGTCGGTGGGATTTGGGTTTCAGCAAATTTAAATGTATACTCAATCATCATACGGTCGGTAGGATCCTTTCTTTGCTGGGTTGCATCGCTTGTGGGCGAGGTTGCCATATGAAGAAAGTAATGGATAATCCCCGGATCATATAATTTATTACTAAACTTAGATATAGAGAATGGTGTTTAACGGTCATAAAATATAACATCATGCGTGTCAAAGCACAGTAAATTATCACCAATCTAATTAATATTTATTTATTCATATTTCATATACATATTATGACAAATAACTAATAGTAGCAAATACATACCACCCACGCATACACACATACACACACCTACATACCCAAACACACAAACCAGAGATTGCAGGTTGAGCACAATGTTTCTGTAAAATTTTGATATATTTGTGTAATCTGTAATTGGCCTTATTTGTGTATTAATTATTTTGTAAATCACTGTTGGATTGCCTAATAAAATAAATAAATAAAAATGTATTTGTCAATATCATTTTCGTGCATGTCTTAAGTCTATAATTGTTCGATACACAAATATCATTTGCTTTTTTTTTTAAATAAAACCGACCGACGTGGCATTTGACACGCGTGTTTCGTTACATTTACCGTGGGTATATTGTTTCGTTACGGGACTCGCTAACCCAAAACGTAAATTGGAACGCGCCTCGCTATTGTACCCTTTGTGAGAATTGTTTTCTAATGAAAAATTTAATGAAATTTGGTGTTTTTTTTTGTTAATTGTATTTCAACTGTAACTCTTTAGTCAGCAACTTTTGTTTACAGTGTAATTGTTTGATCGATTAAATATATTAAATGGCACGAGTTAAAGAAATTAAGTAATCATAATAAATTTCAGCCTATCACAAGTCCACTGCTGAACATCATAATATGTCATCAAAATAGGTGTATAATTCAAATTTACACCAGCTATTACTTCAGCGTGCTTGATGAAACTATAATATACCATCACCGAGAAGTTTCCAAATAATGTTCACGCATTTGCATTTATGTTTCATGAACATTTATTCTTCATCTTCACCAGTGTATTTAAGTCCACAGCTGAACATAGGTTTATCCAAGAAAGCGCCTGAAAGTACCAGAATGCATTTAATTTGGGAGATGGAAGGGAGGGTGAGGAGGGGATGTGGAGGGGCAGTGGGCCTCCGATTACCTCACTCACCGAACGAAACGCAGAAGCACAAGATGCTTCTACTTCACGCCGGTATTCTCCGAGTTCGTGGTATAAACCAGGTCGAGCCATAGACAACTCAAAGGTCTTAATGCCACCATGCTACATCATGCTTCATTTTATTTCTACCTTATATATGTAATATTATAACCACGACAACCGGTTTAATTTCCCAACGCAAAGGTCTTCATTACGTATATTTGAGTTCACTGCTGAACATAGGTCTATCCAAGAAAGCGCCTGCAAATGCCAGCATGCATTTCATGGAACGTTTACCTTATCACTAGTCGGTGGGATTTGGGTTTCAGCAAATTTAAATGTATACTCAATCATCATACGGTCGGTAGGATCCTTTCTTTGCTGGGTTGCATCGCTTGTGGGCGAGGTTGCCATATGAAGAAAGTAATGGATAATCCCCGGATCATATAATTTATTACTAAACTTAGATATAGAGAATGGTGTTTAACGGTCATAAAATATAACATCATGCGTGTCAAAGCACAGTAAATTATCACCAATCTAATCGCATGAATATTTTCTGTATCTTGTAGGTCTCAACGCATACACACATTGACAACGTGTCGTGACTTAATACGTGGTAGAGTCAAGCAGCGGCTTTTGCTGTTGCTCTAATGGGCCAGCTTGCCCGGGGTAGTATCACATCCCCGTAGCAAACTGGCATGAAATAGAGGCATCTTGTGCTCTTGCGTTTCATTCGGTTAGCAAGGTAACTCACCCATCCCCCAGCCCTCTTCTCCAAATTATCTCAACAGCCGTCAGCGCACGGCGGCTCCTCTGGGGTTGGAGATGTGCGTGTGCGACGGTAATCGCTTCCCACCAGGTGTGCCATTTGTACGTTTGCCCCATTTCTAGTAAAACAATAAATATTGTTTTTATTTTTTATGTGGACTAAATAGTCCACATAAATAATTGTCCCCACCAACGTTACGGCCTTTCGTTCTGTCGTAACGACAATACACTGCAAAACAACTTCAATTGAAGTAGGTCACAGATGCGTTCACACCCTCAAGTACTAAGATGAAATGTCTCACAGCCAAGCCAAGAGATAAGTTGTCTACTACCTAGTCCATGTGAATACCTAACTGTATGCTAATTATATATTTATTAAGATAAAACTGGAATTATAGTTGACACTATAAACAGACTATAAGACTAAAGCTTGTGAAATAATATTAGTTATGTGTTCGGAACTGTACGGGTGAAGAGTAAACACGTAGCTCGTAGCTTGAGAGGGTGTTCTGTTTGTATACATTGTGGACGTAGATTTTGAAAAGAGAATAACAAATTTGATGAAAATAAATCAATGGATTTCGTAGTATATTGTACAGAAACTAAAAGGACGTACATACATGCTTCTTCCACTATACTTACAAGTATCAAGACAATAAGACAAGTAATGTTAAAAACACTTGAAATTTGATATGTGTTTTTCTACAGCCTCGCGGTTGTTGACAAAAAGGAATCAGGTGTACCCCTGGGTTTCCATCTGGGACCGATATTGTTCTCGCTCTTTATCAATGACATGTAACATAAGTAAGTGGAGTGAACTGTTCGCAGACGACCTGAAGTTGTCAAGAGTCATACCATCAGCTGCTGTTCTAATGGGCCGGCTCGACCGGGTAGTACCACGACCTCGTGGAATACCGGCGTGAAGTAGAGACGTCTTGTGCTTGTTGAGTTTCGTTCGGTGAATGAGGTAACTGAAGGCTGACTCTCCCTCGCATACCATATATCCTTAAAGGCCGGCAACGCACCTGCAGCGCCTCTGGTGTTGCAGATGTATGTGAGCATCGGTAATCACTAACTATTACTATATTGTTTTTAGTGACGTGTCATCTACAATGACACATACATCGAAACCCATATTGTACCAATCCATTTTTAAAAAACTGTCGTAAAGTGTGTGCTGCGGTTGTCCTACATAAATAAATTTGACACAATTGTTGAATAACTTTAGGATTCAATTACCTTAATAATGCTATATGAATATATAGCGTATATCTCTCACTGCAGAGAATAATATTAAAACATACGATACCACAACTGAGGAAATATAATTTAATAGTAATAAATCTAATAGAAAGATACAACACATAGGACCGAACAATTTCATAACAAAAATTAAACAAATTAAACCTATAATATCCTGAACGAATGAAAATGTTAAATATGAGTAAAACTAAGTATGTCTGCAGCACATAAGACCGCGAAATGGACTGTACTCGGTAATAGTCGAGATTCGAAAGCTAGATCCTGACACTGATTTTCAGTCCGGCCCACACTAAGGCCAAAGTGAACAGACACCTTCTAGGCAAACGTGTACCATCCTATGCCTCATCGTCGCCTTCCATCAAGCGAGATTGAGGTCAAACGTAAGCCTATTTGTTCATAAAAAAAAACATCGAGGCAGCTCGGGCGCCTGCGTATGTGCTCCTCTAAAATTAAATACAAATTAATTACGATGTAGCACAGTACTATAAAAGTAATATAATAATAGAGGGATCTTGTGCTTCTACGTTTCGTTCGGTGACGGAGGTAACAGGGCTTCTTCTCTCTCCTTCATACATCTCTCATTTCCGAGTTCTGCTCGACTTTGAAACAAATCACCTACCTTTCTGGTAAATTACATTAGGAGAGCGATTCCCCATTCAATTCCCACAAAATAACCGCTATCCAATTAATAAATCTACTTCACGTTGACATTAATAGGATTATGTACTTAAAGCCTCGCTCTCCCGCGAGCACGTCATAACAGGATCTGTGTTCAATAAATCAACGGATTAATTCAAATGCATTTCCTCAGTACACAGATTAGATTGGTGCAAGTGAATAATCAATTAGTGACTGTGGGTCGCTGATTTTAATCCAGCTAGGGGAAAATATTCAGCCTTACTGCTGGACATAGATTATAGATTCTGCCAAGCAGTTTCGAAAAAAAATATTGTAATTTTCTACTAGTAAAATATTGTTTTGAAAAAAAATTGCAAGAAGAAGGTTTTTATGGGAAGCGGGCAAACAGGCGCCGGCATTTAAAGGTATTTGGAAGATGGGACGAAGAACGAGAAGAGGGATGGGGAGGGGGAGTGGGCCTCCAGTTAACTCACACACGGAACGAAACGCAGAACTACAAGGTGCCACTACCCCGGTCGAGCTGGCCCATTCGAGCAGCAAAAAAGGCTTCCGCTTCGCTCTACCAAGTACATAATGTACCAGATGTATGAATCGGAGTTAATAAAAATACTTAACATGGTATCCTAGAATCTTTTTTATGATACCTTAAATACAAAGTATCACTCAAAATGGTTTATAATAAATAAAAAAAAAAAATTAGCCAAACGGAAGTTCACGATAGCCGAATGGTTAGGTTAGATAGATCACCGAGTTCGATCTCCTTCTTAGAGGGCTCATACCAGCGAGGATTTGAAAATTATATCATACTATTGTATGATACTATTTGTTTCGACGGTCTGATTATAAAGACGACAGCAGGCTAAACACGGGACTCGTTATTTTGAACAAGCTCGGGTGAAAAAGGAATTGAAAGGACTAAAATAAATCACTAGACATCTGTCCACTCCACTGAGTTAACGATCTAAACACTTACATAGTCAATTATGAATGAACACTTTTGCAATTTTTAGATTCGGGAATGGTAATTTTAATACCGGAACAATGTTTCAAAGTTTCAAGCGAACCGTTAAATATTTTAATGAAAACTACTTTGAAAACATGTTGTGCAGTTATAATGAATTCGAATATTTGTCCGCTGACCTAGTTGTGAAATTTGAACTAGCCATCAAGGCATGTGCGAGGCCTGAGCGTGATTGTTATAAATTCTGAATAGTTACTGCTGATTTTGAGAAATCGCCTCGTAATTTAGAGGCCGCTGTCGTAAACAAAGCCTGTTGACAGGAAATATAATTTAACATTAATGTTTAGTTTTAATTAAAACTCAATGTCAAAGAGTTTACAAACAATGAAAAGAGATAGTGAATTTTAAGTTCAAGCGTTCTTCCTAATGACTTTACCGATACCATAACTTTTACTAATATAAGTGATTTTATAAATGTAGACTAGTCTAGTGTATTACAACAATGGTAGGATGAAATTGTGCGTTTACTTCATTACTGTTTTTTTTTTCGTTGTAGAACCAACTGGCGTGAAGTAGTGGCTTCTGCTATTCGTTCGGTGAATGAGGTAACCGGAGGCCCGCTTCCTCTCCCACAACCAATCCTCTTTAGAGGCCGACAACGCACCTGCAGATCTTCTGGTGTTGCAGTTGTATCAAGTGAACCGCTTGCTTGTTTGTAAAGATACCGTAAAAAAATAAATTACTAATGAAAGATTGTCAATGAAATCCAATTCAGTGTACAATTATAGAGCTCGTTTAATTCTAATTACACGGTTCACAATGAATAAGCTTCACTGCTTAACTGACCGCGACAAGCTTTCTTTTTTAAGATCATTATTATAAAAAAATAAACTTTCCTTACAATCCATAGCATTGTATTATCAGACCGTATCTATTATTATGAATATCTATTCCACCACACTATTAACTCCATATGCTTTGGAATTAAATTATTTACGGGTAAACAGATTTCCACGATCTATATTAATATCACAAATTACATTTTACCTATTTGTCGTCCAAAAATAAGATTAAATAAACGGTTGTTTATTATAGCCTGCGATTAACATGTGAGTTATTAATACGTCGCAACATCTCGTCCAGTATACCTCAAAATATAAATACGAAAGTATACAACCGACAATTGGCGATGACTTACCATGGCGTGGTCCTTCTTGGGTCGTATTAGGAATTACAGAGCTGTCCAGCGGGCTGTAAAGAATACGTTCGCTGTTTCTCTTTGAAACTGTATTTGCAACAATATCTGTAGCTAAGCTAAGATATTCAACAAATGAGAAATCATCAGAAATTACAAAAAAATCAGCATCAGACAATCAGTCGGCTTCATAGCCTCTAGCAGTGAAAATAGTTCAAGACATACATTGATACGATGACTTCCCACAAGATGAAATGATAACCAACACAGTGTTGCGGAGATTGTTGAATTGTGTCTTGCACGTGGTAGAGCCTAGCGGCGGCTTTTGCTGCTGCTCGGAGGATCCGAATGAAGTTGCTGCAAGGAGTTACACGCTAAGGACAATTCAGTGGTGAGTTACGAAGTGAGTGGAAGAGGTAGAGAAGCTCTGTACTATTAGAGAGCCTCTACTCCAATCAACAACACAACAATTGAATACTATAATTTTTGTACACAACCAACTTTTTTTAAATAAATGTTTTTGTAATAACCCTTACGTGTTTCTAACGGTTTTGTGTTAAACCCTCAAAGGAACGGACATAAAATTCGATTATCGTCCGAACGAGCTCATAATCTCATTATATTTTGATAGTGGTTCCGATAATTGCCTCGTTTTAAATGCAGGAAAATTAGCCAATGATTCGCAAAACAATAATACAATTGTTCGAATCCTTTCAAATGAAAATTAAACGTGCAATTATTAATTAAATAAAATGAATAATCCCCGGCAAATAAACTAAATGAACATGAACTCTTCTACGAACTACACAATAAATTTTATTTATTTATTGATAGGGTAGTTAGGTTAGGGGAGTTTATAATTATTGTCAAAATTATGCAGTGTCACAGGGTAGCAACAATCGCAAGTATATGTAAATTAAATAAAAGTAAATTAACATCGATGCTTTTAATGATTTCGGGCTCTATTTATTTCACAAAGCGGTTATGACCTAAATTACTATTGAAAACGTTATTCAGTTATGTTTAACAATCTCGTCTTGGTGGACAGGGAGGCTGGGGCTGGGCTAGGAGCGGCTTTAATACTGGGAAGTTATTGACGGCCGAACGTTATGAATATGGAGGGTAAATTGGTGCCTTTCTCTTAGAAGGTTTTTTATGTGCACCCAAACGCGCAAGCGGCTCACTTGATGGTTTTAATAAGTGATTACCGTCCCCCGCGTACATCAGCAACACCAGAGGAGCTACAGGTGCGTTGTCGGACTTTAAGGATATTTGAGGGATGGGAGGGATAATTCGGAAAGGGGTTGGTGGAGTGGGGAGCGGGCGCTTGGTTATTTCAGTCACCGATCGTAACGCGGAAACACAATATGCCTCTACTTCGCGCCGGTATCCTGCGAGTGCCGCAAGAAGTAACAACAGCTCTGAAATGAGCTTTCTCTCTGCAGGAGCAAAACCGACGAGACGTCGTCATATAGATAAGCATGAAATAAGCACTGTGTACGTCTCACAATCTCTGCTTACTCATCTGAGGATTGGTGTGAGCCTATTAATACATTTTAATACAGGATTAGAAAATTTTTGAAGTGGTAGATTCAAGCAGCAGCTTTAACTGCATCTCGAATGGAGCGGCATCTTGTGCTTCTACCCACTACCTCTCTCCATCCCTCCTCTAAATTCTCCCTCTCATCTACCAAATATCCTTAAAAGGCCAGTAACTCACATGCAGCTCTTCTGGTATTGCAGATGCTCGAGGGTGACGGTAATCATTTACCATCAGGTAAGCCGCAGGCTCGTTTACCCCCCTTCCCTCGACCTCCAAAGCTTCTTCTTCCTACTAAAAGATGGTAAGAAGACAGTGCCAAGTGACACTTTTATAAGCAGTTGTTTTACGACATTTTTAAAATATATGTCGACTTTAGTGAAATAAGGAACTGCTTTTATTGAAATTTTTAAACGCAAATATTTACGATTTCAAAACGTTAAAGAAAAAACGAAACGCTTTCTAGAACTTTTGTTAACATTTCTGTTTAAATATTGAATGGCTTATTCCGTTCTAAACTAATAAAGTTTCGGAATTATTAGGGTAGCCTTAACAAAGACCACGCGACCGAAACGGTACCGAATGAATATTCAAACTTCACAAATTGGAACTCCCGTCGTGTCCTTGTCATACTTGATTACCTATATGGGTTAAATTTTAAGTCTTAGTCACTTTACATTTAAGTACAAAGCTGGGAATGAATATGTATACAAGTGATATACATATAAGCTTTCTCGTGTACATTATTAGAATAAAAGTTCCCGAATGGTAAACACGTACAGGCAAGAGCAGCGTAGGACACCTGGAGTGGCGACCTGCACAGTGTTGCGGGAAGCCGATGGATCTTTGGGGGAGGCCTATGTTCAGCTGTGCACACGTGATTGGCTAAAATGATAATGATGAATACATACTCATACTGGGATAATACAGACTGTAAAAATAACAAGTAGAAATTCCATATTAAAATAAAACCAATAACCCGGCTGGGTAAAGATTTTTATACACCTCTCTTTTTTTTTGCTGTGCAGGCGCCATATTTAAATTTTGTACTTCATGTCACTCCCACAATGAAGACGAATCTATCGATACATCACACGTTGAAATCCATCAAGCCCTTTACGTTTTAGAGCGAGGCAAAGAAGTGAAATACTATAACAAATTAATTAGTGTTACAGGATACGGAGGGTGGTCGTGTCGGAGATACGAGTAGAAGGTAGGAAGACAATAAGGGATTTCGTCCGTGCGCCAGCCATTTTCTCGAATATGGGTCGGCAGCTCGTTCGGTGTTCGTTATGCAGTCTGTGGCGCTGCTACTTGTTACATCGAGCTCACGTAATTAGCTGGGTTGCTGTCGCTTTGCATACCCAATACCCAACTTATTTCTTTGTATTTCTGTTATCTGTAGGTGTTTTAATGTGTGTAACACCGTAGTAAGCAGAGTTGTAATTATATGTTAGAAATACCTATGGCACGAATTAATTTGCTGAAAGAATCTCTTTATGAACAACTTTATAGCATCACCGTACTTCGGAAGTAATCTGTTAATATATTGTGAATTATCTTTAAAAAAAAATATTTTTAGCGCTACAAGAACTACAATTTTCAATTAGATACATTCATTTTGGTTTAGTTCGTATTTGAGACGGCTTACATTAAGAATAGCTGATTTTTATCATCTTCCATAGACTGAAATATGTTACACTCCAATGTTATCATTATTATATGTGGTAGAGCCAAGCGACGGCTTATGCTGTTGCTCCGATAAGCCTGCTGGACCGGATCGGTACCAAGGCCTCGCAGAATATCGGTGTGAAATAGAGGCATCGTGTGCTTCTGCGGTTCGTTCGGTGAGTGAGGTAACCGGAGGCTCTTATCTTCTCCCCACCCCCAGTCCTCCTCATCTCTCCCATCTCCCAAATATCCTTAAAGGCCGCCAACGCACCTGCAGCTACTCTGATGTTGCAGATGTACGTGGATGACTCAACCACAGTTCTCACATTCCATCAGGTGAACCACTTGCTCGTTTACCGACTTTCCCCTAAAAAAAAAGTCATGTCACATCCTCCTCTAGAAATATTCTCCTCCTCTTAATGATGTAGAAAACACACAGTGAAATCCACTTACAAGTTAAGAAGTTATAAACGAATACACGGACTAACGCCGATTTCCAACTTTGTTTTGCAACGTCTCCCCTCCTGAAATACCCTTAAAGACCGGTAACGCAGAGCGATGGTAAACACTTACCATCAGGTGAACCGCTGGATCGTTTGCCTCTTTCCCATAAGAAAAAAAACACAATTGTTAGTTATGCACAGCCATCTGACAAGTGCATAGTCTATTTCCAAGTTAATTTTAGCAGATTTAATGTGAAATAAACTGTATATATTAAAGCCGATTCAGCTATTTAAAAAAGACGTACAAAGTGAATGTACTGTCGATTACACGTGGTGTACTAAAAAGTAACAGCCTGTAAGTGCCCACTGCTGAGCAAAGGCCTCCCACTCAAATATCTGAGTTTTGGATCCGGGAAGGGCCCGCCTTGCTGCTTCAGTGCGGGTTGGTGGTTTTCACATATCCATGAAATAATATTATTTCTTAGACATGCTGGTTTCCTCTCGAAGTTCTCCTTCACCGCCGAGCACCTGGTAAATACAGCACTTAAAGATGCTATTAACAATTATAGTGGTGCCGGCACTGGGATCGAACCCAGGTCACTCGCGCTCTATGACACTAAAGTGAGCGCCCTGACCACTAGGCTACCACCAATATTAATTTATATATAGTCTACCTACTATAATTTTTATTCCTTGCTTAAAACTTTTCACCTTGACAAGGGTTGAGTGGTAGAGAATGCCACTTGGGATTAAGTCTGCCCATTGTTAAGCCTTTAGCTTAAGGTCAACAATAAAGAATAAAGAAATCGATGTCCCTGACCCGAACGAGATCGCTTGCGCTCAATGAGGCTAATGTAAGCGCTCTGACCATTTACACCGTTAACACGGCCCTCTGAGCAGATACCGACTTCTAATTTATTTCTGCATGTTTCCGGACCATGCTGTGCGACAATCTATGCCTGACCTGACTATGCTCGACTTGAATACTGAACTATAGAATCATTTTACCTCAAGTTTATAAAGTGCCTGCAAATCATCTTAAATATGTTGAAATTGTGATTTGCTCGAACTTACGCGAGACTGTGGACAATGTCAGACTTAATTTAAGTGGAGCTTTAGCGTCTTAACTATGTAACGCTGTGCCATCCGTCCCGGATGCCTTCGTTGGGCTGCTCAAGAGATTAACAAGCCAAATTACAATACTTGTATTCGATATCGGTAATAGTTGCTACAGTATTTATTGACAAGGTATCTATTGGCGTTATTCTCTTATACTATCGCCGTTTATATTAGCTTCAGTAAAAAGTAGCAGCTTGAAAATATCCACTGCTGGGCAAAGACCTCCTCTCCAATATTTTTCTTAAAAGATTGAAACCGGGAAGGGTACAGGGGGAGCTTCAGGTGGGATAAAAAGCACAGACTTAGTTTCTCAGACTTAAATCATCGTTAATAATAGTACATAGTCTTTTGAAATGAAACTATTATTTACTTTAGTTTAGTTTTTAATCCCGTCGTTTCCGCCCGTTTGTGACCACTGTAAATAATCATTTCAAATGTGATTCGCGTAAATGGAAGATATCATACGTACGTATTCTGTGAACATTTCAACCAGTATAGTAAGTTCGGCAATAGCGCTCCGTACGGAACCCTAAAATGTATCAATTGTATTGCAATTGAAGCATTTGACGTTAACTCCGGTGTACAGCTAAGTAACCAACAAACAATCAAATGCACTGCTAAAGTTCGAAAACTATTGCCGGTATTAAGTTCGAACTAAATTCTAGAAATTTCTGTGCTTAACTCGGAGTAGCGGTGCAGTGTCGGCGCTATAATCTGCCAACCATTTTCTCCCCGTGGGTTTCGTAAGAGGCGACTAAGGGAAAATGCTTGGAATAGCAACGGCTACCGACAGATGGTGGGACAACCATCACGACAATTACCAGACTAAAATCGAACCACGGCGTCTTTTTTTTATAGTAAAAGGCGGCAGTTGCGTTGCTGGCCTTTAAGGATAGTCGCGAGAAGGGTGATGGGGAGGGGGAGTGGGCTTCCGGTTACCTTACTGACCGTACGAAACGCAGAAGCACAATATGCCTCTACTTCACGCCAGTATTCCGCTTGGCTCCACCACGTGTAAAGTTTATGTTGCAAGGTGTCCGATACTGCGATCCGTCCAATCCATATACATTATAAAAAAAAGGACATTTTTTTCCCTTAGTCGTCTTTTAAGACTAAGAAAAACTGGGTTAGGTCTTATGGTTAGAGATTTTGCATATTTTTTTAACAATTTAATAGGAAAGAAAACCAGAATTCTGTTACCCGACGTTTATGAATTATAACATATCAAAAGCTTACCTGTTAAATAATCACGTAAAGCTCCCTATGTAATTAACACACTACGAATTTCACGTAGTCCATCGTTTATCCGCAAGTAACGCCAGTTTCACACTCCGTCAGTCAAAAGAGGCATAATTTATTCAAGCTCTGTTTACCGAATATTTCATTAACTGTCCCTCACACGAGATCCAAACATTACATAGTTATTACACGCTTCGTATTTTCTTCCTTAATTACACACTCGTAGTTAACATTGCTTAAATACTTATATACGAGCACTGCCCTTTTGCATCAAGTCCTCGGCACCGGAGTAAATGAACAGGACCCGTCAAGATGCTGCGGCGCTTTGGCTCTCGGCTTCGAATCCCGCACGGAACTAGTATTTGTATGGACTACAAATAACAGTACCCGGTCTGGGCGTTTGTCCGCGTGTAATTCATTCCGTAGACCGTGAGAAATTCCTGCAGCAGAAAGTAAGGTTTTTTTAAAAAAAAAAAGATTTATCTAATGCGTCCAAACTTGATGGATCTACTAGTAGCCGTTCAAGGGTTCCGTTAGCCAACTTCCAGGTCCATCATCAAACCAGCTCGCTGGCAACATTTAAAATTCTTCGGACGTCTGAGAGAAGGAAAAAATTATTAAAATGTTAAAATATCTCATTACATTCATAGTGGTCAAACAAACAAAAGCATGTTAATAACATCACACAACGTTATACTCAGTAAAAGGGGTTTTGAGAGGCGATATAGACGTGGTGAAGGAGTTGTTGTTTGTAGATACAACGGTCCGGTTAGGATTCGAACCCAGAATCCGAGACTGAGCAGTTAGATATGTTAACCAGTAATCCAGGCGTTGTCATCGGTTGTAAGGATTTTTTCTAATCTTATAATGTTGTACAATAATAAACTAATCCGTAATTTAGTTTGCATTTTCTAATCAATATTGTTTTTTTTTAACTAAACATAGAAAGTGTTAAGCGATTAAAATCGTTGTTCCATACACTGCAGCATGCTGAAACAGAATGCCGTGGACCAGGTTTAAAATGAAAACATAATCTCTACATAAATTTGGATTTTATGCACGCTAAAAGCAAGCATATGAATCACAGGGATTGAGAGGAAAGTGAATATATGTTGAAAAGTCCTGAACTAAGTCCTACACGTGTATAAGTAAAATAAAGTAACAACATGTAAGTGCCCATTGGTGGGCAAAGGCTTTCTTCTCAAATATCTGGGAGGATTTTGGAGTCGGGAAGGGTCCGCCACGCTGCTCCTCACGATGATTTCCTTCACCGCCGAGCACGTGGTAAATACAGCACAAAAAATTGCTATTAACAATTTTAGTGGCGCCGGCATCGGGGATCGAACCCAGATCCCTCGAGCTCATTGGGGCGCTCCCTTTAGTTTCATAGAGCGCAAGCGCAACAAAAAAGAAGACAAATGAAACTTAATTATATGTACATATATAAAATCCTCTTCCATGCTTGGCACTGTTCAAAATCCTGAAATTGCGTAACGTTGGTTGAAGAAGCCCAGGTTAGGTGGTGTCATGATAAGTGGCATTCAGTAATCTCTGTTTACCCATTATGTAGAAAGGTGTGAGTTTTATAACATCTAAAGCCATTGCTAATTCAAAATTAGAACGCAACTCTAATCATTTACAATGCAAGCCTGATCCCGCATTTACGTTGGTGCGCTTCAATTAACATTCATCAAGCGCATTTGACAAATTTAAATGATCCTATTTTGTTTGTATCAGTGACGATTCTTCGGACAGGTGATTGCCATATATTTTTTTTACGGAAGAGACGGCATACGAGCAAGCGGTTCACCTGATGGTAAGTGTTTACCGTCGCCCACATACATCCGCAACACCATAGATGCTGCTGGTGCGTTGCCGGTTTTTAAGGATATTTGAGAGATGGGAGGGAAGAGGAGGGGAATAGGGAGGAGGAGTGGGCCTCCGGTTACCTCACTCACCGAACGAAACGCAGAAGCACAAGATGCCTCTACTTCACGCCGGTATTCTGCGAGGCCGCGGTACCGATCCGGTCGAGCCGGCCTATTCGAGGAGCAGCAAAAGCCGTCGCTTGGCTCTACCACGCTTAAAAAATTTAAATACGTTTTCGCCAGAGTTCGAACTCCGATCGTTTGCTTACATTTAATTGTAGGTACCCGATGTCCCGGGTTTATTGTTGTTCCTGCGACTAGATTTAGCTTATGTGTGCTTATTTATCTCATGTTTGGTGGTTAAGGTACAAGCTCGACGTGTACTGCGGTCTGCACAATATTGTGTTTAAAACCGCTGTTTGCTAGCGAAGTATTTCCAATTATTCAGTTTTTGAACAAAGTGCTATGTCATCAAATACCACATATGCACTACGAGGAGTGAATATATTTAAATTTTTTAGGGTAAAGGCGGCAAACGAGGAAGCGGTTCACCTGATGGTGGAAGTGACACTGGCCGTATGCGCGATTTTCAAAATTTTTTTTTGGTATCCAAAAAGGAGGGAGGGGGGTGCAAACGAGCATGATGATATGTGTTCACCGGCAGCCCACCTCACATCATCTAGGGGAACATCCTCATCACCGGTTGCACAAACAACATATGCATTACATCTACATGTTGCAACTCATACATACATATATACGTATGCCACGATGCCTGTAACGTTTAATCTCGCTGGCAAACGCTCGTAATACCCGATTAACATTACAAACGAGCGTATAATACAAATGGAACGCCCGTAGCCGTTCGTTTATCTGTGCTAATGCAAATAACGAAATGGGAAAACGTGTTAATCAATAAATGTTATATTACTAATGAATACTAACGTACGGAATGTATGTATGTGCGAATTTTCGTGTGGTGATGTGGTAGCAATCTCTCACTCCGTAGAGAGACCGGAAGGGAAAAGACCGGAGGCCACCAGCAGCACCTCTGGTCTTTTAGATGTTCGTGGGCGACGGTAATCACTTACCAGGTGAACCGATTGCTCGTTCGCCGCCTTTCCATAAAAAAAAAAAAACTCCATGTATCCTGTTTCTAGTAATTTTTTTCTACACTCGCGTCTTTTGCTGGAATAAATAACATAGAGTACTAGTTCAAACCCAGCGTCCCATTGCCAATGTACCGGGAAAAACGGCTCTGCTATATAATCATTTACCTAACAATATCAAAAACAAGAAAATAGAAGATTTTAAAAGAAATCTTAAATTAATATTGTTTGAAAAAGTTTATTACACAATACAGGAATTTATTTCCGATAAAATTTGACTAATTACATAGATAAAATAACTTAATTTTTATTTTTGGACATTTAAATTGATTTTTTTTAACTGATAATGAAATTAGACATATACATTTATTTATAGTGTTATTATTTTATTTTACTTTGATAGTTGTGATAAATTTTGATTTTGACATCTGATCAACAATGTAATAATGTAATGAAATATACCTTATGTAGTTATGTCTTGAAATTATATCATATTGTCAAATTTGTATACCAATAAGTGGTAGATCATATAGGACATAAACAAAATGTTAACATCTATACAAGTATCACATATGATCAACAAATAAATAAATAAACGACGATATAAAAGTTACGTTTAATTTTTCACATTTATTCAGTAAGCACTCAATCTCACGTGATCGATGGGACTGTCTTCTGTTTCACGCGAGAGCTCTCTTAAGGTATTACACTTATATTATCAAGTAAGGGAAAGAATAGAAATATAAACAATGAAGTTTAATGAGTGATATGCTGGTGTGGAGCATAGTTTCAGGTACAACGAAAAACATTAAAATAGAATTTAAAACGTTAAATTTCACTGAAGGAATTCCTCCTGTATCGCGGATGCAGTTTACATACATACTCGTACATTGCACATTGACAGACATCCAGATTCGGTACTATTATTTATAGTCCATACAATTAGCAATACCATCACAGTACAACCACAGAGCTTTTAATAAATGCTGTTAGAAGCACGAATGAAACTGTTGTCGATGTCTAGTATAAATCTATTAAAGACATTAATAGACATGGCAAATGGCAGACAATGCCAGAGCCTAGTAGTGGCTTGTACTGCCCCTCGAATCGACCGACTCTACCCAAAGTAGTAAAGCCTCGCCTTGACGGAACCTGGCGTGAAGTAGAGCCATCTTGTGCTTCCGCGTTTCGGACGGGAGGATCTCTCTCTCTCATCTTTAAAGGCCGACAATGCATCTGCAGCCCCATCTGGTGAGCCGCTTGCTCGTTGGTCGCCTTTCCTATAAAAAAAAAACCCTTCAGTTATTGGTAGATGTTAGCACTTTTACCCCACGTAAACGTTAAAAAAAATGTCTTTGAGTTTTAACAGTGTACGGGTTAATAAATATAAGAAATTTGTGTTTCATTTAGTGCATTTTCCTAATGAAGTTATAAGTTATCAGCGAATTCGTACCGAAGGTTTTTCTTCATTTCATATCCCTCAATATATTAGATAACATAGTGAAACGCAATTTTCAACACATCGCTGTGCATTCCCTGTAGAGCATTTATCAAATATCTGTTTGAAGTTGCAGGGGGAGCGAGCGGACAACCGTCGGGAATTTCATCTGAGTTGTGAGCTCGAATTCCTTTCCCTCGGTTACTCATACCTGGGAATATTTTATATGGCTCGGTCGAAGATTTATTTAGCACAAGAATCTTGAGAAATAACTCCACGATAATATTAACACGAGATTATTTAAATATTCGAAATATACACCGCTTCATAAAACTAACTGGTTACTTACCTTACTTTATGAGCTGCTGCACATCTTCGGTCTGGTATTTTTCGAGAAGGTTATCCCGCCATCTGTCGGTAGCCATTGCAATTTTCGAGGCATTTAGCCCTTAGTCGTGTTCTACGATACCCATGACCGATGATGGAGGACCCATTTCTTGTGGTGCTAAATTCTGATACAGAAACCACGATAACGGTAAGTTACCACTGCCTCCGAATCACCATCGCTATGTGACAGATATGGTAGACTTCTCTGTCCAGGAGTTGTCTAAGTAGGTACTACAGACTTACTGTTTGTGTTACCGTCCAATAGTGACATCACTGTTGGCTTCTTATTTGAAAGCGACAAAGAGCCATTATAGTTACAGGATGATAGTATTTTTTCTTTTTCTGATAGTAAAGGATTGCCGCCGCCCACGTGACGCAACACCAGAAGTGCTGAAGGGGCGTTGCCGGCCTTTAAGTGTTTTTGGGAGATTTAAGTGAGGATGAGGAGGGGGAGAGGGAGTGGAGCTCCGGATACCTCACTCAACGAACGTAACGCAGAAGTATAAGATGATTCTACTTGGCGCCGGTGTTCTGCGAGGCCGTTGTGCCAACCCGGTCGTGCCGGCCCATTCGAGCAGCAATAGAGGCCGCTTCTTAACTCGTTTAAAATAGTGATTCTTCTCTGGTCCTCATCCCATCTGATCCTTGGGCGTGCGATCACATCTGTATCGCACGCCTTATTAATTTGAAGATTACTGGTGAACATACTTTGAATGAATGACCGAATGTACATTTACAAATCTAAACTTGTTAATTAGATGGTACGATTTGGCGGCCTTATCGCTGCATAGCAATCTCCTCCAGGCAACCGAAGGCGTAGAGAAACAAATCTACAGATACGAAGTAGGTGGTACTAAAAATAATTCATACAATAAAAAAATACTGAAGTCTCAATCTGCTCTTAAAGAGCAGCAAAGCACATGCAGCACCTCTGGTGTTGTAGATGTATGTGGGCGACGGTAATTACTTACCATCAGGTGTACCGTTTGCTGCCTTTCCCATAAAAAAAAACATTGTCTACGCCTACTCGAAAAAATAAAAAGGTTAAAAGCTGTTTACATATATTACACATTGACGTACACCGAAACCCGGTACAATTATTTGTATCCCACTAAAATCCGGGAATCGAACCCTTGATTCGCAGCGACTATGCCGGCGAGCCGACGTACATTAAAATGGCATCATGTATTTCTAAAAAAACTTTACGAAAAAAAAAACAAAGAGGTAATTAAAAAAAATTAAAGTGTAATAAATTCCCACTTACGTGAGCAAATGGTCGAGTTCATGAAATAAGTGTTAAAATTTAAACACACTGAATCCGCATCGTTCCTCTGTATCTCTTGCGGGCAGGCGCTGTTGGATGCTGATAAAAACTAGGCGCTATAGACGTCATAGATCTCAGCGAGAAGATACCAGTTGTGATACGAGGGTTTAATGCCCATGCGGATACTACTTCTGAGATGCATTGACTGGAAACAAAAAAAATACAAACCATGAATGGTAAACATTCTTAACATTTATGCATTTTTTTATATCTTTTTCATCTTTTTTTTTTTTTTTTTTATGGAAAAGACGGCAAACGAGCAAGCGGTTCACCTGATAGTAAGTGATACCGTCGCCCACATACATCTGCAACACCATAGATGCTGCAGGTGCGTTGCCAGTCTTTAAGGATATTTGGGAGATGGGAGGAAGAGGAGGGAATAGGGAGGGGATGTGGGCCTCCGGTTACCTCACTCACCGTACGAAACGCAGAAGCACAAGATACCTCTACTTCACGCCGGTATTCTGCGAGGCCGTGGTATTAATCCGGTCGAGCCGGCCCATTCGAGCAGCAGCTAAAGCCGCCGCTTGGCTCTACCGCGCTTCAAAATCATCTTCAGTAATGTGATTTTATATCGAGACTTTATACTTAACTCTTAAATATTTTATTTGTTCCATAATTTCTTCATATTCACTACGTCGATTGCCAATATGTGTCCTAAACGTACTAAGGAAGATCCTCTCATTGGGATAGGTTTATGTCTAGCAGTGAATTTAAAGTGGTAGTTAAAAAGTAAAGGGAAAGATGTTATGTATGCTTCAAATAATGAATGTTCACGATGATACTAATACAAAAAAGAATAGACATTTGCGTCGAAAATTACCATTTCAGCCATTCCTTTAAGATGCTTATGAAGAATAATCTTTCATTAACACTAAAGCTAAGCGAAAGCTCTTCGACGTGTGTATTCTGCCTATATTAAGCTACTGTGCTCAATTCTGGTCACTGACCGAACTTCAAGAGTTTAAGCTCATAAGCGCCAAAGGCGCAGTATGGCGCCCTGGGGCGAGACACGTGTCTCGGCATTACATACATCTAGAACGGTGGTCAAGAGTTGTCACTCAGTGGAAGCCCACAGATGGACGACTGCGTTGCGACCAGCCTCGTAAGCTTTGAAGTAACGGCTTCGACGGTTACGAAAGAGCTAGGCACAATATTGCATGAGATAGAGGCTAGTGAAAAGAGATGGGGGAGACCTTTACCCAGCTGTAAGGCATAATAGATAAGATACAAAGTATTAATTATACTCATTGAGCCGTACAGCCTACGTTCCAATATCACCCAGTTCCAAACTAGGATACCCTGCGTCTTGGTAACTGGGTGGTCTATATTGATAAACATTCATAGAATGTATTAAGTACACTACTATGACTCGGATGCAAATATTTATATTCACCATACAAATGTAATTAGGGTAATTAGTGGGATTTGAACTCGATAACCATTTAGCAATATTTTGATGTAATGGATATGAAACGACGTAAAGCCCTGGTACTACGCTTGCTTCGGCAAGCCTCGTGACTCATCGGCTCTTTCCGACTCGACTTTAGCGTCCCATCACCCCGCCCATATTATTAATATTACCCATAAATGGATCGTATGAAGTAAATGTTGAATTAAACAAAAACATTGCCGGGACTTACGTAACGGTTAATCTTTTTTTTTATTCTGAATACTTTCACTGTAATGTCGCGTCTGTATTACGTCGAAATTAAATATCTATGCTCCGTCAGCGCACGTGTAGCGACGGATACTTTCCCGCGGGATCGCGCTCCGGATAACTCAGCCCGTTTGTGGCGCATTTGTCAGTTCTGTCTCCGCAGTTCGAATAAACACATCTCGAGATTTTATTAGCTTCCGATACATGATTTTTAAATTATCTGTGGTTAAGATCGCTTCGTATTTATGCGAGCTTGGTGAAGTAAATATTACAACGTGGTAGAGTCAAGCGACGGCTTTTGCTGCTGCTCGAATGGGCCGGCACGACCAGGGTAGTGCCACGGCCTCGGAAAATGCTAGCGTGAAGTAGAGGCATCTTATACTGCTGCTGCGTTTCGTTAGGTGAGTGAGGTAACCGGAGGCCCACACCCCCTCCCTGTTCCTCTCCTCTTCCTTCCCATCTCCCAAATATCCTTAAAGACCGGCAACGCACCTGCAGCATCTATGGTGTTGCAGATGTATGTGGGCGACGGTAATCACTTACCATCAGGTGAACCGCTTACTCATATGCCGTCTCTTCGATAAAAAAATATATGGCAATCACCTGTCCGAAGAATCGTCACCGACACAAACAAATCACGAACCACGGCCCAATTCTCCTTCTCTCTCCCCTTTCTCCTTTCACAAATATCCTTTAAAGCCGGCAATCCACCTGCAGATGTTTGTGGGCGATGCCCAGGTAATCACTTACCATCAGGTGAGGCACTTGCTCGTATGCCGTCCTTTCCTATAAAAACATGCCAATATTTTCGCTTTTCAGAAGAGCTTATTTGTAACATTGTGACCGGTGAGCCTATCGCAGCAAAAGATACAAACATATCGTACATAACTTTACGTAACTCATGGGTACAAAGCCCAAGACACCTCATCGTCTCAGGGGATCGAACTCGTATCTTCTGATTCGGAGGAAGATCTACTTTATCTCGGTTATCGTGGCTTCTTTAAGAATATTAAAACATAGTTCAATCGTAGTCATCCATGTTACTTTTCGGAACTGAGTTGTTAATTATATACACCAGTAAATAAAAGGTACAGGTTTCTAATTTTAAATGTATCTTCTGCCCATAAATATTTTGAGAAATACAAGTGAATGAAAACAAAATAATAAAGAAACAACCGATTTCAACCCTTATTTTCCAATCCTCAGTCCAATCGGTTCACAAACAGCGAAGATATCGTGTAACATATGTACATACAAAAAAATACAGTCGAATTGATAACCTTTCAGATATCTTTGGAATTGTTATACTCGCATATAGCCGGTTGAATTTTTTACAGAATGTGTTATTATGGCGGATATCCTATGAAATAATAAAAAAACTTGGTGTGGTTAGTGACAAGACAAGAAATAATAAAAACCGGCCAAGTGTGAGTCGGATTCGCAGTTAGAGTCCCGAGCTGAATGAAATTATTGATAATTACTTATCACATACGAGTATATATAATAATTATACTGTAATTGTACTGAACCCTCGGTGCGCGAGTCCGACACGCATTTGGCCGGTTTTTATTTTTTTATCTGCTTACTGAACTAAATCTGATGTTAAACACCATCGTAGCTCATCGAACAAATATAATTAAAAGTTCTAGTAAAATAAATAATAAGTTTTATCCCGTATAATGAAATGGAACAAAAGCTAATCTATGTTAATCTCTCCTTAACAGTCATTTTCAATTACGTCAAAAATAAGCAAACGCATAAAGTTAAGAATATTCCAGTAGATCAGTTTTCGTACTGGCAATTTGACTTGCCTGTGACATAATGATTGTGGTGTGTGACGCGCCGGAGCCAGCTCCCGCCATTAGCGTTGTAGAAGTCTACGCGCGCGGTTGTTGCGCTACGCCGTAGCTCTTAGCTACGATCGGTGGAGTCGGAAATAAATACGCGGGTGAAAGTTGACTGATTGTTCATGTGACTTTGAGGAATGTTTACTTTGGGACATAAGTGGTAAAGATTGGTTGGATTTGGTGGAAGAGTAAGTTTATACATATTTATACTTAGAGTATAAATATACTTTTAAGCATTCAACTGAAGACAATAAAAAAATACATGACTTTTAGGAAAGTTAGAAAGTTCCGTTATTCATAGGATTATTTAATAAATCTTATCACTTAAAGAAATAAAATTGATTACAAAAAAGTAAATAATAAATAGCATTTATACAAAGGCCCTTTATCTTTTAATTAGTTGAAACTACAGTATTTAAAACTTTAAATTTAGTCAACTTGTAAAGTAGTTTTTTTTTTTAAAGTAAAATATTTTTTTTTAATTATACTATAATAAAAGATTCTGTCTGCGCAATAATAAACAAAATATTACCAACAACATATTAAGGCACACATTATTAATTACAAATTTAAATTAAAAAAATAAAATAAAAGAAGATACTTGATAGAGACGCATTCTATTCATCAAAGTCAGTCTAAAATACTAAAGCTTCTCCTGAATCGGGGAGGATTCGCCTAGATTATGCGTTTATTTGGCAGGGTAGAGACTTGGTATCCTGATATACAAGCCTAAAAGCTCAGGCATCTGTTGCCCACAGTGTGTTTCAAAATGCATCAATGTGTCTTGTGTCACTATATTGTTCCTAAAAAAGATAAGGTAAATGTTAAAAAGACTCTCTTAATGAAATATTTTCTATTAATTTTAGCCACTAAGTTACTTTTTCAATATCAAAAGTCTAAGGAAACATTTTATTTTTTTATCCAAACGGTCTTCCCGTTCTCAATCACTGCCTACCCATCAAGGTGACCGGCGAGAATGCAATAATTATATACGTAATAACGCATGTTTATAGTTTGCTAATTATATATTTAAAATTATATTAACATTAATCCTTCTATATAATATTTGAGAGCCTTGGTAGCCGAGCGGTTAGAGAATTAGGAGACTGTGGCGTTCGACCCTCTTTGTGAAGCGCTTGTACCAATTACTTTAATTTAAGATTTGTTTCCATGGCTGTTGTCGTCTTAGTTGGATACGCAGACGGGTCATCATGTGATAAAATAGTCGCCAATAAGCTCAGGTTAAAAGAGGGATGACAGGTCTAAAAATATCTACCTCTACCTCTGAGGACCGCAGTATTGGGTATACGCTTGTGAGAGGTTTTTTAGATTATTTAAGATGGCAATAGCTCGCGCATAGTTATAGAATTTAAATAACAAATTTTAAATACGGTTGAGTTAAGACATAGCTTTTGATGCTGCTGTAATGGGCCTTCTCACCGATATTGTAATACCGGCGTGAAATAGAGGCATCATGTTCTTTTTCCTGTCCCCCCAAGTAGCCTTAAAGGCCTGCAACTCACCTGCAGCTCCTCTGGTGCTGCAGGTGTATATGGGCGACGGTAATCACCTACCACCAGATAAACTGTTCACTCTAGAACTTCTTCTATTATGGATGTGTTACAGATATAATTGATATACACCAAGTATAGGAGCCGAGCTCGCGACCCGTAGCATTGAATATTGCGGCTCAGCCCCCTGTGTTAACTGAATTGTACAAATTTCAACTCCAGCTGAAGGAGGGAGAGAACTTCAGAAGTAGGCGCGCTAACCATCTGATGAGTTCGCCTCAAATCGTTCCTCTCTAAGATATAATCATTCTCTGATAGTTTACCATTTTTAACTTATTTGCGAAGCGAAACCGATGAAGGCATCTGTGTTCTGCGCGTTATAACTGGTTTGACACCGAAATATCCGTATAAATATCCCGAACCAAACTCTCACGGAACTAGTGACGGGATAGGTACCGGATCCGGTTCCGGTCCAATGGCCATTGGAAGTGGGTGAACCGGCAATTGGATGAACTTTTAAGCATGAAGTGGTACATATGTCGGACTTAATGCTTATACGCATGCTCGCCCAGTAAACCGTTAGGCTAAGCAGAGATGAATATATTATAGAGACGTTGTAGCAGAATGAAACCAAACAAAAATAAAATTTAAAATGTAAACATACATTATTACATTTACATTATACATAGCTAGGTGGGATAGTGGTTAAGCGTTTAGCAGCGGCGCTGTGGGTCGCGGGTTCGATTACCGTACGGTACTAGTGTTTGTATGGGCAACAAATAATAATCACGGGTCTGGGTGTTTGTTCATCCATGTGCGATTTATGTATGTAAACTGCCTCCGCGACACAAGAGAAATTCATACAGAGGAAGTTAACATTTTTTTAGTAAAAAAACAAACACATTATATACATATATACACATACATAAAATCTAATATTTCAATACTTTAATACAAACAATCATATACGTCAGGATGTACATTTAAAACAACGGAATCACTTTTACTAGTAATACAGCCTTCCAACATCTTTATATTATTCACATTATTCAGATGACATTTGTTCATAAATCACAATATTAAGCTGAGCACAAAATTTTTGATTATTAAAAAAGGTTTCGGTGGACGTAATATTTATAAAAAAAAGACGTGAAAATTGTTTTTAAAATCTACATCAAAAAAAAATTATGAGAACCTAGAGCTCATTTGAAATGAAAGTATTGTTTTATTTTTATTTATATATTTACGCCTTGTTTCCAACGGGGTAGGCAGAAACAATCTTCTTCCATTTACTACGGTCCAGACATACGTCTTCCGCTTCTTCCACTTTCATCAATCTTCGCATGCATGCTCGTTGGTTTAGAGTACTCTTGACCTGGCCTTTTTCCAGAACGTCTCCGATTTGATCGTGAAATGTTCGCCTAGGTCTTCCTCTCCCGACTCTACCGTTTCGCGTTTAATTTCGAATATAAAATTAAAATTTTAAAACAATAGTAGTTTCATTTCAAACGTGTAGCGTTCGCTTTAAAAACAAGAAATAATTATCTAAAGCTCATTGTTACGAACCTGAGCAAATATTAATTTCAAATATTACTCGTGTGTTTTCGGGAGATAACTGTACACGGAGCTAAATGAGTTTCACAACAAAAGCGATTTTAAAGAATACGCGCGCGGAGTTATAACCGAGTCGGCATTGTTCGCAACGAGAGTATGAAATTGCGGTTTGTAACGCAGCAAAACAATTCTCGATGTTGCCTGCGTAGATTAAAGTTCCACGCGTAGGCACACCGGCTACGAGAGCTACGGTGCGCGTAGACGCGATGCTTGAACGTCCCACATTGTTGATTTCGCAGTGTAATTACGGAATAGACTAAAGAAATTGTTGTTCGCTTTAAGATTGTTTAACGATATAATATGTAATGTGCACGAAATTCGTTTGCAGTCGTCGTGAATTGGATTGTATTGCATGGAGTGGCGTAGATGCGTAGATATGTATTGATAGAACGTGATGGTTGGTGAACTAAATCGTCGGGTTCACTCCCAGTGACATGAGAGACTTCAAGGTGTTTTCCATTAGTCACCTCTTCTTTTTTTTATGGAAAAGACGGTAAACGAGAAAGCGATTCACCTGATAGTATGTGATTACCGTCGCCCACATACATCTGCAACACCATAGATGCTGCAGGTGCGTTGCCGGTCTTTAAGGATATTTGGGTGATGGGAGGGAAGAGGAGGGAAATGGGGAGGGGATGTGAGCCTCCGGTTACCTCACTCACCGAACGAAACGCAGAAGCACAAGATGCCTCTACTTCTGGCCGGTATTCTGCGAGGCCGTGGTATTAGTCCGGTCGTGCCGGCCCATTCGAGCAGCAGCTAATGCCGCCGCTTGGCTCTACCACGCCTTAAAATATAAATATGTATTTATATAAATATAAATCATATAATATAAATATGTATTTATGTAAAAGGAAACTGTATATGTTGATGACAAAAAACGAAAAAGTCCCCTCTTTCGATTTCTCTTCTTTCATCTTACCTTAGAGATCCACGAGAAGTAAGGGGCTGATAGATTCCTAGACTACCGGACGACAAATTTGTAGAAGAAACTTCGACAGTTTCTTTTCACTGACTACAACATTCATCAGCATATTCAAATACACTGCTGTACGTAGTACTGCCCAGGCCTCTTTGACGTGGTAGAGCCAAACTGCGGGTTCAGTTGCTGCTCCAATGGTCCGCCTCAACAGGGGTAGTACCACGTGGTAAAGGCATCTTATGCTTCTGCGTGGTGTCCAAAGAGGTCGGCTACCAGGGTGCAGCATGTGCAAGTGAGGTTAGAATTTTGAGAATATGATGGTACATTCCCCGCTACACCCTTATTTGCCTAGAGTATGCGGTAATAATTCCTTTGTACCCAAATTTTATTTCACGTACTAGGAGCTAACCTATAAATAAACATTTACCTGAAATCTGTGACGTCATACGAACATGTCTCCGTGTTTGAGAGCGATGTCAAAGAGCACTTAAACCTTTTCATATGAGAGTTTTCATAAAATATTTATATAACATGACATACTTATGAGTTAGAAAATTAAAAAAAATATAGCCACACAAGGCCCTTTTCCTGATACTGTTCAGTAAAGTAAAGTAAAGTAGCAGCTGGTAAATGCCCAGGGCAAAGGCTTCCTTCACAAATATCTGAGAGAGTTTTAGTGCCCGCCACGCAGCTCCAGTGCGTGTTGGCGAGCTTCACATATCCTCGAAAAATAATGTTTTTTTGTATTCTCAGACATGCAGCTTCTAGCAGCCTGCAGCTCTTAAAATTGCTATTAACAATTCTAGTGGTGTCTGGTGGTAGTCAGGTCACTGGCGCTATATGAAACTAAAATAAACACCCTGACCACTAGGCTACCACGGCTTACAACTTACTTTTCACCAGAGCTGATTTGTGACAACGTGACAGGTGGTAAGTCTGTCACCGTCTTAGTGTTTAAGCAACTGTTTCAAATAGTGCACAAGTTTCGTAATACTCGATGGTACGACCCCTTCACGTAGGAGATCGAAGTTGAGTCTCCTGATTCGGTTGCAGCTTCCCTAACCACTCTTTTTTGTTATTTCTTTATGGAAAATATGCTTGCGTTTGACCTCAATCTTGCCCGATGGAAGGCGAAGATGAGGCCTAGGATGGTACACGCTTCCCTAGATGTCTGTTCACTTTGGCCTTATATCAAGATATCACTCGTCGCCGTATTAAAAATGTAACTACAAAATACATCATTCACATAAGTAATATCTGGCGATTTTGAAATTTTGCGATTTCATAAGAAAACAGTTCTTAGAGCCATGGGGTTAAGATCGTAGTTACCTTTTTATGTTGTTATCTTTTTAATGGATTGATAATTTATAATGGCGTCGTTTAGTAATAGTGTTTAAAAATTAGACTTAATATATTTTACAAAATAGAGCAAAGCATTCTTCTTCATCTATTTGTTTGTTCTGTATCGCCTAATATTGTTATCAAGTTGTAGTTTCTTTTAACTCACTATAGTGTTACTTTAGATAAGCAATAGATCTAAATAATATTCATTTAACTATATTAGACTGAATCTACTGGCTTTCCTTGGTTGCCTTAAGTAAGGTGGCACATGATTTTTTTTTTATATTTGTAAAATTTGTTGTGTCGGTAATCTTTAATAAATAAATAAATAAATTTGCCACTGCTGAACTAATGCCTCTTCAAGACAGCGCCAGCAAAAGCCTTTTCTTGAAACTATTCTTGATCACCACAACGACAGGCCCCTTTTGCCCCGCCCCAGCGACACAGCTCCCCATCCCCAGTCTGTGGGTTTTGTGTTCGGAAAATTTAGATAAATGTGCCGCGGTCATTCCATCCCCGGTGTCTTGTTTCTTAGCTATCGAGATGAACTCGTGCAGCAGATGTTATCATTCAGAGAACGAGGTAGTGATTCTGAGATCTTGAACACAAGCCCTCATTGTGAACAATACATACTCTCTTTTAGCTACGCTGTTTAGCTGATCTATTACCTAAATTCTACACGGACTTTCATAATTGATATTGAATTTATTTAAAAAAAAAAAATCTGAAACTTTAAAATATGTTTTGTATCTGCGTGGAATACAGGTACTTGTAACTTTGAAATTTTTTGCAGATTTCGAAGCGACCATGTCGCTTAACGGAACCCTCGCCGCCATCCTGCTTCTCGTCACTTCCGGTGAGTGCGCAAGTAAATTAAGGTCGTTCTATATTAAATACTAAAGCACAAAGGTTTATGCAATAAAGGTTTATTATATGTGTATATATAGATACATACATATATAAAGCTTTAGACAAATATTTTAAGAAATAAATAATATGTATTCAAAGAAAGTATCTCTTTCGTCGGTCATCATATTGTGTACATTTAATGTTACATAAATGTAGAGAAATGGTCTGGGTACAGGAATAATACCTAAAAAAAACCTCGCGTGCTGATTCCTTTTTTGGTACGTAAATCATGCTTAATAGAAATCTATAATTACTACTTTTTTAATTTGAGTGGGTGGGAAAATATGAGCTAACGGTCCACCTAATGGTAAGGGGTTTTTTTTTATGAACAAGATGAATTTGCCCTGTTAGGAAGTTGCTCATGTGATGGTAAGTGATTACTGACGCCCTCGTACATCTGCAACATGATAGGAGCAACGCACCTGCGTTGACGGCTTTTGAGGATATTTGAAAATCGAGCAGGGGGTAGAGTAGTGAGAGAAACACACAATCTCAAGATGCCTCTACTTAACGCTTGTATTTCGCGAGGCAGTGGGCCGTATTCATCGGGTAGTACATCGGTGCCTCAGAATACCTGCGTAAAGTAGAGGCATCTTCCGTTTCGTGCGGTGAATGAGGTAACCGAATGCCCACTCCTCTCCCCATATATCACCAAAGGCCGGCAAAGCGCCTGCAGCTCCTCAGGTGTTGCAGATGTACGTTAGCGACGGCAATCACTAACCATCAGGTGAGTCGCTTGCTCCTTTGCCCTTTTTCAAATAAAAAACAATCTTATTAGTTGACAGGTAATATTAATCCAGTATTTAATTGTAATTAGTGGCTAATCGAAATTAGGTTTTAGTCTACATGTACTAAAATCATGTATTTTAATATAGAATATAGCGTTTGCATATGTATATTAAATGTACTTTAAATTATTCTAATGTAACATAAAGCTTCAAGAGTTTCCATTAGTAAAATCTTTAATGCAACTATTGTAAGTACTAATTTGAAGCTGGTATTTTGGAAGTTATTAAAATACGGCTGTGTGGTAGAGCCATTAGAAAAACTGCTCCCCCTTTTCTTAAAATGTTTCGTTTAAGGGAAAGCCTTGTAAATCTTAATGCATCCCACAGATGAACCATCTTTCAAAAAAATACAGCTTAAAATACATGTTGTAGTAGGATTTTATTGTATACTTATTTATGTATCTATTTATTTTTAATGTATCATCTTTTTATCATATTATCTTTTTATATATTTTGTATAGAAAAGTAACAGCCTGTAAGTGGCCACTGCTGGGCAAAGGCGTCCTTCTCAAATAATAGTATCAGAGAGGGTTTAGGAGCCGGGAAGGGCCCGCCACGTTGCTCCAGTGCGGGTTGGCGAGCTTCACATATATTCGAAATATTGTTTTTATTATTTCTCAGACATGCCGGTTTCCTTACGATGTTTTCCTTCACCGTTGAGCACGAGGTAAATACAGCATTTAAAATTGTTATTAACAATTTTAGTGGTGCCGGCACCGGGGATCGAACCCAGGTCACTCGCGCTCTATGACACTAAAGTGAGCGCCCTGACAACTAGGCTACCACCAATATTAATTTATATATAGTCTACCTACTATAATTTTTTATTCCTTGTTTAAAACTTTTCACCATGACAAGGGTTGAGTGGTAGAGAATGCCACTTGGCATTAAGTCCGCCCATTGTTAAGCCTTTAGCTTAAGGTCAACAATAAAGAATAAAGAAATCGATGTCCAGCAATGGTTACTAACCTGTTTCGAAAGGTAAAAATATATTACGACCATATCTTAATTCCGTCCTGCTTCATCATCTCTACTTAAATTAAATTCAAAAGACTAATTCTAATAAGAGTCCGGGCTCTATAATTAGACATTTAAAAATATTTTTACGTTACGTTTTACGTCTTATATTCCTAAAATTTTCAATATCATATAACTTTTTCTCTTTAGCTATCTTCATCGAGTCCACTGTAGAACATGTGCCTCTACTAAACAATGCGTCAGGTAATCTTGGCATGAATTTCTTGAAAGTTTAAACCCACCATGCAGCGCATAGGGAAGCCTTCTTTTTTGTTTTATGGGAAAAGCGGAAAACGAGCAAGTGATTCACCTGATCCTACTACATCTGCAACACTAGAGGGGCTACAGGTGCGTTGCTGGTATTTAAGGGTATTTGGGAGATGGAAGGGAGAATGAGGAGGGAATAGGGATGGGGAGGTGGAGTGGGCCTCCGGATACCTCACTCACAGAACGAAACGCAGAATCATAAAATGCCTCTACTTGGTATTCTGCGAGACCGTGGTGCCAATCCGGTAGAGCCGGCCCATTCGAGCATCAGCAAATGCAGCTGCTTGGCTCTACCACCTTTAAAAGCGAGCGCAGAGCCGGCAAACTCGCATTTATGATGCTGCTCTCTATCACCTGTCTGTGGGATTTGGGTTCGGCATATTCGGAACGATTTTTCGTCGTCATTCGCTCACCAGAGCCTTGTTTTGTAAGCTAACAGGGAGCACCACGTGCAGGTGTGGTTGGTACTTCGTGAAAACGTGGTATATTCCCTTTTACACCCCCAATTTATATTTAAATTAACAAATACATCAGCTTAATCTTCCAAAGCAGCAGATAATTGTTTCGTTTGTGTTACTGAAATTGAAAATGAAGCATTTACTTTGTGCGAACCACAAATTTAATTTCTTTGAGCGCAATCCTCGTGTAATTTTATGTAAGCTCGGCATTCAGACCTTACTAGTTGCTTCGAGGAAAGATAATTGGTGTTTTGTATATGTTTTGTTAGAAATAAACTTCACAAATAATTTTTCAAAAACATAGTAATTAAATATGCAACCTATATATGATACTATATAAGTAACTATCTCGTCAAATAGGGGTAGATGGGTAGGGAGGTAGATCCCTTAAATATTGTAGAGACGCTTTTATATGGCAGCCACACGTGTCATTTTTCATATTCATATTCGTATAACATGATTTTAAGTGCTAAGGTTTACTACGATGCTGTTTTAGTCAAATGAATGATTCATTCATTCATTTGACAAAAACAGCATGATACAGCATGATGTTCTTTTATACAGTTTTTTTTTTCAAAGTCAAAGTCTTCCGCCCTTTTTCTTATCCTGGAGAGGAATCACATTACGAGACGGTGGTGGATTGTGAAGAAATAGGAATTGTCGATTAAGATTGATAAAGAGCTATCATTCATTCACTTCATTCATTCAAAAGCGATAATTTCTTGAATTGTTTGCCCATACTCATCAAGTCCTGGGTACCTGCATCATTGATCTGTGGGATTTGGTTATGGAAAATTCGGAAGGATCTTCTGCCGACATCTTTGTTCGCTAGCAGGGTGCGTCACATGCACGTGAAGTTGGAATAGAAGAAATAAAAAAGATATATATGTATATATATATGGGTATGTTTCCCGTTTTCACCTACTATTTTTCGAAAGAGCTGTGAATTAAATGTAGCTTAAGTGAATAAAATAAGGTGTTCGTTAGAGCATTTAAACTCACAGAGTGTAGTAAGGACCCGTGAATTGAAGCGACGATTCGCAATAATGTATTTTCTCTTAATCCTTTTCCCAGACACGTATTGAGGCTTTTAAGAATTATTTTTAATACATAAAGTAGCGAAATACTAAGTAATCCAGAATATTGTTTATAAGTGACTTGAAGTAGCGGCCAATGAATGTCTCCCTGCAGAGCAATCGCTTTCTTATATATACATATATAAGCAGTATATAGAAGTGTATATGCTTCATTGACGGCTCGGTGGCGTAGTGGCTGAGCATTTAGCTGCGGCGCTATGGATCGCGAGTTCGATTTTATATTTATATATATGTATGTAGTTAGTAAAGGGATATATAATTTTATGAAAGACGGGCTATTTTTTTTTAATAATTTCATCAAAGGGATTCTAAAATTCAAAACATAAATGATAGATTGTTTTAAACTAATGATGATTATTTAATCTTTAGAGCCATGTCTTAATACTATATATCATTTATGGAAGGCGCAAAAAAGTACTCACAGCACAGCACAATATACAAATAACAAAAGAAACTCAAGGCTAAAATTATAAATAGTACTAATATTTATTATTACTAGATAAATAACAATACATATTACATAAATATAAAACTAATTAAATGCATAAAAGCGCTTACATAACTATGTACATACAAATTTACAGATTCACATATACATAATTTAATAAAACGTCCGGGGTCTCCAAATAATGCTCAGGTAACAAAACATACATACATTATTTTTACAGTAGTGATATTATATTTAAAAAAAAACATGTAACATCCGGGGGGTCTCCAAAGAAATGATCGCAAACCAATATTTCAAAAGAGCACTTACTGGACGCTTGTCTTATGTCATCGGGCAGGCACTTCCACAGGACTGTAGCCTGAACCGTAAGGGATGAACCCACGATGAACCCGGTGAAGTGTGAGAATACAAAATTTAATATTAGAGGATAATCTAAGTACCCTGGATTGGATCATTGGATAAAGATAGATATTGAAATTTTTATTGTTTAATGCAAGCATTTTCCCTTTATTATCTGATTATTACGGTTATTGATCATTGTAATTATTAATTTGCTCTTTTAAGTTTATTTTACATTATTGCCGCCCGCGGATAAATCGTAGCGGCGACTACGATTTATCCGTAGCAACGTATCCGAGTCCATGTTAATTTCACAATAAAGTGTCACTTAACTTTGCAATTTTTTAATTACTTATAGTTTTACATTAATAGCTTGTTACTTTTTTAATTAAGTTTAGTGTGTAATTTAGAGGCTATGTTAATAAAATAAAAACTAAAAATAAATTAATATTCATAAAACATCCCACTGAAGAGTCACGGTGTAGTGGTGACCTGACACTTCATCTCAATACGAAACTACTCTAAAAACTTATTTAAATAAATATAAGTAAAATATCCAGATTACAATCTGCGCTAAAATATAATTTTACGATGGGATTTGAACTCGGATCAGACGTGTACTAGGAAAACTAATCTATGTTACAACAGCTCTTTGTAATAATAGATTTTAATTTAAGTTTACAAATAAATAGCTAAATGATATAACAATATTGTTTCATTAATCAAATGGGTAATAAATATCTGTAGATACTATTTAAGATCCATGAATTCAAACAAAGGCATAATTAATTCTACACGCAACATAGATGATAGAATTTGGTTATTAATCCGAAACAGTGTTATGTAAATAGCGTTACTGTACACGAGCTTCTGCTGGAAGCTTAATTGAAATACGATCAAACCTCATCGTGTTAATTTTGCTAATTAATTAACTATAGATCGTGGGGTAACGGCGTAAGAATCTATTTCCCCCTTTCTTCCGACATGCTCATAGCAAAGCTTTCTTATGGGAGAGGCTTATGATCTGCGGTGGACTATTTGTAGGCTGGTAAGGAAAGTATGGTTACTGTACTATACCTATGCATATTTCCAGTTTTCTCCAAATGCCAACCTCACCCCTCACCTGCACATAGTGCTGGGTGCACTAGCTAGCTGACGAACCTAAATCCCAAACGCCTACCGACAATGCGGTCACCGATACTCATGCCGTTAATCATCAGCATGGCGCTCACTTTAGCAGAGCGCGTGTGACCAGGGTTCAATCCCCGGTGCCAATACTACTAAAACTGTTAATAGCAAATTAAAGTTCTGTATTTACCACGTACGAACGGTGAACGGTCGACGGTGAAGGAAAAGAGCAAACCTGGTATAGTTTCGAGGATATTTGAAACCCGCCAAGCCACACTCCCTTACATAAACATTACGCGTGCACGGGGATCAAGTTTGCAACTTTTAGACACATTGTTTTAAAATAATTTTTTTTAGTAAAATTAAAAGAAATATACAGTAATTTAATATCGAACTAAATGCAACACATTACTTTCCCTGTCGGAAATCATACGAATCCGAGTTCTCCAATATCGCATATAAATCAACATATCACGCTCGTCCGCCGCACAGATATCAAAGCTTCGCGGTTTCATCGGTCCCACCCTCGTTTCACCCCATTTCGCTGTCCCCTCCCAGCCCGTAACCAGTTTTCCATGACCCATCCACCCTATATATGTTACCGAGATCCAACGGCCACAGACGGAGTGAATCAGCACGAAGCCGAAAGCTCAAATTAAACTAGTACCATCCATCAACGTTGCCCCACTTTTTAATTACATGCATCATACTGTCGGAGTGCAATTTGAAGGGTTTTTTTTTTAATTTCAAATAGCACCCCGAGGTTTGCGTGGAAGTGAAAAACGCGTCCATGGTACCAACAGGAAGTAAAATATTAAGTAAATAAAATCGAACATTTCGGTTAGCCAATAGATATTTTTATACGAGATAGTACTGAGCGGTGGCTTCTACTGCTGCTCGGATGGGCTGGCAAGACCAGCGTGAAGTAACAGCTCGTACCTCCACTCTTCTCTCACCCAATATCCTTGAAGGCCAGAAACGCACCTGTAGGTCCTCCGGTGTTGCAGATATACGGGGGTGTTGGTAATGACTTACCATGAGGTAGCTTGTTCGTTTGCCCCCTTTCCCGTTAAAAAAAAGCGCTTACAGATAAAGCTGCGCAGTGGAGAAAGTTTATTTTAATTTAAAAGAAAGAAATTTGAAATCAACGAAAGGAGTCGAAGGATCAACTTGTAGTTTATAAATGGAAAAAGTGTAATGTTTCATACTCCTCCCGTTGATTAAAATTAAACAGTCGGATGGTTCCGTTTCGAAATTTTAATCCGTAATCTCTTTTCATATCAGCAGAATTTATGCGCCATCGGTTTTATTTAGTTCAGCGATTCACAGATCGGTTGAGCCGAGGTTTGTTAGTGCAACGATTTATTTTGCACCGTATTATGTACGCCCTGCATTGTATATTGCTGTCGCAGATATGCACTAATTGTTGGCAGTAAAACTAGCAGCCTGTAAGTGCCCACAGCTGGACAAAAACCTCGTTCTCAAATATTCGATCTAGTTTTGTAGCCGGAAAGGGCCCAGCATGCGGCTCCAGTTCGCGGGGCTTTATTAATCCTCGAAATAATATTTTTCATTATTACTCAGACATGCAGGTTTCCTCACGATGTTTTCCTTCACCACCGGGCACGTGGTAATGTTAATGGCACTCTATGCTCTTCAAACCGGATGAGAACATTTCTGATCTGTGGAAAATGCAAATAGGCTAGAGGGGGGTACGTGCCCAGACGGCTCCTAGGCAGACACTCCTTGTCTGTTACTGTGCCTACTTGAATACATTCATGTATATTTGGAATGGATTTTGACAGTTGTTAGACTCTTTCTCTGCCTGGGAGTACTCTAGTTTGGTTCTATCACACTCTTACCTATTTCTACCACGAAATAACAGTGCAATTAGTATTGTGTTCCGGTTTGGACGGTATAGAGAGCCGGTATAATAACCAGCTCTGAAGCATTAAATTTTATCCCTCTGGGGTGACAACGCATCTGTTACCTTCTTCGATTGAAATCGTTTGCAGGTTTCCATAAGCTACTGTAGCCGTTCACCTTCAGGAGGACTGTTAGTACGTTTTTCATATTAATCCAATAAAAAAAATAGACAGCCTGTATAATTACAGATGATAAAGTATTCCATCTTAAGTCCTTATAGGGTTTCTTTTCAAAATCCACCGTTTATTAATCGATCTATAATTTATGTAAAATAAATACCAGATACATTTGTAAAAGTGTATGTATGTGCTAAAGTATGTAAACAAAAAGATCCTATTTAGAACCTTTGTTAACAAAAAGAAGTGGCTGCAAGAGAAGACATGAAATGAACAAGACGCTAAGGTAATTGTGACAAGTAGAATCGTTATCCAATGTTCCTTTGATGTCCGTGTCAAGTTCCAACGGCGATTTTGCCGCAGGCATTGAGATTGGCAACGCAAAGCCAGTTATTTGTATATAAATATATTGTAATATAATATATAGTCTGCCCATTCGAGCAGCAGCAAAAGCCATCCCTTATATTAAATATATATATATTGGAATAGTTTAATTTAGCCAGTCTCTAATTACCCAGTTAAAAAATTGTAGTTTAAAGTTAAAATGCAATCTAAATACAAAACCGACTATGTTCTAGGTTCTGAGTTATGATGGTCTGGATTCCGCAACTCCACGATTGTTCGCGTATTTTGCATGTGAGTAGGAACACGACCTCCTCAAGGAAAGTTAGCAAACCCTTTAAGCTTCCGGTCATCTTGAGGAAGGATCTCGGCGAACCGAGCAGCTTAGCCCTGTACTGAGCGAAGCAGCAGGACGTGCGCCGCCGTTTCTTCATCCTTCATACACGCCCGGCACGGAGGATCGTCTGTAACGCCTACAGTACATTTAGTAATAATAAAAGCTTTAATCATCCTTACATTTACTATAAACATTAACTTACTAAAGGCTGAATGCTTAATTCAAATATGCTTCGTTTCTACAGTTATTTTAAGCGTTTCTTAAGTTAGGTTACTTAGGTTTAGTTCAGTCTATTGATATTTATTTCGTTTTTATTATTTTTTAATGGTAAAGGGGCACACGAGATTCTTCCATCCATCCTCCAGATATCCTTAAAGTCCGACAGCGCAACGGCCGCTCCTTTGGTGTTTTTAATGTACATGGGTGACTTACCATCAGCTGGGCCGCTTGCAACAAGGACAAAGGTCCTCTTTTCCAGAAATAAAAAAAAATTAAGGCGGTAAATAAAATCGAGTTATAAAAGAATCATCTCAGAATCATTATCATCATCTCAGTTCTCGTATAGGCTATTTTTATATATATTTAATATTTTAGTTATTTATATATTTATATAAATATAAATGTATGTATGTACGTGTTTATGTATTTATTATTGTATGCGTATTTAAATATTGTATCTATATATAGATTTACACAATAATTAGACAATGCTTCTTGCATTAAATCCGCCTATATACATTCTCATGCATATGAAGTTTAATAAATAAATAAATGAAATAAATAGTATTCTATTAAAGGAAATGTTTTATATTAAATTCACCTCTAAACGTCGACTAAAATAATTACAAATTGGAAGAACATTTCATCGCTCTGGCCATTGATTTCTTAATCTTTGGATTAAAAATAAACCTCTCTAAGAAGTTACGGGAGAAAACGAACCTCCGGCTGTGTATCCTGGGGCTAATTGTGGATTTGGTGCGCGTGACGCGCATCTCTATGAGCGACTCAATGCCTGAGTGCAAGCGATTGCTTCACATTCTTCAGTTTATTTATCTTGCTCTTTATTGGATTATTCGGTGATTAATGACTATGAATTATTTAACATTTCAAAATAAGTTTTCATATCCCCAATTGGGCTCTCAACATATGAAATGACCTTGTTTATATGGATTAATACAATATTTAGAAATATACCTTCGCGTATCCGTTGAACTGCAAAACCTTAAGAGAGCTTACATTTTGAAGGTTATGATTTAATTTTCAGTTAAGGTAGAGCGGATTCTCCGGGGACAGGCTATAGCATGCTTAAAGGGACACTTCAGTTCTAGATCATTATTAATACCTAACTTTCGGACCTCCTGCTCGCCAGTCTGGACCGCCGAAGCTGTCAAGGCCACCGGGCCAGGAGCGTTTCGACCGTGGGTGGTCCTCGGTGATTGGTAGTTGTTAGCACTTTTCACCCATATAGAAGTAGCAGTCTGTAACTGCTGGGGAAAGGTCTCCTTCTCAGATGTTGGAGAGGGTTTCGGAGCCGGGCAGGGTCCGCCACGCTGCTCCAGTGCGGGTTCGCTTAACATATCTTCGAAATAATACTTTTATTATTTCACAGACGTGCGATTTTTCTCATGGAGACAAGCAAGCAAACCTGCTTGCTTGCTTTTCCAAATTTTTTTAAAAATTAATATATAGATGAGCTGTATCTGTTGCAGACACTACCGGCTGAATAGTGGTATCAAGCTGCGCTGAAAATCAGTGTTGCGGGAGCGGGAATGCGTAACATAAACTGAGCTCTTAAACCTTTTATTTTTTGTCGTTTTTAATTATTTTTTTAACTGTTTTATTTTTTTTTATGGAAAAGACGGCAAACGAGCAACCGGTTCACCTGATGGTAAGTGATTACCGTCGCCCACATACAACTGCATCACCATAGATGCTGCAGGTGCGTTGCCGGTATTCAAGGTTATTTGGGAGATGGGACGGAAGAGGAGGGGAATAGGGAGGGGGTGTAGGCCTCCGGTTACCTCACTCACCGAACGAAACGCAGAAGCACAAGATGCATCTACATCGCGCCGGTATTCTGCGAGGCCGTGGTATCGATGCGGTCGAGCCGGCCCTTTCGAGCAGCAGCTAAAGCCGCCGCTTGGCTCTACCATGCTTCATTAATAACTTGTTAACTAATTGTGGTGTATTGAACAAAGCTTCTTTCTTTCTTTCTTTCAAATAAACTCAGACAAAGAGTGGATTGAAAAATCATTAAGACCACCGACCATCTACGTATATGATCTCTTGGACACCCATCGCAAGTAATAACATTGTGTTAGAAACGTAACAGATCAATTAAGCTGTACGCGCATGAAATATTCAATGAACTTCTTTATGTTTGTTCGGATACAGAGCTCTGTGCTTTTATTTTCATCGCATGAATGTTACAGTCTCCGTCTTTATGATACAACCTGTTATTGTATTCGCTCGAACGAGTCCCGGGGGGGTGCTCCACTCTATCTGCGCGTGAGAGCGGCGTGACTTGCGGCAGACGCTTATTACGAAGAAGTTATAATATTTATACCCTTAAGTGTGCACTCGCGTTATGAATATGCGAACTTATTAGATGTAGGAAAAATATTTTATTTACATCTTCATAGCATTAATGGCAGCTGTGCGCGACTTCGTCCGCGTGGATACGAATTTTGTCGCAAGATGTATGTAAATTCTACAACCACATTTGAGTTCAACGATGTAGTTTCTACTACCACATTTGAGTTCATTGAATTAGGTTCTACTACCACATTTGAGTTTATCGAATTAGGTTTTACTACCACATTTGAGTTCAACGATGTAGTTTCTACTACCACATTTGAGTTCATTGAATTAGGTTCTACTACCACATTTGAGTTCATTGAATTAGGTTCTACTACCACATTTGAGTTCATCGGTGTAGGTTCTACAGCGCGGCTGATCCTTCCCAGCTCAAAAAACGTCTCAGATATCTGAGAAGGTGGGCTTTGCCCAGCTGTGAGCACTTACATAAACCTTTCCCAATAAGAGGAGTGCTGGCCACGTTTGACAGGTGAGTTGAGGATCGTAGCCAGTTAGCCATCAGGCACTTTGCTGTCCATGGCAATTGTCACCGTTATCCGCCATATTTAGAACACCATAAGATTTTTTTTTTTTTTATTAGAATCTTTTGATTTTTTGCGGGAAGGGAAGTGGAAGTTGTGTGGCATTCTTTCCATGTACCTGTCATTACACCTGACTCTACCTTCGATCCCATCGCATAAGCTTTAACATTGCAAATGATAAGCTACTATGTTTTTGCGCCACTTTAATATCTCCTGCACAGTTCAAACTCAATCAGCCGACCAACAATGTATTTCGCAGACTCATCGCCGATCATCTGTAAATTGACGTGACGTCTGCATCGGGCGCCCGCGAAGCCTCGCACACAGCCCCCCCCAGTGTCGGCATCTAATCCGTATTTGATTGCGCCCGACCGATATCCTCATTAATATTCCGGCCGCTCGCTTCTCCGCTTTTTATTTCACTCGCTCCGTGTCAACACGGCCGTGCGTGCGAACCTCCCAGTGCCCGTTGAGCCCGTGCGGGATCAGCGGTAACATTTCTTTCTTTCTTTTTTTTTATTGAAAGTTGCGGGTCCTTGCACGATATGGCGACCGTTCGTGATTTTCTTCTGATTAAAATTTCCGATTGTCCTATTAAAAAAAAAAAGATATCACGTCCGTATAGCTAATACTGGGGTGGTCATAGGTGTAGACAGTTGTAACCCCTTTTCCGAATCGTGGTATTGGTTTCATAGAGCGCGAGTGACTCTATTTTGATCCCAGGTGCAGACACCACTAAAATTGTTAATAGCAATTTTAAATGCTGTTTTTACTATGTACTTGGCGGTGAAGGAGAACATCGTCTGAGAAATAGTAACAAACATTATTTCGGGGATACTTTACTTTACTTTAAATACGAAGAAACAAACAGAAACAAAAAACAATAGAGTATAAACATAAAATTTTACCTTTCCTTAGTATAAAATTTAATAATATAGATCATTAATACTGCAGGCTATGGATCAAGAAATGGCAGAAAATCGAATGTTTGTTTATGCCGAGCTGCATCACGTATGGCATCAAATAAGTGAAGAAGAAATTTACTTCTTACCTGTAATCTTCCTTTTCAGCTAGTCTCGTGACCTTTGCCTTTACGAGATAAATATAAAAATACCACAATACCACGAAGAATGTTATTTCGAGGATATGTGAAGGTCGCTAACTCGCACTGGCGCAGCTTGGCTGGCTGGATCCTTCCCGGCTTCAAAATCTTTGAGAAGGTGGCCTTTGCTCACCTGTGGGCCCTTTTCACCGGAGATCATATGGAGTAATGTGAACGGTGTCATCGCCACAGTCTTCAGGTCAACGATAAAACCATTTTTATGACGGTGATTGTGATGTCCAGGAGATTGCAACCGCGGTGACAACTTCCGAATGCAATCGACAATTGTCAACTGCGCAGGAGATATTATAGTGCCGTAAATCTACGCGCAAACACGGAGGCACTCACTTGACGTTACCTTCCTTATATCCGATGTAACGCTGATGCGACAAGGTGGGAGGGTGAGGGGGTCCGATGCAATGTCAGAGACACTGGGCGAACATAACATAACGCGCCCCAAGATAGCGCTATAATTTTTAACCTGGAAAAAATTATTATTCATTTTCTTTAAAATAATGAATTACCACAAAGTAACATATAACAAATATTCACTCCGGCTGAGATTTGGGTTTGAATCCCGAACTCAGCAGTCAGGTACGCTAATCATTAAGCCACAGAGTCTACGAAAGATCTCATATTAATATTATAAACAAAAAAATATGTTTTTTGGGATGTTCATCTTTCAATTACACAATGATTTGTGCGGGCGTTGGTGGCTCAGGATAGTCGTTTGTAGCAATCTTCGTTGGTTGCCTATGTTCAGCAGTGGACTTCATGTGGACAACCGTGAAATTATGATTGTGATGTAACACATACAGAAGACTGTTACTGTGACAGCAATTAGACTGTTGCGGACTGTATCAGCATTTCAAATAATGACTAGCGTTTATTGCAGTTTGTGTTAAATTAGCCTTTATCTGTTAAAATGTTGGGATTTAAATATTTAACGAATGACGTACGTTTTTTTTCTTTTTTTGAAACGGCGGCAAACGAGCAAGCTACCTGATGCTACGGGATTACCGTCGCCTACGTATATCTGCAATATCAGAAGTGCTGCAGGTGCGTTGCCGGCCTGTAAGAGTATTTGGGAAATGGGAGGGAGGATGAGAGGGGGAATGGGGCAGGGGAGTGAGCCTTTGGTTACCTCACTCACTGAACGAAACGAAAATGCACAAGATGCCTCTACTTCACGCCGGTATTACGTACGGACAGCAGCAAAAGCCGCTGCTTGGCTCTACCATATAAACATTTTGGTACGGCGATACCTAGAAGCCTGGAACAAAGCTACATTTTATTATTTTCCACAGGAAAGTCTTCGGAGGGTGTTTGAGAATAATTTTAGTCACAAGTACACATGTTCTGTTTTGTTGTTTTTATTAATTAATACTAGATGTCGCTGTTTGATTTTGCATTGCGATGTCGTTAGTATGGTCCGGTGTCATTAAATGAAGCTTGTGGATATCATTAAAAGTTTTATTTATCTGACGACATTATCCCTTGATTGTATCTATTTGAAGAGAAGGGAAGCTAATAGGTGTACATGAGCTTCGAAAAGCTCATTGGTGGAACGTACGAGCATTCCACATAGGAGATTTGGAACTCTGAGCTTACGATTCGGGGGCACATAACCAAACCACTAACATAGTCTGTCTTCGTCCTATTGCCGTTTGCAAAGCACCACAATTCGTACCTAAATAAATTCCATATCCATTCTCATCCTCAAAGCAATTCGCACGGTATCTAGTCCCATTAGACGACAACCACACGCCCCGCCGCGCCAGGCCTTATGCATAATGGATGGTCAGTTAGCGCTGGGAGCATGGCTCGGAAAGCTCTCAACGCATTGTATACTATGCGACTTATATAAATCAGGAGATATGTATATAAATTATGTATAGAACTGTACAATTGCGAAATATTCATATTAATAATATGATTCTCTAACGAAGATGAAACAAACGATAGAAAAGACAATAGACGATTATGTGAGGAGGATTTTGGATAATATCCATAAGGAGGATTTGCCAATAATGGTCACGCTCGGCAAGCGTACGAGTCAGGCTGATGTACTGGTGAGTTATGACCGTCGCTTTCGTACATCTCCAATACCAGAGGAGCTGCAGACGCGTTTCCGGCATTTAAGGGTCTTTGTGGGACGGAAGGGGTGATGGGGACGGGGTTCGAGCTCTACTTCACGCCGGTATTCTGCGAGGTCTTAGTACTAACCAGGTTGATCCAGCCCATTCGAGCAGTGGCTAATGCTACCGCTTCGCATCTTGTGCTTCTGCGTTACGTTCGGTGAGTGAGGAGGCCTTCTCTCCCTTCTCATCCTCTCTCTCATTTCCCAAATATCCTTAAAGACCAGCAACGCACCTGCAGCGCTTCTGGTGATGCAGATGTATGTGGGCGACGGTAAATACTTACCATCGGGTGAGCCGCGTGATCGTTTGCCACCATATAAAAAAATATAAAAAAAAAGTAGCCGCGATTGAAAAATTAAAAAAATCAATTGCTATTTCCACGATTTTTACCTTAGTCGCCTCTCACGACGCATAGGGGATGAAAAGGGGAGTGAGATTCTTACACTGACACCACACCTGTATACTGTATTAAAATATACACGTTTACTGTATTAAAATATACACATAGAGTTCTATATATGTATATATGTTATTTACACAAAATTATACTGCCCCCTATCCCAGAAAAACAAATTACTAAATACCAGGGTATCATAGAAACAAAGCGGTACGTGGTCGGGTCGTAAGAATATGACCCCAATTTCTTGCCTACGATGCCCATCGTAGGAGATGACTCGGCGAAAAGCCATGATAATCTCTGAAACTATCGTGGGGTTACGTGAATATGTAATTTTATGTACTAACATTTCCATACTGTCTAAAGGATTAGGCAAATAGCGTTAGAGGATTTGCCAACGGCTCTCCCGATGACGACAACCGCATAGGGATCAATAAAATAGTTATAGCTCTCTGTCCCTACCACGTAGTGTTGTCCCTCATTTGTTTACAACAAGATGTGTGTAGGATATTTGTTCGAGCATAATTCTAATTTTATATTAATACATAGTTTTGTGTCATGATAGCCTAGAAAAAGGGCGCATATATATATATTTATATTTGTCACTTGTTAATGTCCAATAAATTTATTATAATTATTGTAGGGTTTTTTAGATATATACATAGATAAAGTACAATAAAATAAATAAATAATTTATAAACTAACCAGGCGAAAGCCCTCGGTAGGGGAGACCGGACCGCCGAGGGTTAGCGGGAAAGGGAAAGAAACCGGCGGACGATGCGAGCGGTATCAAGAAGTACCGCCTTCTGCATTTGAGCTCGGAGCAGTCCGTCACGGAGTCCTAGCCGCCTCGGATGTTCCGAGAGGCTGACTGGGATTAACCTATTTGCAGAGACGACTAGAGGAATAATTTCGGTCGGCCTAGCAGCCCACATGTCGGTCACCTCGTGAGCCAGGTCTAGATATTTCGTTTTGTTATCTGTTTCGGCTTTCACGAGGTTCTCGTCACATGGAATGGTGATGTTGACCAAAAATATCCTCGACTGTGCCCGGTCCATCAACACGATGTCAGGCTTGTTCGCAAGAATCGCCTGTTCGTGATGATGGTCCGGTCCCAATAGAGCCTGGCGCGGTCATTTTTGAGCATCGCTTCCGGCGAGTACTTATAGTAAAGTAGTCTCCGATCCAAGAGTCCTTATTTAAAAGCGAGCTCCTGGTGTAGGATCTTGGCTACTAGGTTGTGTCTGTGCAGATACTCAGAGTTAGAAAGCGCCGAACAACCGGAGATGACATGCCGAAGAGACTCCCCGGGGCGGCGACAGTCTCGACAGATGTCGACAGTGCCACCCCTCAGGATATATCTCCGATAGATAAGTCGTAATAACCTGATCCTGTATCGCACAGACAAAACCCTTAGTTTCCCCAAAGAGGTCACCGAATCGCAGCCAGTTTAGGGAAGCGACGGTATCTACGAAAGGCTCATGTAGAGCCTTGTAGAACCTCCCGTGGAGCTCTTTCTCCTTCCATACGGTCTCCCGGTCGGAGACGCTCTGTACTGCCGGGTCCTGCCGTTGCTCGTTGGCCAAGGATAGAGGGGTAAGCTCTTTATCACAGCCAATGACGTCCGAACAGACTGAATTATCCGGTCTCGCTAAGAAGTAATTACGGAGGCTGCACACTTCGGGATTGTGCATGGTGAGGGCGCTTAAGTAACCCCACCCACCACGTTTCCGCGGAAAGTACAGCCTCATCACTGACGATCTCGGATGATGCATCCTGTGGGACGTCATGATTGTGCGGACTTTTCTGTCCAGGGCGTTAAGTTCTGTTTGAGTCCACCTGAGTATGCCAAAGGTATAAATGTGGACTGACTGGCTTATTATTATTATTATTATAAACTTTCATGTCTTTGTTTGAGTCATACAAGGTATTTACATAAAATCGATTGTTGTCAAGCTTGGTAGGCAAGGGAAATTGTGAAATATGTTTTTTATCTATTGTCTACTACCATTTCAATTGTAACCTTTATTAATCCATCCAACCATCTATAATGGAAAAACATGTCAGGTTTAATAAGCGAGTAACAAACGACATAACAATCCATCTGATAGTAAATATTTACATTAGTACATATATATCTGCAACTTATAACGACGTGTACAGATGGTTTGTCACCTCTGATCACTAAGATGAAATCTCTCACAAGTCGTAATTGTACTATCTCTCTGTGTTAAGGATACTGCAGCGGTAGGACTGCTGCTTAGTCGGAGAAATAGGTAAAAGGGTGGTCTTTAGCCTAACCAGACGGCACATAAGCAAGGAGTCGATCCGGCTGGTACTAAATTCATTAAGTGTAAGTTTTGAGCAACTGATTTATTAAAATGTAATTAAAGCTGGAATTCGGTCTCGGAAAATTGGTTACTATTCAGCTAATGAGAATTAGTACGTGTCGGTTCATTACTATTCCACGCTGCAAATTTGTTTATTTCTGTATGTTTAGTTTTCATTAAAACATCTAATTAAATATTTGTGCGCCTCTGAACAAGTTTGTTCGAATAAAAAATATCTAAAAGAATCTTTAAGAAATGTTTCTTCAAGGATTTTAAAGAAAAACTCTGGGAAAAGTTTCCATTGAAATGACTATTAATGAAGTCATTTTTAAAAGACAGGTAGACTCCTTCTCCGTCTAGGAGTCTTCTGGGTAGATAGCCCACACTCATTCATATCTGCCAACAAATATCAGTACAACTACTGAAGGTATAGAGAGCCAGTATAATAACCAGATGTAAAGCATTCTATCTTAGTCATCAGGAGTGAAAGCGGATCAAGTGTTACAAGTGTCCACGGGCTGCAGAAGGCAATTACCATCAGACAGGTCGTTGGCTCGTTTTTCGACCGAATCCAATAAAAATTGTATTTCTAATGACAAATAACACACACCCAGACGTGGCAGCCTAGTGATCAGGACGCTCACTTTAGTTTCATAAAACGCGAGTGACCTGGGTTCAATTCTCGGTGTCGGCGACACTGTTAAGTGCTATATTTATCGCGTGCTCAGCGGTGAAATAAAACATCGTGAGGAAACCTGCATGTCTGAGAAATAATAAGAAATATTATTTCGAGGATATGTGAAGCCCGCCAACCCGCACTGAAGCAGCGTGGCTTGCCTTTCCCGGCTTCTAAACCCTCTCTGATACTCGCATTTGAGAAGGTCTTTGCCCAGCTGTGGGAATTTATAGACACATGTAAGAGGCCTGTGCCTCGCAGTGGACTATTTAAAAGCCGGGTAACAAATAAAAAATCATTCTAGTCTTATGAACTAAACATGTTCAAACAACAACTAACATGTCCCATATACATGGGTAAAATATACTAAACAGTGACATATAGTACCGTTTTTAAATCGCAAATGAAGATTAACGCTGGTTTCCTAGAAGCACAAAAATTATCTATTCCTGGTATATACGTACAATTTCAAGGTATTAAATCAATTAGAGACAATGGGGATGTCGGTCTGCATGGGCGAGAGTGCGTTTTGGCATAAAGCCAACTGTGAGACGAGAGGTTAGAAAAGCTTTTTTTGGAATTGAATGTAACCGTGAATGTAAGCTTTGTATGTGTTAAATATTAATACATTTTATTTTGCAATGTAAAGCTTAAACAAAAATGTCCTAGCTTCAGTTTTACTATTTATATATAAACTCTATGTCGTGCAATGAAGTCCTTCTCATCGATTTCGACCGCGGCGACAACTTCCGAATACTATCGGTGGTTGTCAACTGCGCGGGAGATATTATAGTGCCGTAAATGTACTCCCGAACCCAGAGGCGCTCGCTCCTCTTTATCTTCCCATATCCGATGTAACGCTGATGCGATTAGATCGAAGGAAGGGTCTGATGTAGTCTCAGAGACACGGGACGAACCTAAAACAACCGGATCCGAAAACGAACAAATTGTGTTTTTGCACAACCATTGGCCCCGTTAAATAAATGTTTTAAGGAAGAAATAGGCTCTTCTCTTGAAGATCCCTAAGTCGTAACTGTTCGGAAATACCGCTGGCGACAGCTGATTCCACAAAGTTGAAGTGCGTGGCGGAAAATTGAAAAAACTTGTCGCTGCCTGGGTGTTCAGGACAACCATCCAAATCGTACTTAAATCCTATTAACCCAGGTAGGGGATCCAACTTTTAGGGGATCTGCATTAGGAGGGTCTCCTAATTCGGATGCAGAAACAGACGACTGACGTATCTTTTAATCATCCATGCCATTGTGAATGTGGTGCTAAATGAGCAACCCTCGCTTTAAAAATTAGCATTCATTAATCACACCATTAATCCCTGAAAATACTTTGAGCTCCTCATTGAGATGTTGCAAATTAAGAAAATTTGAAATCCCCGTTTAATAAGGATTTACATCCACTGTCGCTCATTAACATTCACGTCACGAACCCGCGAGCAATAAAACATTCGGCTACATGTTCAAAATTCATTTAAAGTTTCTAATACCCATGGAAGAATTTTAGTATCAGATGGTAATTTCGTTTCTTGATTTGAATTATCAAAATAAATTTCTATTATCATGACTTCTGCAGATATCCCTTTCCAAGAAATACCACAAACCACTGTCTTCAGCCATTCGAATTGTAATCATACTACACAAAATAAAGCCCGTCGTGGGTCTAAACATAGCCGATAGCAGAAAGGTAAAGAAAACATTGTGTCTAAATTTACGCTCTCAGTTGAGTAATACAAAATATTTTTAATTTAAACCTTATGAAGTAGTTTCTACTCTTTAAAATATATGTAAATTTCATTGAACGAACTGTTATAGGGGATAGGGAAGAACCCAACATACGGTAAGTGCATCGTCAGGACGCTCAACACCTGAGCGTTAGCTCTGAAAGCATCAATTCCGGTTAGTCTATTCCAGTCCTTGAAGCCGAGGACTAGCCTTTTCAAATATAATATAAATTCATAACTGATAGACTCAATAATTCGGTTTAATTATTGAGATCTTATTAATTTTTTTTTTAAAAACGAACTCACCGGAACCCCGTATAACAGAACGATGGGTTCCTTTATTCGTCTACACTTGGGGTTGAGAGTAAATATAACTTCGTTAACAATCACGTAAATGCTCGGGGGTACCGGCGATATTCATTTTACACTGTACGAGGAAATTAACAAATAATCTATAGTATCCCAGTGACGTATGCATTTTGATACTTCCTTCTATCATTGACGAATACAATTCAGCTCAATGATGGTTGGACTTGCGCGGCGAGGGACTATATTCTTAGCTTCGTAGTTATATTTTGTGAACTCTTATAGACTAGGTAGGTAGGGAAATAAAAAGGTGGAAATACATTTTTTTGGACATGAGACAAAATACAAAGGTAAACGCTGAAATAAAATGCATTCAAAATGGATACACGCTAATCAATGGATGTTTATAGAAGAGACTTATGCGCAACAACTTTATTCATTCTGTTAAAACATAGACTCAATAACACTAGAAGAGCTAAATTTTGTATTGTTTGTTTATTGGTTATTTATTGTTTTTTTTTATATTTAGATTTTTATCTATTTTCTTTGTGTCTAACTTATTCTGTATGTATAACCGTGGTAGTTCAGTGGCTCTCGCTTTAGTTTAATAGAGTGCGAGTGACCATGGTTCGATCCCCACTAACCGGCTCCACTAAAATTGTTAATATCAATTTTAAGTGTTGTATTTACCACGTGCTCGGAGGTGAAGAAAAACATCGTGAGGCAAACTGAATGTCTGAGAAATAACTACTCGTATTCGAGAAGGAAGCCTTCGCCCAGCTGTGGGCACTAACAAGCTGCATTACTTTTAAAAATATCCCGATCTAGTGGCCTAAGAAATCTTTTACACTAATAAGCATATAAAAAGGAGCGTACAGAAATGCTAAAAGAATTGTTACAATAAAGTTAAAATATATATAAATAAATTTTTGATATTTAAATAAATCTATTTCACTGCACAATGTCTAGGCGGGCAGTGTCGTTTTCCATTTGCGAAAGCCATCTGTTCCACAGCGTCGGCCTCCATATATAATTGACGTTAGGTCAGTGCACCGGACTAAGTTTTGATAGCTCTGTCCACACCATATAATACATACACGTATAAGTACATATATACTAAAATACAATGTGACGCTGGTGTAATTATTTACTTACGGCTTTGTTAGTGTGTTTTTGTTTGATGAGAAAGAGGGGGCGAGAATGAGGGGGCGAACGATCTTGCGGCTCGATTGATGCAATTACATTACATCTGCAGCACTGGAGGAGCTGCAGGGACATTGTCGACCTTAAAGGATATTTGAGGGATGGGAGGGAAGACGGGGAGGGGGGTTGGGGGAGAGGGGAGTAAGCCTCCGGTTACCTCACTCACCAAACGAAACTTAGAAGCTTAGAATTTAGAGTGTTAAAAAAAAATAACAAGTGTTTCTGAATGTACGTAGGCGATTTAATCTTAAATGTCTCTATACTTTAATGTTCTTGGGCGGATTACATTTAAACCCTTTGACAAATGTGCCAGTGGCTGGCAACTCAACAGAAAAGGTATTGGGATCAAGGATAAGTACAGTTACGTATTCCTCGTATCTCGTTTGATCTCGAGGCTTTTCACAGAAACCTTGAAAATGATTCTCAAGTGTTTTGTTTATTCCTGATTTTTTTTCTAAAATGTTCTTTCTAAACATCATCAGCTATTTGTTGTAATCTGATCTCATTTTACGTTTTTTCATTTTTGTCAATATCATTATTCTCTAAAATTTATTTTTAAAATGATGTTTTTATGACGGTAGTAAAAACCATAAAAAACCAACTCATGGGAATGTTTTGAGGTTTATAATGGTCTTAACTCACATGCTCATCAAGAATCATATACTTTAGAACAATTGAAACCTAGTTTGCTTAGTACCACTTTTTGCAAAATATTTTCGAGTCTAAGAGTCTTGATAATTTGTATCGAAATGAATATTTTCTGCATCCATTTGATTGTTATAATTTTGTATAAATAACATATATAACTCTATGTGTATCTATATTTTAATACAGATACAGGTGTGGTGTCGGCGTAGGAATCTCACTTCCCTTTTCTTCCCTTATGTGACGTGAGAGCCGACTAAGGGAAAAACCGAGGAAATAGCTATTCATATTTAAAATTTTTCAACTGGTGAAGAGAATCTGGAGAATGGTGGCGAACGTCCAAGCGGCTCAACTGGTAGTAAGTTATTACCGACGCCCAAGTTCATCGGCAACTACAAAAAGGAGCTTCTGCCGAGTTACCGACCTCAAGGGTATTTCGAGAGGAGGAAAGGGGTGAAGGAGAGCGGAGTGAGCCGCGGCGTACGAAACGCAGAAGCACAACATGCCTCTACTTCACGTCGGTATTCTTCAGGCCGTGGTACTACTCCGGTCGAGCTGGTCCATTCGAGCGGCAGTAAGCGCCACCGCTAGGCTCTACCGTGTACAGAAACTTAGCGGATGCCTCAAGTTAAAATTTTCAAAGAATCGTTTACGTGTTTTTTGACGTACCGTTAAAATACATAAATGAATGTCGGACCTTCGTCAGCTACATTTGCGATTAGAAACCATTTTGTGCCATGAGTAATACTCAACTTAGGAACCACCCTTAATTGAGTCTTCCCGCTGTCTGAGCGTACTGAGCTATTACAACACAACATATCAACATACAATATTATGGGTCGTGTGATGTTAGAGGATATTTACGCCTGCGGTATTTATCACGTGAAGCTTTAAAAGCTATCGGTGACAATTGTATATGGACAATGTGCTATTTGGCATGAAGCCAATTGTTCGGATGTAATGTACGTAATCATATTGCTATGTAATATGTATACTGCTAGATTTTCGTAAAGTTTTTTTTTATGGGAAAGGCGGCAAACGAGCAAGCGGTTCCTGATGGCAAGTGATTACCGGGCGACATCTGCAACACCAGAGTTACTGCAGGTGCGTTGACGGTCTTTTAGGGTATTTAGGAGATGAGAGAGAAGATGATAGGGAGGGAAAAAGGGAGGGGGAGTGGGAATTTGTATGTAGTAGAGCCAAGCGGCGGCTTTTCTTGCTGCACGAACGATCTGGCTAAACCGGGATAGTAGCTCGGCGTGGCGGAATACCGGCGTAAAGTAGAGGCATCTTGCGCTTCTGCGTTTCGTTCCGTGTGTGAGGTACCCGGAGGCCCACTCGATCTTCCCGTTCTGTCTCATCTCCTAAATATAATAAGGTTATAAGCAATATATCATTATGCTACGACTCTTGGTAGAGCCAAGCGGTGGTTTTTGCTGCTGCTCGAATGGGCTGGCTCGACCGGGTTGGTACCACGGCCTCCCATCTCCCAAATACCATTAAAGACCGACAACGCACCTGTAGCTCCTCTGGTGTTACAAATGTCCACGTACATTGGTAATACGATTAAATGGCAGTACGATGGTAATTACTTGCCATCTGGTGAGCGCTTCACCTGATGCGGCATTCCTTTGAATTTTTTTTTAAAAATGTGCTATTCTTAAAATTTAGCTCCGTTTCGTAATGACATTTCTCCGTAGGACGCGAACTAAAGTACGTATGTAGGTGTCCCCAGTATAATCTCGTCAATGTGTCAATGCCTTTAAATCTTTGATATCTTATGAAATCGTATGATTTTTTTTCTAAATTTTTCGACTCGTTTAAATATTTCACAGAAACCTTTACGAATATTTTACATAACGGGGAAAAAATCACAGAAATTGTTTGTAATGAATAATATAACAGCGGTTTTATCGTGTTTCGGAGAGAAAAGGGGGATTGTGGGGAGGAGAGGGGGAGGGAGGGTGTCATCAGACCTGCCTGTTGATGTCTCCCTAAAAGATGCAAAGTAATGTTAGAATAGAGACTTTAACGATGCGTAATTAATATCATTGTTCTAGAAATTGCTATATTTTTTATTTATATATTTGATCAGGATAAATACATCGAGTATATATATATATATATACTTCACCACGTTTTCATTAGATCGTCTCTCGTCGTCTTGTCTCGCAGTTCGGCAACAAGTTTAGCAATCGATTTTAAACTAACTTCCCAATGAGCTAGAGACTTGAAACTTTAAGCTTACCTCGGACCTGGATGGAAATGCAACTTGAATATACTTTTGACTGTCCGTTTGTTGGTTTGTCTGTTCGATATACATTTTGTAATCGATGTCTCTGTTATATGATATAATCGTCAAGATGTTTATCGTAGCCTAGTGGTCAGGCCACTGGGTTTAATTTCATAGCTCGCGAGTGACCTGGGTTTGATACACGGTGCTATCACCACTAAGCTTGTTAATAGAAAATGTAGGTTGTATTAACCACGTGCTCGGCGGTGAAAGAAGATAGCGTGAGGAAACCTGCATCTCAGAGAAGAAATAAAAAAAAATTTGGAGGATATGTAAAGCCCGCCAACTCGCACTGGAGCAGCGTGGCGGACCCTTCCCGGCCCCAAAACCCTCTCAGAATATTTGAGAAAGGGGCCTTTTCCCAGCAGCGGACACTTACAGGCTGCTACTTAATTTTTTTTATTGAGAGTAGTATCTGATAAAACCCAGAAACAAAGACATTACTCCCTACAACACTACCTGAGCCTATTTCAAACATATGCCATTTGAAGAAAGCGTCACCAAAAGCCGACATAACATATTTCTCATTACGCAGGGTATGCTGCTCGCCGTCACTACTCTGTGGGATTTGGGTTCGGCAAATAGGAGAGAGGATATTCTGCCATCATTCGGGGGCAAGAGCTTCGTTTGTTTGCTAGCAGCGTGCGCCATGTGATGTTGGCATTTTAGGACGTGGTAGAGTCAAGCGGCGGCTTTAGCTGCTGCTCGAATGGGCCGGCTCGACCGGGATAGTACCACGACCTTGACTAATACCTGTACGAAGTAGACGCATTATATGCTTCTACGTTTCTACTCTCCAGATTCTCCTTCCCATCTTGCGAATATCCTTCGAGGCCGGCACGTGCAGCTCCTCTGGTAGAGCATATGCACGTGAGCTTACTTGCCAGTAAGAGATGATAAATTCTCCCTTAATCCATTAAACATTAACCATGAAAGATCATGTATCGCTTTTAATCATTCGCTTTATATTCTTTTATGCCTTTCGCTACACTAGCGATAACCAGACGGCAGTAAATGTGACGTAATCCTTTAATCCAAGTCTTATTATCAGCACAAATTAATGGATTTTCGTCTTTTTTGAATCACTTTAAGCGATTCCTTTCGTAGCATTATTCCGAGACGTTCATTCAAACGATGTAATCTTTTTCAGCGGAGTAATTACTATATATTCGGTAATTTATTAATATATATTCACTTAACACTATAATTACAACGCTTAGATACTACATTTGTACATGAATAATATATGAAGCTGTAGATTTCAATATAATACGCAAACTAAAATTATGAAGCCGTGTTTGATCTCGTAGGTCTCCTGCGATGATGATCGTGCATGTCGGCGATATAGGCCAAGACTAGAAAAATATCTCATTACAATATTGATGAATAAGACCTGGGAAGATGCCAGCCAACCATCACGTTCTGACTCCCAGAGAGGCCAAAAAGTGGAGCTTAATCCTATAGTTGATAGGAGTCACGACACGAGTCATGCGATAAAAAAAAAACAGTTTTTCTGTTATATCCTAATTAAACAAGAGTGATTGCGTTTGTAACGAATCGCTAATCTTTTACTGTTTAGACCAAACCCACATACATCGCATATTGCCTCCACATTTGTTCCGAAAAGCGAGCTCATCGCATTCCTTTCGGGTTTGGTATTATTAGATAGTGTAGACAGTAGCGGAGAACTAGCGAGCTGAGTCAAGGAATGCGCGACTCGATTTCGTCACATCATCATCATCATCATTTCAGCCTATGTCGTGGGTTGGAAATACTATAATGTCTAGATCATGGACCAACACAATGATGGGTATACTTGAGAGCTTCTTCCTTCTCCTTATTAAACAAGAAATTAAAATATTCCAGACTTACAAAAAACCGGTGATCCTCGGATTAAAAATTAAAAAAAAAACGTATTAGAAAATAATAAATATCATTCGCAACATTATAAAGAAACATATCTAAAAAATCTTAACAAAATCACTTCAGTGGATTTGAAGATTAGCCCGCATAACGAAACACATATTAGTACCAGGGAGTCTGAGCTTCGATTGGTGTGCTTAAATTTGTAAAGTAACACATTGTAAAAAAAACAAAATTCCATCTAAATTGTTAGAGCCGTTTCCGAGAAACTATTTAAAAATATACTAAATACACTATCACCGAATAGACTGACATAAGTAGAGTTTCTCCCTTAAAGTATAGGGTATAGTAAATATTGGCTGACACATCATTAGTTTTAAATAATGGAATACGCTACTTGATTGCTCTTGTAACACCACCGTCATTTGATATAGCCGCCTGTTAAACTTTTAAATTGTTTTAACGGAATTTTGCACGTTGTGTAACGGTTTCGTATAGAATTTGGTAGTTTTAGATGTATTTCTAATTAAAATGTAGTACTTAACTTTTATTTATATAACGAATAATTTATAAACAGTACAAGAGATAATAAGTTATTGTCAATAATATGAAGTTTCACAATAAACGCAAGTATAATATTTTTTCGGGTCTAGCGGTTCATCTGGTGATAAGTGATTAACATCGCCCATGTACATCTGCAACACTAGCAGTGGTATTTCAGAGATGGGAGGGAGGATCAGGAGGGGGACGAGGAGTGGGTTACCTCACTCACCGAACGAAACGCAGAAGCACAACATGCCTCTACCTTACGCCGGTATCCTGCGAGGCCGTGGTACCAGTCCGGTCGAGCCGGCCCATTCGAGCAGCAGCAAAAGCCGCCGCTTGGCTCTACCACATTTAAAAAAACTATATATCGACAGCCGTACGGCTGAATTGTTTCTTGCTTGGAAGATGCCGTAAGGCGAAACCGGACGGTTATTTATATGAATAAACAAAATATGTTGTGAATTTAGTACAAGAGATAAGAATAATTGTTAACAGATTTTCAATTGTTACAAAGTTATAACACGCGAAGGGGTAAAATCAATCAGTTAATTCATAATTCCATATAGTTGTCAAATTGATATATTTCAAATGGCTTTAATATCCGAAATACGCAAAAAGTTAAGATCAATTATGTGACAATTATATTTCGACAAGATCCCAAAACACTTTAATAAACGCTCAGTCCGACTCGTTTCTACAGATTCCTTAATTAATGTCTTCTCTTTAAAAAATGTTATCAACCATCAAGTCGATGGATGCAGGTGGTTCAGGACCGAGCTTCGTGGCAATCTTTGGGGGAGGCCTACGTTCAGCAGTGGACTTCTGATTGGCTGAAATGATGATGATGAACCATTCACTTGATAACATCTCAAAACGTTGATTAATTGGAAAATGCGGAAACTTTTCCACTGTCATAGAGGCCTTTAATAGACGTAAATTCGTCTCGTACGTACGGTGTCAAACCTTTGGCTACAGGTTAAATTAAAACATTTACAGCCATGTTACTAATGTTACTAATATTACTAATGTTACTACTACCGCTGTCAGCAGCTCCAACGAAGCTTAAAAGCTTGTCCTAGGAGATAGGGCACAGTTAGCGACCGAATCCGTGGCAGCCTAGTGGTCAGTACGGTCACTTTAGTGTCATAGAGCGCGAGTGACCAGGGTTCGATCCCCGGTGCCGGCACCACTAAAATTGTTAATAGCAATTTTAAGTGCTGTATTTACCACGTGCTCAGCGGTGAAGAAAAACATTGTGAGGAAACCTGCATGTCTGAGAAATAATAAAAATATTATTTCGAGGATATGTGAAGCTCGCCAACCCACACTGGAGCAGCGTGGCGGGCCCTTCCCGGCTCCTAAACCGTCTCTGATACTAGTATTTGAGAAGGAGGCCTTTGCTCATATAGTATACCAGGATACCAAGAGATTTAACAAGGTTTCAATTATATATTTGTAAATAGGTGCTACCCGTTATTAGTGGACGTAACTGATTTAATAAATATGCTGGTTGTGTCACCGGGAGCGATAGAGATAGAGATAGAGGCAATTAGCGACAGTGGTACATAGGTAATGGCTTAAATGAGCCAATTGGCACGATTTGGCAGAGAGCCAGCTGTGGGAGCGATAGAGATAGAGATAGAGATAGAGATAGAGATAGAGATAGAGATAGAGATAGAGATAGAGATAGAGATAGAGATAGAGATAGAGATAGAGATAGAGATAGAGATAGAGATAGAGATAGAGATAGAGATAGAGATAGAGATAGAGATAGAGATAGAGATAGAGATAGAGATAGAGATAGAGATAGAGATAGAGATAGAGATAGAGATAGAGATAGAGATAGAGATAGAGATAGAGATAGAGATAGAGATAGAGATAGAGATAGAGATAGAGATAGAGATAGAGATAGAGATAGAGATAGAGATAGAGATAGAGATAGAGATAGAGATAGAGATAGAGATAGAGATAGAGATAGAGATAGAGATAGAGATAGAGATAGAGATAGAGATAGAGATAGAGATAGAGATAGAGATAGAGATAGAGATAGAGATAGAGATAGAGATAGAGATAGAGATAGAGATAGAGATAGAGATAGAGATAGAGATAGAGATAGAGATAGAGATAGAGATAGAGATAGAGATAGAGATAGAGATAGAGATAGAGATAGAGATAGAGATAGAGATAGAGATAGAGATAGAGATAGAGATAGAGATAGAGATAGAGATAGAGATAGAGGCAATTAGCGACAGTGGTACATAGGTAATGGCTTAAATGAGCCAATTGGCACGATTTGGCAGAGAGCCAGCTGTGGGAGCGAGATAGGTGCTACCGCGAACCACTTAACCATGCCGATTCGTTCCATGATAGTTTATATAACTCTATGGGTGTACTAGTGGCTTCCCGTGGATCCGACCGCGTGTTAACATTTCTTTTCTTTTTTTTTATGGAAGAGGCGGCAAACGAGCAATCGGTTTACCTTATGGTAAGTGATTACCGTCGCTCACGTACATTTGCAACACCAGAGGAGCTGCAGGTGCGTTGCCGGCCTTTGAAGGTATTTGGGAGATGGGATGGAGGATAAGGAGGGGGATGGGGAGGCGAAAGGGCCTCCGGTTACCTCACTCACCATACGGAACGCAGAAGCACAAGATGCCTCTATTTCACGCCGGTGTTCTGGTATTTACCCGGTCGAGCCGGCACATTCGAGTTGCAGCTAAAGCCGCCGCTTGGATCTACCACGTTGTGAACTAACTAGAATTATAGCGATTCTCGAATCAAAAAGAAACCTTTCAAATAAAAGTTTCGTCAAAATCCAAGTCCATTAAAAGGAATTTAAGTTAAATCCATTGAAACATAGATCCACAAAAAACTTAGCATAGATTGTAAACATTTTTGTACGTTTCATGATATTGAAGATCAGTTTGGAACAAATAGTACAAGAAACTGACCAAGAACTGAACCACAGACCAGTGATGGGGTAGAGCATCACCAGTGCGAGGGTATTGGCCCTCTATGCGGTAACGCAATCGAAACGTCGGTAATATAAAAACAGATGTAAATGAAAAGAAGAAAAGATTAATTACTATTCTATTTATCTGTCAGGTAAGTTACCAAAAAGAAGGAGAATAAACTACTTTAGTCCACGTGTTGACTAACGCCGACACATCTTCTGTTTTATTAATCGCGTAGCAATTATCTCTCGAGGTCTTAAATTTCCCAACCCTACAGTATCGAAATTACGTAATCGTAATCGGAGCATTTAATTGAACCGCCCCTCAACATAATTTGATTGTTATAATTAAATTGAGTATTCCTTAATTATAATTTTAATTTATTTTAGTTAATTCTTTCTTGTGTCCCTAAAAAAAGAAAGGAATACAATGGGCGGACTTAATGCCTTTTGGCATTCTCTACCAGTCAACACTGGGTGAGAAAGAAAATATGTTGGCAGGTTCAAAACAAATAAGAAATATAAATTAAATATAAATATTAAATGTATTACCCTTATAATATACTTACATACTATAACATACATAATACACTATACATAAACATATAATACATTCATAAACAAATTAAACATGGAGAGAAAAATCTCAGATGGTATTTGCCTTCAGATAGTGATGACGGAGCAGGGTTTTGAAGAAGTTTTTGTTCGGAGCCTTCTTGATATCATCGGGAAGAGCGTTCCAGAGAAGTGTGGCTTGAACGGAGAAAGAAGAAGAAAAGAAACCAGTACTATGTTGTGGAACACTAACCTTCAAGCTGTTTGAAGTTCGAAGCACTCGGTTATGACTCAAATAAAGAAAATTGAAGTTATCCTTAGATACGAAGGAGAGTTTGCATCGTTTAAAACGGAATAAAGTACTGATAAGATTCTGGAGCTACGTATAACACTGTTTTCATCACACAATTTACAAGGTACAATTCTTGTAAATTGTCGGCATACGTTTTGTTCTTTAAATATTCGTTAGCGCATCTGTAAAATTTGTACTAGTTTCAATTATAATTGAACATCCTGTAGATGGCGTAAGGCGAAACCGGTTGTACACTTATAAAAATAAATAAAATATCTCGGGAAACTAGCAAAAGACATAAAAATAATGGTTTATATTTAAAAAAAAAATTCTTTCACTATTTGGATTTGTTCTTTGTCGTGAAGACATTTTACAGACGTAAGTTGCACAATGACAAAATGCAAATACTTTTATCTCCGTGGTAGAGCCAAGCGGCGGCTTTGTTTGCCGTTCGAATGGGTCGGCTCGACTGGGGTAGGACCGCGGCCTCGCAGAATACCGGCGTGAAGTAGAGGCATCTTGTGCTTCTGCGATTCCTTCGGTGCCCCACGTACCGGAGGCTCACTCATCCTCTCCCAACCCAATTATACTATGCACCGACCATCCCTCCCATCTACAACATATCCAAAGGCCGGCAACGCACCTGCAGCTTCACTGGAGTTATAGATTATCACTCCCCATCAGGTGAGAAGCTTGCTCGTCTCTCCCCTTTACCACAAAAAAAAGAAATTTTTCATATATATATCTATCTCCCTATTTCGTTCACAGTGATGAAATATATATATATGTATGTATATATTTAGCCTTCGTGCAGTACCAACTCTGGTGACAATAATCTCTTGGTTAAGCCTTATTTCTTAATAAAGCCTGCTTAAGTTTTCCTTAATACTGAATTATTACTACAGTGATATAATCGTGCCTACATTTATCTATTGTACCCAAATATCATTGAATGCTACACGACTCAAAGAGGTATTCAATTTAGTATTTCATTGGCATCAAGCGACCGTCTCTTTTGTTCATAAATATTTCGTCGATTTTAGAGCTTGGCGGAGTATTTAGAGGATTGCTTGATACCCTAAGGTATTACTTTGTTACCTTGGGAGAGTATTAAAGTCATTCTGCGAGACTTTAGACGTTAACATATAAATATACTTTTTTGTGATTAGATAGTTCTAAGAGAAAGAAAATAAAGATAGAAAGAAACACATTTAATTGGCAAACACACAACAAAATACAAAATAAAATAAAAAAAAACAAAGCGGTAAAACACAAATAAAAAGATACATTTGTTGTGCGATGACAAAAAGGTTCCCGTCTCAGTGATACCACAACAGTGTTTTCAGTCAGATCCTTCATTGACTTCACGAACAACCGGACAGGAAGCATATTGTAAATACATGTAACTAGTAAAACGTTATAACATAAAAATAATATATAATTGTATAAACTATTAAAATTGTATGTATAAATAAAACACGAGAAAAAAATTATAAAACATTATTAGTAAGAACAAAAGATACACACTTGTTAAATTATTGTACAGTTAAACAGAATTATATTCACAAAGTTTGACATATATGATGAGGAAACCTTCATAGGTTCGTGTACATACTAGCATTCACTGATATTCGTTCAACCAACGAACACGGCACCATTGCGTTATTCAATTCAACGAATATTGTAACATAGTTATGTGGGTATACTGGAAAAAGAAGTCAAAGAAATGGAGGTCACAGTGCCACAGTGATCTACAGATCTACTGATTTGAATACTTATTGTTCAGTAAGTTATAACGTTGCATAGATCTACAGGCTGATTGGAGAATATTGATTTATATGTTTCTTGATGACAATAGGTTTATTACAGTAATATTAAATATATAAATCTCACTAAAATACTTCATATATACCTATTTATTCTAAGAATATATATTTATGTTAATTATTAACATCGTTTAAGTAGGGATTTTTTAGGTTATATTTTATAAGTGCACTTTATAAGGACTGTGTAAACCGTGGTAGTGTAATGGTCAGGGCGCTCACTTTAGTTTCATAGACCGTGAGCGACCTTCTCGGGAGAGAACGTAATGTAAGTGATTGCCTTCGCCGCGTCAGAGGTGTTGCAGGTGCGTTACCGACCTTTAAGGGTATTTGGGAGATGGGAGGAGGATGAGGATGGGTACGGGGAGTGGGCCTCCGGTTACCTCACTCACCGAACGAAACGCAGAAGCCCAAGATGCCTCTACTTCACGTCGGTATTCTGCGAGTATCCTACTCCCACTCTGTCCTCGCTAGACGCGGTGGCACACAAACGCGTCCACCTACTCTGCCTCCAAACCCACGAGGGCAACGGACCCACCCGTGTATCAAACCGGTAGTTTAACCGTTTTTATTGCGGAGTTAGTACATTTTTTTTTTAATTTAGAAGCCACGATAACCACAGAGAGCCGCAAGGCTCGAGTTTGATTCGCAATGTGAACAGCTTGGACCGTGGAGTTTTTCGAAACTTATGTACGTTTTCTATCGTTGACCTTTGCACTGCCTACCTACCTGTGTAGGCACACCTGTACACCTGTTGTTACGCAAATATCTTTGACCTGTACACTTCCTTCCTGCGACCGGCTCACCAACTGGTGAAAATCTGGTTGAAACGACTAAACGACTAACTGAGTCGAGAGATCTGATTTAGACATTTAAATTAAAAAAAGAAACAACATGGAGACGATATATATATTATTAAGTGGTAATGAGCTCCTCCCTGTCACAGTACGACCGAAATGAATAATGTAGATAGCTCGGAAGGGGATTCAAGGTCCTTGATAATTGTCTCGCGGTGGAAAGACACTTTATCATCCTACTGTCTTAAGGTTGTCTCTTGAGATGAAAATTATCGTTTGATATAATATTTTCGTTGTTTCTGCGATATTTTTCTGTATAATTTATATTTAAAAATTACTGTAATATTCATTTATACAAAAACAATGGAAATTAATAATCTCATGGTAATCTCCGAGTGTAAAAGTTACAGTATACACGCTTAAAAAGCAAAGTCATATCTCTCGAAAAGGCGAAAGTAGACTTCGGTATTGAGTCGTGTCAAATAGAAATATATTTACTTAACCTACGAGTGACAGGCGTAAATACCTGTTTCCAAACTTCATATTTCACAATGATTTGTTGTATTTACCCGAACATTACAAAAAGTACACCGATTCCCGTTTGCCGCCTTTCCCATAAAAAAGAAAATATATGTATATACGTAGGCTGGTTTAAAATAGTTTAACTGTAATCAATCGAAGTATATATCATTATTATCTATGCACCATCGGCATTTTATAGGTGACTCATTGATTCCATCACTGAAAAAATTTTGGGAGCGAGAGTCAATGAAATCTTTGAAAGCGGTTTGGACTGCCTCATTGGAATTGAACTTTTTTTCCTTGCAAGAAATTGTCCCAATTCCGAAAAAAGTGGTAACAGTTGGAGCAAGATCCGAGGAGTGTGTCTAATTTAGCGACCGTCTGTCGTGAAGAATGGGGTATAGTTTTGTCATGAAGCAGCAGTGGGCTAGAGCAATAGTTCGGTCTCGGTTGTTTAACGGCTAGCTTTTCCAACATAACAAGTTGACTACTGAACATAGCCCTCCCCTAAAGATCGCCACGAAGCTCGGTCCTGAGCCACCTGCTTCCATCGACTTCCCGCAATACTGCGCAGGTCGTCACTCCGTCTTGTGGGGGGTTGTCCCACACTGCGTTTGCCTGAACGTGTCCGCCCCTCGAGAAGGTTTTTTTTAACAAAAATTTTAATCAGATCTACCGCAATCGTCTGGCCATATCTTAGAAAGCTTTAGTGTATGACATAAGCTCTGGTCCACCAAACACTCAACGATACCATTTTCTGGGTCAACTATCGCTTGGGATAGGATTCGGCCGGTTCTACTGTACCACCACTGTAATGAGAGTTTCTGATTGTCGTACAGTATCCATTTTTCATAACAAGCAACGATATGGTTCTAAATTTTCTCGTTATCGTGACGGTTGAGTAAAGCGCAGCGCTCAAAGAGTGTTTGTTGGTGTGCTTTTCCAATGCGAAAACAACTTCGTGCTGATCGACTATATATTGTATATTTACGAATTTGTATGCATGTATGTATATTATTTAATTATATGTAATCTTATTTATTTAATTGTATACATAATATGTATTAGAAATGTACGCACTAAGTTTGCCATTTCAATAAAATTTCCTGCTGGGGTCTGCTGGAAGAAATTTCAATGTATGGAATAAGTAGTGCCCTTGTACAAATACTATTTTTTAATGTTTTCATGCCTTTTTGTGTGTACATTAATATGGAAAAAAAACAATTGTGTGAATTGAGTGAATTAAAATTGTTTTGTCACTCACACCGAAGCCTGCCGCTAACTCTGACGTAGATTGCGATGGATCCGCTTCCACGTTCACCTTTAACTCTTCATTCTCAACTTGGGTCTCCGGCCGCCCGCGGGGTTTATTTTGGAAGTCCAAATCTCCAGATCCAAAACGTTAGAACCAAAAACGTACCGTGCTCTTTTTTACAGTAGCTTCCCCATACACATCATTAATCCTTGGAGCTGTTTCTGCAGCGCTGGTGCCAATTCAGGTGGAACTCTCGTAAATAATCAAGTTTTCCATTTAATTAACAGAGGGATGTCAAAGAAAAAACAAATGGCGCGATAACAGATGAATCACTAAATTCGAAACACAAGCCTAAATTTGAAATACATTTGAATTTGGAATTCTTTACCGAACACCAGATTATTTGAGATCAAAGGGGACAGTTCGACAAAAAGCTAACTTCATATTTTAGGCCCTTAATATAAACTTATTACTTTTATGATAGCAAATAGAATTAAACGTTACTTTGCGGAATACTATTATTTTAAACATGTTTAAAAAAATCCTTTTCACAATGCCGCATGAAAAATCCAATAAAATGAGCGACGTACAACCGCCGATTGACTGGGACTAGGCTATATATGTCAGGTATTTGTGAAATTGTGCAAAGTAATTTCATTCCAACATCTTCTTACACTTTTATTTTTGAAATTATTCGTATTTCGTTTGAGACACCGATGTAGTTCAATATATAGGATTCTGTTGAAACGATACCGCCGACAGTAACGAGCGAATTATCTGAGCTATCCACTCTTGCGGCAGTTAGCTGAGAATAATGGCCGCCGACGTGACAGGGATCGCGCTGCCTTGACCGATGACACGAACGGAACGGACTTGTACTTTGAATATCGTTCCACTGCAATGCTCGAATCATTTGAGTTACATTTCAAGTTCTGGAAGATACACTTTAAGATACGCCAACAACAACAACAACCAATTACTACGTGTTGTAATGGAGGAACTTGTAAGAGAAATTCACGGATTTTTTTTTAAATCGACAAATAGCAGAACAACCGTCGCAAAAGCTATCTACGTACAGACAGGACCGGTCTCTAAATTTTTAATGTACTTCGAAAAAGCAGGTGGTTATTAATTAATATGAATGTTTTTTTGTATGTATGTTACGAGACTTTATATGTATGAATAGGGTTTGCACCCTCAAGTATGGGGAAATAGAGGCTGAAATCTGTAGAATTGTGAGTTCTGAATAACACGGCCTTCATCGTTTCATCATCGTTTCAGTCCACTGATGAAAGGCCTCCCACAAAGATTGTCACAAAACTCGGTCCTGAGCCACCTGCATCCATCGACTTCCCGCAACACTGCGCAGGTCGTCACTCCATCTTGTGGGGGTCGTCCCACACTGCGTTTGCCTGTACGTGGCTGCCACTGAGAACCTTTTTCCCCAACGGTTGTCAGTTCTGCGAGCTATGTGGCCGGCCCATTGCCACTTCAGCTTGCTGATCTATTAACAGGAAGATAATGATGATATTTTAACAGCGTGACCGATATTCTGTTAAAGTATTTACGTGAAAGAACTTAACTAACTTTCCTAAAGAATCAAATACTGAAGCTAGTAATTATGGTAATATCTAGTGAATTACCTCATTTAAATTTTTAATGTACTTCGAAAAAGCAGGTGGTTATTAATTAATATGAATGTTTTTTTTGTATGTATGTTACGAGACTTTATATGTATGAATAGGGTTTGCACCCTCAAGTATGGGGAAATAGAGGCTGAAATCTGTAGAATTGTGAGTTCTGAATAACACGGCCTTCATCGTTTCATCATCGTTTCAGTCCACTGATGAAAGGCCTCCCACAAAGATTGTCACAAAACTCGGTCCTGAGCCACCTGCATCCATCGACTTCCCGCAACACTGCGCAGGTCGTCACTCCATCTTGTGGGGGTCGTCCTACACTGCGTTTGCCTGTACGTGGCTGCCACTGAGAACCTTTTTCCCCAACGGTTGTCAGTTCTGCGAGCTATGTGGCCGGCCCATTGCCACTTCAGCTTGCTGATCTATTAACAGGAAGATAATGATGATATTTTAACAGCGTGACCGATATTCTGTTAAAGTATTTACGTGAAAGAACTTAACTAACTTTCCTAAAGAATCAAATACTGAAGCTAGTAATTATGGTAATATCTAGTGAATTACCTCATTTAAATTTTTAATGTACTTCGAAAAAGCAGGTGGTTATTAATTAATATGAATGTTTTTTTTTTGTATGTATGTTACGAGACTTTATATGTATGAATAGGGTTTGCACCCTCAAGTATGGGGAAATAGAGGCTGAAATCTGTAGAATTGTGAGTTCTGAATAACACGGCCTTCATCGTTTCATCATCGTTTCAGTCCACTGATGAAAGGCCTCCCACAAAGATTGTCACAAAACTCGGTCCTGAGCCACCTGCATCCATCGACTTCCCGCAACACTGCGCAGGTCGTCACTCCATCTTGTGGGGGTCGTCCTACACTGCGTTTGCCTGTACGTGGCTGCCACTGAGAACCTTTTTCCCCAACGGTTGTCAGTTCTGCGAGCTATGTGGCCGGCCCATTGCCACTTCAGCTTGCTGATCTATTAACAGGAAGATAATGATGATATTTTAACAGCGTGACCGATATTCTGTTAAAGTATTTACGTGAAAGAACTTAACTAAAGAATTAAATACTGAAGCTGGTAATTATGGTAATATCTAGTGAATTACCTCATTTAAATTTTTAATGTACTTCGAAAAAGCAGGTGGTTATTAATTAATATGAATGTTTTTTTTTGTATGTATGTTACGAGACTTTATATGTATGAATAGGGTATGCACCCCTCAAGTATGGGGAAACAGAGGCTGAAATCTGTAGAATTGTGAGTTCTGAATAACACGGCCTTCATCGTTTCATCATCGTTTCAGTCCACTGATGAAAGGCCTCCCACAAAGATTGTCACAAAACTCGGTCCTGAGCCACCTGCATCCATCGACTTCCCGCAACACTGCGCAGGTCGTCACTCCATCTTGTGGGGGTCGTCCTACACTGCGTTTGCCTGTACGTGGCTGCCACTGAGAACCTTTTTCCCCAACGGTTGTCAGTTCTGCGAGCTATGTGGCCGGCCCATTGCCACTTCAGCTTGCTGATCTATTAACAGGAAGATAATGATGATATTTTAACAGCGTGACCGATATTCTGTTAAAGTATTTACGTGAAAGAACTTAACTAACTTTCCTAAAGAATCAAATACTGAAGCTGGTAATTATGGTAATATCTAGTGAATTACCTCATTTAAATTTTTAATGTACTTCGAAAAAGCAGGTGGTTATTAATTAATATGAATGTTTTTTTTTGTATGTATGTTACGAGACTTTATATGTATGAATAGGGTATGCACCCCTCAAGTATGGGGAAATAGAGGCTGAAATCTGTAGAATTGTGAGTTCTGAATAACACGGCCTTCATCGTTTCATCATCGTTTCAGTCCACTGATGAAAGGCCTCCCACAAAGATTGTCACAAAACTCGGTCCTGAGTAACCAAGTACATATCATGTTTTAAACATGCATACATCTCAGGTATACCAAGTGGAGCATTAAGATATAACGAATAGGAAAACTGACAGACGTACAGGCAATTAGAGACACTAGTGTCGCTGAGACCGAGACGTGTTTCCGTAAAGTAATGGCTTTCAACGGGATTATACTGTGGAACTATACTGGAGCCTTATCCTCTATGCCATGGAAAAACTTCATAACAATCCTTAGTGAAGTTATTCCTCGATAAAGTCATAACGTGTTATTTTTCACAATCAAGCAATGGTTTTGTTTATTGTTAACCAAGTCTTGGATAAACGCCATCATGTTAAATATGAAACGGTATGCTTTTAATGATTAACAACGTCACACGGAATCGGTGAAACCCGGGATGGTATTCTTTTCTGGGAGTAGACTTGAGCATCTGTAACAGGTTCCGAGTGGAACATTGCACAAGCTTTTTAAAACATATTTATGGTCCGCGGTTGTCGTAAAAGGCTGCCAGGGGAAAAGTGCTTAAAAGCTTGTCCGCCAAAGAGATTCGCTACTTGTTCCGATAACTCCTGGAGGTGATAAGTCTGTTTAGGAGGCCTGATTTACTATGACGTGTCAAATTTATTAATTATCCCTGCCGTCTTCTATGTTTTATGGGGAAGGCTGCAAACGAGCAAGCGGTTCACCTGATGGTAAATGATTACCGTCGCTCACGTATATCTGCAATACCAGAGGTGCTGTAGGTGCGTTGATCGCCTTTAAGGATATTTGGGAGATGAGAGGGAGGATGTGGAGGGGGATGGGTAGGGGAAGTGGGCCTCCGGTTACCTCACTCACCGAACGAAACCCAGTAGTATAAGATGCCTCTACTTCTCGCCGGTTTTCTGCATGGCTGTGGTACCAATCCGGTCGAACCCGGTCCATTCGAGCAACAGCAAAAGCCACAATCACAGTTTTACGTAATATAAATTTATAATACAGTAGAAATGTAAATTATTGATTGGAATTTTAATTACTCTGTACACCACGGATCCTGACGGCATGTTCGGTTGATCCGATTCAGTGATGAGAAACTGCGACCGGATACTGACAGAGCATTCCATCCGCATCTTTAAGGGTTACATAGTACACGTGCTGGCATGAAACGTTCTAATTATTAAACACTTCCTTACGACCAAGTCACCAACCTTGAAAACTTTTGCCTTTATAAATTAAAGCAAAATCTACATGAGGAATTGTGCAAAGCAACTTTTCTTACGTGTTTAAAATAATGAATTTCCAGGTAACTATTAAAAAGTTTCAGGTAACAATAAAATGTCATTTGTAAGATTCTAGTCGCGTGGTTACAGTGTAATTTAATTTATTTTTCATCTGGGTCCGTAACTGCATTTATAACTGAAGAATAAATTTATTAACAGAATGAGCTCCTGCATACAATTTATGTTCTAGCTGTTCTAAAGTAATCTTTGTGACTATAACGAACCTTGCTGACTTCCCTCCCCCTCTCCCCCCTCTCTCCCCTCTCTAGCCACTTTCATTCCGTGGGTCTTGTAATTTTTTGCAATGTGTGAGAACAAACACGATCACGTGACATGTCAACCAGTTTTTTATTTCTCACTCGATAGGCGAGTGGATTGCAGAGGTAAGCTGCACCGTGTCGTGACAAATGGAAATCCGTTATATCTGCCTACCTCTATATGTAGCAGTGGCCTGTAAGTGACCACTGAGAATCTCTCATATTTTTGAAAGAGATTGACAGCCGTAAAATATATCCTCGGACATACCTCACGATGTTTTCCTTCACCGCCGACCACATCCTAATATGTGCATGAGTACTTATAAATATGGCGAATCCTAACGATATAATCTGCGAGAGAAGTCGAGAAGCAAAAGAATGAATAAACTGGAGAATAATTACACGTGATTAAAAATTTATTTCAATTGAATTTGTTTGTTCGTTCGAACGTTCACTCTTAGATGTACGTAATATGAAATACGCCAACGAGTCACAGATTTGTGAATTTCTTATTGATAATTGTGCATACGATAATAGACTGTGATGTAACTAAATAAGGATGATTTCGGATTAATGCTTTATAAGATATCTTAGTGCTTAGGTGATATATGTCATAGTTCCGGCTTCATTTGTTACACGGATCAGTTCACGTTAGTTACGTCAGAGTCCGACTTGTCAGATATCGAGGTTGCGAACCAGTATATCCGAACCTTTATTAGTTTTTTTGGGCTATTTCTATATTTACTCATCTGGTTGGGTTGTATAAATAAATACATATATAAGTATATATATAAGTAATATTTTATAAATTATGTACATAATAAAATTAAATAGATAATTAAAACCCAACCAGATGGAAGCCCCCGGTAGGGGAGACCAGACGGCCGAGGGTTAGGGAGAAAGGGAAAGAAACCGGCGGACAATGCGAGCGGTATCGAGTAGCACTGCCTTCTGCATTTGAGCTCGGAGCGGTCCGTCACGGAGTCCCAGCCGCCTCAGATGTTCCGAGAGGCTGACTGGAAATAACCCATTCGCAGAGACGACGATCGGAATAATTTCGGTCGGCATACCACCCCACATGTCGGTTACCTCGTGAACCAGGTCTATCCGAACCTTTATTATATTATTAGGGTTATTGACCTTTCAATTTACCTATTACCTAATATACCTATTTCAAACCTGGTAGGGCTAAGCAGCGGCTTTTGATGCTGCTCGAATGGGCCGGGCTCGACCAGGTTGGTACTCTACTTCGGGCCAGTAATCAATAAAAAGTTATTCCATCGGTACGCTCATCTAGACCACATTGAGTTTATCACAGATTATCTTAATAAGATCGAACATAGAATAATCATGGCCGGATCTCGATCTCAGCCCTCTCGCATATAGGCTATTTAGGTATGTTAAAAAAGGAATGCCGAGTTGGGCCTGAACAAATATTATAGTAACATTTTTGTAGCTGGCCCGACCTATACGTTGGAGATGTCTTTCTTTCTTCTCTCGATCTCTCTCACTCTCTCTTTGTTAATCTTTCCTTCTGGAAATAACAACCACGTCTGCATGTTTCTGCATGTTTGCAAAAAGTATGAGGAATCTTCGAAATGTAGGGTGCATGGGGTTTTAAAACATTTCCTTTATTATAGGTAAGATTAGTTGAATATCTTTCTATTGTTGAATACACTTATGATATCGTAAAGAAAACCCGATCATTAAGTTGTATAAATAATTGATTTGTGTTTTGGAACTAGTATAAGAGGTTATAATGATCGATAAGCTTTGTGATAATTTATACTTCATTGAAGGGAAAATGTACGTCATCATCATCATCATCATTTCAGCCTATCACAAGTCCACTGCTGAACATAGGCCTCCCCCAAAGATTGCCACGAAGCACGGTCCTGAACCACCTGCATCCATCGACTTCCCGCAACACTGCGCAGGTCGTCACTCCATCAATGTACGTAATATTTAAGAATTATTTTCTTGTGTGTATCCAAGTACGCCGTGTCTCAATTTAACTTTCGAATAATCTACATCTTCAAAGCCTTCTAAACGAAGCAGAACTTTGGCATATCTATGATCTAACCAAAGTTGTAGTCGGCGGTGCGTCTGTCTATTCAAATTTCGAGCGAGCTCAATCCGTACGTGTTGAGATATCGCTTTCTGTATACGACTCTAATTAACTGAGGTGAATTCTTCATTAAATGTTCTCATTACGTGTAGGTATACAATGTTTATTGTTTACTGCTCTATACCAAGTAGTTATACGTGTTAATATATTGTCTTTTTTTAAATAGAACAGACGGCAAACGAGCAAGCGGTTCACTTGAGGGTCAGTGATTACCGTCGCCCGCGTACATCTGCAACACCATAGATGCTGCAGGTGCGTTGCCGGTCTTTAAGGATATTTGAGAGATGGGAGGGAAGAGGAGGGGAATAGGGAAAGGGAGTGGCCTCCGGTTACCTCACTCGACAATCGAAATGCAGAAGAACAAGATGCCTCTATTTCACGCCGGTATTCTGGTATTTACCCGGTCGAGCCGGCACATTCGAGCAACAGCAAAAGCCGCCGCTTGGCTCTACCGCGCTTCAATCTATAAATAAAACTTTATAAAATCTTCACTGGACACTTCCTATGTTCCACAGTTCAGCGATAGGCTGAAATGGTGACAATGATGATGATGGACACACTTCTCAATGTAACTCGGCACGTGGTAGAGCCTAGCAGTAGTTTTTGCTACTGCTCGAATGGCTCGGCCGGGGTAGTACCACGACCGACCGACAGAATACTGGCCTGAAGTAGAGGCATATGCTTCTGCGTTTAGTTCGGCGAGTGATGTAACCGGAGCAATCCCCCCCCCCCCTCCCCAATGCCCTACATATCCTCCCTCCCATGTCTCTAATATCTTTGAAAGCCTGCAACGCACCTGCAGCTCCTCTGGTGTTGCAGATGTACGAGAACGTCGGTAATTACTTATCATTAGGTGAGCCTCTTACTCGAAATTTACTCGGATATTTTGCGGCTGCGTTGTATTGCGTACAACGAATCAGAAAATTCAATAGTTTGTGTGAAACATAAATATTGACGTCGGGATTCGAACCATAGGCTCATAACTTGTAAGACTAGACGATAGGTGTCGTCACCGTTAGCCTTATGAGAAGGGAAAGGAGGCAAACTGGACAAGCGGAATCTATCATGATTCTGAAATAGAGATATCGGCAGTAAAACGTATTTAAAGCAAAACATCATATAGTTGTGGAAAATGTGCCGACAAAGTAGTGTCAGAAGACAACAATCTTTGGTTGAAATCGCCAATAGAAACTCACACCAAGAAACGAAGCAACGGACAGATTTGATACGACTAAAATGGAAATCTCTATCCTATCTCAAATCTCTGTCTGTCTCAATCTTACTTCTTCCCCGGGAGATCTTGATTAATAAATATCGTATACTTTTTGTTAAGCTTCCTCGTTAAAGTGTAAGCTGATGGAATTATTATGGAGATGGCATCTCCGATCCTGTAATAATTCAGCGCGGGTGTCGCAGTTACAAATAATTGCGACGTTTAATCATTGTCGGTTCGGAGTTACTTTGTTAACCGCCATCAAGTTGTTGGATGTTTGCTTACAATAAAATACTTAACCATAATAAAGGGACTAATTTATCATATTCTTCTCCAGATGCGAATCTCAACTGCACTCGGTGCAGTTGTGATTACAACACTGTGCGATTTACAAATTTGAACAATATTACTTATTATCTAACTATTCAAACAATAGCACAGCGTCACGTTTTTCCTAAGCGTAACTGTCTATTTCGCCCAGCGATAACTACTGACAAATCACATCGTTAGAATCACGTAGTGTAGTGTGATGGCACCCTAACGCGCTCAGGGGTTAGGGTGCCATCACACTAGACTCCCGTTCACGTCCAATACGAGTGTACTCCTTGAGCACGAAACCTGTGTAATTTGGTCTGTAGTGTTGACATGTTTGAGGGTGCAGGTTCAAACACTTACAAATAATAAGGACTATTAAAATATTTTTCGTAAGTTCTATCGTATGTGTGTTTTCTTTTATTTTTTTCATCTGATTCAGAAAAAATATGGCAGTAAATTCGTTTTTCGGAACGATTTAAGTCTTAGGACGGCGATACGCTGTTCCAAAAAGCTCTGACGACGACGATAAAGGTTTTTATCACAGGACGTCGAATGAATAGTATTTTTTTTAATGGGAACGGGGGTAAACGTGCAAGCGACTCACCTGATGCTTAGTGATTACCGTCGCCCACGTACAAATGCAACACCAGAGGAACTGCAGGTGCATTGAACACCTAAATGTTTCGATACCTATATCAACAACTGTTAATCATAAAACTTTTTTCATAAATTTAGACTTCTTCATAGCTCTTATGAATGTCAATATCTACACCAGATCGCGAAACGAAAACGTCTCAGTGAAGAATCGGCAAAAAAATTCGAGGGTCTATTTTTTCATTGTTGGTCACTCTGTATAGAAGGCTGGTTAAAGGCAATGTGATGTAAACGCTAAAATCTACAATACGCCACGAATCTTCTATACACGGCATACGAACATTAATTTCATGGAAACACCTATGTCTAGTATTTTTGCAGACGCTCGGTACAGAACGAGAACTAACTGTAACCGTAGAGTCGATTTAAAAAAAATATTGTTAATATCCTAACCCATATATATATTTCTGCTTCACTAGAGTCACTTGTCAATACCAAATCGTCAGAATTTACACGGTCGCTGTGTTTGAATTTAATTTGAATACTCAGTTGTTAATCACGGATACCCGTCATGTCCACGTACTACAAAGACTGTCAAATAAATTTCCAAGAAGTGTTTAACAATGAAACATTTCCCATTGTATTCTATATATTGCTAGTCTAAAGTAATGAAAGCTTTTACAATCAAAACATAATTAAAAAAAAATTGTTTCTTTATTGAGCTATGAATTCACACAGAAAGAATGCAAGCTTCTTTCATGCATCAGAAAGATGCTGAAGATCTGTAAGATGAAATTTTTCATAGTATTAAAATTTCGGATCTCATCCTCTACATCGGATCGGGTCATCCTCTACACTTTAATATGGTAGAGAAGAGCGGTGGGTGGCGTCACTCTTGTCAACGGGCGGTGCTTGTCTGGTGCATATCTATTTGCAAACCCTAGAAAAATTTCATGCCCAAATTCTGTTTGTCTTCGTCACTTTATTTTATCTTCGATTATGCTTCAATTGTCTGTGAGTTTATTAGTTATTTTGTATATTGTTTGTTAAGTAGTAGAGCCAAGCTGCGGCTTTTGTTGTTGCTCGAATTGGCTGCCTCGAGCGGGGTAGTACCACGACTGTGTGTAGATTGTAAAATAATAATAATAAGATTTGACAGTTGACAAATTAAATTATCTTTCATACGTCGAAGAATAAAAGAAAATCATACATTTCATACGTGTGAATTATTATAATACATGAATTATTGAATTTAATAAGCCTGAAGATGCCTTAAGGTGAAACCAGACTGTTGTTTATATATTAACTAGAATGTGTTTTGAAACCAGTACAAGACAGAATATTATTAGTACATTACATTGATAAACTTTGAATCTCGATTTTTTTATAATCTACATTGAACTTTAAAACACTTTTAGATTTAATATATTCAATGTATCATAATTTACTAAATAAATGCAGCTGCTACGGCTATCTCACCAACCCATGGGTCGATTGGCAGAGAATGGCAATAGGCATTAAGTCCGCCCTTTGTCACCTCAAATTATAAGGGGGTAAACAATAAAGTTTTTTCAGTAAGAAAAAAAATTGCCATACAATACTTTAAAGCAATTGATTAAATACTATTAAATTATTCTGTAAAATATTTATACACGTTAAGACTTGACTTGTTACTATATAGCATAATAAAAGCGAGCAATTCGAGTAAATTTGTTAAAAACGTACATCTCTTATAGTAATTTATGTAGATTGCCACGTCGTAAGAAGCTTTTGAATTATATTATGTTTAGCACTTTGAATCAATAGTATAGTCTTAAAAATAAATTTATGATATATGAATGCAAATGCAAAATATTTGTACTAGGGAATTTACGTTTAGCAAACTATACAGGCTGATCGAGAACATCGAAAATTTATTAACAATTTTTTTTTATAATATTTATTATAAATGTGTGAGATACTGGATTGCGAAAAATAAATACTGCCTACCACATTTGACGACTATTTATTGACTATGAATTTCACAAAATCTTTCTTCTCTTGTTCTCTACAAAAACCTTCTTCTTATGTTAATACTTTTTCCTACTTGATTTCTTTCATTTTTCTATTTATCTTCTTCTTGTTCGTTGTTTTTGCTTGAGTTCCGAGGTGGAAGTGACGATACGTAGCGGGATCCGCTTCTTTTATACAATTTTTGGTCGATTAATGTAGGCACTCTGATTGGTCGATGAGTTTTTACAAATTATCAAAATTACGAACGAGATGTTTTATGATGCTATTACATTTCGCATAACTTAAGTATTTGTAAATCGATTTAAACGGTTGATATATCAAAATGTACACAAAAAACAAATGGATTAATTTTAAAATAATTATAGAGAACCACGTACTTTACATTTACAATAAAAATGGGATTTACGGTGAAATGTTGAAATTTTCTTAATCCGGCGATATATATTACGGCCGTCCTGCACGGTAAAGTTATATCATTCATAGCTCTGTGTCAATATTCCTCATTGACACATGGCATCTCTAAACTGTGGGGGTATTGGTCGGTCCGGTGCTTAATGCCGATCCCAACTTGCCCGGTCACCGCCTTCGGTGACTGGTAAGTGTTTGCATATTATCTTCAAGTGAAAAAAAAAGGACATATCGTTTTAAAACCGCATAGATGTGCACAAAAGGAAAATTGTTCGTGTAAGTTGATTTATTTATTTATCTTATTATAATACTTAAAACAGACATAGATAAGACATGATCCAAAATAGAAAATTTTAAGGTATTTAAAAATATAATAATTGTAAAAACTTAAGTAGGCTCTTGCTCTAATATTGGGGTGGTCAGAACCACGTTGTCATTAAACATCTTACTTGGAAAAACGTAAGTGTTGATGAGCCTGATACCGGCGTTTTAATGTTTTAGCGTACACATACAACTTACCATGTACGGTACAAATCGTTCGTGGTAAGTTTCGAAAACATCTTAGCTATCGATGTCGAGTCTTCTGATTTGAAGGCAGATCTAATCACCCGGCTATAAGTAGCTCTTAAGTGGCAATTAAGTTATATGTAATAAAGCAGTTTTTAAACAAAAGCTATTTTAATAAATCTTTTTTTTTTTAATTGTCGTTGTAACGCGACCGTCTTTTTTTTTAAAAACCATATTTTACACTAATTGTATACACAACAGCTCCATAAAGCCACGATATAATGCAAAGAAGGAAAGTACTCGAGGTAAATTTGATAACGAGGAAAATCCTTCAGATGGCATTTATGTAGAGATGGGACTCGACGTAAGGTGCTTAGAGTTGACAAAGTATTTTGGCCCTCTTTATTATGAAATTAATTGACTGAGTGATATATCTGTAATGATTCTGCATTCGTTCTTGTGAAATCAACATCAAAAATTACTCACCGGTTCGTTTTTACGCTAAACCTTTGTTAAAAAGTACCCACTGCTGAACATCTCCGTTTTAAATACTTGAGACGGTTTGGAGTCGGCTAGGACCCGCCACGGTGGTCCAGTGCGTGTTGGCCGGCTTCACATATCCGCGAAGTAATATTATTCATTATTTCTCAGACATGCAGGTTTACTCACGATGTTTTCCTTCACCGTTGAGCACGTGGTAAATACAGCACTTAAAATTGCTATTAACAATTTTAGTGTTTCCGGCACCGGGGATCGAACCCAGGTCACTCGCGCTCTATGACACTAAAGTGAGCGCCCCGACCACTAGGCTACCACGGCTAAAACTTGAGTATAAACTCTAAAAACAACTGAGTGTTTTGTATAAAAATTAACGTAACTAATTTCTATTTTATTATCAACTCCTAAAAGTCGAGTATCTCATTATCTTTTAAACTATGACTTTAATTAAGGTATCTGATTTTAATAATTAAAGTAAACAGACAAACATATTATGTAGGCAAGTGGCGAATTATTTATGTTATGAGAAAGGGGTGCCTTCACCGGAATGCTCATATTCTTTTCCTTCTATACAATGTGTTGTATAGAACCCTTCTTGCCCTTCATATCTTAAGCAACGTTTTGAATTCCTTCATGATTGTCATTCACGGCTTTTAAGGTCAACGGAGAACAACAATTTGTGTGGAGCTCATATGAAACTAAAGCGAGCGCCGCTGACCGATAAGGCACCACGGCTTTGTTTCCTGTAATGTTAACACTGTATAAAGCTTTCAGGAAATTGCTACAACACATTATACAACAATTAAAAAAACAGCGATATGACACAGCTGTAATAATTTATCTCTACCGCCCGCCCGTACTTTCGTCCTAATAAGCTGCGGTGAAAAGCTCTCTCTTTTTTTTTTAATAATATCTAAAAGAATTCGAATTAAATTTATTTATTATTTATTGTTAGCCTTAAGCTTAAGGTTATAATGGGCGGACTTAATGCCAAGTGGCATTCTCTACTAGTCAACCCTTGTTATGGTGAAAGGTAGTTGGCAGGTAAAAAACAAAGAATTAAAAAAAAATAAACTATAGGTGGACTCTAATAATAATAAGGTAATACATACATATAGACACACTATGTAATTAAATAAATATTTATAACATCATCATAATCATCATTTCAGCCTATCAGAAGTCCACTGGTGAACATAGGCCTCCCCCAAAGATTGCCACGAAGCTCGGTCCTCCTCCACATAAAATACACAAATACGTATACAAATATATAAAAAGATACATAAATAAATATATAATAAAAATCGAAAATAGATAAGCCGAATATTGACAATTATCTATTAGGTAATCACGAACTAGAGTCTTAAATGATTTCCTGTTAGGAGCTGCTTCTATCTTATCGGGCAGGGCGTTCCAGAGGAGTATAGCTTGAACAGTAAAAGAAGAGTTATAGTATCCTGTATTATGTTGTGGAATTTTAAGTTGGTTTGTGGAACGAGGCTCTCTGTCATGAGCAGAATAAAAATATTGGAAATATAAAATCTCCTTAATATTGAACTATTTATCCATAAGTACAAGACTTTTCAATTATTTTGATTCTAAATTCAAGTGTAAAGAAACCACGCGCACATACAAGAACAAAACAAAAGATACAACTAAGTATATTCACTTAAGCGCCAATAGCCGAATGGGTTAGGTTGCGTACTACGTACGAAACATGACTTCGAAAGTTCGAGCTCGCCATTCGTCTATTGTCGTGAACCACTCCGGATACAAGCTGTAAGCTTAGTTGGAGGGTTAACGGGAATATTAGTAATGTTACTTAATAAATAGTATTGCTAGTATTATTTAAAAAAAATTACATAGGAAATTTATAAAAGAACACACACGACGCCAGGAGGATGTGGCAGTACATTTATCTTCAGAGCGACGCAATTATCAAAAGGTTGGTAAATGATCTTCCGGACCGGAAGCAAACCAGCGTTACCTCCATTATTCATTCGGAATCCAATATGAGATCGGTAGCTCCTTTGTCTCTTTTCCCTCCCGACTTTTCGACTGCTTTACGACTAGCTGATATTACTAAAGAATTATTAAGGTAACTGTTGTAGGCTAGTGTTAGATTACTTTTTGCTTGACGTAAATTCATTTATTACAATTTTTTTTTACTGGGATCGGATTGAAAAAACATTACACCCAATGGTAAGTGGTCTCTGCAACCCCTGGAAACGCGCATTTTTTTTATGTCAAAGGCGGCAAACGAACAAGCGGTTCGCCTGATGGAAAGGGGGCAAACGAGCATGCGATTCACTTAGTAAATGATTACCGACGCCCACGTGCATCTACAATACCAGAGCAGCTGCAGGTGCGTTGCCGGTTTTTAAGGATATTTGGGGAGATAGAGAGGGTACACTCCCGTACCTCAAGTCATCTCACACGCCAAACGAAACGCTGATGCACAAAATGCCTCTTCTTCACGCTGGTGTTCTACGAGTTATATAGTTGTTAAATTCGCTCTGACATCCCATATTAATGAAATCATTAATCCAGTTATATCATAACAACAGAATATCATCTATTTAAAGCTTTAACACTTACACTTTAGCCACGTACAGGCAAACGCAGTGTAGGACGACCCCCCACAAGATGGAGTGACGACCTGCGCAGTGTTGCGGGAAGTCGATGGATGCAGGTGGCTCAGGACCGAGCTTCGCGGCAATCTTTGGGGGAGGCCTATGTTCAGCAGTGGACTCCTGATAGGCTGAAATGATGATGATGATGATGATGATGATGAAAGCTTTAACACGTCGTGATTAATGTCGGAAAGTAGATCAAAAGTGCCTTACTTAGATACGCCAATATCAAAATGTGTAATAATTTAGCATATAACTCTCGGCTGGACAATTATCTGGAAGTTCGGGCAATGCCTCGTCGGGTCGCGACCCTACCGCCGATATCTAAATTATTCATTCGAATCCACAGTGACCGCTTTGTCTCTCCTTTCCACAAATTTTCGAGTGCTTCGTGGTTAGGTAATATTTCACAGGAATTATTAAGGTAGTCGTAGAAATGGTTTCAATGTTTTTTCTACGAAGTCTGGACGTTGTAAATGTTTTAGATGACATATAGTGCATATCTATACGACAACCCAGCGTACTGAGTATTGGTAAATCTTCCATGTCTAGACATGTTCTGTCATGGTAATATAAATGTGGTAGAGCCAAGCAGCGGCTTTTGCTGCTGCTCGTATGGACCGTCAGGAACGGGTTGGTACCACGGCCTCGCAGAATACCGCCGTTAAGTAGAAGCATCTTATGCTTCTGCGTTTATTTCGGTGAGTGAGGTATCCGGAGGCCCCTTCCTCCTCTTCATCCTCTCTTACATCTCCCAAGTAGCCTTATAGGCCGGCAACGCACCTGCAACAACTCTGATGTTGCAGATGTACGTGGGCGACGGTAATCACTTACCATTAGGTGAACCGCTTGCTCGTTTGCCGCTAGAGGGAGTGACGACCTGCGTAGTTTTCAAGTGAGTCAGGAGCGTGCTTTGTGTCGATATTCGGGGGAGGGCTATGTTCAGCAGTGGACTTGTGTCGGACTGTAATTAAGGACAGTGATACAAAGTTTTGAGTTATGGGACATATACAGGGTTTTTATCTTCAATAATGAACACTCAAAAATAATAGTTATAAAAAACATTGTCTATCGAAGTTTGAAACCGTGGTAGGAAAGACGTTGATCCATCTGTCGTTGGTTATATGAAACGGTGATCAAATTTAGATACATTTTAGGGAGAAGCTTAAGTTTAGCAAAAGTAGTAAAGTAACAGCCTGTGAGTGCCCACTGCTGTGCAAAGGCCTCCTTCTCAAATACGAGTATCAGAGAGGGTTTAGGAGCCGGGAAGGGCCCGCCACGCTGCTCCAGTGCGGGTTGGCGGGCTTCGCATATCCTCGAAATAATATTTTTTTTATTATTTCTCAGACATGCAGGTTTCCTCACGATGTTTTCCTTCACCGCTGAGCACGTGGTAAATACAGCACTTAAAATTGCTATTAACAATTTTAGCGGTGCAACTAAAGTGAGCGCTCTGACCACTAGCCTACCGCGGCTCTTAGCAATGAACTGCCAAAATCCTAGGCAATAATTATTACAATTAATTTAAATGTTATAATTTACACTTGCGATTTAGTCACTTGTTGAAACTTCATCATATTGACAATTATCATTGTCTCTTGTATGTCTATCGCACGTATTATTATCTCGAGGGCTATTTCATAATAATTGAATATCCTGAAGATGCCTTAAGGCGAAACCGAGGTCTACTGATAATAAATAAAGAAAATGTGTTCTGAAACAAGAGATAATAATAATTGTCAATGTAAATGTTATTCGAATACCCATTGTGTAATATTAGTATCCTCAGAGATACTCAAACTTTTTTTCACATAATATAATATCGGGTGATATAACTTAAAATATTCGATCGAAAAGTTCTTCAAACTTACCTTGTTAAAATTTACTAGACTTATCGAACGATACATGAAAATTTTGAAAAAAAAACGTGTCCGTTTACTTATGTACGCATTGTGTACTTATACTTCTTTATTCACAAAAACAAAACAAATTATTATTCACGAACATATATAAAATCACACACAAATACGGATGTATTATTTTTTAATCTCCACTGATAAAAAACGTGTTGTTGATTCGTATATATTAGAATAACCTTGAATATAGTTACCAGTTCTCACGAAAACTTGAGTGACAATTACCAACCGACTTCACGGTGTCGCTTTTAGGTGTCGGTGTGCGCGCGCATCGTAGAAATTCACTCTCATCACTTTTCCCAAACGCGCCATAAGAAGTATAACTTCAAACATATCGGAAAGAAAAGAAGAAAGAAATCCGATATCTTATCCGGTCGGAACTGTTCTACACCAATTAACGAGCCTAAGATTTAAACTCTTACAATGACGATGAAATTATCCATTGCTTCTTCAACTTACTTTATCGAATTATTTTGCAAACGTGCGAGTCTACTCTATTATGTCTACTGTGCTGTGGCTTTTTTATATGATAATACTCGTATGTTGAATTTGGAGTGTTTTTTTTTAAAGAAATCATCTAAGTCATTGACTTCAGTCATCCCTTAACGTAAACAGTCTGTGTATATTCCACTGCAGGATATGGTAGAGGACCATAAGTAGGATTCCCCGTAATCGACGAGCGTGGCGTGCTGGACGATTGGCAATCGCAGCACCAGAGTGTGTTTAATTTAAGTATAGTAATTTTCGTGATGGTTATCCCGACAGAGGATGGCAGGCACTTGTGCCACACTACTGCTATTTGTGGTGACTAATCTGTTCGAGTATCTAGTGCACGCATTCTTGTAGTGCATTTTAATTTCAAATGTGCAGGTGATTTTTTTAATTGGCTTTAATTTTCGTCGAATTCCGACGTACATACCCAGCCTCTAATATGGCATTCCGTTAATACGCGCCATGCCGTCACCGGGTGTAATTACACCGCTCGGCGGTCGAACGGCCGCTGTGCGTGGCAATTATACCGCTCCACTCGGTTCCTATTACTGGGTGCCATCCTACTGAATTCGAATATTAAGCCACAGGCGGAAGCGATTTCGATATCACTGATCATTAAAGATAATTAGAAATTGCATTTTTTGTTAAAGGATTACTTAGTGACTAGATACGGGTTAAAACAATTATGCTGCATACAATTCGTTCTGATTACATTTTAAGAAAAGAGTCGATAAGAGATGTTTTAATTGGTTATCCCTCGTCTCAGCTTCTTCAACAGTTTGTCCAGCTGTTAAGACCCTTCTTCCAATCTTATCGCGCAAGTGTTCCATCGGATATGGGAAGGTAAAGACGACAGAGTGCCTCTATACTTGCGGCACTATAATATCTCCTACGCAGGTGACGACCGTGGTCGAAATCGGCCAAGAGGACGTCATCGCCAGCATCATTGCAGTGGTTTCTTTTTCTTTTGATATATTGCGAAACGTTTATGTCTGTCTTGCTAATGGTGTATGGTGGAATATGCTACCTTTTCATCAAGAGGTCAACCTCACCCGTATGTGATACACTCTGCCAAGTAACGGACCATTCTGGCGATGGACTGATGCCTAACCCATACACCACAGATTAGTGATGTACCGTCACTGCGCTCTTATGTCCACCAGCCCAGCGTGGTGAGTATGGGCAAATCTACGTTGAATAGCCTACCAGATTTAATTGGCGCCGTCATGGGATGTCCTATGTCTTGACAGAATTACTGTGACATTATCGAAATCTTTAAATATTTGAAACACAGTGTAAGAATCTGTCACCCCCTTTCATTCCACATGTGTGATAAGATCCTTCACCTTGAAAATTACTAAGACTACCGACAGATGGCGAGATAACCATCTCGTAAATTACCACATCAAAATTAAGCAAACCCATCTAAGGCGCGAGGTGTCTGGTACCGTGATCGCCGATCTATTTGCCGAGCATGGTGATTATGGGAATCATTATTATGGAAGTGGCCTATGTTGTGCAGTAAACTATTTAAAGGCAGTAACTTAAGGTCAATATCAAAATTATCGGTTAGGTTGGTGCGATTGCCAAGATCTTTCTCTCCAAATGGGTTCTCGCCTTATGGTAGCAGGGGAGGGGGGCTTTGTAGCCATGGATTGATCACCCGCTGTGAACGATCAGGAACCTACATAGCCCTCCTTCGCTCGGCGGTCGCTTCGAGTTAACTTGATAGTATAGAAAAATTGGCTAAACTCTAATTTTCGGTGCTTCCCGATTTGGATATTCATTCATGTATAATTTATGGCTGTAAAAGATTAAAAATTAAGTGCTTAAACCAAAGGCAAAAGGATTGATTCGTTGTGCGATATCAAAAAGGACACCGTTCAGTGATAATCTGTGGGAGAACTATAGTTCTAAAAAGAAACGATAAAGAACTATAGTTAAAAACCGTGGTATACCACATCGTCGGGATCTTCAACGACTTCATGAACAACGACAATACAAAAAAAAATCTATATATTAAATATAATTGTATAAACAATTGAAAAATGTGTGTTTTGTACACAAGACGAAAAAGACCAATTAAAGTAAAAATATTGCATGTGCCTTGCGGCAATCTCTTACTTTGACTACTGGGCCCATCGCTCCTATTAGTGAAATGGACGTGCTATTGGTCTAATGTTACCGGGTGCCATTTGAACGTGGACGGTGCTATTGGAATGACGTCTGTAACAACGTTGGATCGGTAATGTGTTAAGTTTTAAGTTAATTTCTTGTAATCAATAGGAGCCGTGGTAATATTGGCCTGGGCGTACAATTTAGTCGCGAGGAAACCTGCATGTTTTTTTTATTAAAATTATTATTTCGAGGATATGTGAAACCCGCCAACCCATACTGGAGCAGTATGACAGGCCCTTCCCGGCTGCAACACCCTTTAAGATTATGGAGAAGGAGGCCTTTGATATCCGCCGCAGAAAAAAGATAACCGATATAACCGTTAGGATCAGCAAGCTGAAGTGGCAATGGGCCGGCCACATAGCTCGCAGAACTGGCAACCGTTAGGGAAAAGAGGTTGTCGGATGGCAGCCACGTAAAGGCAAACGCAGTGTGGGACGACCTGCACAGTGTTGCTGGAAGTCGATGGATGCAGGTGGTAATTTTTGGGGAGGCACATGTTCAGCAGTGGACTTATGATAGGCTGAAATGATGACGATAATGACGAAGATTCTAAGCTATATTTAAATTATTGAAAACTTCTTCTTGGAGCATAACTCTTATTGATTTTAAATGTGCAAAATATGCAGATGATCTGATCTGTTTTCAATTACGAATTAAACAATTGCCAGGAACTTCATGACTGAATAATTCCAATAGCTTTTTGTCGAAGCCAGAAACTTCTGTAGAGTGAACCAATGACCGCATTATGCAGATCGGTTCCCAACTTCTGTCGTAAATCAATGCAGATGTCACCACTTCATATAATTATAGCTTCTGTACGTATCCATTAGAAAGCATATTTTAAATGTCGCAAAAGATATAAGAGGTTAGAAAATAAATCTTGATATAAAAAGTTATTTCTTAAACGAGCAAGCGGCTCACCTGATAAAAGAATACCGTCGACCCACGTACATCTGCAGCACCAGAGATGCTACAGATATTTTGCCGGTCTTTAAGGATATTTGTGAGACCTTCCAGAATACCCAGGGCAAGCCCCCCGGCAATAATCCCGGTCGAGCCGCAGCAAAAGCCACTGCTTGGCTCTACCACGTCACTACTCTGAATATGATTTCATATTCAGAGTAGTGACGTGTTCGCTCGGTCACCAGAGACCGGTTAGCCACGAGAAAGTGACACCACGTGCAGGTGAAGGTGTTATTTGAAGAAATATTTCCGTGCTTATTATAATTTTATTATATATTAAATAAAATTTCTAATTCGTTTCAGGTAATTCATTTGAATACTTAGTGTGCACGTGGTAATGTATCAGTAAGTAAAATAATTATATTATCCACTTAGAAGATACCACAAGTGTAAGGTCATCGTTTTATATTAGTATTTTAGTAAATTTTATTTTTCCTGGCTATACATTCTTGCAGGGTTACAATGTATAATCGGATGAAATGGGTACATTTACGTCAACAACTCGAGTAAAAATGAAAAGAAAGTAAAAGTAAAGTAAGTGCCCACGGCTGGGAAAAGGCCACCTTCTCAAATATCTGAGAGGGTTTTGGAGCCGGGAAGGGGCCCGTCACGCTGCTCCTTTACGGTTTGGCGGGTTTTAGGTATCTATGAAATATTTTTTTTATTTATTTCTCTGACATACAGCTTTCTACATGATGTTTTCCTTCGACGCCGAGCACGTGGTAAATACTGCATTCGATTTTAGAATTGTAAAGGATTAATATAATAAATAATTACAGACAAATAACGAAGTCCTCGCTACGCACTGCTATATGAACGATTAGCTGTACCCGCGTTCAATTTGAATAATACATGAGTGTTCATACTCTTGACAAATATATGACCTAGGTCAGGGGTCGGCAACCTGCGGCTCTGTAGTTCCAAACCCATTTTCAACAAACTGCATAAATATGTGGCTCTTCAAATTTTGTAAAATGTAATTTTTATCTCTTCCGACTCAAAAGGTTGCCGATCCCTGACCTAGGTTTACGGTTGTTGCTCCGCTCTTATGAGAATTTTCTCTTATTGTAAAGCCGGCAAACGAGCACGCGGTTTCCCTGATGGTAAGTGATTACCGTCGCCCATGTACATCTGTAACACCAGAAGAGCTGGAGGTGCGTTGCCGGCCTTTAAGGGTATTTTGGAAATTTAAGGGAGGATGAGGAGAGGGATGGGGAGGGTAATGGGCCTTCGGTTACTTCACTCACCGAACAAAACGTCATGAAGCACACGATGCCTTTATCTCACGCCGGTATTCTGCGAGGGCGTGGTACCAACCCGGTCGAGCCGGTCCATTCGAGCAGCAGCAAAAACCGCGGCTTGGCTCTACCTAGAGTCGCAGCGTAATGTTATATTGCTTATAACCTTCCTCCATAAAAAGGCTATCGAAAGCGAAAAGAACTTTGTGGTGATGCCACGCTGATGCGATCTCCTAAGATTAGCCCATTCAAAACGTGCAAACTCTCTAGTATTATATTAGTATAGAACTTTAGAGTAGTAGCGTAGGAATTTGCGAGTGCTTATTCGGGTTAAGTTGGCTTGTGTAAGTTTTATAATGTACGCATATATATTTTGCTACGGCTCGGCGTCAGTACGTCAAGTAAGTCTGGTACCGATGTAGCACAATTAGCAATTCCGATATGCTGCCATATCAGCAGTTGCCTGCATTTGACAACTGCATTAAGATCGTTTATCATGCGGCCGATAAAAGCCGTAGCGTCACGAGCCGCCGGACGTGATCCTTTTCATACTTGTGTTTTCAATCTAAAATATTTGTTCAACGAACCATTATAGGACGTCCAACACCTCGGTGCCCCCGCGACCACGGCTGCTGTAAAACAATCGAAACGTCGCGAATATAAAAACATAATTAAATGCGTTGAAATCCGTGAATAATAGTTTCATTTAAAATCAATATAGACGTGAACGTTGGTACATTTTAGCATTTAGGTGGCAAGTGAGCAAACAAGTTACATTTTCATTACCAACTACGATTTCTGAACAGAAACAAACACATGCATTACTTATTCGATTACCTACATTAGTTGATGCAAATCTGTTTAATGTTTTAAACGTAAATAAAATTTAAAATAAGGTATAATCGGCTTTCCCCTTTCTTACCGCGGATGTCGTAAGTGGCGACTAATTACAATTGCTACCGACAGATGGCGTGATAACCAGCTGTAAAAACGCAGGGCAGGACCGATGACGGGTAGCAGAGTCTAAGGAGCGTGGCGTCTTTTATTTTTTTTTATAGAAGAAGGAGGCAAACGAGCGTGCGGCTCACTTGATGGTAAGTGATCACCGACTCCCACGAACATCCACAACACCAGAGGAGCTACAGATGCGCTGCCGGTAGAAACTCTCAGTCTGATACTGCGATTGCCAATCCGCTTGCCCAGCATGGCGAGTGCCGCAAATGTTCCTTACGGGAGTGGCCTATGTCCTGGAGTGAACTATTCGTAAGCTGTTAAGGTAAAGAAGAAAGAGGCTGAGGAAGAAAGGTTCTAGAGAGGCAATCTCGTATTGACACCGCAGTACCTATGTAGCTTGATGACCTCCCACAAGATTAGGTGCAATGCGGTAGAGCTAAGCGGCGGCTTTTGCTGCTGCTCAAATGGACCGGCTCGACCGGCTTGTGAAAAAAATGTTGCGTGAAGTCGATAGATGCTGGCGACACAAGAGCGGAACGTAGCGTGGCAATCTTTGGAGGAGGTTTTTGTTCTATAATAGAATTCTGACGGGGAATATTTGTTGATGTAATGATTATGGTTGTATCAAGGAAAGAAATAGGTTTTGTTTTATACTGCGCTAATAATTTGCATTATTAGTGCAGTATAAAATAGCAGAATTAAACGTGGCATCGATTCACTAAAAATAATGCAGTCGCAGAAAAAACAGTGCAAGGATTAAGTTTTTTTTTATCATACTTGTTAGAAAGTATGAATCATGATTAAAATAAATTGTATTTGGATTTGGTTTGCAGACGTATTTTAAATATAAACACGAAAGATGCGGACAAACACAGAGTAAACAGGAACCGAGAGCACACTCTCCCAATATTTATGTAGGCGCTTGAATATCTCTGAATATACATTACTAACTTAACTCAGACCCGAACGAAATGTTTGTCTATCACTCATGTAGCCTTAAATCGAAATTTGTTTCTATCCATCTTGCTTCGGCAAGTTTAAAAGTTAATTTATTAAGATCCATATGATGTTAGATTTATAAATCATATACAGGCGGATGTTCCGGCATATATTTTATATATCGATGTTATCCTCACGGATCTTATTGCTTCTTTTTTCCTCCTAAAAGAAGAATTCACCATAGTCACCACATTTGTTAGACCACCTGTCGATCGCTGCACCGGTTCTCGTAAAATACCAGACCAAAATTAAGCAACCCGATGACGGATTGCAGCGTCTGGAGTTCAAGTTGTCTGTCACTGCATTCTGCTCACTGAGCGTCTGATGGCGATTATGTTATATTCGTTATGTGATAGGCCTATGTCCTGCAGTGGAATATTTACAGGTCAGTAAAGTAAGCTAGAGGGGGCCTGGCATTTCGCCAGCGTCGACCCAAGAGAACTTTATCCTATTGTTTAGCATAATCTATATGTCTATGTATATTGTTTATATACATTTTACCCTTCTCCTGTCACAAGTCCTGATCTAACTTATAGCAATAGTATTCCAATTGTTTCAAAGTTATGACTTGTGATGGGATAAGCGTTCACCTAATTTTTAGGCGCTTGTTCTTACCTTTTGCCTTGACTACCGACGCTCACGTACATCTGCAACACCAGAGGAGCTGCAGGTGCGTTGGCGGCCTTTCAATATATTTGAGGAAACGTGGGGGAGGGCGAGTACCTCACTCTCCGAACGAAACGCAGAAGCACAGGATGCCTCTACTTCACAACGTTATCCTGAGAGGCCGTGGACTGGGTCGAGCCGATTCATTCGAGCAGCTGCAAAATCCGCCGCTTGACTCTATCACGCACAATATATGGCTTTTGAGTGAAGCTTTTTCAAACGCATATATAGAGATATACAAAAAACATATTTGTGTGAAATTTATACATACCATTCAGAGGATAATTGCATTTCACCGTATCTATGTCGTATCTGATAGGACCGTGGTTTAATAAGTCTGGCGCGCTACCAAATGATATTGAATACATTACAATGATATTGCCTGCACAAGTTCCAAGCTGCTGTAAACAATCATTATGTAACGAATTACAATTCTCCTAGTATTCTCCTTCTTTACGATAATATCATTGTAGTTAATATTCTATGTTTATAATCATGGAGAATTAATATTATTTCAAATTTCTTCACTATCATGCTATCATACGGCGGTACAAATCATCATCAAACATAATATGTGAAAAACTCATTTCCGAGCTTTCCACATAAGGGATCGAACTGGAGACTCGACAAGTGCTCTGATGAAAAGTGGGTTGAAAGGACCACAATGTCTAAATCTCCGTCTACCCCAGTATTGTGTATCCGGTTGTGTGAGCTTTTTTTTGGGGTATAGTGTACGTACCGTGGGTACGTACTCGATTAGATACGTATTTCTACCGTAGCTTTCACCACGGCGACAACTTTCGTACCACTATAGGCAGTTGTAAGCGTGGTAGAGCCAAGCGGCGTCTTTAGCTGCTGCTCGAATGGGCCGGCTAGACCGGATCAGTACCGCGGCCTCGCAGAATACCGGCGTTAAGTAGAGGCATTTTGTGCTTCTGCGTTTCGTTCGGTGAGTGAGGTAACCAGAGGCCCACTCCCCTATTCCCCTCCTCTTCCCCTCCTCTTCCCTCCCATCTCCCAAATATCCTTAAAGACCGACAACACTCCTGGAGCATCTATGGTGTTGCAGATGTATGTGGGCGACGGTAATCACTTACCATCAGGTGAACCGCTTGCTCGTTTGCCGTCACTTCCATAAAAAAAAAAAATGTCAATTACGCATTAGATGTTATAGTGCTTTAAGTTTACGCTTGAAGATGGAGGCGCTGACTCTTCTTCACCTTCCATTATTCGAAGTAGGGCATATGCGATCTGAGCGGGGATCGGGTCAGATGTAGTATCAGAGACACGGGACGCTACAGTGCGTTTTCGCACAATTATTAGCACTGGCCAGAATTCCAAACTAAGACCCGTTTCTCAGCATTAAGGTACGGTAACTACTAAGCCAGGCGGTCGTGAAATAATATTAGTACTAGTAGTGTACACAAACCTATGAAGGTTTCCTCGTACTATAAGTCAAAATTTGTGAACATACATAGGTTATAAAAGAAATAAAAAAAGAAATATCGCATATTATTTATTGAAGATTCGCCAACATGTTCGCATTTAAGAACGCATTGTGCGTTGTTAAATGCGAACATGTTGGCTCTCGACCAACTATTGTCGAACACATTCGATTTATAGCGCGCGTAAATATCCGATCGAAATTCACAATAAGCTATTAAGGAAACAAAATTAAATTGCTTCTCTAAAACGTACAGTGAAAACAAATTTTTGAATTTCGTTATCATTCATTTTAAAATTAAACTATACTAGACGTATCTACCGGTTTTCCATGGTTACCTTTAGGTAAGGTTATGTGTTAACCTTGTTGGTAATATATAATAAATAAATAAATAAATACATTTTGTTAGTAATCTAATCTAATCTAAGTAAATCTAGTAATTATCTATGTTGCAAGTATAGTCTATATATGCAGCCTATAAATGGCCTCCTTTTCAAATATCTGAGAATGTTTTGGAACCGGAAAGGGTCCGCCACGCTGCTCCGATGCGGAATAACGGACTTCCTCATAACTTCTCAGACATGCGGTTTTCCTCACGATGTCTTCGTTCATCACCAAGCACATACAGTGGTACATTCAGCACCTAAAATTGCTATTAACATTTTACGAGCTGCCGGCACCGAGAATCAAACCCATCTCACCCGCTTTATGGTACTAAAGCGAACGCCCTGACCACTGGGCTGTTGCTTAGCATTTAGACATCGCTTCAGCAACAATCAAACTCATAGTATGGTAAAATCAATATACTTAAAAAGGGTATTGAAGTCGGAAATTTTGCACCACATAGCTTATGTTGGAGGACTTAATAAGTCTCTAGTTTCCTCACGATCGTTTCTTTCCGACCTATGCATGGTAAATTCAGTCCTCAAAATTGTTATTTATAATTTTAGTGATGTCTCGAAAACCAGACGGCTTGAAATCAAAAGTATAAGTTCCAATTTTTAAACGTGGTAGAGCCAAGCGGGGGCTTTTGCTGCTGCTCCAATCGTACCACGGCCTCGCAGAATAACAACGTGAAGTAGAGTCATCTTGTGCATTTCGTTCGGTATGTGAGGTAACCGGAGGCCCTCTTCCCCTTTCCCAACCCCCTCCTCATCATCCCTCTCATCTCCCAAATACCTCTTAAGGCCAGCAATGCACCTGCAGCATCTCTGGTGTTACAGATGTACGTGGGCGACGGTAACCACTTACCATCAGGTGAACTCCTCGCTCGTTTGCCGCCTTTAACATAAAAAATAATAATATTCGAATAGATTATCTGTTATCATTCAGTCGTTAATCAACAGAGTACACCGTGCAGATGTGGTTGATCGCTGATCATTGAAAAAAACGTGGTATGCTGTTCCTATGTACATCCTTTACAGCCCCTGTAGTTTTCGTTTTCTTGGAGTTCGTTCCAATTGGAGTATGAACTACTTAACACATTTAATGTCACAGCGTTAATAAGTTTGTGAGATAAAGCCAGACGACGTCCCGCAAGGCCGACATATCCTTCGATATGGAATATCCCATATGAGAATTTAATTATTCAGCTTCAATAACTATATGGAAAGGTACAAGGAATCGCCGATAGCTTACGTCAATGAAAATGGTTCTATTTAATAGTAAGCATTCGATTCGCGAAGCCATTGTTATACAAAATATTTGTATATATTCACGCCTTGTTCTCAACGGGGTAGGCAGGGACAATCTTCTTCCACTTTCATCAATCTTCGCATGCATTCTCTTTGGTTTAGAGTACTCTTACCTTTTTTCAGAACGTCTCCGATTTGATCGAGAAATGTTCGCCTAGGTTTACATTTACAATATATTTTTGCAACTTTAAAAACATATTGCTAAAATTTTTCATAAGATATAAACGGCAGGTAAAGGTTGTGGAAAGATATTTACTTTACATATAAAAAAGAAACAAAGGCCTCCTTCTCAAGTACTTGAGAGGGTTTTGGAGCCGAAAAGGCCCAAACAACGCCATCTCTTCAAAATGGTATTTTTTATCATTGCTCACTGCACTGCAGGTTTTCTCACGATGAGCAAGGGGACTATGGTCGGTGTGTTTGCGAACTTATTTCGAGAGGAATAGAGCCTCATAATTCGCAATGAAACAATCTATAGGCAGCCGGTGCACATCCGGCTCGAAGGGCCATATTTATATTTTCGCCCTATTTAAAGAAAACAAAGAACATGAAATAATTGAGAATGTACTGTATTGAACAGGTTAATATTTCAACGTCTATACATTAAGACCGGTCAAGTGTCAGTTACGAATGTACAAGTCCTGGTGTTAAATTTAGTGGACCGCGGTAGCCTCGAGGTCAAACTGCCCGCTTTAAATTCATAGAGCGCGAGTTACCTGGGTTCGATCCTCGGTCCCGGCGCTACTAAAAATGTTAATAGCAATTTTAAGTGCTGTATTTATGACGTGCTTGACGGTGAAGAAAGGAGGAAACCAGCATGTCTGATAAATAATAAAAATATTATTTCGAGGATATGTGAATCCCGCCAACCCACACTGGAGCAGCGTGGCTGATCCATCCCGGCTCCAGAACCCTCTCAGATTATTTTGCCCAGCTGTGGGCACTTGAAGGTTCCTACTTTACTTCTTGGACAATATAATATTGTGATACTATTTTTGAAATATTTCGTATATTTCTTTGTCCCAATGTTTATTGGGTGCAACATTTAATAATCCAGTACTGTACATTGTTAACGGTTACTTTATTATACAATAAAGGTCCAATACCAGAGCCAGGCTTCTGCAGCTTTAATTTATGGTTGTAATTACGCAGAGGAAACATCCTGTATATTAACGCAGAAGCATTATTAACATTGTTAATCTCCATTCGTATTATTAAATTCTTTGTGTTTATTTTCTGTAAAAAAGCCTTTGACCAGTAAAGCGTTCTTCTTAACTTCATCGTCGATTCAATATTTGTATAAAAAGTAAATTAACATCCAGTGAAACCAAAGCTGGGCTGGCCTGATCTCAAATATTTTTCAAGTGTGATTGGAGTCCGGCTTCACCTTTCACCGCCGAGCACGTGGTGAATTAAGAATTTAAAATTGCTATCGACAATTTTAGTGGTTCCGCCACTCGCGTACTACGAAATAAAAAGCGAGCGCCCTGACCTCTAAGCTACTAATACTTATAATACTTGCATGCATGTACGTACTGTAAACATAATTTTTACGTCGTCAGTGAACTGTTCTTGTATAGGTTAGCTAGCGTAGCTCGTAAGATCCAATTTCGGACCTATTGTATCGCATGGAGCGACAGGTCAACAATTGCGTACAATGGAAACTGCCAGGAGTTAAATTTCTTCAAATTCTCAACTGTAAATAATTACGATTGTGTTTTAGTTTGTTGCAATATTTAAAATTTTTTTTTTTTTCAACCGATTTAAAGAGAATGGGGATGCTATCAATGTGATGTTATCAAATCAAAATATAAGAAACATTATTTTCACTTTTCTAACGTCTTTGTTTTAAAAAAAAAATTTATCCGTTTAGTAATGAGGTTCCTCTTGAAGAACTCTAGATGTATATCTTTTCTGTCATTGTGTTTTTAAAAACAAAACGTGTTAATAGTTACAATTTTTTTTTTTTTAATTCAGAAACAGCTTGGGAGCGATCACATCATTCCCAGGGGCTATTATCATTCAAGTATTCCTTTGTCACAAAATCATTGTTTAAGTTTTTTTTTTTAAACCTTTTAGTAGGAGGACTTTGCGCACTCTCAATGGAGTCTAGTAACTAGTATCACGAGCTTGTGTCTGTTCTCATTGTGAATATTACCATTCTTATTAACTCATTGTCTTCGTCACAACCGATGATATTGAACATAAATATACTATAAAGGTAGATCTCATATAAAGCTAAAGAAAATATTCTAATACATGTTTTAAGCCAATGAAATCCACCTGAGAAGCTTAAAGAAGACAGACACGTAATGCGACTTTGTTTTATGAAATTTAAAAGTAACTTACTTGTGAATTAGCAGCCTATTAATACTATTCACGATGTTTTCTTTCGCCGAAGATATCAAAAAATTACAGAGAACTAATTACGCCAACACCGGGTTAACTAGCTGGTGTATATTAAAGTTTAAGGCGTAAGTCCCGAGTAATTACGGCTTCAGTATAGTTTTTAAGCATATTTATGCGAAAATATAAAACAAAAAAGAAAAACTCTTTTACAAGTCTAGTTGAATTCAATTAAATTAGAAAAAAAATCAAACTCTACCCTTGAATATCTCGTGGCAAACTCCCATTATGATCTATCTCCGGAAGAGGTGAAAATTTGGTAGCGAAAACCCACATAATTACGCTTATGTGAAATCCATAATCCCTATCCACATGTAACCCATGTGTGAGTGCTTATATATGTGTGCGATTGTACGTTTATAGCATAAGCATCAGAACACGTTTTTAAGCGGGAATTATGAGCTTTACAGTGGAATAGCGTCTTATATGCGGTCAAGTAACGTGAGAAAATCTTAAGACGCAGTTCGTTGCCACCGCTGTCAGATCTAGTCACGATGTTTAAAGAAGTTATACTTCTTTTTGGAAAAAAATATGAGAGTGAATTTTTACGATGCGCGCTCGTACCGTCACCTAAAAGATACACCATGAAGTCAATAGGTAATTAATTGTATCTCAAATTTTCGCGACAACTGATAACTATATTAATAAGGTAGTTATATAAATATATATGAATCTACAGCACATGTTTTATATCAGTATTCGTGTGTGATTTTAAATCATATATGGAATGATAATTTCTAGTGAGTATTCATTCATTCATATATATAAAAACCTTTTTAAATGGGTTTATAGATTTCGGGTTAACTGTCGATATGTATTCTTTTTATTTGTTTAAATAAGTATAACATCTTACATGCGTATATAAGTACACACAGGCACACGTTTCTTTTGTATTCAGCGTTTCATAGCAGCAGTGTCCATTTCGTGTGATAGTCTAACGGGTACAAGAACGTGATTCACGGGTTCGAATACATGAAAGAGATGTTAAAAATATGGAGGGATGAAGGCGAATTATAGTAGATAAATACTACATCTATTCTTTTTTTTTAGGCTATAATAGGCATACGTTTGACCTCAATCTTGCCCGATGGAAGGCGAAGATGAGGCCTAGGATGGTACACGCTTGCCTAGATGTCTGTTCACTTTGGTGAACTTCTTTTTGGACTGTTCACTACGGTACATCAGGACATCTTGGTTTGAGGAACTTCTTCTTCTTCTTCCTACTATCTGTATTTTTGAAGCGATGTGGGGAAACGTTCAATCCAGTAGTAGCACAGGTTATATCGAGATTAGAATTAAGTGCTAACCGGTTAAAAACACCCTGGTAGGAGACACGCTGTTAGCGGGCTTAACAGCTTCAGCGGCAGAAATCGGGTGCAAGGGATAGAAGTAAAAGAGCAATGATACGAGCCGCTGCTATGTGAAAGAAGGGCACTCGAAAACTAGAGAGGGGCGCGTGGCAACCCAAGACGGGGAAGGTGTGATCATCTAGCTGTCACTGAAAGCCGGTGTCCGGTTATGTCGGGATCGGCAATAAGTGGCGATCCGACCCCACGGCTAGGAGATAGGTTGTTGGCGGTCGGCCGGCGGTTTCAACCGAAGCCTTTCCTTCGGCAGAAGATACTCGTGTGCAGAAGGCCCTAAAGTAATTGAAATTAAGTTATAACGACCCTCCTGGCGCTAGTGCGATGATCTGCGACACGCTCCAAAACCCTCTCAGGTGTTTGAGAAGGAGGCCTTTACCCAGCAGAGGGCACTTACAGGCTGCTGCTACCTTACTGTAAAAGTATTTTTAGGCAACTTGCATAATTCTGAACATTGCATTCGACGAAGTTGTGTAGAGCAGCGTGTGTGAATATGTCCGAGGAGCGTGATCTCGAATTAACTATTAATTGGAGTTATCGTGTTATGTCTGTCGGTAGCGATCTCAGTAACGAGAGAGATAAGCGTGTTACTTGGAATTTCTGACTTTGTTGGAATCTATGAGAACTTTCATATTGCGATTCACGACACGTAGGTGCGCCATCTTGTAAAAAAAATACGAACTATTTTACTGTACGGGTAGAAGATTGCTTGACTGATTGCAATTTGTTATTTTTATTTTTTAAATATATACAAATTATGTTATCTTGGATTATATCCTGAGCCTCCGATTTGTCTTCGATCGCGATGGGACTTTTTTAACAGATTTTTATAAAGGAGTTATTGTATTCGTCTGGGTTTTAATATGCTATTGATGAAACAATCTAAAGTTTGTGTAAATTCTTTTACGACGCTTCCAAGAAAGTATTCCAAATTATATTTTTTTCTTTAAAACGTGGTAGAGCCAAGCGGCAACTTTCGCTGCGGCTCGAATGATCACAACCCGGCCATACCACGACCTCGCAGAATACTGGCGTGAAGTAGAGGCTTCTGAGTTTCATTCGGTGACTGAAGTCCTCTCAGAGGCCCACTCTTCCTTCCTATCCCCCACTCCTCATCCTTAAAGGCCGGCAACGCACTTACAGCGTTCTGCTCTACACTTCTGGCGTTGCAGATCACGGGAAACCGCTTGTTCGTTGGCCGCATATCCCCAAAAAAGAAAAAAAACATTATTCAAACACTGTACAGCTTAGGGTAATGTAGAATAAATGTTTCAGACTATGCAGATTGTTTAGTGAACATTTCTAAAATCATAACGTGAAGAAAATAATGGCGAAAATATTTAATTTCATTAGGTTCTCCGTCTAGGAACCCGCTGAGTAAATTACACGGCGCTGGCTTTATTAAAACCGTTCGTCTTAATGTTTGTCAATAAAGTGCGGGTGTTCATTATTTAGTTGCACACTTACCAATGTTATTATGAACCTTAGTTCCTGGCTTACTTTATAAAGTTTTAATTAAACATTTATCTATCGATATAACCAGTCTTAATATAATTATAATAATTATTACAATCTTTGCAAGAGGCCTATGTTCAGCAGTGGACTTGTGATAGGCTGAAATGATGATAATGATGATTACCACCTTCTTCGGTTCAGAGCACCATTGGAGAAGTCGGACCGACTGAAACCCCCTCGGTAGTAGGTACTCTTTTGACCCGGTGGGTTATAAAGCTTCGGTGGTAGAGACTGGCCAGCAGAAGGCCCATAAGTTAAGGTACATTTGAACATATTAGATCAATGTTCATATTAAAGATGTAAGAGGCAAACCATACCGCGCGCTAAATAAAGCTAACGCCATTAAGTTTGTTTGAAGAAATTTACATTTGAATTAATAATAGGCGTCTTTAACAATAAGCGTCTATTATTTCTTGTAGTACAATGCATAACGATTAAAACACTTCAAGTTGGAAATGATAGCTCACACAAGATGGCGCTACAGTCACAACAGGTAAAAAGAGGTAAAGTAGCAACCTGTAAGTGCCCACAGCTGGGCAAAAGCCTCCTTCTCAAATACGAGTATCAGAGAGGGTTTAGGAGCCGGGAAGTGCCCGCCACGCTGCTCCAGTGTGGGTTGGCGGGCTTCACATATCCTCGAAATAATATTTTTATTATTTCTCAGACATGCAGGTTTCCTCACGGTGTATTCCTTCACCGCCGAGCACGTGGTAAGTACAGCACTTAAAATTGCTATTAACAAACTTTAGTGGTGCCCGCACCGGGGTTCGAACCCAGGTCACTCGCGCTCTATGAAACTAAAGTGAGCGCTCTGATCTTTAGCTACCACGGCATAACTGATGCTGTTATTAAATCCCACATCACGATATATCCATTTCCAAAGCTCTAACTATTTAGAATTTCTGGCCGAACTTGACCGTGGTCGAAATTCAATTCCCGTTCTCCGTGCACTTGTATTATTTTAACACCCTCCAAATAGTCCACTGCTGGACATGGGCCGCTCAGATAAGATAGATTTTCACAGGATTTTCCTTAGTTGCTACTTACGATATCTAAGTAACTCTACTATAAGAGCTTCATCGGCATTGCTTTTAGAAGAAAAGCTGAAACAAATATGCAAGGCTTAACAGAAACTATACAGTTTGCAACTTTTAAACTGAGTGCTAAATCGTTTATTTTGTCACAGCTCTTTCTATTCTGAAACTGCTCAGTCACTTAAACATTTCTGAACTAAAGATGTTTTAAACTAAGACTTACTCTGAAAGTTCAGTTATGATAACACACTATGCAATTCAGATTTACAAAACATAATACAGTTTGCAGTGCGCTTGTGCTTTAATTGAGTGGACCACTGTATTCTTGTGGCATGTATTCAGTTGCCAACGGGACCTTACTATTTAATTTTATGTAGATATTCTCCTAGGGAGTATCTTTCACCTGTTTTTTCCCCGTCAATGGAGCCTCATTAGGAAAATACCACAGATTGTAAAAAAGATTGGACATTTGTAAATTGAAATTATCTTTCTTACGTGAAAGAACAAAGAACTTTCATTCATACCTTGTAAGATTGATTATGTGGTGAAGGAAAACGTAGAAGAGTAACCTTCTCAGATCTTGTGGTTTGTTATCTGGGAAGGAGGCCTCCCCTTACCCCCATTTCTTATGTCTATATCTATATTATAATATTACAAAGCTGTAGAGTTCACATGTTTGTAACTGCTTATCTCAAGGACAGGCCGTGGTAGCCCAGTGGTCGGGCGCTCGCTTTATTTCATAGAGCGCGAGTGACCTGGGTACGATCCCCGATGCCGGCACCACTAAAATTGTTAATAGCAATTTTAAGTGGTGTATTTACCACGTGCTCGGAGGTGAGGGAAAACATTGTGAGGAAACCTACTTGAGAAATAATAAAAATATTCTTTCGAGATGTGTGAAGCCCGCCAACCTGCACTGGAGCAGCGTGGCGGGCCCTCTCACTACTCCTAAACCCTCTCAAATACTCGTAATTAAGAAAGAGGCCTTTGCCCAGCAGTGGGAATTTACAGGCTGCTACTTTAATGTCAGGGACGCTATATAAGCACGACAGAATAGCGGCGTGAAGTAGAGGCATCTTGTGCTTCTGCGTTTCGTTCGGTGAGTGAAGTAACCGGAGGCCCTCAACCCCTCCCTATTCCCCTCCTCTTCCCTCCCATCTATCTCCCAAATATCCTTAACGACCGGCAACGCACCTGCAGCATCTATGGTGTTGCAGATGTATGTGGGCGACGGTAATCACTTACCATCAGGTGAACCGCTTGCTCGTTTGCCGTCTTTTCTGTAAAAAAAAAAAGGGTAACAAGCATGGCGATCTTTTCGTCTACTCTTCATGGCGTCGTTTTCTTGCAAAATGTCTTCAAAACACATTTTAAGAACAACATTGTGTTTCGTATTATTTATACTTTGCTGTGCAAAACTTACGTCTATTCCACTACGCAATAATTTCGCTCTTACCCCTGATCTGCAATTGTTTCATGTTTTAACCTATTTCCTCAGTTAGTGCAGTGGTTCTAAAGTAGAGCGTCCGTTAGGCGGACGCGGTCAAGTGGTTGAAGAATTGCGGAAAACAGAAGTTATTCTTACCTACATTTCCATTCATACGTCACAAGTGGTCTACCACAAATGGAAGTGCTTATGAACACTGTGTACATAATCTTTCTTAAAACTAGAAAGCAGACGTAAACTAATAAAAGCTTGTAACGTGATATAAAAATGGCCGAATCAAATAATTTGATAATATTTTATCTGTGTCAGTTATTATTATCTGTTGTACTAGTTTTACAACGTTCTGTTTAGTTATATCATTAATTAATTATGTAATCGAACACCCTGAAGATACCGTAAGGCGAAACCGGTCGGTTAATTATATAAACAAATAAAATGGGTCGTGAAACTAGTACAAGACTTAATAATAATTGGTCAATATGATAAAGTTTCACCGAGTGACAACAGTCGTAAGCTTAAGTTAAATATTAAATCATGGAGCGCTTGTACCAAAAAGTTTTGCGTACTTTACGTATGATTTGTACCGTCGGCTCAAACACATCACACAAACGACAGAACAACAGCTGGTGGTCTTCTGGGTTGGTACCACTTCAATTCGATGAGAAGGATAGAGAGCGTGTCTTTCTTTTTGCCCTCCGCAGCCAAGGTAGAGTCGCAGAAAATGAGGAGACAAGAGTGTCAGTATTCCAATGCACTGCTCTACCTACCCTCCGCGGCCGCTGTCGCGATGGAGATCCTTCCTTTTGGACCTAGAAGACTCACCTTTCTGATCTTCATAGCCTCCGATTAGCGGATTTGGGTAGTTCGTTGCCCAGGTGGGATAGGTGGCCATGTTGAAAGGTGCGATCCTGTTTCTGTGCATTTTACTCGGAAGGAGTGTGAAAGGGCTAGCGCTGGTAAGGTCATCCAAGTATACGTGAGGATTCCCATGACCCATTGCTGGCCTTTTAGTATATTTGGGAGATTGGAGAGACGAATACCTCACTCACCGAACTAAACCCAAAAGAACAAGATGCCTCTACTTCATGCCGGTATTCTGCGAGGCCGTGTTGCCACGCCGCTTTAGCACGTACAATTTATTTTTTATTAAGTCTGTAATACACAGGTATCTTCATTTCCACCCGGTATAGTAAATAGGATGGATAGAGAGTCTGTGTCGTTCAGTTTCCTCCCGGAGATTGGTATCCGTTTTTTAAGTTCTTTTCCTTAGTCGCCTCTCACAACAACAGCTGACAGCTACACTCGATCAAATTATACGCGGCACTGTAATAAACCAACTGTTAACAGAATATAAATTAAAAATAAACTTTTAATTCAATAAACCGAGCTATGGATGTTATGTACATGGAGCTTTCCTGTTATAATTGCAACTATAAATTAAAGCAGCCGTAGACGATATAATTTATCCCTTATTACTTAATGAGATATAAATTTTAATAGCTCCTGTTTATTAATTAAATTTTGTCTTCGGGATTGATCGTTATTATAAGAATTAATAATATTATCGAAATGACCGCTTTAATATTTGTGGAAGGCGTAATATTTAAAACATTCGAGGATATTAACAACAAACCAACAAAATGCGTGTTGCTAATGTTGATATACAGAACAAAGACGTGGTGTTTCAGCTGGCCGGATATTGAGGAGCTCAAAGACGCTCAGCGGGCTATGGAAAGACCCACACTCCGTTTTTATTTATGGGAAAGTGGGCAAACGAGCAAGCGGCTCACCTGATGATAAATGATTATCATCACCCACCCACATCTGCAACACCGGAGTAGGGAGGATGGGGAGAGGAGTTTCCCTTATTAACCGAACGTAACGCAGAGGCACAAGATGGCTCTACTTCAAGCCGGTATTCTGCGAGGTCGCGGTCGTGGCGGCCCATTCGCAGCTGCAGCAAAAGCCGACTCTACGAAAAAACGTGCACGGTGTCAGATTTCAGATATATTTCAAATTTAGAACGGCAACAAATTAGAATATTACCGGGCGGACTGGTAGAGAATATCTCCGGCATTAAGGCCGAAATTCGGGGCACTGTATATGAAGTTTAATAAATAAATAAATAAAAGAACATTCCCCTTATTGGCTCAGCCAGTATCAGAATCCTTGGCGTTGACATATCAAGCGACATTCAGTTCCGTGGTCACCTGGAGGAAAGGCCAAACTGGCCTCTAAAAGCTTGGTGTGCTCTGTAGAGCGGGACAGTATTTCATGCCGGTCCACCGTTTGCAACTTTATAAGGCGCAAGTTCGGCCCCACATGGAATACTGTTCTCATCTCTGGGCAGGGGCACCCCAGTACCAACTCCTTCCATTTGACCGCATCCAACGTCAAGCGGCTCGAATTGTCGGCGACCAAGCTCTCTCTGATCGGCTTGATCCTTTGGCCTTGCGAAGAGATGTTGCTTCTCTTTGCATTTTTTACAAAATTTTCCACGGGGAATGTTCTGAGGAACTGTTCGGATTGATCCCAGCTGCTGAATTTCACCATCGTACATCGCGACAGAATTCGAAGTTCCATCGATACCACCTAGATGGTTGGCATTCCACCACAGTGCGTTTTAATCGAAGTTTTCTGCCACGCACTTCGATTTTGTGGAATCAGCTGTCGCCAGCAGTATTTCCGAACAGTTACGACTTAGGGACCTTCAAGAAAAGAGCTTATTCCTTCCTTAAAGGCCGGCAGCGCATCTGTAGCTCCTCTGGTGTTGTGGATGTTCGTGGGCGTCGGTGATCACTTACCATCAGGTGAGCCGCACGCTCGTTTGCCCCTTCTTCTATAAAAAAAAAATAAGAATAAAATTTGTTGGAAATTTCAAAGTACAGCAATTAGACTGTTGCGGAGTGGATCAGCATTGCAAATAATGACTAGCGTTTATTGCAGTTTGTGTTAAATCGTAGCTTTTGTCTGTTAAAATGTCGGGATTTAAATAATTAATGAACTACGAACTTTTTTTTTTTTTGAAACGGCGGCAAACGAGCAAGCGACCTGATGCTAAGCGATTACCGTCGGCCACGTACATCTGCAATTCCAGAGGGGCTGCAGGCGCGTTACCGGCCTTTACCGGATATTTGGGAGTTGGAAGGGAGGATGAGGATGGGGAGGGGGAGTCAACCCATTCGAGTTGCAGCAAAAGGCACTACTTGACTTTAGGCTATACCCTTCTCAAGAAAGCTTTTCTGAGACACCTACTGTTATCGATTCCTACGTATACGAGTATATAAGCAATTTCAAGAGCCGTGTTGACCCAGTGATCAGGGTTCCATCCTCGGTGCCTGCACCTCTTAAAATTGTTCATACAATCTTTAAGTACAGAACATATCGAGTACTCGCTAGTGAGAAATCTTCCAATCTTGATAAGTCAGAGAATTAATAATAAAAAAAAATTCGTGGACGTGTGAAGTCTGTCGACCCGCACTAGCATAGTGCACACTTTGCGGCTCCAACCTATACGCAGAGATCTGTCTGCTATACGCAGAGATCACGGATTACAGTTTGACACGAAGCGTTGTTTACGCTTCGGATTCCACGACCCACTTTTAGATTTCCGGGAGATCATTTCACGTCATGTCATGTCACTTGTTAAACAATTAAGAATTTAATAATGTCCTTATAACATTTCCGTAACTTCCAGTCCAGAGTAAGATCTTCATTTTTTGACACAAGGAAATTTATGTTCATAATTGCTTTAGAATATTGTAAGACTTGGTATTTCTTTTGTACGTGGTAGAGCCAAGAGGCGGCTTTTGCTGCCGCCATCGAAGAATACCGGCGTGCAGTAGAGACATCTTGTGCTTTATTTTTGAATATTGTAACCGGAGGCTCACTCCCCCACTACCCTAACCCTCCCCATCGTACTTCACATCCCCCGAATATTCTTCAAGATTTTGCCTCTACTCTCATATAAAAAAATATTGTATTCCCCTGTCACATATTACATATATATGTATATAAATATCTATGTAACGTAACTTAGAAATGAAGCAGTATAATACATCTTACTAGGCTGAATCTGATTAATGTTCCCACGGATTATCTCCGATGGAGTCAGCTGATGTTTCTCAGGCTTCTGTAACAGTGAACGAACGGCGCTGCGTCGCTCGAATTTAGTTTGCATAAAACCTGAACAACAAACAGCTTGAAGACGGTAACAACAACCACTCGGATAGTGTTCGTAAGACAAGGAAACCTAGAAATTAAATTGTAAATCTCTTTAACGTGGTTGGTTATAAGCTTGATACTTTGAAATTGAAGTAATATTTACGTTTTTTTTTTTATTGTAGATCTAAGGTAATGCCACGGTCGTGTCGGCCCATTCGAGCAGCAGCAAAAGCCGCTTGGCTCTACCGCGTATAATATTTCATACACTGCGTTTGTCTGTACAAGGTTGCTGCTCGAGAATCTCTCTTCACCAACGGTTATCATTTCTGTCCCTTACGGCTATATCGGTTATCCTAGTTCTACTGCGGATGTCTTCATTGTAGATTCTATCACACAGAGTGAAAGATCACGTGTAGGTTCCGTATGTTATCACTGGTTGTACAATTTGGTCTTGAATACACATAAAAAAAATACAAATGATTGGTTTTCGGTTTTCTTTGTGTTGTGTTGCATACTGTGTTATTGACACTGCATCTGACTATTCTTTTGATCTTATCGCACAAGCATTGCATCGGAAATATGAAGAAAAGATGAGTGCGTACAGTACTGTGTACGTACACAGACTTACGGCACTTTAGTGGCTCTTATGCAGTTGTCAAGATGTCGATGGCATTCGAAACTTGACGCCAAACTCGAAATTTGCCTGGAACATCATTCATCATCTTTTTTCAACTTGGTGATTCCCCCGATGTTCGGAAAATATGGATGGATATTCCGTCATCGTTGCCAAAGCCTCTTGATTGTTGCCAGGCAAGATGCATTACATGCTGGTGGTGTTGCCATAATATGGATTTTGATATGCCCTCATCATACATTTTGACGTGGTAGAGCCAAGCGGCGGCTTTCGCTGCTGCTCGCATCGGCATCTTGTGCTTCTGCGTTTCGTTAGATGAGGTGAGGTAGCCGGAGGCCTATTCCCTCTCCCCACCCCCCTCCTCATCATCGTTCCCATCTACCAGAATATCCATAAGGGCCGGCAACACATCTGCGGCTACTCTGGTGTTGCAGATATATAGGCGACGGTAAGCACTTACCACTAAGTGAGCCGCTTTCTCCTTTGCACGCAAACGCATTAAAAAAAATATATATATTCAGTGTTAATCCTAAGTAACGCAGTAAAACACCAGTTCACTAAGAGCCTTAACCGGTCATACATTTCTGAAGCTTTTGGTTTCACATAATAGCCGTAAACTTCAACGTACTTTTCGTACTAATATCTATCTAACTATATTATTAACTTACAATAATACTTATTTATTTTCTAGTTATTACTGGAAGAGAAAAAAAAAACTTATACACGGCTAGTAACTGATCCATGAGGTGAAATAATGACCCGAGTAAGCCGCGGGCGTGCGCGCGACATACAAGCTTCCTCCATCCACGAGTTCGTTAGCGCGCCCTCGAGTTATATGTCCGTATAGTTTTTCTTTTTATATCAAGTACTAATTTCTGTAAATGTTGTGAACAAAGTTTTACTTCGTTTAGGTTCTGCGTTTTGAAATTAGAAATACTTTTTATATTGGGCACAAATTAATATCAGGCACAAGTTTAATAGATTTGAAATAGCGAATGGAATTCGGATACTTAAGTATAACGATATAATAGACGTTAGTAGAATTTGGAATGCGGAAGGGAACAAGCCGACATCGATCATGCACCAAGACAGAATTGCTCGATGCATACAGCCTGTATTTTTTTAAGACTATAAAGGTAATCGAGCAAATGACTCACATGATGTTAAGTGATTACTGTCGCCCACTACATCTGCAACACCAGAAAATCAACAGGTGCGTTGCCGGCTTACAAGGATATTTGGGAGTTCGGAGAGACGATGAGGATGGGGGAAGGGGAGTCCGGTCAACTCACTCACCGAACGAAACTCAAAAGCACAAGATGCCTCTGGTTCACGCCGGTATTCTGCTAGGTAGTGGTACTGCCCCGGTTCTGCCGGCCGATTCAAGCAGCAGGAAAAGTCGCCGCTTGGCTCTAGCGCGTACTAATTGATCGAGCTTTTTTTACTTCATCATCATCATCATCATCATTATTTCAGCCTATCAGAAGTCCACTGCTGAACATAGCCCTCCCCCAAAGATTGCCACGAAGCTCGGTCCTGAGCCACCTGCATCCATCGACTTCTCGCAACACTGCGCAGGTCGTCACTCTATCTTGTGGGGGGTCGTCCTACACTGCGTTTGCCTGTACGTGGCTGCCACTCGAGAACCTTTTTTCCCCAACTGTTGTCAGTTCTGCGAGCTATGTGGCCGGCCCATTGCCACTTCACCTTGCTGATCTTTACGGCTATGTCGGTTACCTTAGTTCTGCTGCGGATATCATCGTTGCAGACTCTATCACGCAGAGAAACACCGAGCATAGCCCTTTCCATAGCGCGCTGAGGAACTTTTTTTACTTAACATTTATTAATATTTTCCTTGAATTCACAATTAATTTTAATTAATAATAAACGTTGAAAACAAAATGATAATTTAATTTAATTGTCTTTAATTACTTTAAAAGTTTTAAAACAGATTAGATCCTCAGACGCTTACGAGGCATTCTAGAAACAGTTTTCAGTTGATTAACTTGTTTCATAACTTTGAATCGGCTACAGATAGACATTTATTATCCCTTTCATCCTCAATTGAATACTGTATAAGTCGATCTAGCAGAATTTCAAGTGATTGTCACTGCTAGAAAAAGTTTTAACTTAAAATTAATGAAGCAATGAAATCAGGCTGTGTCAATATACAGGCTGTATGCGTCGTTTTCATATCATTTAACCTCATATTCTTCGAGTAAATTTTATTAATTTGTCTCAAGAAATATTTGCCCAACTAGTTAAAGTGAACGAAGACCTTTTCGCCCGTTCGCAGTGATGTACGCTGCCCACGTTTGAAGTCGTGGACGCGGCGACAACGAAATCTCGCGTGGTCGCCGCTCGAGGTCATTAAACTTTTAGTCATGACGTATAGTGCTTGCTTTTTATTTCTATTATTAGGTAATTTAATTGGCTAGAGAAAAGTTATTATTTTCAAAACCATAGTAGCCTAGCCTAATATTCGATCTTCGGCGCTGACACCATTAAAATTGTTAATAGTAATTTTATGTGCTGTATTTACCACGTGGCGGTAAGGGAAACATCGAGAGGAAACCTGCGTGTCTGAGAAATAATAAAAAATATTATTTCGAGGATATGTGAAGCCTGTCTACCCGCACTGGAGCAGCTTGGCAGGCCCTTCCCGGCTCCGAAACACTCTCAGATATTTGACAAGGAGGCCTTTGGCATTAGGCGCTTATATATACTTTATTTATTTTTTACTATTTTCGAATAATTATGACCCCACTAGTGATGATCGAAATCGACCAGGAGGACATAATCAGCAGTCTATGATATTTATAAAGTCTATTAATCGACTCTGAGGCCTTATTCGCCTTATATACCAAAGAAATATTTCATAAATAACACGGTGTGACTTTATCGAGTAATGACGTCATACGGAAATATTGTGAAATATTTTTGAACTCTCCTGATGTTACTCACGGGAAGAAAGTATCGGGCGATTTCGTTCACACCGCCCCACCGCCATTTATATGATTTTTTATTTTCAAAAGCACTTCATATTTTTTTTTAATCCTGTCTGCCGATTCAAGCCCGTAGGCTGCACATGCACACACTGGCGTATGTGAGATCCTTCTAATGAGGGCATCTTCACAGGTCGTCCTAATGAAGTCCCGATTCATGAACGAGCATCACGCGCGCGCGTCTCGTTACCTCGTTTAATTATATTGTGTGACGTGTCGGCTGGTTAGTTTATGTGAAAAATAATGTTCGCGAACATTCTAGCGCAACATTTTAATTGGTTCAGTATTTCATTAGCGAACAGAAAAAATACGGCGACTGGCTTACCCCGTCATGTTCTATCACTCAGACGAGAAAAGTGTGTTTGTATACATTGAATTTCCAAATGGGAAATCCAGAATCTCTGCCTGCCACTATAGTTGACAGGCGCTTATATAATGAAACGAAATTAGTGAAACAGTTCTCAACACAAATTATAGATTGGTGATAGAGGGCAGTACTGCTGAAGCCATGCGCGTACACTATTCTGTATGGGTTATGCTTCTAAGAAACGCATACAAACCCACCAACACACAGGCACAGAGAGAGAGACAGAGAACGAGATAGCAACACGGAGAGGGAGAGAGGAACAGAACAACTATTAGAACGGTTCATTTAGGCGACTTCACCCATCTTATCGACACCAGCATCGATCTAGATGAAAATCGAGTCATACGTCGCGGCCTGGTGCAAAAGACTAGAGCATCGCAAATATTGCCCGATCTCGTATGGTATCTGACAGTGTAATTGCCCAACTCCGTGATGTTAAACGTTGAAATATAGTATCTGAAATGACGGCTTATCGATCGAAGTTTCTTATATAATAAACGCATTCAAAAAGTTGAATTTGTAAAAAAGAAATTGTATTCTGTATTAACTGATCCTAATTCTCCTTCTTATCTTAAGAATAATTTCCAATATCTTTATTCTGCTCATGACAGAGAGCCTCGGTCCACAAACCAACTTAAAATTCGCATTCCACAACATAATACAGGATACTATAACTCTTCTTTTATTGTTCAAGCTACACTCCTCTGGAACGCCCTGCCCGATAAAATTAAAGCAGCTCCTAACAGGAAATCATTTAAGAGTCTAGTTCGTGATTACCTAATAGATCATTGACAATATTCGGCTTATCTATTTTCAGTTTTTACTATATATTTATTTATGTATTTTTTTTTTTCATTTTATTCTTTGTTTTGTACCTGCCAACTACCTTTCACCATAACAAGGGTTGACTGGTAGAGAATGCCACGTGGCATTAAGTCCGCCCATTGTAACCTTAATCTTAAGGCTAACAATAATGAATAAATAAATATATAAATTTAGACTAGCTATTATTTATTGCCAGACCAGTTACTGTGAACGTGAACGTATCTAAAGTATAGAAGTTCAGACTTAAAGGTAACAATACATGCGCCACGCTCTCGAGGTTGCACACGGTAGGGATGGACAAATTACAATTACAAAGATATTAGATTTTAAAAATTTTATTTAAATTTTAATATTGATTCGTGAGCGTCCGCTTATTAAATGTGACACGTAGTTTTACTTAATCAAACTCATATTTTTAACAATAAACCGCTCTTTCGAAGAAATATTCTGTCATAGAAGAAACAGGTAAAACGCATAGCGTTTATAAACATTTTTTTTAATTTTAGATGTTAAAAAAATGATGGACACTTTAATAACTAAAATGATCCTGTAAACAAAATTCCTATTCCTGTTCTGATTTGGGTTACAAAAAACTTCTTCACATAATTGCATTGATTAAAAATGTATTTATACTGTTGTAGTTATTGTAACGGATTTGAGCCATAATTGTTTAAAACAATTTAGTCCGATGGAACAATTAACTTAAAAAAACAGCTAATTTAAATTAAAAAAAAAACAATAATTAAAGTTATCGATACATCTTGAACACCCCTAGCAGCTATCAAGCTTAAAGCGCGGCTTTCAAGCACGCGTGCGTTCACCGCACTCGCAGAGGGGCTCTTCCGCGCTCTACAGAAAAACGTCGCCCGCGAACAATGCCCGCCGCGCTGTTTCCGCTAATTTGCAATTAGGGCGATAGGTACGTGGTACGGCGTACTCGCTCGCGGGGCGAGATATCGAAACGAGTGCCGCTCGAAGCTGTTCACCACTCGTACCAATTCATGGTTCTCATTTTTCTTTTTGTATGCATTAAGGCTTCAATGCGGAGAACACTTGACGGTTTCGTTGTCTGTCTGACGGATATAAGCGCGCGCGCGTGCGCATGTGTGACGTGCACGGGTACGTGTTCTATTCTGCGGACCGTACATTGTAAGTGCGCATGGAAAAGTGTCCATATGTACTTATTTATTTAGATTTATTTATAAACCATTGTTTACATTGATACAAAACGCAAAAGGCAACTTTAAGTTCTGGCAACTTTGACAATCCTCTGTTTCTTTATTTAAAAAAAATGGAACACTACTCCATAAGCTCTAGACTTCTAAATAAATGTAATGTACTAATGTACAATTAAAAAAATATTTACTCTACAATTTAATTGGATTTCTAATTCAATATTCGATCACCGGTTAACATTTGAATGCCAAATATCCAAATTGCAGGTCTGTAACTCATTCCCTCAACCAGCTAGAGATCCTTCTCATACGAACGGTAGAGTGCCATTAACAAGGCTCCGTTTAGTTCTTTGTGTACGGAACCTTAAAAAGTAATCAATCCACACTTGAGCAGATCGGCGGACCCTTCCCTCTTCAAAACCCTCTTAAATATTTAGAGGAGGCCGTTACCTTACAGTGGGACATTTACTTTTTCCTGTACCTTTAATTGGGTCTCCCATATCCGTCATTCACGACGTGAAACGCACTTCACGTTGATATTCTGTAAGAGCGGTAACTCCCCAGCCGTGCACATTAATGTGGTACAACATAAGTTACTTCCGCCGCGTGACTTGGTATGACCTGATCGGAGCTGCATGTCCTCGATTCGAAACTCAGCTAAAGTATACATCTGTGCAAAACGTTTCTGACACTCCATCTGAACTTTTCCTGATCATGTTGCTTTATTACATCGTTCACAGAAGAAGCTTAATCGGCCAGGAGTACAATATTTTATTAATTGTGTTTTATCTTTTAAAAAAGACCTCTGTTTAAATTTCGATCCCTGCGTCACTTATGTTATTAACAATTTAAGGTGATAGATTTGCCACATGGTCGACGGTGAAGGAAAGCACAGCGCTGTAAGAATACCTGTGAAATAAAAGTCCACAAATGCACACTGTATTTTTTTTATATAGAAGAAGTGGGCAAACGAGCGTGCGGCTCACCTGATGGTAAGCGATCATCGACGCCCACGAACATCCACAACACCAGAGGAGCTACAGTTGGGCTGCCGGCCTTTAAAAGCCTGCCTGTAGCTACGCGGCGGATCCTTTAGGACTCCAGAGCTCTCACATCTGAGTCATACATAGTTCAGTTGAGCATCTTGAAGTATGCTCTGTTCAATAGTGATGTGCCGAGTGCGCTTCTGAGATCATTAGTTTCGTTAAAAGTTCGACGATTAATTTAACCACGGATTCGCGGCCTCCGGGTGGGAGAACCGTTAAGTGAATAAAAAAGTTACATCGCATACGTTACTTTAATGAGTTCCGTTTCGCAATACAATCACGTTCTATTAAGGTGAGGAGGAATTGTCTTTAGAAGTATTTGATTTAGTAAAAACTGCACGGAATTTTAAAAGAATTAGTTGTAGAATCGCCAATACATTAAAAGACCAAACTGTAATTTTTAGTAGTAAAGTAAAGTAGCAGCATGCAAGTGCCCACTGCTTGGCATAGGCCTCCTTCTCAAATAGGAGTTTCAGAGAGGGTTTTAGGAGCTGGGAAGGGCCTGCCACGCTGCTCCTATCCGGGTTGGCGGGCTTCACATATCATGTTTTCTCACGATGTTTTCCTTCACCAATCAGAATCTGCAATTGCAAAGGTGCTGCAGCTGCGTTGCCGGCCTTTAAGGGTATTTAGGGGATGAAAGGGAGGATGAGGAGGGATGTATGTGGAAAATAGGGAGGGAAGTGGCAAAGAGGGAGAGATGTGGCAAGGTTGGAGGGATGGAGCTAAAAGGGAGTGGGCCTCCGGTTATCTCAATCAAACTTATCAAAAAGGCGGGCAACTGCACCTGCACCTCCTCTGGTGTTGCAGTTGTACGCGGGCGACGGTAATCACTTACCATCAGGTGATCCGCTTGCTCGTTTGCCGCCTTTCGCATGAAATAAAAAAGCTTGTACAGAGAATGATCCAAAAGTTTACTGCTGTAAACTGTCATTCCTAATTTTAAATTCTCCGATGACCTTAAAGGCCGTGAATGAGAATCATGAAGGAATTCAAAACGTTGGTTAAGATATGAAGGGCAAGAAGGGTTCTATACAACACATTGTATAGAAGGAAAAGAATATGAGCATTCCGGCGAAGGCACCCCTTTCCCATAATAAAAATAATTCGCCACTTGCCTACATAACATGTTTGTCTGTTTACTTTAATTATTAAAATCAGATACCGTTATTAAAGTCATAGTTTAAAAGATAATGAGATACTCGACTTTTAGGAGTTGATAGTAAAATAGAAATAAGTTACGTTAATTTTTTACAAAACACTCAGTTGTTTTTAGAGTTTATACTGAAGTTTTAGGCGTGGTAGCCTAGTGGTCGGGGCGCTCACTTTAGTGTCATAGAGCGTAAGTGACCTGGGTTCGATCCCCGGTGCCGACACCACTAAAATTGTTAATAAAAATTTTAAGTGCTGTCGCTAAATTCGAGGATATGTGAAGCTCGCCAACCCGCACTGGAGCAGCGTGGCGGGCCCTTCCCGGCTCCTAAACCCTCTCTGATACTAGTATTTGAGAAGGAGGCCTTTGCCCGGTAGTGGGCACTTACAGGCTGTTACTTTACTTTACTACTCAAGTTTTTGTAATAAAATATAAGTGTGAATTCGAGGCTAAAGATAATATCTTGATCTCTGTTAACTAAATGGTTTCTGTCTTATTCCTTATCCTTACTGGGCTGTTAAAATTCCCCTGCCGGAAATAAGCCACTCCTATGAGTAGGATTGGCAATAATTGCTCGGTAATTATGCAAAAGGGCGGATTTTCTATCTCAGTAAAAGACACCTCGGACCTTAAAAGCCGCTTCCCGTCATCGGTTCGCTTAATTTCGATCTGGTATTCTTTGAGATGATTATCTATCCATCTGTTGATAACCAAGTATTTCCAACCAACATTTAAATTCTACACCTTGAGAATGTCATTGAGTTTTAATTTTATTCCCGTAACGACAATAATTGTTTTCTTTATTTAGTTATGTTTGTTGTTTTCTTTCCATTTGTTTTAACGGATCTCTGTTTAACTATTCCCACTATATCAGCTGTGGCTACACCGCTGCAGCATAATGCTGAGTCGAATGCCTTTTCGTTGCTATAATCCAACATATTGTATTATCTGTTATATCTTTGTTGTGTTGTAGCATTGTTTCTTTCTTTCTTTATTTCTTCGAAAAAACTGTGCTACTTCGACTGTCCACTGGTGTTAAATAACATGTGGCCAAAGTTATTGAACTCACCGAACATAGTACTTTAGACATTACGTGTGTTCGTTTCTTTATAAATGACGTCATCAATTTTCGATTGATCTGACATAATTCCGAATATCATCCAGAGAAATAGTTTCCCGTCACAAGTTTGAAAAAAAAAACCGACCGCAGTTAAGTTTCACGAAATAACAATGACTGATGAATTTATAAACCATTTCAGTTTTTACTCCATTTCATTCCATTTTACCCCAAGAATATTCAATAACTTAGTTGTATGGCTTGCAGTTAATTAAAAAGTTAGCAGCTCTCGAAACAAAGCCGATGTTAAGTTCTCGCCGTTGCATTGTTATTTAGGTGTTATTAAAATTTACGGAGTTTATTGTATTTAGCTCGATTCTGTTGCAAAGTTAACACTTGTCGTGATAGATTAACGGACAGCAGACTGTTGTTTTCTTGCACCGGCAGCGCATGCAAATGGCTGCCCGCTTGGGGAACATTCAAATTCAATATACGGCATATCATTTCATAGTTTTATATTCCAATACACAATTGCGGAATTATACGGCGTTCGTCGCGGTACGTTCAAGTGGCTTCGCAGACGTACGAAGTGAGGCTGGGCGGCTTTGAGTCGAGAGCACGTGCAAAGTTGCATTTTTCATAAACCGCGCGCGTTATTGCTTGCTCCGGGCGAGGCGCAATGCAAAAACAATTTCAGTTTGTGAGAGAATACAAAACATTGTATACGCACTTTATTATTTACGCATTACATAATTTAGTTCTAGAATCTCGAGGTTTTAAAGGATCTTGAACTGCGAACGATTAAAGGCATATTACGTTATTTTAACCCCGGTTTGTTTCATTAAATATAATGATAAGGATTTTGTAGAAATTTAATCATAATTAAAATCTAGAATGAAATTTCATTTAAAACGAATCATTTAAGTCATCAACTTAAATACTCGTTTAGATGTAATTCGGATAGATCATTAAAACTTTGTGAATATAATATGTCAAAAGACTGTTTCTGACATAGATCTCTAATTATCTCTAACCCAAGTGTTATTGGTTCACATCCGGCTCAAAGGACCATTTTTCTTAGGCCGTTACTACACGCCGGGATTACATAAATTATTCGATATTAAATAAATTAAAGATAGTAAAGCCAAATTTTATGTATTTCGGGTAGGGAAAATATACTATCTTTATTCTTAAATGTCTACTTCACCTGCACGAGTACCTCGTGCAGGTGAAGTAGACCCAGCTGATTAACGAAGTAGGTTCTGGCGATTTGATGATCTACTGAATGATGGTAAATTCATCTGAATATACTGAACCGAAATGCCATAGACTAGTGACAGGGACCAGCACCACTGGTACAACACAACAGCGCACAGCTACACGCCTACCCGAGGTGGTAATTGTGAGCCAAACTTCAAGGTACAGTATGCCGTCTCTTGCTGTTGCTTTTATTGAAAGGCCTACTTTCTGCAGTAGACTTTAACAGGCTGATGAAGTAATTTAGTAATACACTGATTTAAATTTCAATGTTTCATTACATGATAGTAAACATTGGTGTGATTTGATCACATCATCGTAAAGAGCTAACTTATGAAGCGACTAAATCTGATAATCTTTCGAATATTTGGGAGAATACTTCCACCGATATTTCACCACTGATTCGCTGAGATGTTATCATCAAATGTTTTTAACAGGTATGCATTAAAATTTAGCAAAATGGTTCCATCTCTCAAAAATTCAGCACGACTACGACCAATGCCCGTGGCCAGGGTTGTTTTGTATAAAAGGTGTCCGCGTTCATTTTTTTCCTATAAATTACTCATTTCCTTTCCTATAAAAAAAAAAGAACTGAAATCTCGCATACTTTTCACTAAAGGAGCTGGGTAGGCGCCTTATGTAGTGACCCTGTAATCTCGCAGCGCCGAAGCAGTGACCCATCGCTAGTCTGTAGAATTTAAGTTTTGGATACTCGGATGGAACAAAGCCTCGTATATTAGTTAGCGGAATGCAAAGCGTATATAAATGTGACCCTCTTCACATTTGTAATAATATAATAATTCCTCTCTAACATAACATAGCATACGTCACATAATATCAACCAGTCTCCGGTGATACAGCGGAAACGTTCTTGAAACGAAGATCCACGTCCTGGCTTCAATCTAATTTCATGGATTATAACTTTTCTAGTTCCGGTGTTAACTTTGCAGTTAAGTGTCGAGTGCTCCTATGTCAGTTACGGTTATCTATTCGCGTTAAACATTCTGTCGACTTAAATGAGATTTTTCGATATTTATTGAGTCATATAGACCAAGAACGGATATACTTCATCAATAACAAGGTTCTAGATTCATTGAAATTTGAAAAATAAAACAATAAATTTCACTTAAATTTATAAGCTTTTTCTTTTTTATTCAGCCTATATAAGACCACCGCTGAACACAAATCTCTTCTAGAAAGCCCCTTAAAAAAGCTGACATGCTTTTATTGAAAGATTAGACTTTAATCTCTACGTTGGGTAAACGGGTTCATTAGCGTGTGGTGGTGGCGCCCTCTCCGGGTCTGTGATGGATCCCCATATATGTCTATGAAATTTAGGATAGGCAAAGATTTCCATCATTACTCGATCTCAGACAGATGTTATTAAAACATTGCTGACTAAACACTTGCTCTATTGTGAATCAGGTTCATAAAGAATACCACATCATACATTTAGTACATTTTACTTGATGATGAGCCGTGGCAGCCTAGGGGTCAGGGCGCTCACTTTAGTATCATAGAGCGCAAGTGACCTGGGTTCGATCCCCGATGCAGGCACCACCAAAATTGTTAATAGCAATTTTAGGTGCTGTATTTACCACGTGCTCGGCGGTGAAGGAAAGCATCGCGAGGAAACCTGCATATCTGAGAAATAAACATTAAAAAAAATATTTCTCTCCAACCCGCAATGTAGCAGTGAGGCGGGCCGTTTCCGGCTCCTGTACCTTCTCAGATATTTTAGAAGGAGGCCTTTGTCCAGCATTGGGCACTTAGAGGCTGATCATTTATTATAAGCCCATGATTTTATTACATGTGGTTTAAGGTGGTTTGTACTTGCTATTTTTTATTAATATATAGAGCTGTACCTCAATAGGTGGTACAAGGCTGCGCTGATAATCAGTGTTGCGGGAATCCGTAACATAAACTGAGCGTAGACCCATTTGTTGCATCACACTGTAGCGAAGAAAAAAAAAACTAAAATCTGGTCAGTTTTTCCGGAAACCTGGACCTCTTCAAGGCCAAAGTGAACAGACATCTAGGCAAGCGTGTACCATGCTAGGCCTCATCTTCGCTTTCCATCGGGCAAGATTGAGATCAAACGCAAGCCTATTTTTTCATAAAAAAAAAAAAAAAATTGTCATTTTTTTGTAGTTTTTATTATTTTTTTAATTGTTCTGTTAATAACTCGTTAACTAATTATGATGTAATAAATAAAATTTCTTTCTTTCTTTCTTTTCTTTCTTATTAACTTCCCAAGTAGTCATTTTTTCCCTTGTTTCGCACCAGTATTTCTGATCTAACTATCACGTGCCCATTCTAAAACAGCAGTACTCTACATTCATTTCAAAGTCAGTTTAGACGTTACGTTACTCTACAGCAAAAACATTTGAAATTTTCGAGCATAGTTTAGTTGAGCTTTCTGTCGTCCATTGTTGCGCATACCTTCCCTGTCTCTACCCTAGTGTGGCATGCGAACAATTTCAGATAGTCACATAATTTAGTTCACTTCGAGGCCCAAACTGCTTTGAAATACCTTCCAAATGCATATTAGTAATTTTTAATCAACTTTTCAGTTGAAATTTAAGTTTTATTTTAAATACACCGCGCATACATTTTAGATTTCATGATAATAGTTCTGTAATTGAACACAAAAGCTCTAACGTTATCCACTCGACATAAACTTCACTCTATTGGTCATTCAAAGCTCCGCTTCAAACGGAAATTAAATTGCCCAGCTCCCATAGTTAAGGTGCCAGCTTTCGGCTATGAAGACGTGCCCTAAAGGGATAATTTTCGCTAAGACGTGACTATTGCTTTTGAACTTATAGAAAGCAAATGGGGTCTTATAGTGGGTTCTTAGTGTGAATATTTGTCTATGCGAAGGTACCGGTACTGGTTTTACGCATCTAGATAAGGATACGTGTTTGGTTTTGGTAAGGATGGGGCGTGATAGCCTAGTGATCAGAGGGCTAACTAATGTGATAGTTTCATAGAGCGCGTGTTACCTGGGTTCGCTCCCCGATGCCGGCACCACTGATATTGTAAGTGCTCGGCGGTGAAGGAAAACACCGTGAGGAAACTTGCATTTCTGAGAAATATTATTATTTCGAGGATATGTGAAGCCCGCCAACCCGCACTGGAAAAGAGAAGAGAGGTCTATGCCCAGCTGTGGGCAATTACAGGCTGCTACTTTAAGAATTTTTATAAAATATACTATACTACTATATAGTAAGCCGTAGCCTACGACGAAGCGTAGTGTCTAAACATTCAGCCGGCCCTACGGGTAGGGAGTTCTATTCCCCCAAGGGACTAGTACTTATGTATCCTATAAATAATTGTTCCGGGAGTGGGCGCTAGTCCCTGTGCAAGTTATGTATGTAAACTGCCTTCGCGATTGTATTAAAAAAGGTAAAACAAGGTCTTTCTAAAAGTCTCTTCTTCTTACAGTCAAAGTTAAAATCGAAACTTTTTTTAAAATGTTTTGGTTGTTTGCCTGTTTAAGCTCTAGTGGACTACAAAGTCAACACCGCTTCAAAAATGATATATTCTCAGAGAAGAACTGTCCGAATATTAATACAATGCTATTTAATTAAATTATTAAAATACAATTAAGTCGTTGAATCTTCACAATGTCACAGCATGAAGGTATACAATTAATTATCAAAATAATTTGATAAATGGAAATTCTGATTTCGTTAATCATATTAGATATTTTTTTACATTCTACCACCGTTTCTTAATGAGGCTCCTCTGACGGATAAGACCTGTTTCCCAGAAACTCGGTAGGTAGTAGATTCTGATTTCTGATTTTTTTATTCCATTTGTCATGTAAACTTAGTTATACAATTTAAGAGAAACTTATAGTCTCACAATTATAGCATGTTACATAAGATATAGTGAAATGGTGAACATAGAAAAATGAAAAAGCTCCTGCTGAATTTGCAAACCCGTACTATACGGTGAATTAATTTTAATAACTAAATTTTTTGAAATCAAACTATTGTTTACGGATTTTAAATGAACCTATTATTTACGGCTTTTGTCGAGTTTAATTCAGTTCGCTTTTGTGTCAGCATTAAGGTATTTGTGTAAATACAAGGAAACTAAATTTTTATTTTTTTTTATTTTTAAATTGTATACCACTGCTAAACCCAATACCCCTAAGATTAACACAAAGCTCGGTCCCAAGCCACCTGCATCTATCGACTTTCCTAGAATACTGCGCAGGTCGAGACTGCGTTTACCTGTCCTACTCGAGTAACTTTTTATCCGCAACGGTTGTTAGTTCTGCGAACTATATGGCCGGCCCATTGACACTTCAGCTTGGTGTTCTGTTATACTAGTTATGCTGCGAATATCATCGTTGCAGACTCATAGCTTGCTAAGCAACTTTGAGCTTCTTCATGCCGCCTGCAGTGAAGAACCCAGTCTAAGTTTCGTAAGTAAGTCAACACTGGTAACACGCACTGGTTGTATACTTTGCTCTTGAGCTTTTGTGGTACACTCAACGAGAAAACATGAAGTAGTTTCCCGAACGCAGCCCAGCCGAGTTGGATTCGTCGATTGACCTCTGGGTCGAAGTTGGACTTACCTCGACGTCACGTCGACCACTTGAAGCCCACATATATTGTTCCCAACAACAACCGGTTTTGATGTGACATGAACAATGAACATGATCTTTCAAAGGTTTCTGTGCGCTCTTCAGACGCCAAGAGTTTTGGGCTTTGTTGATTGACGTTTTAACCTGGCAATGAAAAAAAAAACATCTCAGAATTTCTTACATTTTTACTTACTTAAAAGGACCGTTTTCCGAGAAGGTCTTATTTTGAGAAAAGGTTTGATTTTGATGATCATATGTACTTTAAACAAGACAATTAAATAAAGAACTTTTTACTTTGACTTTGACTATTCCTTTAGTGTGGCACCGCGATCCGATCCAGCTTCCCGACTATTACATTTGAACGAGTGCTCTGTATAACTCAAATTTTAAATAGTAATAATAGTTTAAAGTTATTGTATAATATTCTACTTGAAAGGAGCTCTTGTCCATTAGTTACAAGAAAGTACTAAGATTTTGAAGTAACTTTGAACGTTGAAAGTTATGGATGAGTTATAAGTTCGCACCCCTTTAAATCTTAACTAGATTCATTAGTTCCATAGTAGTTGTCTAACTTAATTAAAAGTTAGCAGTTTGCGGATGTTTAATGCAGATTCCTCAACGTTCAACGTGTCATCATCAAAATCCTAAAGATGTTTAAGTTCGTCCATTTCCCTGTAATTTTTCTCTATATTTAGAGCACATAGAAATTTGACACGCTGTCCTACAACTCGTCCCACCATTTGAAAGGATTTTGGAGCGGAGAAGGGTCCGCCGCGTTGCTCTTGTGCAAGATTGGCAAACTTCACATCCCCTTGAAATTGTGTGTTTTTTTTAATATTTTTCACGTGTCTTAAGAAACCTCCTAGAGCTACGCCGTAGAGAAAAGCGGCGGCTATATCTACTGCTCGACCGGGTTGGTACCACGACCTCGTAGAGTACCGGTCTGAAGTTGAGGAATTAGTTCTTCTACGTATCGTTCGTTGAATGATGTAACCGGAGGCCCTTTACCCTCCTCTTGAAACCCCTTCCCTATATCGGCCATCCCCCAAATATCGTTAAAGCCGGCAACGCAACTGCAGCATCTATGGTGTTGCAGATGTATGTGGGCGACGGTAATCACTTGCCATCAGGTGAACCGCTTGCTCGTTTGCCGTCTTTTCCATAAAACAAAAGAGTACTTCTATATTTCCATATGTAATATTATTTTATCATAGCCTCATATAGAGCCGTGTTAGCTTAGTGTTCTTAGTGCGCTCCCCTTAGTTTCATAGAACGCGAGTGACCTGGCTTCAATTTCCGTCGCTGACAACACTGAAATTGTTAGTAACTACTTTAAGTGCTGAATTTAGAAAACATCGAGAGGAAAATCTGCATGTCAGTACTGGCGCAGGAGGATCCTTCCAGGCTCCAAAACCATCTCACATAATATAAAATGCGATCATTGCCCAGCAGTGGACATTTACAAGCTGCAATCATACTGTTATAATATTATCACACATGCAGAGTTGTTTTGAACTGTAGCATTAAATTTATTTATTTCTCACATTGTATATTATTTATAATATACAGTATGAGAAATAAATTCCACCATATTTAATCTGTAATTGACTTGCCCACCCACGTATGACTGTCCTGTTCGAGAGAACTTTCACCGAACTGTATTTACTTCTTGACGTTACTTGGCACGAAGTTGGCTCTATTGGCCATACAACCGTATCCTCGGCGGAAATTAAACGCGACCGTCTCTATAACTAAGAGAGTAAGCTCACGTCGAGTGTAGAAATTGTATATTTAAGACAGGTGCTCTAATGTGCGGCAAGATATATGTATATATATATATGAAAATGAACATTTGTATGTTCGTCTTATATGCGCTCGTGCCCAAATTTATGATGTTCGTTTAATACATCACAAAAAAAAACAAAATGGAAAATGACCCAGACTTGACACTCTTATGCGTGACAGTGTATTATTAAAAAAGGTAAAAAGTTTATATATAATACATTTCTTCACTGGAAAAAGTCCTGCTCTCAATCACATAGTGGGCTTTGGAGCCGGCAAGGGTTTGTTCCATTTGGCAGGATACACCCGAATTTTTTTTTTGGATTGTTTACTTCGCATTAAGGTTTCCTCGCTATGTTTTCCTGCACCGTCGAGCAGTCGTTTTTTTTTTTTTAAATTAAGTGTTAACATTTATTTGTATACTGTACACACTAAAATAAAGGTCATGAAATATTTACTAATCATGCTTTTCTAAGAAGACTGTCGCCAATTTGCTGTGAGCGACTGCATATTTAAATAATTTTTGAATAGGACTTTTAATAAGGATTCCAATAGTTTAGTTATTTTTTATGAGGATATTGTAATTAGTTCTGAATTGAAAATTTAATGGCAAGGCTCTGTTGTGGCCATTTGAATTTTTCAGCTCCCCCGTGACGTATATAATCCACTGCACATAAATCTGCTAGTCTAACCGATACCGGGACAAAGGTCTCATTGTTGTTCCGTACGTGGTAGAGCTAAGCGGTAGCTTTCGCTGCAGCTCGAATGTGTCGATCCGGCTCGACCGGGACAGTAGCACGACTTCGCAGAATACCGGTGGAAAGTAGAAGCGTCCTGTGCTTCTGCGTTTCGTTCGGTGATTGTTATAACAACCGGAGGCCCAGTCTTCCTTCCCTATGCCCCTCCTCATCCTCCCTCCAATCGCCCTGATATCCTAACAGGCCGGCAAAACATCAGCACCTCTGATGTTGCAGATGTACGTGGGCGACGTTAATCACTTACCATCAGGTGAACCGCTTGCACGTTTGCCACCTTTGCCATAAACTCTCACTCACACACGAATACCTCACACTCATTCACATACACACATATTCAAAATCCTAAAGAATAAAAATTTTAAGTGTGCTAATGGTTACGACAGATTAAAGCAATATGAGTTTTTGATTTTCATACCGCATCCAATTGTTCTATTGTCTACCATTTCAACCTATCTCCTTGTCCCATCTGTACACAATATGAGGTATGCGGGATTATAGAGATACGCCCATATCGAATTCCATGACTTTAAAAGTCATTTAAAATATTTGAATATGATTTTGGAACAACCTGGTGACGTTGACATTTCTGAGTGATGTCTTCCTCATCACAAATAATTAGTTTCGCGACAGGCATTATATTTTTTATTGGTACCGATTGGCCGATTGGCTATGGGGCTCTACCACCGAATCTGGAGACCCAAGTTTGGTCCCCGCGCTCGTACCAATGAGTGCTTCGAAACTTACGCACGATTGTCACGTTGTGCCGAATAAACTCCGGTGATAATTGGCTTGAAAGGACCGCCCCAGAATTGGTTAAAAAGGTTGTTGTGAGAGCTTATTTATATATTATAGTACACTCGTCTTTACCACTAAAGACAAGTCAGTGGTTTTTTAAACTACGATGTTCACTAACCGAAAGAAGAGGTAATGACCGAACCTAATGGTGCCAAAACACTAGTCGTACAATTGGTCAGAATATTGTTGTGTTATTTTTATTTGTTTTATTGTAATGTGAGATGAAGTTACTTTGGGGTGGCTTTTGATGCTGCTCGAACTGGTTGGACTGCGGCTTCGCAGAATACCGGCGCGAAGTAACGGCTTAACGGCAATCGGTATTTATACCGAATAAAATAATATTATGCTTTAATATTTGAGAGGACAGCCCTACGGGCAGTATTGTATTACACTACAAAGAGAGGAATGGAATGGAGATGTGTGACTTCGACGATTGATAAAATATTTCTTTATTACATTTGAATAGGGTTGCTACCTACACTTGCAATCGTAAAGATGAGATTTTCGTTAATTGTAGATTATAATTTAACAGTCTCTTTAAAATAGATATACATATACCTGCATAGATTAATAATCACATGTGCCTTAACATATGCTCTTCAGCTATGTCGATGCTACTAATATGCCGATCATGCTCCACATTTTCGAAAATGGCATTGACTTTATCCGTAACAGCTTCATCTTTGACATCAAATTTCCCGGACTGAAAACGCTCGAACCAATATTGTGCTACTCTTACTGATACTGCATTAAGTCTATAAACGATACAAACTTTTATAGCGGCTTGTGTCGTATTTTCTAGTTTTTTGTAATATAACTTCAAAATGTCGATCGAATTTCTTCGTTAGATTCACTCGTTTTGGCGGGCTAAAAAACAATAGAAAAAAAGGCGGGAAACAGTTTTTACTTTTAATTTTTCTGTTTTTAAAATGTCATTCCGTTTAATGGTATCAAGATCAGCCAGTTACCAACAGTACAACCGAAGAGATATTACGGCAACTTTTTATTTACAAAATACGAAAAAAACTTTTTCCTCCGACACGGTTACGAACATATATATCATAAAAGGGTTTTCTCCTAACGGGTTTCGAACCCGCAACTGGGTCACTGCCAACCAGGCTGTCGTGAAGTCGGTCTGTATGTTGAAAGTATGTTTCAGATTGCATTTTTCATAAACCGCGCGCATTATTACATCGCTCCGAGCGAGGCGGAATGCGAAAACAATTGTTGCTCCCGAAACGTAAGAGCCGGATTACCTGTACGCTGATTAAATTTTTTTTTACTCTGTATAACCACCGAACCAGCGCGCGTGAATTAAAATAATTCTGCTGGTCTTCTATTGTATGCATATTCGTTTTATTTTTAAGAATATTTCTCTCCTTTTTACGCGACTGTCCCAAAAGGAAGATGTCTCCGCTTTTCCAGCCCTCTACAGCTGTAGAGGATAGCTATGTAGTTTTCTTCGGTGAAAGGTGTTATGTAAAGGAATTAAATTCGATATTTAAAAACGAAATTGTCTTTCATACGTCGATGGATAAATAATTTTCATTCATCTCATTCATTAATATTTCTTTGGCACGCTCTGCAGCCTAAACGGCTTTATAAATTTCAACATATAAAGTGTCGATAAATTCATCTTCCTTGTGGGAGTTACACAACGAATAAAGTTTCTAAACCGATCGGTTTTTTTTTCTTCAATAAATTAATTTCTACTTGCTCGTTTTTTTTTTAATAGTTAACCAACGAACTCTTAGTGCACTCTAGGCAGAATGTATAACTTATATGAAAAGTTTTCTCTTTCACACATTCTTAGTTCTTATTTATCCTATTATAAGGCAAACTTTGCACTCGGTTACTTTGCACCTTGTTAGTAGGAAACTTTGAAAGCTTAACGTGAAATAAGCTTACCGCTATTTTAATTAAATCAAAATCAATTTCGATCGATAAGAAGTTTGTCGTTGTGTTAATAATATTTATTTAAGCAAAACTCAACTTAACATATAACTTATTGTACGTGGTATAGTGAAGCGGGGGCTTTAGTTGGCTCGAGCGTTGTTATACCGCGGCCTCGCTGAATACCGAAATCGTGAAGTAGAGGCATCTGTGCTTCTGCGTTTCGTTCGGCGAGTAAGGTAAACGGAGGGCCACTCCCCCTCCCTATTCCGCTCCTTATCCTAACTCCTATCTCCCAAATACCCTAAAGGGCTGGCAAAGCACCTGTAACTCCGCTGGTGTTGCAGATGTATGTGGGCGATGGTAATCACATACCATCACGTGAACCTATTCCTCGTTTGCCGCCTGCCTCGGCTTCGGCTGGTATTCAAAGGCGTGACTCGGGGCTCAGCAGTGCGCTAATCGCCAAGCCGACGCGACAATCAAAAAAATATTACACTGCCACGGGTTGACAAATATTTATCATTATTTAACTTAATCGACAACATTTATTCACAGACAGCCGTGAAGTCTCCTTCCCTTTCGCATCGAAGTAGGCTATTCAATAGTCCGTACCGAACGGAAATTAAATACCCCCGCTTCTATAACTCAGCCTATAACCCTTGTAACCGTATAAAAGTGATTGCATACATAAAGTTGAGGTGGACATGTATTATGAAGTTCACTATGAAAGCACATCTGAGGTGAGGCTTTTTCAAATTACTGAACTAGCGCCCCGCCCCGGCTTCCCACGGGTGGACATTTATTTTTTAAACGTTTTGGGATAAACTTAGTGTAAAAGTATCTCTATGCAGAGCATAAGTAGTCGAATTATAAGTTATCGGAACCTTTATATTACTCCTTATCCAAATAAATCCTTTTGTATTCAAGACGGTTTCAATATCTGTAGACTACTTTTTGAATTATTTAAGTTTTAGTAGGTATAGATAATGTTTATTATGTATATTATGTAGGATAATGTAGCATTCTAATGGTGAATGAATTTTTGAAATCGATCCGGTTGTTTTTGAGTTTATTCGTTACAAACATAAAAAAACTATATTCCTCTTTACAATACTAGTGTAGATGAAGGTTGCAACCTTACCTTACCGGTCTGTAAAAAGTCCACAGCACAGTCCCATAAGAAGGATTTGCCATAATTGCTCTGCTCGTGAACACCTTGCACCTGAGACGCCGCGACCAGTCAACGTTCTGCTTAATATTTTTTTTTTGGTAATTTTTGAGATGTTTATCCTGCCACCAGTCGGTAGTCATTTAGTTCTTCAAGTGGTATCGGTGTAAAAATCTGCCACCGCCCATCTCCCCGTGGGTGTCGTGAGAGGAGAATTATAACGACCTATTGCATATATCGACTCCTTGAAGATAAACTTCTTCGGGGGCAATGATTAGTCGGGAAATATCAAGAGCTAATTTGAGTGCAACGCGAAGGTTGTATCGTCGTCGGTTGCTTACGAGTGTTATCAAGCATTTTGATATGTTATAGGTTCATAGTCGTTGTTATTGAGCCTCTTTATATTATAGAATAGTTATTAAGGTAGATTACATTGTGATCAAGTGTCACTGACGCAGAATAAGAAATGCAAAGAAACAAAAACAAAAAGCAAGTTGGAATGTCGACGAAAAATATGATAAAATATTTATAGTATAAAAAAGTCCAGGGAAGCTCCTGCCTGCTACTCTTTTACCCTGCTCTATCAAGATAATAACTCTTCAGAGGCACAGTGTGGTATCGGTGAGAGTTTTTTTTATTTTTTATGGCAAAGGGGTCAAACGAGCAAGCGGCTCACCTGATGGTAAGTGATTACCGTCGCCTACGTACATCTGGAACACCAGAGGTGCTGCAGGTGCGTTGCCGGCCTTTAAGGCTACTTGGGAGATGGGAGGGACGATGAGGAGGGGGATGGGGAGCAAGAGTGGGCCTCCGGTTACCTCAATCACCGAACGAAACGCAGAAGCATCTATGTCTCTACTTCACGTTGGTATTCTGCGAGGCCGTGGTACCAACCCGGTCGAGCCGGCCCATTTGAGCAGCATTATAAGCCGTCGCTTGGCTCTACCACGTAAAAAAAAAACAGATTATGCCACCCTCTTTCTCCCGTGGGTATCGTAAGAGGTGACTAAGCCTGGAAAGTCGCTATGACTAACGACAGATGGCGGGTAAACCAGCGGCCTGTAACTACTGCCGGACAAAGACCTCCAAATATCTGAAAGGGTGTAGAAAAGGCCGCCGCTCTGCTCAGCTCGGGTTGGCTGGCTTCACATATCCTCGGAATAATTTTTTTTTTGATAGGATGTTATCCGTCACCGCACGTGCTCGACGCGGTTAATACAGCACTTAAAATTGCTATTAACAATTTTAGTGGTGCCGGCGCCGGGCGTCGAACCCTGACCACTAGGCTCCCACGGCTCTCGATACCTACCGGGACAGATATAAGCGGACCGATGACGCAGCAGCAGCAGCATCTAGGGTGCGAGTTACTGTGACTATTTACAGGCTGTAAGAGGGACTAGAAAACGTGGCGTTTCGATTCTAATGTTTCCACTGATAATAGGCTAATCCCCAACAGTGAGATATTCAAATAAAACGCACAAGAAATAACTTCACAAATCATTTGTTAGAGCATTTATAGAACTTATTGACACATAAAAAATCAAACGCTATCTCAAAGTACAGAACTTTGTGTTATCACGTGTCCTTTGCCAACTGACGTTCTGAGGAAATAACTTTTATTTGTACAACAACGATTTTTTGTCAAGCGCTGTTTCTAACATTTTTACTGTGGAACGATAGTAAACGTTATCAGCTCTGTTTTCAATATATAATCTCTTGTAATCGTGCACGGGCGCTATGCACATTTATTTCATAATTATCTCCTCCGGATGCTAACGGAAGTTGTCTAACAAAAAAAAAAGTTATTTTTTTGAAATGGGCAAGCCATACCTACTTTTGTTACAAATAAATTAAGTCTGTGCTGCAGTACTCATTAATAGTGAAGATCCGCAAGTCCATCCCTCACTCCGAGGAAACATGGCCGGCGGCGTACGCGCTCATCTAAAAGCATAACGTTGCTCTATCTTACACAGGGCAAACTAAAAGACTTCTCTGGAGATTTGTCAAGTGCAATCTCCCTCTACAAGATGCGGGAGTGTACAAGCTTGATTGTGAATGTGGTCTCTCTTACATAGGGCGAACTAAAACATCTGTAAGGACCCGCGTGAAAGAACACATGGCTGACGTGAAACACCGACGCTCTGGGAAGTCTGCAGTCTGTGATCCTATCCTTGATCGCCTCAACCATTACATCAGATTTGATAGACCACAAATCCTCGCAAAAGAACACCGATTCCCGCCAAGGATTATTCGCGAGACTATTGAAATCAAAAAACATACTAATTTCAACAGAGAAGATTTCCAGTTATAAACAAAATTAAGATACAATACCACTGCACGAACTTAAGACACCGTGAGCACATTCTGCGTCGATCAGACCAAAAATTAATAAATAAAATCAGAAGGTAGCCTGAGTTAACTATGACATCTGGAAGTCTAACACCTCAATCCCCCCGTGACCACGGCTGCTGTAAAGCAATCGAAACGTAAAGAATTTAAAAACAAAATTAAACGCGATAAAATCCGTAAATAATCGTTTCATTTCAAATGTGTAGTGTTCGCATAAATACAAGAAGTCTTTAGTTGAAAGAATGTTATGTGATAAGAGAATGGAAAACGTACTAGGAAAAAAGTGGAGTGTGAGTGTGTATGGAGGAAGAGGAAACGACGACCCACGTCCTGTTGCAATGTCCGACTGTCGTGGAATACAGGGCCATACTCCTCGGCTCGCCGTGGTCTCTGCCCGAGGTCACCGGTAACTTAAAGGGTTTACTGAGTTTCCTTGAGGAGCTCGGTTTGCTCGAATAGTTAATGTTTCTGCCCACACTCAAAATACGCGCACAGTCGTGGAGTTGCGGATACCAGCCCGTCATAACATAACATAACATACCACAACATGACATAACATAAGAATGGAAAATGTACTAGGAAAATAATGGAGTAATTTTCATGCTAAGAAACTTTTTGTAGATAGTTTTTGGTACTGTATCATGTCGGAGATGAAAAACTATGACAAATCGTGGTATATATTATATATTAAACGTGGTAGAGTCAAGCGGCGGCTTTAGCTGCTGCTCGAATGGGCCGGCTCGACCGGGGTTGTACCACAGCCTCGCAGAATACCGGCGTGAAGTAGACCATCTTTAGCTTATATTTTTTTGTTTACGTTTGACAAGTGAATTTTATATTTCTTATGTTGATGAATAAGTTATAGGATTTGACTTCAAAACAATAACCTTCTCAAAATGTAAGGCACAAAATTTTACCAGTTTCTTTTTAATTTACGTTTTATTTGCTTATAAATTTTAGTAAAAGTGATCATAAAATGATGTGCTCTAATAAAAATAAATACATATACTCGTATCTTTCAAAGCATTATTCCACTAATATCTCCGAGTGTCGGTCCATAAAATGACGCTGGGGCAAATTTAATAAATGCTCATCTTTACGAGAAGCGTTTAAACATGGCCATTTTATGTGTGCAGAACGTTACCCTCTCACTTTATAGCCTAATATAACCCTCGGGTAAGTATAACTGGGAGGCATAGGGTTTGATTCTACTCATAGTGTTGTTAATAACCTATTGTAAGTCTATAGTAATGTATAAAGTTCCCTGGTTGTGTTTGTGCGGATTTAACTTTTTTTATTGTTTTAGAATTAATATTGGGTATTGATTTCATTCTTTATATTACAAATGTGAAAGTTTATTCGTTTTCCGTATAAAGATCAAGCTTAAAGAACTATGGATTTTATCAAAATCTGACCGAGTATGTCTCTGTAAGATTTCATTGATATGCCATGGAATGTACTCGACGACAACTTTGGACATATTATTCACAATTGGTATTGGTGTGACATGGACGTCTAAACATGATCTTCGTCTTTTTCATGTTCATATTAAGGCCAACCTGTTGGGGGACACTGTTGTGGTCATTGAGCATAGTATATCTTCTCGTGGAGTATAGGAGTATATCTTAAAGCCTCAAGCCAAACCTGTACGACCAATGCGTGATGTCTTACGAAATCGAGACATTGTCTTTCACTGCACGTTTTATTAGAAAGCTCGTAGTTGCGTATGATAATATAATAATAATAATATTTGTTTATTTTCTCCTTACAAAAACAGACTATACATTATTATCTAATAAAAAACTAATATACATTTTTTTTTTATGAAAAAATAGGCTTGCGTTTGACCTCAATCTTCCCCGATGGAAAGCGAAGAAGAGGCCTAGGATGGTACACGCTTGCCTAGATGTCTGTTCACTCTGGCCTTGAAGACATCCAGGTTATAGGTTTCCGGAAAAACTGACCTCGGCAGAGAGTTCCACTCCTTAGCCGTATATATATATATACATTTAGATATCGGTGTGTTCATAGTCTAGGATGTGTGAGGAGCCGGTGTCTGAGATAGGCATAAAAAGCCTGTATTACAGATCACCAGGTCCCCACCCCACGACAAAAACAAGAGCATTATTTAGCATTGTATGATAGAGTCCGCAATGATGATAATCATCTAGATGGAAAAGCAGCAGCAGTAGAACGAGTCACCACAGGACGGAGTAGACCAGAGTAGACCAGAGTAGACCAGAGTAGACCACAGTGTTCCAGGAAGTCGATGCATGTAGGTGACTCAGGATCGTGCAGTTCGGAAATCGTGGGAGGAGACCTGTGTTCAGCAGAGGACTTGTGACATGCTGAAATGATGATGATGGCGGAAAGTAAAGATGAAGAGGTGAATCGACTTTAACTTTAACTTTTATACATGATAGAGCTTTTGCTTCTGCTCGACAGTAGTACCACAGACTTGCATACCTCAATACCGGCGAGAAGTACAAGTATCTTGTGCTTCTGTATTTCGTGCGGTGGGTATGGTAACCTCAGGCCCTCTCCCCTTACTCTACTCTTCGATGAAACCATACCGTCTTATTCTTCATCAACATCCAACACATGGTTTCGTTTATTGATAACCATATCAGGTATAAAGCTTCTGCAGGCTTTGGTGTCGGCTTTTTATTAGCTACTTATGGATTAAAACATCTCGAAGAAGTTAAACCAAGCTTTGCTTACATTTCGTAGAAGCGGGCATCATAAATAATGAATGTACCACAATAAACAGAACCGGGCTTGATTATATAGACGATTGTATGGCAAATAGCATTAAACAGGTCTATCGTCAAGAACCGAGGCATTAGCATTGCAAAAGGAATTATTTTGTAGAGCCAGAGCGTCTGCCTCGGTCTGTGATGGAAATGCACTCAAAGGAATCTCTATTTATATAAAGGATGTTAATACTGTACATTTTCGTTACATGTCCGTTTTGTAGAGATTATCTTTGTAATGAAATTCATGAATTATGAGTAATACCTTCAGTATATTTACGTACATTATTAAACATAAGTTTTTTAATGTAATAACAAGTCTTTTTTTTTAATTTACCTCTATTTAGAAGTACGATAAGACTACAGTGTATTCTCGTAGTAACGACTGACATATGACGACCCATAACTCTTTACTAGTTATCCTACCTTCAAAGTCGAGGGCTGTAGGTTCAAAATCCCAAAGGGACAAAATGTTTTTATTTATGGTTATGTCGTAAATCGTGCAACCGGCTCACCTGATGGTAAGTGATTACCTTCGCCCGCGTTCATCTGCGACACCAGAGGACTGAAGCTAAGTACGTTACCGGCCTTAGGATATTTGGGAGATGGCAGCATCCGGCAATATCACCAGACAAAGTCCTAACACTATTTAATTTTTTTTAAACTCTTTGAAACAGATTAGGAGTAATATACTCAATCATGCATGTTCATATTATAACCCTTTTCATAAAGTATTTGTTTAATATTTTTTTTAAACTCTTTGAAACAGATTAGGAGTAATATACTCAATCATGCATGTTCATATTATAATAACCCTTTTTATAAAGTATTTGTTTAATATTTTTTTTAAACATATAGGAAGACTTCGCGCAATTACTGACATTTTGTTGTACAAACGTATATGATACATGGCCCCATGAACGAGTTACTGACTGTATGGAGTCTAGTAACACATTCGATATCATTACAATCTTGCGTCTATTCCTAAACATATAATACACTGATCTTATTAAATAATATGTAGAGATATAAGATAAAGAATATGAATTATTGCGAAATGGATGTTCATATTACGAGTATTATCTATATACGATATATTTTTCTTATTAGTATCCAGTTAACAAGAAACAGGGAACCCTAGTTTGGGACTGGATGACGTATGTAATTGTAAATTATATTATTACTCCTATTACTTACTAATATGATTCAGCAGGAATAATTATAAATCAAATTTCTATTAAAATACCATTTTGTTTAAAATTAATGTATATGTTTTAAACGCATTTAAAAGAATTGAAAGATATATTATTTTATTTTACATTTCATTAGTCTTATAAAAATTAAACTAATTCTCGTTTGACTGTCGCATATCATTGGCAATGTTCTCCAGCAATGAAGTCCTGGCGATTGATGATCTTGCGTCATCAAATATAATCTTTGACGCATTGAACACCTACTACGTAATGGCCACATCGCGACTTTATGGCTGAGCAATGATTGATGTATTTTTACGATTGGATACGACCTATATATACGTAAAATATTCAGCAAGTAGACAGATGTGTGATTACTTCAAACTGTCACTGCTACTTACTTCATTGCCGTTTTCGTCTGTAAATGAAAACAAATAAATAAAAAGACTTCGACAAAATATCTTCGATTAAATTTACGGATACAATTAATAATAATTATATGCAAATTACTACATTACGTATGCGTGGATTTCACGCATACGTAGTCGCGAGAAACAGTTAGTTCTTAGTTGAAAGCTAGTTTACTGCAAAGCTGCGGCGTTGCAGGTCGCAGGTTAGATTCCCGCACGTAACGCGGGTAAACTTTTCAAACGTGGTAGAGCCAAGCGGCGGCTTTTGCTGGTGATTGACACCACGGTCTCGCAGAATACCTACGTGAAGTAGAGGCATCTTGTGCTTCGGCGTTTCGTTCGGTGAGTGAGGTAACCGGAGGCCCGCTCGCCCTCCACATCCCCCTGCTCATCCTCCCTCCCATCACCCAATTACCCCTAAAGAACGGCAACGCACCTGTAGCACCACTGTTGTTGCAGATGTACGTGGGGGACGGTAATCACTTACCATCAGGTGAACCGCTTATTACCTAAACGTAATTGTGAAGTAAATCATTGGAACCTTTATGACATAGGAGAAGAATCCTAGAGTGGTGTCGTCTATATCAAAAGTTATAAATAAATAAATAATTATCCTACTAATATCACAGAGAGTCGGCCATTAAAGTGCGCAGAGCTAAATTTAATAAAAGCTCGCTTTTACGAGGTGCGTTCAAAAGCCGCGTCACTTTACGAGTGTGTGGAAGTTGAACCACTGCTTTTATTGCTCAGTATAAGCAAGTATTGCGAGCAGAAAGCCTGTTCAAAATTATGTAAAACAATTATTTTCTATAGACTGAATATACTAAGAGCTGGGCGTTGAAAGAAAATATCGCGAGAAACAAAATCTATTAGAAACAATAAAATTTTTTTTAAAAGGGACAAATCCCCTATCTCCCCGCAGATGGTACACGAGGCGTCTTATTGAAAATCTACAAGGTCTGGTAAATGTAACTGATCTCTGTTTGACGAGGCTGGTCGAAGCCCGGTTACGACGAGTTGTGCCAAATATAAATACAATGTTTCTGACCATCCTCATCGTTGACATGTAGATATATTTAAAGTACCTTCCCCTTAACTGAGCAAAATATCCCACTGCTTAAGATTTCTATGCTATTTATTATAAATCTGCAACAATCACCATTAAACCGCATCGGGAGAAGATATTAAAAATATAACGCATAATAAAGTAAAGTATACGTAATGTTTGAATGTCGCATGATGAACAGTTTAAGCAAGTTGTTGCATCCTTATGTAATTTCATGCAAATCCACGTGTTGTGTATGATAAACGTTTTAATGGTATTTATTTATTTATTCTGAACTGTTGACCACGTACACGTCTGTAAAGAAAGACATCGTGACGAAACATATAAAACAAATTTCGATGACTTTTGAAACAACGTCACCGAATTCATAACCCTCAGTCTTTGCTCGCAATTGGAAATGTATAGCCTATATAGAGCCAACAGCCTAATGGTTCAGGGCGCGGACTACGAAACATGACGCCGTGTATCCGGACCCGCCCCATTCGACTATTGTCTTGAACCACTCCTGTCCAGACACAAGCTGGAATGCTTAGTTGAAGTGGTTAACAGGAATATTAGTAATGTTACTTAAAAAAATAGCTTTTATATTCCCGACGCTTCGATTGCTTTATAGCCATGGTGGTCACGGGGGACCGAGGTGTTAGACCCAGATATCATAGTTATAGTAGTCCAGATGTCATAGTTAACTCGGGCTACCTTCAGCTGTTATTTATTAATTATTTTGGTCCGATCTACGCAGAATGCGCTCACAGTATCTTGTTAAAAATATTTTCATTTCAAATGTGTAGTGTTCGATTAAATATAAGAAATCATTATGTTAGACGAAGCTGTAAAAATTATTTGAAATAGGTGAAACTTTGAAAACAAACAACACTACTAGAATGCTTCCCCGAAAACCAGGTCAGCCGTATTTAATGCATAAAAGGGGGTCACCACCAGTCCATTGTAATAATTTTATATGCTTTAAGCGGATATTTGCTTCAGTTTCTAGCCTTTCGCCGTACCTGTTGCAAAGAAAGTCTATAATACGATATGCGATTTAATAGTGAAACGGAATTTACTTGATGATTAGGCAGTCTACTTCCGATAATGATTTTATACGGAATCGGCTTTTGCAGCAAACTAAGGTGAGAAAGGATGATATTACAATGGAACAAGGAAGAAACTAAACTATATAACTAACAAGCATGCGTAGTATCTACATACACACACACATACAAACACACAAACACAAACGAGCCGTTCGAGAAGTTGTGCGACTTTTGTTTTATCCTTTTCCGAAATTAAAAAGCGGACCATTTACGCAGGAATATTCGAAATAGGCGTGATCGCTTTTGTCCCTCGTCCTGCCATTGTTCAGAATCGTCCGTCGTCGAGACTGAACAGTATACAGAGTCAACTATGCAGTTGGTTTGTACGGCCCTAATATTTTTGTGTAATGTTAGTGTTTTGTTTATTGTCTTGCGCTGGCGGAGGAAGAACCCATCCCCCTCCCATGCCCCTCCCCCCCACCCGTCCGCCACACACGACTGCTATAAGTGGCGACTAATGATAATACCGGACCTTCCTTCTGCAGTAGCAAATACTAAGCAAGTGGTTTAGTCAAGGATCAGCATACTTAACTAGCCATTACTCTCGACTTCGTTCGCAAAGAGTCCATTTTTTTCTTAATGTATTCTAAAATGTATTCTTTCTTATTTAAAAATCGAAACAAATAACTTTTTTTTAATTATTTATACTTGCGTTTGTTTTCATTTGATTAATAATACCCTGACGATTCCCTAAAACGAAACCGGTCGGTTACATATATAAACAAGGGATAATAATAATTGTCAAAAATATTTTTTTTAAAAAAAAGCTTTATTAAACTATATTCAGAAATATAGGATTTCCATTCATCCTTCTAACTTTAGGGATATCTACCTACCACAAGAGATTTCGTTAATTACGCTTTTATGTACAGAATGATTAAAATTTAATGAAAACTTGATTAGTAACAGTGCTCTTATTTATTTGAAAATATACAAGATTTATACAAATATGTTCAATAGAAATAAATGTTAAGTGAAGTAGCGGGTTGGCAGGCTTCATATATCACAGACACGCAGGTATCCACGCGATGTTTCCCTTCACCGCCGAGCACGTGGTAAATACAGCATTTAAAATTGCTAATAAAAAATTGTAAAAAGTGCCGGCTATCGGGGATCGTAGCCAAGTAAATCAATCGGGCTCTATGATATTAAAATGCGCGCCCCCACCACTAGCCTCGTGAAGTATCTGTTCGTAAATAAACGTATCGTTAACTGTCCGTCTGTTGTAGTTATAACCAATAATAAAATATAAATCGCATTGGGCCCTGAATGCGTCGCATCGGTGTACATATCTACCGAGAAATAATTGTCTGTACAGTCATTCAACCGATTGGTAATTGGTATCGGGAATTTCATTGATCTCCGAATACTGTTTTCAACATGCTCTTTATTTAATGTGGAAATAAAAAAATACGTTATCAACATATATATATATATATATATAATTAGAAGCTATACCACATTAGAAGTTAGATTCTAACTAATAGATCTAATTCCCCTCAATTTAGAATCTAACTTCTAATGTGGTAGAGCCAAGTAGAGCCACTACTTCCGCTGCTATTAACAAGGGACCGGCTCGACAGGGTTCCTATCCCTCGTATCCCCCAAATATCCTGCAATGCAAAGTCCGGCAACGCACCTGCAGCACCTCTGGTGTTGAGTTGTACGTTGGCAACGGTAATCACTTACCATCAGGCGAGCCGCTAGCAAGTTTCTCCGCTTATCCAATAAAAAAAATCTAAAACTAAGTTTAAAGTATAAGTAAACTAACAGCCTGTAAGTGCCCACTTCTGGGCAAAGGCCTCCATTTCAAATACTAATATCAGAGAGGGTTTAAGAGCCGGGAAGGGCCCGCCATGCTGCTCCAGTGCGGGTTGGCGACCTTCACATATCCTCGAAATAATATTTTTATTATTTCTCTGACATGCAGGTTTCCTCACGATCTTTTCCTTCACCGTTGAATATGTGATAAATACAGCACTTAAAATTGTTAATGAATAATTTAGTGGTGCCGGCACCGGGGATCGAAGCCAGGTCACTCGCGCTCTATGACACTAAAGTGAGCGCCCTGTACCACTAGGCTACCACTGCTCTAAGCTATGTTTAAGATGGAGTATCTGCTACTGTAAGTGTTTTCTTAGAGAACAGATTCTCTACACACAATAACGCGATCAAAGAGATACCTAACAATCAATCTAATCACCGTCTGCTTGAACTAAGCCTTAGTTAACTTAAATTAGGCATCAGCTTCACGAACTGCGTTTGTTCTGAAAGATCTTCTGTCTATATTCAGAAGCTTCGGCGGAGTACCTTTGAATCCCAGTCTAGTTCAATATTTTAGCAACACAGCAGATCATTAGTTTTCCGGTTGTCCCGTGTCGCTTCCAACGTCACTGATCCTGCACAGGACACTCCCGTCTATTTCCGGATCCTAAACGGTTACATCGAGAAATTAAAGACGTGTGAGCAACTCTTCGTTTTGTGACTGTATGTGAACATTTTGTCCAGAATTGACACAAATTCATTCGGGCGTAATATGAATTCTTAGTACAATCTGAACATAGAATTTTCGACGCACCAAAGCGTACCGAAGCTCGACAACGAAAATGAATGGTGACAGCACTAGGAGTAAAACGAGACGGACCTGTCTGAATTTTAATTAAGTTTCGTCTGCGGATATCTGGAAATCGAATAAAGCGCCCCTATTAAAGCGATTTAAATGCCGGCTCCTTGATAAAACTCTGTAAAGCTATTGTTGATTATATATTTACTCTGTCTAATATGCCGACAGGGTAATTTAGAAATTATAATCCTGTATGTAGATATGAAAAAAGGTTCTCGAGTGGCGGCCGCGTACAGGCAAACGCAGTGTGGGACGACCCCCCACAAGATGGAGCGACGACCTGCGCAGTGTTGCGGGAAGTCGATGGATGCAGGTGGCTCAGGATCGAGATTTGTGGCAATCTTTGGGGGAGGCCTATGGTCAGCAGTGGACTTGTAGTAGGCTGAAATGATGATGATGTAGGTATGTATCAGGGTCTCAAATATCTGAGAGGGTTCTGGAGCCGGGAAGGGCTCGCCAGTTTGGAACAGCTCCAGTGCGAGTTGCAAATACTTCACTTAAAATTAACAAATTTTTGTGGCGCCGGCACCGGGGATCGGAACCGGACCACAAGCCCTCTTCGAAACTAAAGCGAGCGCCCCGACCTCTGGGCTACCACAGCTCTGTATCAATGTAACGGTATATATTCACGCCTTGTTCCCAACGGGGTAGGCAGAGACTATCTTCTTCCACTTGCTACGGTCCTGACATACATCTTTCGCTTCTTCCACTTTCACCAATCTTCGAATGCATGCTTGTTGGTTAAGAGTACTCTTGACCTGGCCTTTTTTCAGAATGTCTCCGATTTGATCGTGAAATGTTCGCCTAGGTCTTCCTCTCTCGACTTTACCATTTACACTCGCCTCATATATTTGTTTGTAATGTAACGGAATCTATGAAATACATTTTTAACCACTTCCAGGCGTTTTAACATTCTGAAATTTTGCACATGTATTAAAAACCGATGATAATACAATAATATACCGTGGTACCGTTGAGCTGGATGGAGCTGGGAATTGAGTAATGGAACCCTTGATTGGCAACTAGTGAACCCTAAGAGTCTGGACCCATTCGATTTTCCTTAGCGAGTCGCATTCATTTCACCAGACAAAAAGGGGAATAGAACTGTAAATTTCAAACTTGTTTTATTGTTTCACAGGGACACCAGTCTGCAGCCAACTGATCTTCCTCATGGAGCCACCCCCACGGCTATCGTTCTCCAACAGCAGCGGCGCCAGAGTATCGTGCGCTGCACATGGTACACCAGCACCCACCATAACCTGGCTTACAGAGGACGGTGTACCAGTCACAGACGTTCCTGGACTAAGGTAAAAAGACATTTTGTTTATTGAAAAAAATTTTCTGTTTCACAATATGTAATGCATAATATTTATTCATTTTGTATGCCCATTTTGTAAGCTAATATAAAGTTACTGGTCTTAGATAAAGTGTTTGAACTTAATATATTTACTCGATTAAAGCTAAAGTAATTTACCCTGCATCCATCGACTTCCCATAACACTGCGGAGGTCGTCACTCCATCTTGTGGGGGGTCGTCCTACACTGCGTTTGCCTGTACGTCGCTGCCACCCGAGAACCTTTTTTCCCTAACGGTATTCAGTTCTGCGAGCTATGTGGCCGGCCCATTGCCTTAGTTCTGCTGCGGATATCATTGTTGCAGACTCTATCACGTAGAGAAACACTGAGCATAGCCCTGTCCATAGCGCGCTCAGCAACTTTGAGCTTCCTCATACGGCCTGCAGTGAAGGACCAAGTCTCAGTTCCGTATGTCATCACTGGCAACACGCACTGGTTGTATACTTTGCTCTTGAGGCTTTGGGGTATACTAAAATTTAATCTGGTATTCTTCGAGATGCTATTTGCTTTTTTTGCCATTGCTATTTTTAACGTTTCTTACGTCACCCACGGGAAGAAAGAGCGTGTCGGATTCTGACGCTGATACCACACTGCACGGCAGCACCGGTATTAAAGCAACGTTATTTACGCTTCTCTGCTTCTGAAAGCTCAAATGTAGAGGGGAGGGCTCAACCCAGCAGTGGGACATTTACGAACTTATTTTCAAGAAGATTTTTACTTACTCTTTAATTTGATTGATACTTAACTAAAGCGAATTTAAGTACATTCGCATTTATGAAAGAGAATACTGAATGCGTTAAGACTTAAAGCTAAATTGTTTGAGAGACTAACTTCGAAATATGACTTGAAGACAGGTTCGAGTCCACGATTCCACGATAGTCGCGAATACATAGGCTTTTAGGCTTAGTTTTAGTGGTTATTATTGATACACGAATATTAGTAAAGTTACAGAGCTTTTTTTATTTTTTTTTTAATTGTCGGTAAACAAATCGATTTGATATTCATTACGGGTTTCTGCCCCTTTGATGTATGTCCCGCTGGACGTCACCGGTAAGATTAATGTGAGTTGCGCCCCGCAGGACGATGTTTTCGCTCGTCCTTTATTTTTCTCAGCTCGTGACAGAAGCTAATAAATGAATAAAGTCCTTTTAATATATTATCATCCCTAGCACTAATTGGCTTCCACCAGAAAAGACTTTTTAATGACGTATGTGTGCGTTGAAAAGTTTACAGTGTTATAATTAAACTTAAAGCTTCGTTAAATATTCTTATAATGCCTCGTTTACTTTTAATTTTCGATAAATATTTTTTAAACAAGCAATTAATATTGTTATTCCATTTTAAGTTAATGTCAGTGTTTTTTTTACGTGGTAGACCCAAAGGGCGACTTTTGCTGCTGCTCGAATGGGCCGGCTCGACCGGATGTTACCACGGCCTCGCAGAATACCGGCGTGAAGTAGAGGCACCTTGTGCTTCTGCGTTTCGTTCGATGAGTTTGGTAACCGGAGCCCCACTCCCCGTCCCATTTTCCAAATACCCTTAAAGGCCGGTAACGCACCTGCAGCTTCTCTGGTGTTGTAAATGTACGTGGGCGACGGTAATCACTTACCGTCATATGAAACGCTTGCTCGTTTGTCGCCTTTCCCATAAAAAAAATGTGAATTATTTAGAAAGGATGGAAGGGGGAATATACTATCTCTTTCTCTCTCCCAATACCAACCTCACCGGCACGTATTGCATCATACTAGCTAACAGACGGAGCTCTGGCGACGGAATAATGGCTGAAAATTCATTCGAGCAATGGTGCCGGTTTGTCCACAATTAGCATAAGAAACTACGTTGATGAACACACATACACGTAAAGTAGTAAGTGTGTGTTATAGAGGGAGAAGCGTTCAGTAGAAATGTTGAGAGAGGAGGTCTAAGTCGAAAAGAGCCGACCAGACGCGACGCTGACCGAATAAAACGTTGCGTACTTCCGTTTAAACGCGCCATTGGCGCGTTTTACGTCAAGAGTTTCAAAATGAAACTATTATTTACGGCTTTTATCACGTTTAATGTTGTTTTTATATTAACGACGTTTCGATTGCTTTACAGCAGCCGTGGCCACCGGAGGACTGAGGTATTAGACGTCCTTATGTCACAGTTAACTCAGGCTACCTTTTTTTTATTTATTCATTTTGGTCCGATCTAAGCAGAATGTGCTCACAGTATCTTGAGATCGTGCAGTAGTATGCTTGGTTTAAGTTTTAATTTCACTTGGATCCCAAGCCGGCAGTAGCACCCAGCCGTGTCTTCTATTGAAATTAAGATGTTATTTAATTTCAATAGCCTCGCGATCATCTGATGTAATAGTTGGGGCGATCAAGGATAGGATCACAGTCTGCTGACTTCCTAGAGCGTCGGTGTTTCACGTCAGCTATGTGTTCTTACACGCGGGTCGTTACAGATCTTTTAGTTTGCCCTATGTAAGAGAGACCACATTCACAATCAAGCTTTTGCACAGTTTTTAAATACAAGAAATCATTACGTCATTTGCATTTAAAATTTGTACTTAGTCATATCGTGGACTAGGCCACGCTATATTTCAAATTGAATTGAATTCCCAAAGTCGTTTACTATGTGAAGGTCTGAGTGAGTTATTAATTACCCCCAAGCGTTGTTAATCCACGCGGATCAGTGGGTCCCTTCCAGTTAACTCTTCACAGACACGGGTTCAACTGTAAGCATCCATTGTTTAGATACAATGACTTTGGTCTTATATTGTTTTCATTTTTAATCGAATACCACTTTTGTAGTTCTATATGTCTCGTACAGGACCAGTGCTACCTTTAATGATAACTTTCTTAGTACTAATGAACATATTAACATATGTATTAATGTGTTTGTATGTATGAATAAATCTGTGTTGGTATTTCTGTATATATTATACATATATATGTAGTATGTATTTGTATACCTATGTGTAAGTGTAGATATGTATGCTTATACATTTATATATGTTTTAATTATGTAGTATATTTCTCAATTAGCCTTTTCATATTTATATTATTTTAAATTAGATTCACCTATCACCACATTTCTTCACGCCCTGAGTTGACTGTTAGAGAATGCCAAAAGGCATTAAGTCCGCCTTATGTAATCCTTTTGGTGTAGACAATAAAGTATAAATAAAACATAAAGGTATGGAAATATTGAGAATAAAAAATACGAAAGAAATAAAATAGATCATACTTTAACAATTTAAATAGCCTAATAATCCAAACGTAACGCAATCACCACTCACTATAAATAATAGTTTACTGACCTCAGCAAAATTGTCAACCTCGCAGGATCTCTTTGTCGGCGCGTCGGCGACTTCAAACGCTAGCAGTACGCCGACGCGGATGTACAAAGATCCTGTCTTAGACCTGCGTGTCTTTGTCCGTTGTTTACTTTTAGCGCAAAGATATCTTCAGTCAAAATTACAATAACTGTTTAATTTTAATTCGTATTGTTCGAGATAGTTCTCCAGCCATCTGTCGGTAGATATTATGATTTTCATGGTTCCTATCTTAATCCTCTCTTACCACACCCGCGGGAAGAAAGGGGTCATCCGGTTCTTACGCCAACACCACAAGTTTGTATTTATTTACTCTTAAATAATCACTCCAATTCTACATTATGTTTGACCGAATTTTATTAGCTATATTTAAGATTTTCCACCGGTTTCACGGGTTCGCTACAATATCAACATCATCATCATCGTCATTTCAGCCTATCACAAGTCCACTGCTGAACATAGGCCTTCCCCAAAGATTGCCACGAAGCTCGGCCCTGTGCCACCTGCATCCATCGACTCCCGCAACACTAAGCAGGTCGTCACTCCATCTTGTGGGGGGTCGTCCTACACTGCGTTTGTCTGTACGTGGCTGCCACTCGAGAACCTTTTTTCCCCGACGCTGCAATATGATCAGAGTTAATGCAAACTTTAGGCAATATTAGTTCACAAACAAAGGCAAAGTTTGAAATCAATGTTATGTACTTGTTCGTGAACGCGAGTGTTAGGAATAATTAGTGACTCGTTAATATACCCCGATCACCGGGACCCTTCCAGTTACCCGCACGCAGACACGGGTCGGATTAACACCGCTGTTGAATTTAAATGCTAATGGGTATTGACGCAGGTTAAAAATTTCGCTTGTGCTCTTTTTGACTGCTTCAATTTTTTTTTTATTAAAGAATACTAGCAATGCTATTGAACTAACATTACTAATATTTCTGTTAACGTGTGGTTCACGTGTGGTTCACGACAATAGTCGAATGGTGGGCTCGCACCTGCGACGTCATGTTTCGCAGTCCGCTCCCTAACCCATTAGGCTATTGGCGCTTTTTGTTACTGCTATATATAAGATACAGAAATTAATGTTCAGGAATTTTATCAATTGTGTTCAAAACATATGGGGAATCCGAGAAACTTAGTTTGTATAAACAGTGTGTTAAGCTCGGATTTAGTCAGCGGGATGCGCTCGTTTCTCCGCTACATATGCCTTCATCATCATCATCATCATCATTTCAGCCTATCAGAAGTCCACTGGTGAACATAGACCTCCCCCAAACATTGCCACGAAGCTCGGTCCTGAGCCACCTGCATCCATCGACTTCCCGCAACATTGCACAGGTCGTCACTCCATCTTGTGGGGGGTCGTCCTACACTGCGTTTGCCCGTACGCGACTGCCACTCGAGAACCTTTCTTCCCCAGCGGTTGTCAGTTCTGCGAGCTATGCCTTACGACATTGATATCCGCGAAACTAGGCCGATCAGAATGCTTAAGTAGCTGTAAGCTATCCATGTAGCTCCTAGAAGTGATTGTCTTCGGAAAACTATAGTAGTAGGATAACGAACGATGGTCACTAAAACCACGACATGTTCACCACGCGTCATGTTGTTCTAAATCTATGGTGAAAATTCGGTTGAAAAAACTAGTCCACTAACTTCCCTTGGGCAAACGTACAAGCGGACGTACATCTACAACACCAGGGGCGCTACAGGTGGGTTGTGGTACCTTTAAGGAAATTTGGGGGATAGGAGATGAGAGCTAAGTTGAGTAGTGGGACGGGGATGGAGAGTGAGCCTCCATACTACCCCGATCGAGTCGGCCCATTCGAGCAGCATCTAAAGCCATTGCATGGCTCTACCACGTAGATCGAGTGACAACCTTCCACAGGCAATTGTAGTGTAGGAAGCCGGAATACGAAGAAAATGTTGCAGGAAGTTTCATCGACTTCGTAGTTGGCTTAGGACCGGGGTTTTTTGGATTTAGGCAGCATTAGGTAGGTATTTAACAGTGCATTTATAACATGTAGTAATAATGATGATGAAGATATATCCTCAATTTGTAACCGAAATACAATAATATCTATTCATTTTACAAATTACACACTAGGAAGTTTTACACATTCTCGAATAAAAATCTAAGTATCACTTTATTACCATCAAAAATGAATCACGAGTGTTTCGAAAAATACGCGGCAGGGGTGAACCAAAAATAATGTTTAGATTTAATACATTTTATAGTGTAAGTAAATGTATTAGTGCATGATTGTAATAGAACGAAATGAAAAGGGAAAAGTCCATACAATTAATACAGAGCGTTATAATTTGTACAAATGACATGAATATGAATATAACATTTGGAGATTATTTGTATAATCTACACATTGCCAAAAATTTATACGAATATAAATGAATGAGGACCCAACGCCGGTACTGTTGAACTCACTAATCTATCCGTACAATTCTCTCTTCCGGTTGCCAGCTCACAAGCCTCCAGTTGTATAACTTCCATCCCTTTATTTAGATGCAAATGGTTTTCTAGAGATCGGACCGTTCAAAATTATTCTGAAAACTTTTTTTGTCATATAAGCATTACATAATAATGTGCTCGTTTATTTAAAACTGTTTTCTTAAAACTCCCGGATGAATCGGATCCGGGTTTACAGATCGTAAGGATTTTTTTTATATTTTTTACAAACTTTCTTCCTTTATGCGGATTTCTTCACGATGTTTTGCTTCACCACACAGCACGTGTTCAATGAAGCACTTTAAAATTGCAATTAACCGTTTTTGTGGTACCGGCAACGGCATTCGACTCCCGTTATCTGGCGTATTGCGAAATTAAAGCGGCCCGGGCCACCCTGGCTTCTGTGGATTCCGAGCCCTCAAAGAATTGCAATTTATAATCTTTTGGTTTACAATTCAAATAGCGCGATAGCTGGCATATTTCAAAACTATCTCTACCTACTTATATTACAGCGACTAATGTATTTTAACGCTCGTGTCTGTGGCAACGACCTAATACGGATAGACGACCGCGTCTCCTGTGATATATAATTGATAATTTATATATATGGGAGTAAATTATGGGAGGGCATTACACCGCGGTGCAAGTTAGAAGAAGGGAAATTAATACGAAAATATAACATGGAAATGAATGTTTAAAAACAACATTAAAATGAAAATTATTCAGTGATAAACTGTCACTGACTACATTTGTAGTAACATTATGATGAACAGATTCCTAATATCCTACGACCAGTGTCAATAATTTCAAAACAAGCTATTAACTTAACTTACTGATCTTCTACTTTATTAAATTCTATTAAGTTAAATAAAATTTACCTTAGTTTAAATTTCTGTGCACAAGAACAATCCAAGTTTAAGTTAATAACATGTTTGAGTTAGTGATAACATGTCTTCGAGGCGTAAGAATATCCCACTCAGTTTTCCCCGTGGGAGTCGCGAGACGTGAGTAAGAGATAATCCTTGTAAATCTCTTGGCAAACTTCAGGAGCAAACCCGGCCGCGAGAATGAAAGGTAGAAACCCAATCAGAAATAACTTAAAACATGTTATCGTTACTTTCCGTAATCACGTTAGTCTGTAATTACTTCACTGCAGGACATAGGCCTCTTCCATAAGAAGGATCACCATATTCGGCTAGCGGATTTGCCGATCGCAGCACCAGACACCTCGAACCTTAGACGCTGCTGCACGTCGTCGATCTCCTTAGTTTCGTTCTAGTATTTTTCAAGATTGTCGTGGCGCCATCTGTCGATACGATTATCACTGATGTATTTCGAGGCTTTCCCTTAGTTGCCTCTTACAACACTCGCGGGAAGAATGGGCCTGGTAGATTCCTACACCGATACCGCGTGGACATAACGTTATTTAATTTAAGACCAAAATTTGTTTCCTATTTGTCGCTTTCGCTTATAGCTTTGGGCCGCAATTTACACTGACGTCAAAACCTCTGCACTATGTCCTTGTTAATGTAATAACCGCATCATCCATGCGATTTGATCGCGTCGATGAGATTAATAGACTTTTGTATATATATATCTATGTGTGTGTGTGTATATGTGTGTGTTAGAGGCAAGCGCGACTTGATGCTGTCTTCCAAATATCCTTAAAGATCCGATAACGAACTTGCAGCTGTACTTAGTCGTCGGTGATCCCTTACCATCAGGTGAACCGTTAGCTCGTTTGCCGGCTTTATTTAAAAAAAAAAATTATATACTAATTAACTTTATAAATAAAAAAAATTGTTAGTATCAATGATCAGTGTAACCACTGAATGAATTGACCGATTGAGCTCATAAACACTGAACATAATTGTTTTATCAAGGCGATGGTTTATAGACACGCAAGGAGGACAGACAGGTGGCGCTGTAGTCAAGTTATAAACCAACCCTATGTATATTGTTTCGGTGGTAAAGTAGAAAATTACAATATCTCAATTCAACAGATGCCGCTGTATTCGAATTGTTAGGTGATACAACTAATTGCGCTATCAATCGTAAAGAGCGGGACATCGTGTAGTAAACATAAGAATACGTTAATTAAGTTACAAACATAATTAAGTCCACTGCTGGACCACTATGAAAGCGCCACGCTAACAGAACTCCGCATGCTTTGGAAAATAACACAACGGGTTAATGAGTTTATCGCCGGCCACCTCCCACTAGATGACACACTCCATTACTATGTATGTGCGTGTAGATTCACAAATCATCGTTATGGCAGCGGGTTCTGACCTTTGACCTGCAGTGGTCTATTCACAGGTTGTTATGGTAAGGTAAGGTTATTTTATTGAACTGACTTTAAACAAAATGTTACTCACATAATTTTCGATAAATATTTTTTAAAACAAGCAATTAATATTGTTATTCCATTTAAGTTAATAACATGTTTGCGATTAGTGATAACATATCTTCCGAGGCATGAGATATCCCTTAGTTTCCCCTAGGAATGAGACGCGATGAGATAATCCTTGTAAATCTCTTCGCTTGAAACTTCAGGAACAAACCCCGGCCGCGAATGATGAAGCAATCAGAAATAACTTAAAACATGTTATCGTTACTTTCCGTAATCACGTTAGTCTGTAATTACTTCACTGCAGGACATAGGCCTCTTCCATAAGAAGGATCACCATATTCGGCTAGCGGATTTGCCGATCGCAGCACCAGACACCTCGAACCTTAGACGCTGCTGCACGTCGTCGATCTCCTTAGTTTCGTTCTAGTATTTTTCAAGATTGTCGTGGCGCCATCTGTCGATACGATTATCACTGATGTATTTCGAGGCTTTCCCTTAGTTGCCTCTTACAACACTCGCGGGAAGAATGGGCCTGGTAGATTCCTACACCGATACCGCGTGGACATAACGTTATTTAATTTAAGACCAAAATTTGTTTCCTATTTGTCGCTTTCGCTTATAGCTTTGGGCCGCAATTTACACTGACGTCAAAACCTCTGCACTATGTCCTTGTTAATGTAATAACCGCATCATCCATGCGATTTGATCGCGTCGATGAGATTAATAGACTTTTGTATATATATATCTATGTGTGTGTGTGTGTGTGTGTATATGTGTGTGTTAGAGGCAAGCGCGACTTGATGCTGTCTTCCAAATATCCTTAAAGATCCGATAACGAACTTGCAGCTGTACTTAGTCGTCGGTGATCCCTTACCATCAGGTGAACCGTTAGCTCGTTTGCCGGCTTTATTTAAAAAAAAAAAAAAAAAAAAAAAAAAAATATCATCGAGAAAAGCCGCAGGTAGTCCCGAGTATTAATATAATTAACATTTTGCCCAAAGGTTAAGACTAATTTAAGTTAATTAACGCATATCAAATTAACGACTTTCTTATAATTAAGTTATTATACTTCGTTAACATAGATTGCTGCTAGACAACTTACGATGTTCAGGTGACAAAATGATGGCAGAAAATCCGAATTGGCCTAACCCAAATCCCCGGGACTAATGTGGACTAATAGGTTATGCTTATTTTTTGGGTTGGTTACGTAATTCATGTTTTCAGTATTCTATAAATTTGACATCCGTGATGAACTTAGGCTCCAGATGAAAACCAGCGTCAGGCTCTGAAGCTTGACAATAAGCTGATCTGGAGACCTAGTGGTCGAGCCATAAGACGTTAAGTCTGACTTTACTTTTGAGATATTTTGTACCTTATGCTTTTTTATTATTTTTGATTAACGTTTTCTGTAATTTGTCTCTTTATGCTTTACCAATAAATGTCTTTCTTTGTTTCTTTCTTTCATGAGGAACAGCGTTACGAGCACGAAGGTATGGGCACTGGGCTCACCAACCCGCTAGCCCCGCGTGGTGAGTGCAGACAAGCTTATGTTACCTGACTCTTCCTCATCAGCCTGCAAATAGTCCACCGCAGGAATTAGGTCTCCTCTATTTAAAAAATCATGTATAATTCGAAATGAAACTATTAGTTGCGAATTTTATCGCGTTCAATTTTTGTTTTTATATTTCCGACGTTTTGAGTGTTTTACAGCAGCCGTGGTCACGGGGCGACTGAAGCATTGATAAGAAAAAAATAATGACTAGCTGAAATGTCAGTCATTAAAAAAGCCGAAGGTAGCCCGAGTTGACTATGACATCTAGACTTCTAACACCTCAATCCCCCCGTGACCACGGCTGACCTTTGCGAGGATATTCGCGAGATGTGAGAGAGAATGAGGAGAGGGAGAGACCTCCGGTTACCTCACTAACCGAACTGAACGCAGAAGCACAAGATGCCTCTACTTCACGTTGATATTCTACGAGGTCGTGATACTACCCCGGTCGAGCAGATCCAGTAGCTGAAGCCACTGCTTGACTTTACCACATTACAAAGTGTTAACCAATATACGAGTATGTAATGACCTAGAAGATCTATCTTAAGGCGAAGCTGGACGGCCAACAAAATAAATATTTTGTGGATCCGGTACATGTGTGGAAACCTGTTTTGCAATCCATCATTACGTTTCGTAGAATCACTTGTCCGTGCAAACGCAATACGGATAGATGGTAATGATGAATTGCTGATAGATAAATGTTGTGTAAGCGATGGCTCTACATATAAATACAGAAAGATTTGTTTTTATTGGTGGTTCGGGGTAACAAACGAGCTAACAGCAAGACTTACGGTAAGTGGCTATTGCAGGTAATGGAGGTCAGTAACACACTTCAATCGAAGAAGGTTACAGATGTGGCCCTTTGAGGCCAAAAATATAATCCCTCACATCCAATAACTGGACATCTTTAAGGCCAAAGTGAAGAGATACCTTCTAGGCAAACGAGTACCATCCTAGCCCTCATCGAGCGAGATTGAGGTTAAAAAGTAAGGATTATTTTTTAAAAAAAAAATAAAAAACTATACTGGCGCTATAACTTTCAAACCATTTCTGCCACCAAATAGTAGCACTGCTATTTGGTGGCAGATCTAGTCGGACGACTCTTGGTCGGCGAAGACTTCTATCTAGATTTTTACTCATGGAAAAAACGGCAAACTGGCTGTCCGGCTATGGAATGCTGTACCACAGACAGGTGAGACAGACGCGCTCAATCCTTACCAGTTTTTAAAAATCTAATTAAAGCCCACTGTCTGTTGTTTAATTAAGTCTTCGTTTATTTTTTATTGGCTATGTTTTTTCCTTTGTGCGCAAAAAAAAAACGTATTCTATCTAAGTTTGCACAAATCCTCCAAGAGTTGTTCGGTGGCTCAGTGTCGCTTTTAATCGTAGCATGGGTTATGTTCAGCACTTAGATTGGGATATGAAGAAATCCTTGTTACGGCTGCTTACGATTGTTTTTTCTTATTCAGATAAATAGATAATCGTGACCCCGGTGCCGGCACCATTAAAATTGCGAGTAACAATTTTAAGTGATGTATTTACCACGTGCTCAACAGTGAAGGAAAACATCGTGAGGAAACCTGCATGTCCGAGAAATAATAACTATTATTTCGATTAAGTGAAGCCCGCCAAAACGCACTGGAGCAGCGTGGCGGGTCCTTCCCGGCTCCTAAACCCTCTCTGATTACTTGTATTTGAGAAGGAGTCCTTTGCCCAGCACTGGGCACTTACAGGCTGTTACTCTACTTTTTTTTTATTTCGATAAATCTGTTTTAATTATATCGTACAATGAAAAATCTTTTTCCACAACTATGCTGCCATTTTATATTCTCGCTACAACTTTGCACTGTCCTTTATTTTGTAATTCGTGTCACGAACATCACAGTTTGTCTTCGTTACTGTAATAATCTACGCTGTGTCCGTGCAATGTCACCCCGCCGAGGGTAGGGGATGACGTGACTTAATGGAATATACATAAATTGAAATATCTGTACCGTTTGGATTAGCCTATTAGCTTAGCACAATCATAATCTCTCTTAAATAATACAGACCCGGCTATAATCAGAAGACTCGAGTACCACACTATGTATGATTTCTATCATTGAGCTTGAAGCTCTGGTGAATAGTGGGTTTCAATGACGACATCTATGTCAACAAATGAAAGGGACAGCAGACATTCATTCGGGCAAATACACTTCACAAGATGGCGCTGCGCAGAAATCCAACATCACGCTATGAAAGTTTCTATGGGTCGTTACATATATATAAGATCCGATTTCTAAGTACCTATATTGTATATTATCTTATTTTTTTGATGGTATGTAGACTAAAATAGATGATGAAAAGATAGTTATAAGATAGTTGTTAAAAATACATCACTGTCTTATAGACTAGAATCACATGAGACAATTGGATCCTAGTGGTCAGGGCGCTCGCTTTTGTTTCATAGAGCCCGAATGAATTTTAAGTGCTGTATCTACCACCACCACCTCCTCATCATCCCTCCCATCTCCCCAATACGCTCAAACGCCAGTAACGCACCTGCAGCACCTCTGGTGTTGTATAAATACGCGGGCGACGGTAATCACTTACCGTCAGGCGACCGAATGCACGTTTGTCGCCTTTTCCACAAAAAAAAAATGTGAAGTCCAAAACCCACTTAGATATTTGAGTAGGAGGCCTTTGCCCAGCAGTAGGCACTTAACAGTCAGTTTACTTTTTTTTTTCTCTTAAACCACTACAATATATCTTCCTTCATTTCGTGTATAACAACCTAATTACATCTGCCGCGTGTAAGCCGCCACGTAGGCACATCGTTTGTCTTCGTTACTCCGTCCGTCCCTCCGTAGCGCGTGGCCAATAATAGCAGATGATGGAGAAGGTGCGTCGTTCATACAAAAAGTTTAGCAGCTCCTCTCTATTCGCCAAACGATATGACTTTAAACAAAAATGTTACTCATAATTTTCGTAAATCAATCTTTGTCTATACAAATCTAGGGTGTTGTTATTTTGATGTATAAATGGCTGTAATTTTATATTTGTTATCAATGTCCTTTTAAACACAATTGGGTATACCAACACACATAAGGTGTACATACCTACATAGACAATTAAGCATATACGTATATAAATATCCATGGCTCGGTTACAGACATTTATATTCATCATATACAAATATTAGCCTCTAGCGGGATTTGAACTTGCAACCCTATGCTTCGATGTAATTTTCTGTACGTACGATCCATTGTACGGGTTAGAGTCAAGCGGCGGCTTTTGCTGCCGCTCGAATGGGCCGGCTCGACCGGGATCGTACCACGTCCTCGCGGAATACCGGCGTGAAGTAGAGGCATCGTGTGCTGCTGCGTTTCGTTCGGCGAGTGAGGTAACCGGAGGCTCTCTCTCACCCCTTTCCCCTTCCTCAAATATCTTAAAAGGATGGAAACGCACCTGCAGTTCCTCTGGTCTTACAGATGTACGTCGCTAATTACTTACTATCAGGAGAGTCACTTGCTCGTTTGCCAGCGTTTATTTAAAAAAAAAAAAATTATCATCCAGCCTATGGGACCACGAATACAATATAGAGTCATCAATCAGTGTATTATTTGACGAAAACATTTACGACGGTTAACTTCATTGCACGCATTCACTATTCAACGGAGTGCTACAATAACTATTGGAGAAGAAACAATCGCCGGCACAAGTGAACACTTTGACAATATTCAGCGAAATAATATTCACGCGCCATCAATACCGTCGTCGGAAGCAAGATAAATGCACCCAAACTCCGGGGTATTTTCTTTTCATTATTTGTTCATCGGCTCTCCCTCCGTCACAGATTAATGATGAATTAGGTATTCATTATTCATTGTTATTTGCTGTTCGGTTTCTTTGTGAGTAATGTAATTAGTTCACGGTCTATAATATTTCTCCACTGTCTTTTAATGATACTAGTGGATAAGTGAAGAATTATTTTTTTGATGAAGCATCCAATGAATAACTCTTCGCTTCAGTTTCGACAACAGCTCTAAATATTTTTTTGTTTGGTTTTATCTATCGTAACAAGTTTCGGGATGTTAATGGTAAGACATCGCGAATATTTGTTGCATATTTTAAACACACTCCATAGGAAGCGAAATTTAAAAAATATTGATAACATATTTTTTTTTGTTTTACGTAATTCGAATAAAATTATTTATAAAGGATAGCTTTAACGATTTAGAACATTAACTCCTTTTTTTTAAAGTGGATTAATCCAGGAATAATGCGTAAATGTGGTGATTATTTTTAGACGGGGTAGAGCCAAGCGGCGGCTTTTGTTGCTGCTTGAATGGGTTGGCTCAACCGGATTCGTACCACGGCCTTGCGGAATACCGACTTTAAGTAGAGACATCTTGTGCTTTTGCGTTTCGTTCGGAGAGTGAGGAAATCGGAGGCCCACTCCTCCTCCCACCCACCTCCAGATCCTCCCTCCCATCATTTAAATACCCTTATAGGGCGGCAACGCACCTGCACCACCTCTGGTGTAGCAGATGTACGTGGGCGACGGTAATCACTTTTTTTTTTTTTTTTTTTTTTTTATAGAAGAAGGGGGCAAACGAGCGTGCGGCTCACCTGATGGTAAGTGATCACCGACGCCCACGAACATCCACAACACCAGAGGAGCTACAGATGCGCTGCTGGCCTTAAGGAAGGAATAAGCTCTTTCTTGAAGGTCCCTAAGTCGTAACTATTCGGAAATACTGCTGGCGACAGCTGATTCCACAAAGTCGAAGTGCGTGGCAGAAAACTTCGATTAAAACGCACTGTGGTGGAATGCCAACCATCTAGGTGGTATCGATGGAACTTCGAATTCAGTCGCGATGTACGATGGTGAAACTCAGCAGCTGGGATCAATCCGAACAGTTCCTCAGAACATTCCCGTGGAAAATTTTAAAAATGCAAAGAGAAGCAACATCTCTTCGCAAGGCCAGCGACTGCCGATCAGAGAGAGCTTGGTCGCCGACAATTCGAGCCGCTCGACGTTGGATGCGGTCAAATGGAAGGAGTTGGTACCGGGGTGCCCCTGCCCAGAGATGAGAACAGTATTCCATGGGGCCGAACTTGCGCCTTATAAAGTTGCAAACGGTGGACCGGCATGAAATACTGTCCCGCCTACAGAGCACACCAAGCTTTTTGGAGGCCAATTTGGCCTTCCTCCAAGTGACCACGGAACTGAACGTCGCTCGATATGTCAACGCCAAGGATTCTGATACTGGCTGAGGCAATAAGGGAATGTTCTCAAAAGAGGAGAAACGACAAAGGGATTCTTTTTAGCGGTGAACGCGCAAACCTGTGTCTTTTGGGGTTGAATAGGACCAAATTACGTCGACCCCAATCCGAGACTTTGAATAACAAGGTCTCGACTTCAGACACAAGTTTGTTCCGGCACTCGTCGACGTGTTCCCGAGAAATATTCGCACGGCCTGTATATAGGGCATCACTCAGGTGCTGTCGTCTGCATAGCAATGAATGCTACTGATTTGTAGCATGTCGTTGATATGCAGAAGGAACAGAGTGGGAGATAGCACACAGCCTTGTGGAACACCAGCATTCACGGGTTTGGGGTCCGAGCATGCACCGTCGACAACAACCTTGATGCTCCGATCCGTGAGGAAGCTGGTGACCCAGTTGCACAATCTCTCAGGAACCCTGTAAGATGAAAGCTTTGAAAGAAGCGCTTTATGCCAAACCCTATCAAATGCTTTCGCTACGTCCAGACTAACCGCCAAAGCCTCCCCTTAGACTCAACTGCTTCGCCCATCGGTGAGTCAGGTAAACCAGAAGATCACCAGCTGATCGTCCGCGACGGAAACCGTACTGTCGGTCACTGATCAGCTGGTGTTCCTCCAGGTACCTCAGGAGCTGGGTGTTGATGAGTGACTCCATTATTTTAGATAACAAGGGGTGATGGCAATAGGCCTGTAGTTGGGCGGATCAGAGCGGTCGCCTTTTTCGGTATTGGATGCACAAATGCTGTCTTCCAAGATTCCGGGACGACGCCTGAAGAGTAGGAGTGCTGAAAAGACGCGTGAGAACCGGTGCCAACTCAGGGCACACATCCTCAGCACAATTGAGGGATTCCGTCCGGCCCACTCGACTTATGAATGTCCAGAGCGGGAGCGTTTTCGCACTGAGCTCTGCAGAAACTGAATTTCCGGCATGGAGCACTTACACCACGGGATGGTAGGTGGAGAGTTTCCCGGTCATCAAGAGTCGAGTTGGATGCAAAAGAGAGCCCAAGAGATCGGCTTTCTTTGCAGTATGGGCCAGCGAATCATCCTCCTTGTGTAGAGATGGGAGAGATGGCTGACAGAAATTCCCCTGACAGCCTTGGCGAGAGACCAGAATGCGATCCCGATGGAGGCGAACTAGTCTCTCGCCAATTCTGCCAATGTGCTTTAACTTTGCCGCAGCGATAACTCTTTGAAGGACCTGAGGCAGAGTTGTACTGTTTTAAGAGCACTGGTTTTGCATCCCGAGACGCCGATGCATCGGCCCAGGCCTGGTAGCACTTCCGCTTTCGGCGTGACGCTATTTTGCAGGTGCGACCAAACCAAGGCTGGGATTTCGTCCGTCCGTCCGTCCGTCCGTCCGTCCGTCCGTCCGTCCGTCCGTCCGTCCGTCCGTCCGTCCGTCCGTCCGTCCGTCCGTCCGTCCGTCCGTCCGTCCGTCCGTCCGTCCGTCCGTCCGTCCGTCCGTCCGTCCGTCCGTCCGTCCGTCCGTCCGTCCGTCCGTCCGTCCGTCCGTCCGTCCGTCCGTCCGTCCGTCCGTCCGTCCGTCCGTCCGTCCGTCCGTCCGTCCGTCCGTCCGTCCGTCCGTCCGTCCGTCCGTCCGTCCGTCCGTCCGTCCGTCCGTCCGTCCGTCCGTCCGTCCGTCCGTCCGTCCGTCCGTCCGTCCGTCCGTCCGTCCGTCCGTCCGTCCGTCCGTCCGTCCGTCCGTCCGTCCGTCCGTCCGTCCGTCCGTCCGTCCGTCCGTCCGTCCGTCCGTCCGTCCGTCCGTCCGTCCGTCCGTCCGTCCGTCCGTCCGTCCGTCCGTCCGTCCGTCCGTCCGTCCGTCCGTCCGTCCGTCCGTCCGTCCGTCCGTCCGTCCGTCCGTCCGTCCGTCCGTCCGTCCGTCCGTCCGTCCGTCCGTCCGTCCGTCCGTCCGTCCGTCCGTCCGTCCGTCCGTCCGTCCGTCCGTCCGTCCGTCCGTCCGTCCGTCCGTCCGTCCGTCCGTCCGTCCGTCCGTCCGTCCGTCCGTCCGTCCGTCCGTCCGTCCGTCCGTCCGTCCGTCCGTCCGTCCGTCCGTCCGTCCGTCCGTCCGTCCGTCCGTCCGTCCGTCCGTCCGTCCGTCCGTCCGTCCGTCCGTCCGTCCGTCCGTCCGTCCGTCCGTCCGTCCGTCCGTCCGTCCGTCCGTCCGTCCGTCCGTCCGTCCGTCCGTCCGTCCGTCCGTCCGTCCGTCCGTCCGTCCGTCCGTCCGTCCGTCCGTCCGTCCGTCCGTCCGTCCGTCCGTCCGTCCGTCCGTCCGTCCGTCCGTCCGTCCGTCCGTCCGTCCGTCCGTCCGTCCGTCCGTCCGTCCGTCCGTCCGTCCGTCCGTCCGTCCGTCCGTCCGTCCGTCCGTCCGTCCGTCCGTCCGTCCGTCCGTCCGTCCGTCCGTCCGTCCGTCCGTCCGTCCGTCCGTCCGTCCGTCCGTCCGTCCGTCCGTCCGTCCGTCCGTCCGTCCGTCCGTCCGTCCGTCCGTCCGTCCGTCCGTCCGTCCGTCCGTCCGTCCGTCCGTCCGTCCGTCCGTCCGTCCGTCCGTCCGTCCGTCCGTCCGTCCGTCCGTCCGTCCGTCCGTCCGTCCGTCCGTCCGTCCGTCCGTCCGTCCGTCCGTCCGTCCGTCCGTCCGTCCGTCCGTCCGTCCGTCCGTCCGTCCGTCCGTCCGTCCGTCCGTCCGTCCGTCCGTCCGTCCGTCCGTCCGTCCGTCCGTCCGTCCGTCCGTCCGTCCGTCCGTCCGTCCGTCCGTCCGTCCGTCCGTCCGTCCGTCCGTCCGTCCGTCCGTCCGTCCGTCCGTCCGTCCGTCCGTCCGTCCGTCCGTCCGTCCGTCCGTCCGTCCGTCCGTCCGTCCGTCCGTCCGTCCGTCCGTCCGTCCGTCCGTCCGTCCGTCCGTCCGTCCGTCCGTCCGTCCGTCCGTCCGTCCGTCCGTCCGTCCGTCCGTCCGTCCGTCCGTCCGTCCGTCCGTCCGTCCGTCCGTCCGTCCGTCCGTCCGTCCGTCCGTCCGTCCGTCCGTCCGTCCGTCCGTCCGTCCGTCCGTCCGTCCGTCCGTCCGTCCGTCCGTCCGTCCGTCCGTCCGTCCGTCCGTCCGTCCGTCCGTCCGTCCGTCCGTCCGTCCGTCCGTCCGTCCGTCCGTCCGTCCGTCCGTCCGTCCGTCCGTCCGTCCGTCCGTCCGTCCGTCCGTCCGTCCGTCCGTCCGTCCGTCCGTCCGTCCGTCCGTCCGTCCGTCCGTCCGTCCGTCCGTCCGTCCGTCCGTCCGTCCGTCCGTCCGTCCGTCCGTCCGTCCGTCCGTCCGTCCGTCCGTCCGTCCGTCCGTCCGTCCGTCCGTCCGTCCGTCCGTCCGTCCGTCCGTCCGTCCGTCCGTCCGTCCGTCCGTCCGTCCGTCCGTCCGTCCGTCCGTCCGTCCGTCCGTCCGTCCGTCCGTCCGTCCGTCCGTAGCGCGGCCAATAATAGCAGATGATGGAGAAGGTGCGTCGTTCATACAAAAAGTTCCATTCCCTGAAGTACCACATCGGTGACAGAATCTGCAACGGCGTTGGGATCATCCAGCGAGAAGCAAACCTGCCCCCATGGGTAGGAAGCAAAGAAAGACCGCATTCCATCCCAATCTGCCGACCTATAGTGCCACACACGGCGGAACCCCGCAGATCGCGTTCGGGATCGGCGCGCGATAGGCACTACACCCGGATCAGACAGTGGTCCGACGAGCCAAGAGGGGCATCGACTGAGACCAAATATCCGTCCGGGTGTGAGGTCAGCAAAAGGTCCAACAGGAAGGTGTATGACCTTCCACGTCTGGGATCCGCGTCGGCGAGGTTACCAGTTGTGTCAGGCCATATGCTAATGCAAAGTCGTGAACAGATCTCCCCGCATGATCGGTTATGCGAGAACCGAGCCAATCGGTGTGGTGGGTATTAAAATCGCCGAGAATCACGATCTCTGCGGATGGGATCTGTTGTAGCACGGAATCTGTAGCCATTTGATGTGGTCGATGAGTCGGTCAGTTACGGTATTACCGCTATGGGACCTGTAAAGGCACGCATAGACGCGCGGATGGTCGTCGCTGTCGATGCGCAGCCAAAGGGTAGAAAGGTCCAAACCTTCAAGACTACCGAGGCGTCGAGAACAGATATCATCTCTGACGTATACGTTAGTCTTCTCGGCACGGGGCACAAAGGAGGTTCCAGTTTGTACCCCGGGTAATGGAGATAAGAGGTATCAGCCGGAGACGATATCTGAGTCTCTGTAAGAAAAAGCCAAGCCGGCTTCGCCGTTTCAAGATGGTAATGAACGGCGCTAAGGTTCGAGTGGAGTCCCCTGATATTGCAGAACCACGGCGAGCGCGGTAGGGGATGCCATAGTTTCGTTACTCCGTCCGTCCGTCCGTAGCGCGGCCAATAATAGCAGATGATGGAGAAGGTGCGTCGTTCATACAAAAAGTTTAGCAGCTCCTCTATTCGCCAAACGATATGACTTTAAACAAAAATGTTACTCATAATTTTCCTAAATCAATCTTTGTCTATACAAATCTAGGGTGTTGTTATTTTGATGTATAAATGGCTGTAATTTTATATTTGTTATCAATGTCCTTTAAACACAATTGGGTATACCAACACACATAAGGTGTACATACCTACATAGACAATTACATATACGTATATAAATATCCATGGCTCGGTTACAGACATTTATATTCATCATATACAAATATTAGCCTCTAGCGGGATTTGAACTTGCAACCCTATGCTTCGATGTAATTTTCTGTACGTACGATCCATTGTACGGGTTAGAGCCAAGCGGCGGCTTTTGTTGCTGCTTGAATGGGCTGGCTCGACCGGGATCGTACCACGTCCTCGCGGAATACCGGCGTGAAGTAGAGGCATCTTGTGCTTTTGCGTTTCGTTCGGCGAGTGAGGTAACCGGAGGCTCTCTCACCCCCTTCCTCAAATATCTTAAAAGGATGGAAACGCACCTGCAGTTCCTCTGGTGTTACAGATGTACGTCGCTAATAACTTACTATCAGGAGAGTCACGTGCTCGTTTGCCAGCGTTTATTTAAAAAAAATTATCATCCAGCCTATGGGACCACGAATACAATATGGAATCATCAATCAGTGTATTATTTGACGAAAACATTTACGACGGTTAACTTCATTGCACGTATTCACTATTCAACGGAGTGCTACAATAACTATTGGAGAAGAAACAATCGCCGGCACAAGTGAACACTTTGACAATATTCAGCGAAATAATATTCACGCGCCATCAATACCGTCGTCGGAAGCAAGATAAATGCACCCAAACTCCGGGGTATTTTCTTTTCATTATTTGTTCATCGGCTCTCCCTCCGTCACAGATTAATGATGAATTAGGTATTCATTATTCATTGTTATTTGCTGTTCGGTTTCTTTGTGAGTAATGTAATTAGTTCACGGTCTATAATATTTCTCCACTGTCTTTTAATGATACTAGTGGATAAGTGAAGAATTATTTTTTTGATGAAGCATCCAATGAATAACTCTTCGCTTCAGTTTCGACAACAGCTCTAAATATTTTTTTGTTTGGTTTTATCTATCGTAACAAGTTTCGGGATGTTAATGGTAAGACATCGCGAATATTTGTTGCATATTTTAAACACACTCCATAGGAAGCGAAATTTAAAAAATATTGATAACATATTTTTTTTTGTTTTACGTAATTCGAATAAAATTATTTATAAAGGATAGCTTTTTTTTTTTTTTTATGGAAAAGACGGCAAACGAGCAAGCGGTTCACCTGATAGTAAGTGATACCGTCGCCCATACATCTGCAACACCATAGATGCTGCAGGTGCGTTGCCGGTCTTATGATATTTGGGAGATGGGAGGAAGAGGAGGAATAGGAGGGGATGTGGGCCTCCGGTTACCTCACTCACCGCACGAAACGCAGAAGCACAAGATGCCTCTACTTCACGCCGGTATTCTGCGAGGCCGTGGTACTTATCCGGACGAGCTGGCCCATTCGAGCAGCAGCTAAAGCCGCCGCTTGGCTCTACCACGCTTATAAACGATTTAGAACATTAACTGCTTTTTTTAAAGTGGATTAATCCAGGAATAATGCGTAAATGTGGTGATTATTTTTAGACGGGGTAGAGCCAAGCGGCGGCTTTTGTTGCTGCTTGAATGGGTTGGCTCAACCGGATTCGTACCACGGCCTTGCGGAATACCGACTTTAAGTAGAGACATCTTGTGCTTTTGCGTTTCGTTCGGAGAGTGAGGAAATCGGAGGCCCACTCCTCCTCCCACCCACCTCCAGATCCTCCCTCCCATCATTTAAATACCCTTATAGGGCGGCAACGCACCTGCACCACCTCTGGTGTAGCAGATGTACGTGGGCGACGGTAATCACTTACAACCAGGTGAACCGATTGCTCGTTTGCCGCCTTTCGCATAAAAAAACCTAATGGTAGACCTCTTAGCACAGCATCCGTCTTTTTGTTCTTTTATAAGTGCAAATAAATTTTAAATAAATAAATAAAGATCACTACCGGGTCGCTGGAACATTTGCTAAGATGTAGTAACGTATAAGCTATCAGCATCGCAGAGCAGTTAGCGCATTAGCGCTAAATGACATATATGAGATAGCCGTTGGGATCAGCGAGCTCAAAACGGCAACGGGCCGGACACATAGTTCTCAGAACTAACAACCGTTGGGTAAGAAAGGTTCTCGAGCGTCGACTACGATGGAGTGAATTCGATGGATGCAGGTGGCACAGGACTTGCTCTGTGACAATCTCTGCGAGACGCCTATGTTCAGTGGTGGATTTGTGACAGGCCAAAATGATGATGATCTGGTCCATAGTCGCGTTCGAATAACTCGTGACAGACGCCCTTAGTGTGTTGTTTTATTACTACACAGAACATAAATATTCACAGATATTTTTTTTAATTACAAAACCGACTTCCGTCTCCGAAACACATTATGAAAATTAAAAAAAAAATCTTTTTTTGCGTTTTTTTTTGAAGTCGGTTAATAAAAACAATCATTACATCGATCGAGAACCTTGACATGAGTCACATGAGTGAAAGAATCATTAAAATCGGACATTTAAAGTCACGCACACATACAGAAGAACCTTCCTTTTAATGAAGTCTGTTAATAAAATATGAATCACTATCTCGCTGCAGCTGGAAACCAGAAACATCACATATCATAGACTCCGGCTTGTCGCATACAGGGAGGGATGGGAAGAGGTAACGTATTTGTATTTCACACGACAAAGCCCCTCCAGGAGATAGAACATAACAGTTTGCGAGCCTCGCTATTTATTACTATGAAGTCTACAGAAGTTTTCTCTTAGTAGTTTTTTACGAAATTCACGGAAAGAGCATGACAAATTCTTACGCTTATGCCACAAGACATTTACTATCACATTTTATTGTTTTTAGTTCAGCCTATAACAAGTCCTCTGCTGAACATTGGCCTCCCGCAAAGATTGCCACAAAGCTCGGTCGCCGAGCCACCTGCATCCATCGATTTCCCGCAACACCGCGCAGGTCGTCACTCCGTCTTGTGGGGGGTCGTCACACACTGCGTTTGCCTGTACGTGGCTGCCACTCGAGAACCTTTTTCCCCCAACGGTTGGCAGTTCTGTCTCCCTACCATCACATGTCACTGACAATTTTAAACATTTCTGCCATCTGCTACATTTTGCAAGCTAACCTCTTTTTTGTACATCTCCGGCATTTCGTTTCGCTATTCGAAATTAATTTTCCTGTCAGTTGCAGGCGTAGGTTCTTCTATTTTATGATCACCTTTTCACCCGTGAAGTTCAAATTAAGAACATGCAATGTTCGTTAAAATTATGACACTTAGACACTTATTATTAACGCTTGTACTATTCTCACAACAGATTTTATTTATTTACATAAGTCACTATATCAATCAAACCATTATGATTGAACATTGAACTGTAGATGTCGTAAGGCGAAACCGGACGGTTACTCATATAAACAAATAAAATGTATTGTTAAACTAGTACAAGAGATAATAATAACTGTCAATATGATAAAGATTTACCGAGTGACAACAATGGTAAGTGTAAACAGTACATAAATTTCACACACAATTTAATTATCTCTCCTAGGCGTATAAACTTAATTTGAATGCCGCTATGTAATAGTATATAACTTTGTGTATTAGCGAGAGCAGTTGGGTGTTGACGAAGCAATACCCCGCGCTTCGTTAATCTACCAGGATCACGCTGACCCTTTCGGTGTCCTCGACCGACGAGGGTTTTATTAACTTTGTTATTTGATTTCTATACCATTGGATATTCTGATATACACTGGGCACACCTAAAAGTTAATTACGGTCTAATAATATTAAGACTTTCAGTTCTCAGGGTTAGGTATACTTACATATACTTAGTGATGTAAAGATAAGTAGTAGCCTGTAAGTGCCCATTGCTGGGCAAATACGAGTATCTGAATTTCCATCGGGCAGGATTGGGGTCAAACGCGGGCCTATTTTTCAGACAAAAAAAAATCTGAGAAGGTGTTGGAGCGGAGAAGGGCCCCCTTTTTCAGTGCAAGTTGGCAAGCTTCACATTCCTTCGAAATATTTTGGCAGGCATATAGGTTCCCTCACGTGGTGGTAAATAAGGTGGTAAATACAGCGCTTTTGCTATTAATAATTTTAGTGGTACCGATGCCGCGGGATCGAACTCAGGTCACTCGTGCGCTATGAAAATAAAGTCAGCGCCCCGACTACTAGGTTGCCGCGGCTCAATTAGGTTATTTATTTAATAAGTATGCGCAGTCTTTGGGATTTTGGGTTCGGTAAATTCAAACGAATAATTGGATATTCAGACAGGTAATTGTACGTGGTAGAGTGAAGCGGTAACTTTAAGCTCCTGCTCGAATGTGCCGGCTCGACAAGGACCACGTCCACGCTGAATACCGTCCTGAAGCAGAGGCACATCTCGTGCTTCTGCGTTTCCACTCCCTCCCTCCTCATTCTCCTTCTCATCGTACTGTAAGTACATTATGATTTTGATCAGTACTCGTTAAAAGTACAGTACAACCGGTTGTGAAGTCGAGTCGTTTGACAAAGGCGTTTGGAGAGTTGTTATAAACATGATAATAACGGACCTTCAGCAATTTGTACATGTAAATTTTGTTATACGAAATCTCTCGCTAGTAATTGCTTTATAACCATCTACTTTGAGACTTGCATTGTCGCCGCGGGCTTAACTTGCAGCATGTAGATGTGCAGCATGAGCAATTAAAGAAACTGAATATTTTACTTCTTCTTATTCATCAGTAGCCCACACTTTTTATACAGCGGCCTACAGCGGCCGGCGCTGGTGGGGTCGCGGATGTGTGCGACAGTGTTCCCGTGACCCTGCCGACATGCGACGAAGGTGGAACACCATGGGGATCTAGTCGGTACGGACCCGACATAAGCAGTCCATGCCCCCGAGAGGGCGGATATGCGTTTGGCATTTCCCCATAAAAAAAAATAGCCAAGTGGCGGCTTTTGCTGCTGCTAGAATAGGCCGACTTGACCGGGTTGGTATCGCGGCCTCACAGAATACCGGCGTGAAGTAGACGGTATCTTTGCTTCTACGTTTCCACTCCATCACCCCATCCCCCTCCGCATCCTCCTCCCATCTCCTAAATACCCTTAAATGCCGGAAATGCACCTGCAGCTCCGCTGGTGTTGCAGATGTAGGCGGCCCATTCAAGTAGCAGCAAAAGCCGCCGCAGGGCTCAACCATTTTTGTCCTTTCTTATACCGCATAGACTCTGCGAAAGGATATCGCTTTTATGTTTTTATTTTTTGGTTTAAGACCGACCACTACAGCGAAACTCTGCTTCATCTACCAATATGATAGAAATGTTCGATATTTTTTCACTCAGCACCAAATTTATAATGTTTTCAGACGAAATGTTTTCGATATTTTACTCGTAATAGATGTTCACTGGGCTGTGTGCACAATTATTGAATCAGATAGTGGACTTGACGGCCTTCAAGACGGCTCTTTTTACAAGTAATTTTAAATATCATGTTCTACAAATACAATTTTCTTTTAAATTTTACTATATTGCTTTTATTCTGTGAAGTGTTCAAAGTTCATGGCATTCAATTTTAGTTGTTTCAGCTCACTTTTTACCAGAATGTATGATGGGTGGGACAGGTGATGGAGCTTATCGCTGGTCTTAGAGTTCAATCGTAAATGGGTTTCGAAGAACTCGTCGACACGAGCTCTTCCCATAGGTGTGGCTACAAACTTGAGTCTCGTGATACGGAAACTGTACAACACCACAGTTTTTTACTGGCAATAAACCACACAACACCAATTGGGTAGTGAATAATGAAACTAAAAAAGTATTTTTTTAGTTTTACGTGACAGAAAAGTGCTAACCTATCAGTCACAAAAAGCGGCATTTATTATATTGGATCGACCAAAACCTCGATGGTAGGTCGTGAATCTGTGACAGCGCTTTCAAGGATGAACTTTGGGACCTTCAAGAAAAGAGCTTATTCCTTCCTTAAAGGCCGGCAGCGCATCTGTAGCTCCTCTGGTGTTGTGGATGTTCGTGGGCGTCGGTGATCACTTACCATCAGGTGAGCCGCACGGTCGTTTGCCCCCTTCTTCTATAAAAAAACGCCGCGGTAGGGGAATGTCATTTATTAGTTTAACGTGGGGGAAAGGTGCTCGCACCTACCCCTCATGTCGGGATCAGCATTGAGGATGCCGGACCGACTATAACCCCCACGGTGGATGTGCTGTTTGCCCGGGGGCCTTTACAGCTTCAGTTAAGTTCCAGCTTATTTACAATATGCTCGTAATATCTGTCTCTTACGAAGCCAAACCATAGTGCAACTACGCCATCTAGCGCTGACAAGCCTTATCCACTACACACCTACTAACTAAAACTGTCGTTAACAACTCTACTATCCATTATTGTTTATACAAAAGCTGTACTATATTTCGTGTTTACACGAAAGCTGTACTGTACAATATTTCGTGAAATAACATACCGTGAAATCTAATCAGAGAATGGGAACACCTAACGGTCAACAGACTATCTATTGAATTTCAAGAATCTCCGTCCGTTCGCACAACGCTGCGTTCTTGTTAACTGGCCGGACACGTTTTATTACATTTATTGGGCGCTTGCCGTGGCGAGGCTTTGTGCGAGGGGCAAAATTGTGTTACCCGGTGTCGTTGTACGACTTGAAAGGAAGTGAATTTAATACTGAATTCATTAACGATCATATCGTGGGGTAGCTTTTTTAAATGCCGACGCTTCGGGTGCTTTACAGCATCCTTGGTCGCAGACGGATTGAGGGGTTCGTCGTCCTGATGTGATAGTTAACCCGTCTACCGTCGGCTTATAAAGCTATTATGCATGTATTAGTTTTTGGTCCGATCTACGCAGAACGAACTCACGATATCTTAAGGTCCCGCTGAGGCATGTTTGATCTTGGATTTAATTTTATTAATTACCGGATCCCGAGCACTCGGCCATCTTCTTTATTGAAATTAGGATGTTTTTTTTTTATATTTCAATAGCCCCGCGAATCATCCTTGGCAGGATGTAAGTGAAACCGGCCACAGTGAGAGCCTGCTGTATTACCATACATCAGAGGAGTCCCGTACAAGATTAGCTATATTTAGAAGCGAGCTTCGATGAAAACTTTTTACAAGCTTCACCACTACCCTTCACATCTATTAGAATCGGTAGAGCCGATCGGCGGCATTAGGTGCTACTCGAGTGGGCCGGCTACACTGAGGTACCACAGCTTCACAGAATACCGGTGTGAAGTAGAGGCATGTTGCGCTGTTTCGTTTCGTAACCGGAGGTCCAACCCCACCCCTAATATTCCCTCGTCATCCTCCCATTCCATCTCCCAAATATCCTCAAGGCCGGCGTCGGTAATCACAAAAAATTAATCTCGCCAGATGTTCCCGTATGGGGTCACCACCAGTTAGTATAATATGTATGTATGTTCCCAACGGGGTAGCCAGAGACAATCTTCATCCACATGCTACGGTCCTGACATACGTCTTTCGCTTCTCCCACTTTCATCAATCTTCGCATGCATACTCGTCGGTTATATATATTCGTTTGTATAATAAAGAGCTTATATTTAATTCCTTTAAAGTTTTTGCTAAACAAACATTATCGAGTATTCCACAACTTATGCTCGTACTTTATCTTCGTTTCTGTCATTCTGTTATCCACCGCTGCGCAGCATTATAAAGTTTAGACTAACAGACGGTAGTTTTTGCACATTATTCCAGCCAGCCTTGTTTAGTATATTCTATAAAAACTCTTTGATATTAACGTTATATTCATACGACAGTTTTTTTTTTGTAAATCTAGTGGCTAAACGCGACTTCATGAGTGGCCCCAGCTTTGTACTAAGAGAAGTTTTAATTGAGAAAAAAAAAAGCATCTCTTATTACTGGCCGTGTAACCACTACCTTTCTAACTTTGGGTTTCTAAAAAGGCGACTAAGGGAGAAACCTTGAAAAGAACAAAGGCTACCGACAGATGGCGTGGTATCGATCACGAAAAATCGCCGAAGAGAAACAAGCTGAAACGATGACCAGACAGCAGCGACTAAGGTGAGAGATGTCTTGCCGTGTGTGGAGGTTATGGGAAATCCTTCTTATAGAAGACGACTATGTTCTGACTATGAACTACTTTCACGCTATTCCATAACTTTATTTACAACTCTGGAAAATTTCTTTAACATCCATCCGGAACTTTTGGACGAAAAATATTTGTAATACGAATTAAGATAGCACATCTCGAATCAGGACGACAAATAAAAAAATAAACAAGTAAAATCTGAAAAAGCTTTTAATAATCCCTTAAAACGTATATACTATGCTATATTCAATTTTTCGTTAGTGCTGCCGAATTACCCAGTGTTGGAAGTTGTGATGGTGTTGGTGATTGGAGTGGTGGTGGTGCTCCCTTGAATTTTTTTTAATTTAGCGAATTACTTTAAGCTATATTTGCGTTGATTCATGAATAAAAGTCTTTTAATAGTAAGATAAGTACTGTAGGCATTAATTTAAAATTTGTGACATCAAACGTGTTTCACCAAGCATGTTTCACCAAACATGTTTCACCAAACATGTTTGCTGTACTATGGCATGATAGAATGTAAACATTACAAATGTTTTATGTACATACAAATGTAGACTTGAGTGTGTCAAGCTGTGTGCGTTGTGTGACGGGTCATCCACTTCCCCTGCATCATTCTTGCGACGATGCTTGTGCGGGCTGGTCAGCTGGGGTCTGTCCGTTCACTTCGACATTCCTTGCTTTTTTTTAATGTTGTATCATTTGGAATCCACAAAACCTGTTAAAAATTTAAAATACCTACAAAGTTTCTTTCTCCTGTTTCTTCTCCGTCAGCGGAACCTTATTGCAAAACAGTTGTGGATTAAAAAGAAAGACAATTGACAAACGAAATTTGAATTTCGTACGTCAAATAAAAAAAACTTCGGTCGTTAGTTCTTCGTTTCTTCGTCTGTTTGTTAACTTTTTTTCCTTGGAGATCTCCTGCCGTTTAGGTCGAGCGTCCTGTTTCCATTTATTACATATAATTTTCATTCTCGTAAAAGATCCGCTATCTCATTATAATCAAACGATTTCCTTTATGTTTCCGCTATTACATTCAATTAGAATTAATGTCTTTGATTTAATTTAATCTGATTAGACAATTCGTTTTGTCTTTTTACTTCTCTTTATTACTTTGTTATATTTATTACTGTCCATCATTATTATTTAAAAGAAAAAAAAGCAAATAATCGAATAACAAGTTTTGTACGTGTTAGAGCCAAGCGGCGGCTTTTGCTGCTGCTCGCATAGGGGTCGGCTCTTCAGGTGTTGCAGATGGGCGTTGGTAATCACTTACCGTAAAGGAAACCGCCTTTCCATAAAGACGCATCTTAATATCTTTTATCTATCACTGGTATATAACCAATTAGTTTTAATTGTGAATGTACATTCATAAAATAAATGGTCTGGTAGAAAATTGTGTTCTTAGGAAATGTTATAGTAAAGTAAAGTAAAGTAGCAGCCTGTAAGTGCCCACTGCTGGGCAAAGACCTCCTTCTCAAATACGAGTATCAGAGAGGGTTCAGGAGCCGGGAAGGGCCCGCCACGCTGCTCCAGTGCGACATTATATTTTTATTATTTCTCAGACATGCAGGTTTCCTCACGATGTTTTCCTTCACCGCTGAGTACGTGGTAAATACAGCACTTAAAATTGCTATTAACAATTTAAGTGGTGCCGGCACCGGCGATCGAACCCAGGTCACTCGCGCTCTATGAAACTAAAGCGAGCGCCCTGACCACTAGGCTACCACGGCTAAACTACATGCAATATGCTAATGTTATAGTGTTCGATATAATTATAATACACGTATCTATGTTTATCGTAGACCTGAGTGTGTCGTACTCGCTTAGAGACCTCTGGTTGCGGCGGCGCCGTGTTTGGGGTCCCTTTAATATGGTTGACGAGAGCGATGGTCGCTTCATGCGTCATACTCCTGAACAGGCGCCACTTGTGGAGGCTGGTCCGCTCGAGTTCGCAGTTCACTTGTACTTTAATTAAGCGGAGTGATCCACTAATAGGTTCTTGTGCTTTTAGTTGCACATGGCAACTTGTCATTTATTTCATGACGTACATTATAATAATTGAAAAAGATAAATAATAATCAAAAAAAGAGGATACCTACGGAGTTCTTTTCGCCTGTTTCTTCTCCGTCAGAGAAGCCACATAACGAAACGGTGGTAGACTGTAAAAAACAAATATGATTTGTCATATCACAAACGAAATTATTTTTCTTACGTCGAAGACTGAATAATTTTCATTCATTCACATGGTGCAGAATCATACACATGAATAAATCTGTCTGCGATATCAAAATAACTAACTTTTATTCATCATTCTGATATGGGAGGTCTTTTCCAACCAGTACGCACTAACAAGAAGGTGATTAAAATTTCATCAACACCTTCTAACCCAAAAATAAGTAAGGCTTTTTTGTAACCTTTTGGGTGAGAAGCTGTTGATGAAATTTCAATGACTTTCAGACCTCACTGAATTTAAATCTGTAAAAGTTTTTAACTTACACCAAACCCGAATTTTCCGCACGTGTTGGCGTACACCTTGTGGGTTGCAAAGTCACAAAATAATATATGAAGTAACATCAAACTAATTTCGAAGTTTAGAGCGAAACATGAAAATTAACTTTAAATATTCCAAGTCAATAAATAGAACCTTTACGTAAAGGCAAAGTTTTTAAAATTATTATCAAGTTTTTGGGTCTGAGATAGAGTGGGAAAAAAAAAATACGTATAACTTTACTATGGCAATTAAATAATATTTATATACAATATAAGATAATTCTTTGGGGGAGGCCTATGTCCAGCAGTGGACTTGTCATAGGCTGAAATGATGATGAATGATGATAAGAGCATACCGCCCAGAAAACGAACGAAGGTAAATAAAAATATAAATAGGTTGTCGTTTTTTTTTTACTTTACTCACATAATGTGTAACAATGAACATTTTTGTGCTCCACATTATTGCTTCTGTCAATCTAACTGTCAATCTATCTGTCAGTCACGCCCGTGTTCGCTCGTTCACGTTTCTATCTGATCATTTTCAGGCATATGGCTTTTGGCCTGTTTTACGTTGTCAAAATAGATTACTTTTATTTGATTTCATCTCTTACATTGACGTTACGACCAGAAACGAAAATAAAAGTGAATAGTTTTTTAATTAAAAAATATTATGAAACTGCTGCGGTCTGATGGAATCACGGTTTTAAATACTGGCAACAAATTTAATTTTATTATTCAAAGCGACATTGCACACTAGCATTATACTTGTGTCTAAGTCTAAAAATATTTCGACATGTAAAGGGAAATGGCGAAAATACCTTCGAAACACTGAAACTCTCTCAAGAATTTTATGTGGTCCCAATAGCCTGCCAACATGGATTCCTTTCTCACCCAGACTAACAGAGAATGGCAAAGGGCATTGAGTCTGTCCATAGTATTAGCTGTTAATAATGAAGAATAAATAAAAAAAATATGTTTAAAATTTACTGAAACTTTATGTTCTTCTTCTTTTCATTTTAAGCACGATAGAATTAGGAAATCTGCTTCGGGATCAGAATACTTGAGTTCGAACGTCTATAAGGTGGGCTACGTACCAGTAAGATTTTCGAAACTTGTGTAAGATGTTTAAAATAAGCTCTGGTGAAAAGTTGGTTCAAAGAACATAAATGTCTAGACTGTCTGACCACCCCAGTAATGGTTACACGATCGTGAGACTCACACTTAATTCTAGTTTTGTTACTTCTTAAACAACATGTACCTTCAAATGACAAGTTCTTCTGCACCTTCAATTGGTACGTGGTAGAGCCAAGCGGCGGCTTTTGCTGCTGTTCGAATGGCCATCTTGTGCTTCTGCGTTTCGTTCGGTGATTGAGGTAACCGGTGGCCGATTCCCCATCCCCCTCCACATCTTCCCTCTCATCTCCCAAGTACCCTAAAAGGCCGGCAACGCACCTGTAGTACCTCTAGTATGGTCCACGTAGGGCGACGGTAATCATTTAGCATCTGGTGAATCGCTTGCTAGTGAAAAAAAGGTGTATCCTACTGTTAATTTGAATGAGTTTGGTTAATCCACCCGCATACACTGAATCCAAATACCACAGACTAGTGATAAGGAGCAGCATCACTAGTGTGAAGGTACCGGCACTGCGCTCACCAGCCCGCCCGCCCAGCGTGATGGGTATGATAAAATCTTCCATACATCGCATGCCATATTTGTTCAAGGTAAAACCTGTGTCCAGCTGTGGGCTGTAGACGAAGAAACACTATGTCAACTTTGGGCCGTGAAGAATAAATAAAAGTGATTTTTATTCTATAAACCAATACATCGCTTATTCCGCAAACAACGTCAGCACTCCTTCCGGCGACAAAGTCAACAGTTCTTTTGTATCCGATTTATATTCGTCTCGTTCCTCGGTAAAGTTAGGATTCCAAATACAGGAAACAAATTGAATCCTTTGAAATAAAACTAACATTAACGGAATATTCCGCCGTGGGACTCGGCATGTTATCCCTGTGAAGATGTCATACATAATACATATATGGAATTAGAATTACATCATGGAATATATGTAATTATGTTTTATTTATTTTTTCCCTACATTAAAACATTGGTAATAAGGGTCAAGATAGAATCCCGATGGTACGAACCATTGACTTTTACGAAATATACGAGTATGTACGATTTATATCGAAGGCTTGTCATTGATGTAAAATAAGCTTTGGTCACAAATTATCTGAAACGTCTAAAAATATCTAGACCTCAAACCCACTATTGAGTATACGGTCTTATAAACTTATTTATTTATTTATAGATATTAGAATAGAATGGAGTTTATTGCATCACCAGAGAGCCATGGTAGCCTGGTGGTCAGGGCGCTCGCTTTAGTTTCATAGAGCGCGATTGACCTGAGTTCGATCCCCGGTGGCCGGGCACCACTAAAATTGTTAATAGCAATTTTAAGTGCTGTATTTACCACGTGCTCGGCGGTGAAGGAAAACATCGCGAGGAAACGCTGCACGTCCGAGAAATAATAAAAAATTATTCTTCCGGTGACTTTTCTCACCGAACGAAACGCAGGAGCACAGGACGCGTCAGCTCTGCCACCACTTCACCCACAATCGGGCTAAAGCATCCAAACGATACGTGTCTCACTCGTGGAGAACAGACGGTTTTTTAGTTATTAAAAGTTGTAAATAATTAAGTCAACTTCACATCGCTCAACTTTAGATTCATATAACTAAAGATTCATAAAATAAGCTATTAAGTAATTTCAAACTAATTTCAAAGTTCTAAGTGGAAGCGAAAGCTTTTGATTTTCTATGTGAATAAATACGCAACATGATTCCCACGTAGTTTATTAAAAACTCTCACGACTTTTCATCCATTAGGGTGGCGAGAGATCTATATGTGTATACTATAGTGTTTAGGGCAAAGATACAAATCGTAGATCACTTTGAAAATACTCATCCGTACGAGCTCTCCGTATAGGGGATCGAACTCGAGTCTCCCGATTCGGATGTAGACTTCCTAATTACTCGGCTATCGTGGTTAATATATGAAGAAGAAGAACTTAAAGTTGTAGTAGAGTTAAAAGACATAGCTGCACCGCTATTTATTTACAAAGACCACCTAAAGTTCTTCAAATGTGTATTCGCATAAATACAAGAAACGATAATGCATTATTTACCTTAAATTACGATACATTAATTACATGTGAGAGTAAGAGAGAGATCTAGACATCTATAGTCCTTATCCTGTCTCCTGATTCAGAGGTAGATTACAGACAGCACTAGCCCATCGTAGTATATATATGTAGTGTATATAATACTATGCTATATACAATACCTGACTTTTAAGAGACTTTTCTCTAGATACAGACGCTTGCTTTTAAACTTCCCTTTCTCTTTCCTCGCTTGATATCCTTAAATGCCGACAACGCTGCAGTCTACTCGGGTGTCGCTGATGTACGTTGGATGTATGTTTGCCCCCATTCCCATAGAAATAAAATAAACTGTGAGGTTGACCAAAGAAACCCATTCATTTTATATTTATCAAAACTTGATATTTTTTTGTTAGCGATGATAAACTAACAAAATCGATGTAATAACAAGTCCTGACTGGCCTTTTGGGAACTGCAACATATTCCCTTTCGACATGTTTGAGAAGAGAAGACGATGGCTGCAACAGGCAACTGCTTGTGCCAGGCTGGTCAGCCCGGGTCTGCACATACAGCACGAATTTTTTTTTCTTTCTTCTATATATGTTTGTTAATTTACTTTATTTAAGAATATGCTTCAATTTATTGTGAGATTATTCGTTTCTCTTAAATTGAATAACTTGGTTTTGTATAAAAAATATATACAAAAAAAAATATACTTTACGTACGAAGTTTCTTTTACCTAACTACGCAACGCTGGTAGATTGTAAAAAATTATAAAAAAAAATTGTTATAAATAACTGAGTCCCTTTGACTCTTTAAAAAACCATATAGTTATTTTAGCTTTTTCCTAAAAAAAAAAAAGATAACACTGTAATAATTCAACATAAAACATATAGAGAAATTTCGGACTTTTCCTTTTCACATTTTCTATTAGACCTATTTTGGCGCTAAGCTATAGATTGTAGGTCGACGGGGATTTCACAGATTGTAGGTCAACGAGAGCGCCCTTTACGTTTTGAAGAGTGAATTAACGAGTATTTAAATACATGGGTGAAATTTATTTTTATAAAATTTAGTACAATTGTATTTGACAGGGTTATAATTTTGCAAAAAGAAGAAGAAAAAGAACAAGCAGGGAAGAATGCTTGAACACTTAATTATAGCGAATGTATTATATTCACTCATAAACGCTTGCCACCTACATGGGTAGACAGATGATAATAGATTTTATCATACGTGGTAGAGCCAAGCGGCGGCTTTTGCTGCTGTTCGAATAACGGTCTGAAGTAGAGGCAACTTGTGCTTCCGCGTTTCATTCGGTGAGTGAGGTAACCGGAGGCACATTCCCCCTTCTCATACTCCATGTTATCTCACAAATACAATTAAAGGCTGACAACTCACCTGCAGCACTTCCGGTGTTGCAGATGTATGCACTTACCATCAGGTGAACCGGAAGCTCGTTTGCCACCATACCAATAAAAAAAAAGATAAAATTAAATATTTTTTTAAGCCTGCGATGTTGTTGCAGATTTCGATTACCTTTATAGTTGTAACATTGTTACAGGTTGATCGACTTCATGCATTAACAAGTGCCTTTACATATATGCGCTGCCTAATATGAGTAACATTTATAACATAGATTTACATCTATATATATGAATGGCACAGAGTAAGTTTTCAGTGGAGTCGTAAGTTAAGGAAGCCTCACTTACTGAGCGTCGTGTTACTGTGACCTGGATTCGAGTAGGTATTGTATGTTTTCTTGCCGCAGACGTGAATGTGATATTGAAATGAAATTGATGAAATTGAATAATTAAAAAAAAAATCATGCTTGTGAACAGGTGCTGCTTGTGGAAGGCGGGTCTGCTCAAGTTTACAGTTCACTTGTGCTTTAATTTTGTGGATGGATACTACATTCTTCTAGCATAATTTTAGTTTTTATTTCTGTAAGTCAATTTTAAAACTTTTTATTCAATTGAGGCTTGTTTCTGCACCGGTTCGCAAAAAAGAATTAAAAAAAATTACCTTCTTATAGAATAACCGACCATTAACTCTGGTTTATTTAACACTATGTTAAACTGTCATTTATAATTGATAACAGAAATCAATGCAATGTCAAATGTATATGATTTTTTTTTTATTTATCTATTTTATACTATGCATTTTAAAACATGTCAAGCTTTAACAAAGCTTGTTTTAAACAATTTTGTGTCTCTACATTTTTAGAGATTTTATTGTAAAAATCAAAAAAGAGTTTGTCTTCGGTGCTTTTTTCCTCTGTTTCTTATCCGACAGACAAGTCTCATTACGAAACGATGGTACATTGTAAAAAAAATCAAAATCAGACATATTTGACAAATGAAATTATCTTTCCTGCGTAGAAGAATGAAGAATTTTCGTTCGTTCATTTCAATCATTCGTTTCCGCCCAAAGCCCTTGAACCAGCAGGTACATAGCCCTGATCATAAAAGATAACAAATAACTTCACGACTAACCGAAATCCCGATTAACAAGTCAGGAACACTGGAAGCCGGACCTCGATTATATTTCATTCGACCAAAAGGCTTTTTGTCTCAATCAATCCGGAGGCTCGCTCGTTCGGTAACATGTCACTTTGAAGCCAAAAACAGATTGACATCTATTTATTCGTTGTCTACGTAATTCAGAAAAAGGGAAAAACATATTTTATCGGACTACATCGCTGAAGGCTTTGATAAAGGAAGACTTTATTACAAATAAGTCCAAAAATGTCTCGCATATATTTGTAGGGTTATTTTATACTGTAGATAAAGAAGAATTAATCTATCCATTGTGATCGAATCTCTTTAAGATTGTAGAAACATTTGTAGAAACAAAGAAACATATTATCTCAATTGGATTGAGTTTATCTATTTCTTAGATATGCTATATTCCTTACCAGCCTAATTTCAATAGCCCACGGCAGGACAGAGGTCTCGCCCATAAGGAAAACTTGCCATAATCATGATCTTAATTTTAATTCAAATAGGTAGATAGATAGATAGAATAAGCTTTATTGCACATCAAAAACAGGAAAATAATATAATAGTACAAAAACGTAATTAGACATGAGAAGTGGAACAATGGGCGGTCTTATCGCTAAAAGCGATCTCTTCCAGACAAGCTTTGGATGGACAGGATTGTTATAAATGAATTTTGAAGTTGCATAAAAGCAATTGATATACAAAGAAAAAAGTACATATAAAATAATATACACATTTTATAGAAATACATACACATTTTTAAAATAATTATTATACATATATATAAATAGACTAAATCAATACATATATTAAAGAACTGTCTAAATAAACGAATTTACAAAGATATTTAGTGGGCCTTGACAAGATTTTTAAAAACTGGTAAGGATTGGGCGCGTCTTACCGATAGCGGTAGAGCATTCCATAGACGGACAGCTTGTACAGAGAACGTTCTGTCCAAAAAATTTGTGCTATGAACTGGCATTCTTAATTTCAAATTCTCCGATGACCTCAAAAACCGTGAATGAGAACCATAAAACTATGTCATACCATTTGTTTCAATCAAACTTTATTTAACACAAAAACTAAAACATTCTAAATTAAAAAAATGCTCATATTTCCACGTTTTTACTTTCCGTTGTATGTAAAAAAAATTTTTAGTATTTGAGATAGATTCACATGGAGAATTCAAAAATTTAATTGACTATCGAATACGAGTTCCGGCTTGGTTCTGACGCACTAGAGACTGCTCGCAATGTCAATGCTGCGTTTGCAGAGTGTATAACATAAAAACGTATATTAGTTTGTAATTAAATTATATTGTAATAACAGATATCGCTGTACATATTTATATCGCGATATGGTTTCACTTGTTTATAATACATAAGTATAACTATGATTATAAGGAAAAATGTAGAGCAATAGACTACCGATCATTTGTGTTCCTGGTTAGGTTCATTGCTTACAGTGACCTCCTAGGCTCCTTGTGCACGAAGTCGTTGTACACGGAGGACACGACTAGCGAACGATCGCAGCGTTTCTGGTTTTTGGTTTAAACCCAAAAAAACACTAAGTGAACCACGAGGTGCACGTGACGCTGAGGTAAATATATACAGTATCAACGATGAACTAAAAGGAATGGTGGAAGCCGATCCTTATAAAGCAACCAAAGAATTAGCGTCTGGCCTAATGTGGTAGAGACAAGTGGAGGGTTTAGCTGCTGCTCCAATGGGCCGGCTAGACGGGATAAATAGCCACGACCTATCAGAATACCGGCGTGAAGTAGAGGCATCTTTTGCTAAGAGTGAGGTAACCGGAGGCCCTTTCACCCTCCCCATTCCACACCTTATCCTCCCTCCTATCTCTCAAATACCCTTAAAGGCCGGCAACGTACCTGTAGCTCCTCTGGTGTTACAGATATACTTGAGCGACGGTAATCACTTACCATAGGTGAACCTATTGCTCGTTTGCCGCCTTTCTCATAAAAAAATGTGTTCGATGTTTTGATGGTTATGTGTTATAAGGTGATGGATGCATCGATATCCGATAAATGTGTTAGATATTTTTCAATTTCATTCATTTGTAACTACAGAACCCAAGTGGAGAATTCAACCCAGAATTAATCTTACTTAGCAAACTTACAATCCATCTAATCCACGGTACTATCTGTTGACTTATTTGCTTAATTTTAAATACAGTTTTGGAACTTTTGATATAATTTCTCTCATTTCGTTAGAGCTTTGATTTAGGATTTCAGTGAAAAAGCGATAAGCTCGAAAGAATATTTATTCATTTTGTTTTAGTTAAAAAGAAAGCGGATTTGATGACTTTGACATTCACTTACTTTGGAGCCATAGAGCGTGACCAGAAAGTTCGTTTTTGTTTGATAATACGCGAAATTTGAATTTCGAATCTCAGTGCTGATAAGTTTTTAATTCAATAAACGCTTTTGAACGGATTTTTTTGCCTTTAACAGCACCCGTGGGAGGCTGAGGTGTTAGACGTCTGGATGTCATAGTTATCTCGGGCTACCTTCAGCTGTTAATTTTTAGTTAAACGTCGGGAATATAAAAACAATAATTAAACGCGATAAAATTATGGATTTCTTTTTAACTTCAGTTCAGATTCTGTATTCTTATCTTAAGATAAAAACGTAAGTGTAGCTTCACACATTACAGAAGAGCCTTATTCCTTACATTCAACAACACATTTGGCAGTTTAATTAAGAACTCTCAAACTCGGCTGAGATTTAAACTAAGACTTACTCCTTTGTCGGCTTAACAGGTTTATTCAATGATATCTTGTATTTACGCGAATATTACACATGTTAAAATTAAACTATTACTAACGGATTTTATCGCGTTTAGTTTAGGTTTTGTAAGAGCAATAATAATAGTTCTAAAGCTCAAGGTAGCCGGGCCAACTATGATATCAGGACGTCAAAAACTTCAGTCTACCCGTGACCACGGGTGCTGTAAAATCACCGAAACATCGGGGTCCAAAATATTCAAATTAAACGCGATAAAATCTGTAATAGTTTAATTTCAAATATGTAGTGTTCGCGTAAATACATGAAATCATTATTGTTAATAAACAAGTCCCATAAGCTAGTAGCGATAAATTTGTTTTTTATCTTTCCTTTAATATTTCTTTTGAAATTTCTGGAAAACAGATACCAAGCCAGAAAACTAAACCCACTGTGAAATGGTCGGTCTGTAAGGTATGTTCCGCCGGCGACATCCTGTCATTTTGTTACAGCCGTTTTCTTTTAGGGTTCCATATAAAAAAAAGGTGTTGTAACTCGAGGAAGATGAAAACAACAATTCCATCGGTTTACTATTAACAATATGTGATAGTAAAATGAAATGAAATGAAGTGAAATGGAATTCTAATTATATCTAAAACAAATCGAATGCAATGATGGGGGCCATCTAGAATATAGTCACAGATTGCAGACAATTTTTTTTTATTTGGGAAGCTGGAAGGAGCTGCAGGTACGTTGCCGACCTTTGAGGATATTTGGTGGATGGGAGGGAGGATGAAGAGGGGAACAGGAGAGGGGGAATGGGCCTCCGGTTACCTCACTCACCACATGAAATTCAGAAGTACAATAAGCCTCTACTTCCCGCCGGTATTCTGCGAGGTCTTGGTACTATCCCGCTCGAGCCGGCCCATTCGAGCAGCGGCATAAGCTACCTCTTGGCTTCTTGGAGCCCTTTTTGGAAGGCTTTTTGGAAAGTTTACCCATTCTCATTGCATTGCTGGGTAAGCGGATTGACGGGTTGATAAATGAAATGCCTATACTCTCGCATTAATGATGCTGCTGGTGTTCACCAGTCCCTGGGTTTTGATTTCGATAAATTCAGATGGCTATTCCGCCATCATTCAGTCACCAGAGCCTCGTTCGTTCGAAGTTACACCAACTATAGAGAAACAGATTATATATTATCCCCTCACAACCTATTTCAACATAAGTTGAATATAATTTAAGCTACTTTTTACTTCTTAAACGTAGCAGAGCCATGCAGCGGCTTTTGCTGCTGCTCGAATGGGCCGGCTCGACCGGGTTGGTGTCACTACCTCGCAGAATACCGGCGTGAAGCAGTGGCATCTTATGCTTCTGCGTTTCTTTCGGTAAGTGAGGTATCCGGAGACCCATTCCTCTCCCCATCTTCCTCCTCATCCTCCCTTCCATCTCCCAGATATCCTTAAGACCCGGCAACGCACCTGCAGCACCTCTGGTGTAGCAAAGTCCGTGGGCGATGGTCAATCATTTACCATCAGGTGAACCGCTTGCTCGTTTGCCGCCTTTCCCATGGAAAAAAAAGCTTGCTTAATCAAGAACAAGAAATATGTTACACAATTTTAATATTTGCCACTTTCACTGTATTCATCACATTATCAAGGGCGTATTCCGAAAATTAAAAAGATTAGACGTGGGATAAGCAAGAAAGCTCTGTTACGTCTGCCTAAAGCACCGAGAGTTACATTCGCTAAGGAAATTGTTTTTTTCTACAACAGGTGCGGTCAGCCTTGAGAATAATATTTTCGTATTTACTCACGTAATTGGATTATTCAGAGGCGCACCATAATTGGGATATGGTTGGTTAATAAATAAAAGCAAGGAGTAATCTTTTTTTTATACATAGGAAAATGCCTAACTTACTCCCCCAAGCGAGGGAAGGGCGAGTAATGTCAGGCGGACACCGACCATAACCCCACGGTGTTCCACCTTCGCCGCATATCATTCCACCATCCCACCATCGCAGACCAGCTTAGGCGGCCCCTCTTCGAGAGTCAACACATCTTCTCACTCTCCTAACTCGACGCGCCGAAACACAAACGCGCCTACCTACACGGCCACCAAACCCACCTGACCAACGGTCTGCCGAGTCCGCCCCCGGAGGATATGGGAATCAGGAAGGCTGGTGGCTCTTAAGCACCAGTCTTCCCGGCACCCAACGATGGATCTGGTCCATGGCTCCACCACCAACTACAGAGGGGACTCGGCTGCCTTACCCTCCACAGCGACGAAACATAACGGCGAAGCGGAATACCGACACTCGTCTACCGTGGGCGCACCATGTCTACATCAGTAGCGCTCGTAGGGTAAATAAGGTAACCGGAGGCCCAGACTCTCTCCTCATCCCCTTCCACTTCCTCCCTCCCTCCGCCCATATTTCTAAAGGCAGGCAACTTAAACAAGCATTTTTTTGGTCAAAATAGCACATGCTTTCTTTCTCTGTTCTTTGCTTCGACATCTATATTTTGCTTGGTTATATGTATAAAAAGTTTAAATGTGTATATATGGAAACAAGTTTATTAATGTTACTCAACAAAGACGACATGTGAATTTAGTAAAAATTTTTTTTTATGCGTAAGGCGGCAAACGAGCAAGCGGTTCACCTGATGGTAAGTGATTACCGTCGCCCACGTACATCGATAACACCAAAAGTGCTGCAAGTGCATTGCCGGCCTTTAAGGATATTTGGGAGTTGGGAGGCAGGGTGAGGATGTGGGATGGGGAGAGGAAGTAGGCCTCCAGTGGCCTCTCCCACCGAACGAAACGCAGAAGCACAAGATGCCTCTACTTCACGCCGGTATTCTGCGAGGCCGTGTTACCAATCCGGTCGAGCCGGCCCATACGAGCAGCAGCAAAAGCCGCCGCTTGGCTCTACCACGCTTATTCTTGACGTGTTGAAACTTTATTACGACACGCGAATGTTAAGAAATCCTAATATACTTTTTTTTTTTGGGAATTTAAATAATATTCATATATAAACCGAACAATTTAACATCGGTACAAAGCAGGCAACGGTAACGGATTAATTACAGGAAACGCTACCGGGGGGAAATTGGTCCGTTTTATTGTTAGCGGTCTTTAATTTAAACTTTAGCGCGAGTTCGCAAGCTTCAAATTAAGCTGTTGTGATTGTTCATGCGTGAAATGGGCTCTGTGTTTAACACAATATAAAATACGCTCCACTGACTTAGCAACATCAAGCCCATGTCTGAACTATTAACTTTTATTTCGCTGGACGTGGTAATTTGAAAATACCTCCGCCATTTTAGGTTGAACTGTCGATCACGGACATGTTGCGAGCATGTTTCGAACACGGCCGTGTCTTAGGTGTACGCAATAACGCAGTGACACTCGCTTCTCCTATCCGATGTACAACGCTGATGAGATAAAATCAAAGGCTGTTGACCAGAGTCCGAACAAGCAACGCGACTCGTCTGATGGTAAGTGATTACTGTCGCCCACGTACATCGATAACACCAAAAGTGCTGCAAGTGCATTGCCGGCCTTTAAGGATATTTGGGAGTTGGGAGGCAGGGTGAGGATGTGGGATGGGGAGAGGAAGTAGGCCTCCAGTGGCCTCTCCCACCGAACGAAACGCAGAAAAAAAAGCGTGTACTTATCGTCGGTATCCTGCGAGGTCGAGGTACTACCCCATTCGAGCGGCAGCAAAAGCCACTGCTTGTCTCTATCTCATAAAAAGGAAAGAGAATACGCTTAGGCACATGGTTGAATTATTATCATTAAAAAAAACGGCTAGATGGTAGACTGCTTCTCTGCTCAGGAGTCGACTGTGGTCGGCACCACTTTCTTACTCCTCTCAGCCCCCAACCAGCTGAACATCAACTATTTTCCGGTTTTAAAGGTCCAGAAAGTCAGTATAATTACTGGCTGCGAGGCCTTCCACCTTAGTCCCAGGTCTGCAGCTTTCCAGAGGCTGCCATTAGTCTTTGTCTCATTATTGTTGTTAATTATGTTAATCCATTTAATTTTTTAAACAGCTTCTTAAGTAAATATAACAGAGTAAAGTAAAGTTGCAGCCTGTAAGTGCCCACTGCTGGGCAAAGGTCTCCTACTCCAATATCTGAGAGGGTTTCGGAGCCAAGAAGAGCCCGCCACGCTGCTCCAATACGGGTTGGCGGTCTTCACATATCCACGAAAATAGTATGTTTTTTTATTTCTCAGAAATGCAGGTTTCCTTACGATGGTTTCCTTTACCGCCGAGCACGTGTTAAATGCAGCACTTAAAATTGCAATTAACAATTTTAGTGGTGCCGGCATCGAACCTAGGTCACTCGCGCTTTGATGCATTTAAAATGAGCCCCCTGACCCCAAGGTTATCATGGCTCAGACATAGGTAAGGTATTTAACTAGGCAGAACTGTTTTAAACGGCAGTAAAAGTAAATTTTATTGTATCAGTTCAAATAAGTGTTCAATGTTTTACCTCTATCTTACAGTTACCTGGTAAAGAATGCTTTTAGCATTGACTTTGCCTTTTGCTCCTTTACTGATTCGTAAGGTTCAATAAAGAATAATTAAATATATAAGTCATTGGGTCACTAATCAAAACCTTCGAATAACCCATCGTAAAATAAAAACGTTTTAAGTAAAAATTCTCTAACCGCAGATCAACACTTCTATTGTAATTTTGTTTATGATTTCTTTGTGACATAATTTGTGAATATTTACTAAACCTTTTTCGATGCGCACAAGATAAGACACGTTTTGCTCCGAAGTTAGCGAAAAATTTAATGGTAATATAAACAAGCGATATTCCAAAACTGTCCCTCGAGACACTGAACGTCAGATTTAATCTTATTGGAAAACGAGCAAAAGTAATAAAAGTTCCCCGAAAGCCTCTCCAAAGTGTTAGTGGGCAAAGGTTAACCTTGTTTTGCTGAGATTAACGCAACGAAAACGTTTAATTCGGTTTTCGAACATCGTTTCAACTTGGGGAAAAAAGTACTATGAACGAAATACATTTCAGCGTAGGTAATCGAAAGAGTATCTATGAAACTCGTTAAAAGTTGAGAAATCGTGTAGTTGTATTTTTAAATTTTAATCATGGCATTGTTTTAAGAGTACTATTTTGTTGTTTTTTTTTATTCGATTGTGGCCTCAAACGAACTAATAGTCCGCTAGATGGTAAATGGCAATTACAGCCCTTGGACACATGGAATCCACGAGATTCCATGTGTCCAAGGGCTTCTGGTCTGCTCGAGTGTACAGTGCGCTTATGCTTTAGTTCGAACGATCACTGTATTATTGTGTCATGCTTTCAGTCACCCATGGGACCATGCCTTTTATTTTGTGATGTACATCACTATAATTATTGAAAAACAAATATCAAAAAAGATGAAACTCCGTGGGTATACTACGGAGTTTCTTTCGTCTGTTTCTTCTCCATCAGAAGGAGGCTTCTCTTTATTACCAAACGGAGTTAGATCGTAAGAATAATAATAACTAGATTTGACATTTAACAAACGAAATCATCTTTCTTACGGCGAGGACTAAAGAATTTTCAATCATTAATTTCAATCGAAGAAGGTTCTGGAATGACTGACGGAATCCCTGTCAGCCTTTAATTATACTGGCTCTCTATGATTTTGAAACGGGAACAAAACCGTTGTCGCTCTACTGATCGGTGCGAATCGGTAAGAAGCTGGATTGCTGTACCGCTGATTGTCGGTACAGATCGGTTCGGCTTATAACCACATAACTGTGCATGCAAATACTAACCCTAGATTATTAGTATTTAGTTGAATTACAATTTATACTTTTTGTTTCACTGCAACACCTACTATTATTTATTGAAGTTATACTTCTTTTGGCGCGTTTAGGGAAAAGTGAGTGAATTTATACGATGCCCGCTCACACCGACACCAAAAAGCGACATCATGAAGTTGGTTGGTAATTGTCTCTCAAGTTTTTGAGTGAATTGATAACTATATTCAAGGTAGTTATTAAAATATATACGAATCTACAACACCTGTTTAATAACAGTGGAGATAATAATATATATTCATATGTATATGTGTGATTTTAAATTATATATGGTGGTGAATGATAATTCATTGTGAATATTCGTGATAATATTATAAACGAAAATAACGAGTTTTCAATATTATAAACTATTTTATGTGAGTGTACAGATCTGAGCTTAACTGTCGGTATGTATTCTTTTTATTTGTTTACTATATAAATTATTTAATTAAACCGTTATTTTTCAAGAACAAAGAGTACTGGAACACTGGATAAAATTTTTAGTTATTAATTATACTACGTTTTACACACACGTTTTTTAGTTTTTTTATTTGTTTTAGCTTTGAGGTTTTTTTTTTGTTAAGCTCTTAATTGTGTTTTGGATGTAAATTGTAAGTGTGCAAATAAACGGTTCATCTCTCTATCTCTTCCCTTCGCAATGTATTAGAACCAGATTCTATTGCTAACACTAATAGCGCGTCACGTTGTTTTGTAACCAAAGAGTAGATTTAGTCCCGTGTTTTGAACGTATACGTAAATTACGTATCAATTATATCATAATGAGTTCTTATATCATTTATGTATTTTATCGCGTTTTATAACATTTTTATATTCCTATTCAATATAGTCTGCAGTCTGTGGACATATTTTATATCGCCCCAACTGCTACATCAGATTTGATAGACCACAAATCCTCGCAAAAAAACACAGATTCCTGCCAAAGATGATTCGCGAGGCTGTTGAAATCAAAACAATATCCTAATTTCAACAGAATTAATTAAGCGTGGTGGAGCCAAGCGGCGGCTTTAGCTGCTGCTCGAATGGGCCGGCACGACCGGATTGGTACCACCGTCTCGCAGAATACCGGCGTGAAGTGGAGGCATCTTGTGCTTCTGCGTTTCGTTCGGTGAGTGAGGTAACCGGAGGCCCACATCCCCTCCCTATTCCCCTCCTCTTCCCTCCCATCTCCCAAATATCCATAAAGAGCGGCAGCGCACCTGCAGTATCTATGGTGTTGCAGATGTATGTGGGCGACGGTAATCGCTTACCATCAGGTGAACCGCTTGCTCGTTTGCCGTCTCTTCTATAAAAAAAAAAAAACAGAGAAGATGACTGGGCACTGCCACCGGCTTGGGATCCAGTAATAAACAAAATTCAATCTAAAGCCAAGCGTACCACTGCACGACCTCAAGATACTGTGAGCACATTCTGCGTAGATCGGACCAAAGATTAGGAACTATAAAGCTGACGGTAGCTGGGTTCACCATGACATTAGGACGTCAAACACCTCAGTACCCCCTGAGCAGAGGGTGCTATAACGCCCCCGAAATGTCGGGATCTAAAAAATCTAATATAAACCCTTTAGCAACAGTTTCATTTGAAATGTGTAATATTCGCGTAAATACCAGAAACCATTATTATTAATAAACAAGTCAAATTAGCTACTAGCGACAATTCTGTTTCACATCTCTTTTGTTTTATTTTTTTTATATTCCTTTTGCAATTTCTTGAAAATCAAGACAGAATACTAAACCCTGCTGTGAAATGGTATGTCTGTAAGGTATGTTCTTCCGGCGACATTCTGTCTTTTTGTTACTCAAATATCCTAAAAGGCCGGCAACGCATCAGCAGCTCCTCTGCTGTTGCAGATGTAAGTGGGCGACCGGAATCACATACCATCAGGTGGGCCGCTTGCTTGTTTGTCCCCTTTAACATAAAAGAAAAGAAGATATGTTTAAATCCCGACGTTTCGGATGCATGGCCCTCCCTGTTACTCGTATTTGAGAAGGACGCCTTTACCCAGCCGTGGGCACTTACAGGCTGCTACTTTACTTTACATTTTATCCCCGTGGTCACGAGGCGACGGACGTGTTCGGTAACGTCCTGATTTCGACGAGATCTTAATCAAAATCTTATTAAATAATCAAATAATAGTTTCATTTCAAATTCACACTAACACAATCAAACATCGAACACCATAAAAAACGTATTCAATTCGAAGAACGCGTAACCTATAGCTTTGAAATTGAGATCACTACCGACCGAAAAAAAAAAGGTGTGATTATGTAAAACTAAACGTCTGCCTCGACTGGCAGTAGATTATTAAAATTAAAAATAATCATTAATGGGGTCAAAGCAATGCCTAGAGCCGGCCACAATGAAGTGGGTGCCCACAAATTTTTCGCTGTAAAACCAGTGAAAGCCATTCAGGCAGAAATTACCGCAAATTAATTAATTCCTTCCGAGTGCATTTGAAAGTCAAATTTACTTTCACTTTACGTCAAACGTCGTAACTACAGTCTGTTCTGTTACAAGTATTTAATTTAGCGACTTAATAAAAACTTATTACATAATTTCAAATTAAACTATTATTTACGGATTTTATCGTGTTTAGTTTTGTTTTTACATTCCGGACGTTTCGAGTGTTTTACAGCAGTTTAATAAATAAAACCTTCAGTCCCCTCTTGACCACGGTATATAATAGTTTAATTTCAAGTGAATTCCTATTCTAAATCCTAATTGTGTATACTTTATTGAATTCGTTAAACGTTTAACATCTGAAATGGAAATGCGTCTATTATAAAAAAAATGTGAAAATGCGTAAAATGACACAGAATCTCGCCTCTCGTCGATCAAGAATCGTTTTTAATCCAATCGTAAAGAGAACAAAAGCAATAAAAGTTCCCCGAAAGCTTTAGCGCTCAAAACTGAGTTTGCCAACTTTGTTCTTTAAAAGTAAACTCGATTGAAGAGAATTATTTGTATTTTTTTTTATTTAAGGTTTAAATTGACTTCAACGTTTGAATGGCGTTTGACTTCATTTGATTAAGCGTTTGAAACTTCAACCTACATTTATAATACTTAATTTCATGTAGGTGTTACTTCACCATTCCATTTTTGAAAATGAACATTTTATCTTATCTTCTAAATAATAGATTAGATTGTTTTAATTTTCTTTCTTAGCACGTTCTCGGTGGTGAAGGAAAGAACTGTGTATAATTAAGAAGTCTTACTACGTCCTACAGGACTCTTTTTTACGTGATTGTAGCTACAACGTGGGCAAAGGCCTCCTTCTCAAATATCTCAGATGGTTTTTTGGGGCCGGTAAGGGCGCGCCACGGTGCTACAAAGCGAGTTAGCAGGGTTTATATATTCTCGAAATAATATTTATTATGGACATACAGGTTTCCTTACGATGATTTTCTAAACCGCCGAGCACGTGGTAAATACAGCACCTAAAATTGATATTAACAGATTAAGCGGTGCTAGCACCGGGGATCGAACCCGGGTCACTCGCGCTCTATGAAACTAACGTGAGTGTCCTGACCACTAGGCTACCACTGCTCCTTCTATTATTGAAATAAAATAAATATGGTTATCAAGGTGTTAGTCTTTAGTTTTTATATGTGGTAGAGCCAAGCGGCGGCTTGAACTGCTGCTCGGCCTATGAAACTAAACGTCTGCCTCGACTGGCAGTAGATTATTAAAATTAAAATAATCATTAATGGGGTCAAAGCAATGCCTAGAGCCGGCCACAATGAAGTGGGTGCCCACAAATTTTCGCTGTAAAACCAGTGAAAGCCATTCAGGCAGAAATTACCGCAAATTAATTAATTCCTTCCGAGTGCATTTGAAAGTCAAATTTACTTTCACTTTACGTCAAACGTCGTAACTACAGTCTGTTCTGTTACAAGTATTTAATTTAGCGACTTAATAAAAACTTATTACATAATTTCAAATTAAACTATTATTTACGGATTTTATCGTGTTTAGTTTTGTTTTACATTCCGGACGTTTCTGAGTGTTTTACAGCAGTTTAATAAATAAAACCTTCAGTCCCCTCTTGACCACGGTATATAATAGTTTAATTTCAAGTGAATTCCTATTCTAAATCCTAATTGTGTATACTTTATTGAATTCGTTAAACGTTTAACATCTGAAATGGAAATGCGTCTATTATAAAAAAAAAATGTGAAAATGCGTAAAATGACACAGAATCTCGCCTCTCGTCGATCAAGAATCGTTTTTAATCCAATCGTAAAGAAAACAAAAGCAATAAAAGTTCCCCGAAAGCTTTAGCGCTCAAAACTGAGTTTGCCAACTTTGTTCTTTAAAAGTAAACTCGATTGAAGAGAATTATTTGTATTTTTTTTTATTTAAGGTTTAAATTGACGTCAACGTTTGAATGGCGTTTGACTTCATTTGATTAAGCGTTTGAAACTTCAACCTACATTTATAATACTTAATTTCATGTAGGTGTTACTTCACCATTCCATTTTTGAAAATGAACATTTTATCTTATCTTCTAAATAATAGATTAGATTGTTTTAATTTTCTTTCTTAGCACGTTCTCGGTGGTGAAGGAAAGAACTGTGTATAATTAAGAAGTCTTACTACGTCCTACAGGACTCTTTTTTACGTGATTGTAGCTACAACGTGGGCAAAGGCCTCCTTCTCAAATATCTCAGATGGTTTTTTGGGGCCGGTAAGGGCGCGCCACGGTGCTCCAAAGCGAGTTAGCAGGGTTTATATATCCTCGAAATAATATTCTTTAATATTTCTCAGACATGCAAGTTCCCTTATTATGTTTTTCCATTTTTTCCTTCACCGCTGAGCTGGTGGTAAATACAACAGGTCACACGCGCTCCATTAAACTAAAGCGAACGCCTTGACCACTACGCGTAGATAATAAATCAAACAATTTGTTGACTTTTAGTAAATACCTAAAGAGGCACGAATCAGCGAAGCCAGACAAGCTTATCGGCGTATTTACCAGGTGTTCAGCGGTGGAGGAAAACATCGTGAGGAAACCTGCATGTCTGAGAAATAATAAAAAAATATTATTACGAGCACTGGAGCAGCGTGGCGGGCCCTTTTCGGCTCCTGAACCCTCTCTGATACTAGTATTTGAGAAGGAGGCCTTTGCCCATCAGTGGGCGGGCACTTACTGGCTGATACTTTACTTTTTTACACCTGTTAGAGCTAAGCGGCGACTTGAACTGCTGCTCGGCCTATGAAAAAACTACTAATTTTTAACTAAATTAAAAGGGTTTCAAATTACGGTGCCACCAACATTATTAATTTAAATTATATTTGGTGAAATTAGCACGTACTCGGCAATTAAGTAAAAAGTCAAAAAATATATTTCGAGAACTTAACTTAACACTTGTGCAGTATGGCGGCCATTTTTGGATCCTTTTGTTTATTTAACACGGTTTAATTATGGTCTTGATAGCTTATTTTATTAAATCGTTTTTAATAAAAGAATTTAATCAATCGACTTGAAGGGTGGATACCTTTTGCGTATTCGGATATGATAAATTACAAGTACGGGTCCCTGTTATAAAACGAAATAATATTTCCCCATACCACGATATCACGTACAATTACGTTCAAAGAGATCATTATTTTTAATGGCCTAAACCTTAAAGTAGAAGGTATGTCGAATGTTAATTATTCTAAAGGACCCGATGTCTTATTACGTAAATTAATATGAAAGTAATTTATTTTGACTCAATTAAGAAAATTCCGTGTGGCTGTCGGAAGTAAAGAATAGCGCCAACCCTGTCTAACCATGGGTGTCGTAAAAGGCGACTAATGATAAAAAAAAAAAAAAAAAAAAAATTATATTAGGAGATGGGCAGCAGCATCTTCCTGCACTAGAACAAAAAAAAAAAAAAAAAAAACTGCGGTTGCCAACCCGCTCGCCAGGCGTGGCAACTAAGGCAAACCCCCCCCATTTTGGGGGAGGCCTATGTTCAGCAGTGGACTTCTAATAGGCTGAAATGATGAATGATGAAGAAAATTACTATATGTTAAATACTTACATCGTTTGATAACTTTTTGTATTTACGCGAAAGTTTGTGATCATCATCATCATCATCATCATCACATCGTATACAATCCGGCTCGAAGGACCATTTTCTTCGCGCTCTAGGCGAACACGCGTATTAATGAAAGCCTTAGGTCACTGGTAAAAATCTTTTTACTTGAGCTGGTACGTAGGTACATAAGTAATATTAATAATTCGTCCTCATGCCGCCATCAAATACGACGATGTGACGTCGCGCCGTCGCTGTGAGCGAAGGTCACTTGCGGTGTCGCCCCAACTTAAAACATCAGATTTGACAGACCTCGAATCCTCGCAAAATATAGAAAACACCAATTACTACTTTTCTCTTGAGGTTTTGAAATGTACTGTTATGGCATCTTATGTCTTACTCAAATTCCACTTAGTATGTGTGGTGTTGGTGCAGAAGCTTTTAAACGTGGTAGAGCCAAGTGGCGCTTTTGCTGCTCGACCGGGTTGGTACTACGGCCTCGCAGAATAACGGCGTGAAGTAGAGGCATCTTGCTTGCTTCTGCGTTTCGTTCGGTGAGTGAGGTATCCGGAGTCCCTCTACCCCTCCCCATGCCTCTTTTCATCCTCCCCTCCTTCTCCCAAATATCCTTAAAGGCCGGCAACGCACCTACACCACATCTAGTGTTGCAGATGTACGTGGGCGACGGTAATCACTTACCTTATCAGGTGAACCGCTTGCTCGTTTGCCGCCTTTCCCATAAAAAAAAGCAAATAGATTACTGCTTTATTTCACGTATTCGTGTACAGACTGTCAAATGTTCTTTGAAACCTTAATGTAGTCACCTTATGTTATCAATTTTCTGTTTATGGTACTTTTCGTTTCATTCAGTTTAAAATTTCCATTTTTTTTTTGTGAGGTAACAGGTGCGGTTTCCTGAAGATATTCCACAGTCTTTTTCCCTTTAATTGAATTCGTGCAAAGGTTCTTTGGGTAGGGTTTTAATATTAAATGGTATACGACGAATATTTTATTAAAAGGACAAAAGAAATTGCCACAGCAAAATGAGTAGAATTTTTTTTCATTCCAGAGAACGAAATGTTTTATCACAACTTCTTTTATTTCATTAGCTTGTCAATAGGCATGTGTCTTAGAACGGAAGGATTTGTAATAATCATCACGCTAGGTGATTTGGTGATCACGGTACCGGATGCTGCGTATCTTATGTATGCCAACAGTTAATTTTTAATGAAATTAGAAAAAATATGTTTCCTAAATTGTTAAGTCTTTACAGGCATACTTAAGTTGTAAAAATAATTAAAAATGTAAAGCAACGAACAGTGTTTTAATAAGTTCTTTTTTTTCATGGGAAAGGGTCAACGAGCACGTGGTAAATACAGCACTAAAAGTTGCTATTAGCAGATCTTACTAAACGCTACATTTAAAACATTCGAATGTCTGCGTTATTCGGGATCGTATTGTGAATCTATCATATCTACAGATCCCAACCCCACTTTGGCTCGTACTTATGCAAACACAAATTAAATCAGTATCAAAGCTTGCATAAATGATTTCTTCGTTTTATATTCGAATGGCAGTTTCGATTCCTCGAGAACTGATGGACCAACGATGAAATTATTTATTTATTTAATCTTTATGCACAAAATAGTACACATTGCGGACTTAATGCCTCGAAGCATTCTCTCCCAGTCACTCATTAGACAAAGCAGAGATAAACACGTAATAGAGGCGATACAGCTAAGAGAATAAAACAATTAAAAGGATATAAATATCAAAATATACACTTACACAGATAGGTAGATACATACATACATAGATACATAAATACAATATATACAAATATACCATATACACATAGAATAATGAATTTAGAGTCGAGAAATTAAGTTCACATTCGAAATGAAACTGTTGTTTGCGGATTTTATCGCGTTTAATGAAGAAATGACTGACAGGGTACCACCCTGTCACTCATTTCTCTCCAACGAAGACTACTTAAAAGAGGAGAAGTAGCCTACCACCTTGAGAAGAATAGGATTCATTAGGCTTCGCTTTCGACACCCTTGAGAAGAATGATAGCAGATTTTCTGGCGTCACCGCACACGGAGGCACGCATCCGATATTCGCTAACAGGATCATATGTGACAGAATAATAATACCATAGTAATTATTTATGTTAATTTAAACTGCTTTTTGATGTTATTCAGTGTCGAATAAACCAACCCACTCGTTTCTCGTTGTGTCTTGTTAACTGGCCGTAACAAATATTTGCGAGCCCCTCTAATGTAAGCTCGTTTGAAACTCCCTTGTTGACCTCCCAGTCATAGTGGAAGTTTGCAAATTGCTACGGAATACTTAATGAATTTAGTTTAAACGACATTCCAAGCCCGAGATGCTTCCTCAAGAATTATATAGATTTATTTTAAAACTTTTGATTTATGTCAACTCTGCTTCGAATCCTGATTACAGACAGAGTTTAACGCGAAATCAACAGACGTTCAAAGACAAAATAACCGTTCGACTTTACCGCAAAGTATTTATTATATGGTTGGTATTTTGATTAGCTATGGAACTTATGATTTCCCGCGTACAGGTTTAAACTGAATCTTGCATCAGTTATGGCGCGCCCCTTGGTAAGTTCGAACTGATCATCATGAAATACTTTATCGATGTTAAAAAACTGTAGCATTTGCTTATTACTTAGTACTGGTAACACCAAAACCGCTCTAAAATTTAGAAAGTGTTATCTTACTGTGTTTCATTAATTTCGAAAATATGCTCTCATCGATGAATTCTATGATAGTGCAGCGATAAGGTAATAATTACGGACATTATTATTTCTATATGTAAACTCTATAAATCTACAGTATTTTTCATGTTTAGTTCGCGTTCGCGGGTCGTTTAGTTCCCGCGAACGCGAACTAAAACTAAACTAAACTAAACGCGAACCACCCGGTTTGGGATCCAGTAATAAATAAAATGAAATCTAAAACCCAAATTACCACTACACGACCTCAAGATACTGTTAGCATTTTCTGCGTAGATGGGACCAAAATTAACAAGTAAAAGCTGAAGGCAGCCAAAAGTCAACTATGACATCGGGACGTCTAACACCTCCACATGACCACGGCTGATGTAGAGCACCCGAAATGTGGGAAAAATAAAAATAAAAATGAAAAGCGATAAAATCCGTAAATACACCTTAAATGCTTTAATTAAGGTTAACATGTTTAAAACTAAACTTATTAGTTTCGGTCTTAACATTGCAAGTTTAAATTTGGGTTGCTTAGATGCATGTGACGTTGATGACTTAAGAACAGCAGCAGCTTTGATTAGAATATTTGTTAAATATGTTTCAAACTCATTGGCTACCAGATGGTAAGTGATTACCGTCGCCCACGTACATCTGCAACACCAGAGGTGCTGCAGGTGCGTTGCCGGCCTTTAAAGATGTTTGAGAGCTGGGAGACAGGATGAGGATGGGGAATGGGGAGGGGGAGTGGGCCTCCGGTTACCTCACTCACCGATCGAAACGCAGAAGCACAAGATGTAGAGGCATGCTGGTATTCTGCGTGGCCAGTACTACTTCGGTCGAGCCGGCTCATTGACGCAGCATCAAAAGCCGCCACTTGGCTCTACCACGTTTAAAATCCAGCGTCTCAAATGTTTTACATCAGATATCTAAATTCTATTAATTATACTAATTCAATTGAGATTTTTCAAGTTATTTATGATCCATCTTATAGGTGAAGCAATTGAAATAAATTAGTTCACAACACTACACACTGTTACGCTGAAAGTTAGGCGCTGTTTTGTACAAAGTTCGTTGGCACGGAGCTGACAAACATTTGTAACCACATCGTTACGTGGAGTTGGAAATTAAACGCCGACAAGTAATCAAGCCACATATATTTCTATGTTAATTAATGTTATGTTCAGAGATCGAGCATGTGTAGAGATGATTTTCGTTCAGCAGAGCATTGATTTGTGATTTGAAACATAGGCGGAATAAATGCAAATTTTTCCTAAAATTAGGAGTTTTTAAAATAAACTTGCTAAGTGCTAGTCGGCCTCGTACACCTAGGGTTCCGTATAACCACATAATGTATTATGTATCGAATTTTCGGTGATTTGATGGGTTTTCGGGCCCACAGTTATTCGCCAGAGCCTTGTTGATTAAGCAACAGGGTAACCACCGCCTGCAGGTGAGTTTTACATTAGGGAAATGAACCACCATTTCCCTTTGCCCCATACTTGTGTTAGTACCACACGTATTATCATGTTTGTATCTAATTTCAAACTTACTAATTGAATCTGTGATTTTGAAATGACTGTTTATTCGCAACTTTTTTTAAAAGCGCCAATAGCTGAATGAGTTAGGGTGCGGTCTACGAAACATGACGTCGTAAGTTGGAGCCCGCCATTCGATTATTGTCGCGAACCACTCCAGATACAAGCTGTAAGCTTAGTTGGAGGGTTAACAGGAATATTAGTAATGTTACTTAATAAATAACATTGCTAGTATTCTTTTTTTTTTTAAAAAATAAAACCATGAAATCATGAATCAGTTATTTTTTTTGTTTCATTGTCCGTTTGAACCAATCCCGACGAAACTTTCACGGAAAAGTTGAGAAATTAGTAAGGAGTGCAAGAACATTTTTAACCAGGATATGTTTATGGTTTTTTGCACGAAATTTAAAAATAACAGGTAACAGGTTTATGAATAAAATTTGATAATAATTTTGTTTACGCATCTATTTCAGTGACGTATTAAATTTATAATCCGCATTCGAGAGCACACGTAAGCAATAACTGTCTCCGGTCATACATAAAATTTAACTTGCTCCTGTATTTCGAAACTAATGCGTATTTCGCTTGGCTCCTTCATTACCATGCAAATGTTTACGTTATTTACATTTGCATGCTAATGAAGGAATCGTAATATTTTAAAATTTGTTGCTCGTCAAATATAGTAGATTTGGATATTCAGCTATAACTTTATAACTGAGGATTGCGGGTCCAATAAGCTGTAAGGCCAGAAGCTAAATGTTTGTCTATATATCACATGTGTGTGCTTAATTTGTAGTTATTTTCTTATGATCTATTTATGTACATGTATATTTTATGTTGATTCGAATTCGAAATCGAATGTTTTGAATATTAAAAATATGAGAAAAATAAAAATTTAAGTATATAAAAATGGGACGGTAGTTGGCTACTTTCGACGGCTAAGTGAATTTCAGTCCTCCCTACAATGGGTTTGGTAACAATTTAAACTTAATTATAGTCTCGAATTAAATGCATGGCTTTATTATATTAGAAACTCTAAATCAATATACAAATTCAACGGTAACAAAGTAAAATTTTCAGTGTCGTCTATATTATTAGTTCTGGATCTTTTTAGATTGAGGTTACCCATGTTCATGGACTGTATTAGACACTTACGACCAGGTGTCCAATAAAGACTATATTAAACAATTTTTAGTTAACAGAATAGCACAATAATTAACGTGTATTCAGTAGTTTGATATAGAATATATAAAGCAAAAAACAACCTTATCTTTTATGACAAGAACTTCTTTTTTAATTGTATATTTAAAGAGGTTTTCTTTGATTTTAAGCCATGTTCGATACCTAATCACTCGCTCATCGCTAACGGCGCCAGCAATCTGTTCAATAGCACCCTCTTTCCGCCGATATCGCGTTCACGGCATTTTTTCACTTCCAAACCATAAATCGTGAATCATTAATCTCGCGCCGGAAGCCCGAATTCCATTATTACGATTCAGCATTCAAAAGATCGCACCAAAATTGAATATGAGTGATGAATTATTTTATTATATATTTTTCTTAAACTTCGTAGACTTTCTCCGTAACGGGGGTGAATGCAGTTATATTTTCTATAAATGTGATTGTTGACTTGAGGCAGTATTATTTTTTTTTTATGAAAAATAGGCTTGCGTTTGACCTCAATCTTGCCCGATGGAAAGCGAAGATGAGGCCTAGGATGGTACACGCTTGCCTAGATGTCTGTTCACTTTGGGATTAAAGATATCCAGGTTATAGGTTTCCGGAAAAACTGACCTCGGCGGGGAGTTCCACTCCTTAGCCGTCTACTTAGAGGTATTATGAGCCTAATCAAAAGCAATACGATATAATTATAGCTTTCTTTACTTTGATCTTTTGCAATTCTTCTATATTTAGATAATTCTAAAACGGCTCTTACCATTTGGATGAAATTATCTATTTAGATAATATTCTACTTTCCAAGTTTATCTAGATAGGTGACATCTCTGAGAAAATTCTGTTTAACACCAATATAACAAACAATTGAGTTAAGTTATTGATAGAATATATCAACATAGAATATTAAGGTACCAGGGTGTTAACTACTTATCAATAGATGGTTAGAACGTTAGCTCGATTGTAATGGTAGACTGAATTCGCGAAGCTAAGTTGCCTTGGTAAAAATTACTAGCCTGCTCGCATCTGGGCAAAGGCCGAGGCCCTCTCAAAGTCTCATTTGCGGGAGCTTTGGAGCCGGAAGCGGTCCGCCTCGCTGCACCGGAACTGCTATTTCTCAGAAATGCTATTTTCCTTCATCCCTGGGCTATGATGAATTGCTACAAGCAATTTCAGTGGTGCCAGGCAGGTGTGCGGACAGCTGAGCCACGCAGTAGTTAAATGATCTGATATTATAGTTTCCACGAGCCGGAAGCACACATGAGCGCCTCATTAAGATGAATCCGCAATTAAGAACTCGTCGTCTACTCATATTAACTGAAAACATAATTATAGTTACTCTTTGAAAATTATAACTAGTTATCTGGTTTTAATTGCTGTGTGTGTTTAATTATAACATTGTTATTATAAACTTTTAAATAGTGAATCACAATGAACCTAATGCAAATAAAAAATAGACCCCTAATATGGCGACGTGGCAGAGCCAAGCTGCGGCTTTTGCTGCTGCTCGAAAAGGCCGGCTCGACCGGATCGGTACCACAGCCTTGCAGAATACCGACATACAGTTAAGGCACGTTGTGCTTTTGCGTTTCGTTCGGTGATTGAGGTAACCGGAGGCCCACGCCCCATCCCATACCCCTGCTTATCCTCCCTCCCACCTCCCAAATACCGCTAAAGGCCGGCAACGCGCTTGCAGCACTTCTGGTGTTGCAGATGTAAGTGGGCGACGGTAATCACTTACCATCAGAACTGCTTGCTCGTTTGCTGCTATTTCAATTAAAAAAAAGACGTGCCTTGTTCTGTCTACCTACCCTATATAGTTATGGTGCTTTTGGTGAAATATATTCTATAGCCACGATAGCCGAGTGCTTAGAAGATCTACCTCCGAATCAGGAGATTCGAGTTCCATTCCCGTTGCGGAGGACTCGTAACAAAGAGTTTTTCACAAAGTTATATACGATTACTATTATTATACGATATACGTTTTCTTTTTCAATTGTACTGCTATTGTATGAGATAATTATTTAATTTCCATTGTAAAGTTATATTATAATTTTTAAAAAACGACCGAGTTTGATGCGCAATTCGTTCCCATTCTTTATCAGACATAAAACTTGATAATAATTTTATTAACTTTGCCTGAACGAAAAGATTTTATATTTATCAAAATCCCTATTGACAATTTAAGTGGTGCCGGCTTCGGGGATCGAACCCAGGTCAATCACGCTCTGTGTAACTAAAGTCAGCGCTCTGACCACTAGGCCACCACGGCTCCTTTCAAATGTATTCGGGCTTATTCTCCATCATTTCCTTATCATTGGAAGCGCAGGCAATCGACCGTTCAATGGAGTTCTTTTCATCCCTTATCGCGTTCCCAGCACTTTTTTTTTCACTTCCAGGCCATAAATCGAGAAGCATTAATCTTCTTCACGGTGCCCGAACTTTTTTATAATGATTTCGCATTTAAAAATGGAATTGAATATAAGTAATGACGGATCAGAATCTTTCTGAATAATTGATAACTAATTCAGCGTACGTTCTCAGGGTTTTTAAATCGTGATATAATTTATCTTTTTTTATTTGTTTTTTCAGCAGGTGAACCGCTTACCCGTCGCTCTTCAAAGTGACTACTGTTTTTTTTTAAGTATTGTATAACCTTCCCAGTATACAATAGCAATAGGAGAATAGAAAAAACATTGATGCAGCACAAGAACATAAATATGAAATAAGCGCCAACAGCCAAAATGGGTCAGGGTGCGGACTACGAAACATGAGGACGTAAGTTCGAGCCCCGCCATTCGACTGTTGTCGTGAACCACTCCAGATACAAGCTGCAAGCTTAGTTGGATTGTTTAACAGGAATATTAATAACGTTGATTAATAAATAGCATTGCTAGTGTTATAAGCTTTCATGTATAATTTTGTCAACAGAGAGGCCTTGCCTAACGGAACATTGTGGCTGGGCTCCTTCTCGGCGGTACAATACCGCGGCGACGTGCACTCGGCGGTGTACCGCTGCCGAGCGGCCGGCACGGTCGGCACCATACTGTCGAGAGATATGCGTTTAGAAGCAGGTGAGACAGAATAATCATCATCATCATCATCATCATTTCAGCCTATCAGAAGTCCACTGCTGAACATAGGCCTCCCCAAAAGATTGCCACGAACCTCGGTCCTGAGCCACCTGCATCCATCGACTTCCCGCAACACTGCGCAGGTCGTCAATCCATCTTGTGGGGGGTCATCGTACACTGCGTTTGCCTGTACGTGGCTGCCACTCGAGAACCTTTTTCCCAGCGGTTGTCAGTTCTGTGAGCTATGTGGCCGGCCCATAAGACAGAATAATATTAATGTATAATGATAGATAGCCGATATCCGTGTGGTAAAGGCATCTACTTCCGAATTAGGAGACTCGTGTTCGATCCCCTACTGATCCATTAGAAATGAGTTTTTTTTATTTAGCCGGTAGCCTCCTTCTCTGGCTGAAAGTCATCTGGATTCGTACCATCCTCTTACTCATGTCTGTGGTCAAACAGGCTGCATAATCACAGGCTGTGAGGCATCTTAGTACTCAGGGCAAGTGACAAGGCATTTGTAAGCTTCCATCGATAAAAGTTGTTTGCTGGCGCCCATGGGATTCAGTCGCCACTTATCATAAGGTAGGCTGTTAGTTCGTTTGTCACCCTGATCCAATGAAGAAAAAAAAAACTAATGTACTATTTGTTACGTAGGTTATTACGCTAAGGCGGCGACGGGTTATCCATTTGTCACTTTCCTCCAAATAAGCTCAATGGGTTGGAGTGACTAAAATAAATGTGAAAGTCTTTTGACCATCCCAAGATCTGTAGTCTATGATCACGAGAACTGTAACATCAAAGAGTAGCTGAAATTTCTGTAAAAAAAACATTGTGCAACGATCTTACATAAAATTAAAAAATGTTGTAAAAAATGCTTATAATAAATTAAATCATTATATTAAAGACAATGATGAGCGGGAATGACTCTTATTTGCAATTGTTTTCCCCTGGCTACTAATACATTGGAACATGGTGTTAGAAAAAGATCCCAGAGTTCGTTGCCGGTTCTTCTCTGAAAAGGTCATGTTATACCGAACGTTGTAGATTTTGAAGTTCATAAGAGCTTTAAACATACCTATATTAAACAAAAAGTTTTTGACTTTGACTCTCATAACCCTAATCATGTCCCGTAACGTAATTCCCGCTTTGAGAGAAATATTCCGTTACGGGTATAAAAGATAGAAATAAAATAATAAACTGATCACTTCCAATGCTATGTAAAAGAAGTAGATCTCCATCTTGATATTTATAAAAAATAAAAAAAAATGTTGTATAAAATGACAAAAAAGATGACATCTGCGGAATTGCTTTTGCGTGAGCATTAGAAGAACCTCGTTATGAAACGGTGATACAACCTGTATTAAAATCACATTCGAAAAATCGTTTTGCTTGATTTGATTTGATACGCATGTTGATGTGAAGAAATCACATTATATTTACGGTTTCAAGGCTGACATTCGTGTATCCTCCTAACCTACTTCTGACACTTCTGCCGTGTGGTATCGTCATAAGAATCTACCCTCCCCCCCCTTTTTTCCTGTGGACGTGGTGTCGTAAGAGGTGACTGTAGGAAAATATGGTGGGGGATAACCGTCTCGAAAAATACCAGACCGATGACAAGCAGACCGATGATCGATGGCAGCGATGTAGAAAGGGCGAGCTGCCAGGTCAATCCGCTTGTTGAGATTTTGGTAAATCCTCCTTACAGGAGAGACTAAAGTCCTGCAGGCTGTAAGGTATCGCTCTCATATCGCCTAACGTATCTAGTACTTCCTAATCATCATCATAATCATCATCCTAATAAGTAACGTTAATCGAATTTTTTCTTATACAAAAAAGTAACTTCAATATATACACGTAACATTATACGAATATCTTACCACTTCACGTTTTTGAACGGGTTTTTGAAGCTGAAAACCTTCTGTCGCTTTGCTAATATGGGTACCTAGTACTGATATCTAACACTAGTACTTAGTACCTGTACCAAGTTTGTTGCCAGCCTTTATGGATGTTTGGGAGATGGAAGAGAGGATGATGATGGAGGGGAATGGGGAGGGGGAGAGGGCCTCCGGTTACCTCGCTCACCGAACGAAACGCCCAGGATGCATCTACTTCACGCACGTATTCTGCTAGTACCTAGTACTAGTAGCTAGCACTGATACCTATCAATTCTCTAGATAAAAATAAATACGAAAGAAATGTAACCTTTTTTTTTTCAAATAGCCTAATAATCCTAATAAAACGCAAGCATCATTCGTCACGAATAGAACTCCAGTCCAGTCTTTCAATTCAGTACTAATAAATGTCAGACACAATTTAAGTATGTATTATCTTTAAGAGGACCTTAAGTTTTTTTTTTTTAAACTCGTTTAAATTATTCAACGTCTGGAAATTTCTAAAACAAAATTAGTCTCTAAATACGCGGTGTAATGTGTGCCCGATAAGGTCTTGTCACATCATACTTCTCCGAATGACAAGTCAATAGAAATAAATGTATAATAAAATACCAGTCGATGTTAACGAAACTCTTCGGTAGGTAAATAAATGGCTCTATCTGATCCTGGTTGAAATATGAGCTCCTTTAAAAAATACTAAATATCGTTTCGGGAATATCTGGAATAATCAAAAATAAAAAGACCATCGAATTGTGTGGAGTCGTGATTACATAAAGATCACTGGAGCGAGTTCTGAAGTAAGTGAATGAGTAAAATCACGAAGAGATAGAAGAGAATGGAAGAAAATACAGAGAGATAGTAAAACCCGTAAAACATCGTGTGAGAGGGATAGTATATCTTGGAAGAAACTATTTAACCTTTATAAGTGGTCAATATAAGTTTAAGATACAGGCCTTTTATTCCAGTCTCGCAACCCGTCGCTCGTAACATTGTAATGCGAGTCATTGATTTGAATCTCTATCTTTCTCCATTTGCATTGTTAAGACCTCTGTACCTCCTTCTGTGATGCACGACCCTCAACTACTCTCTACTTTAACTGATTTATATCCTAAAAGACAAATTTTAACTTTCTTGATCCTCGGGTCGAATTTATTTCCTCTCCTGTAATAATGTAGTTAGGTTACAAAATATACGCCATTTTCTATATAGTCATCGATATGATACAAATAATAATTATATGATACTAGCTGTTGTCTGCTACGCCCGCGTGGGAAAACTTCCCGCTGCTTTCCTGGCAAAGAAAGTAGCCACTGTCCTTCTACAGACTTTAAGGTATATCGCCGAACTAAATTCCATAATAATCAGTTCAGCTATTTATACGTGATTGGAAGGCAAACATTCAAAGAGACTTACTTAATATAATATATATGATAATATTATTATATATTAGGATATTTATTGATCTGATCTAATTCAGAGATCATAAAGTAGTGAAACCCTCAATATTTATAATTATTATTCATTAATCTAAAGTTTGTTATATTTGTGTTAAAATATTAATGACAGCAAACTAATTTAATGTATCAAATAAGTAACAAACCATCATGAAACCCCGTGTAAACTAACACACAGGTGAAGTGAAACATCGACGCTCTAAGAAGTCTGCAGCCTCCGATCACATTCTAGATCACCCCAACCGTTGCATCAGATTTGATAGAACACAAATTCTCGCTAAAGAAAAGCGATTTCTAGCCAATAATAATTTGAGAGGTTATTGAAATCTAAAACTAATTTCAATAGAGAAGATGGCTGAATTGGGATTCCGTAATAGGTATGATTAAATTGAAACCACAGCATACCACTATACGACGTCAAGACACTGTAAGGTTCATTCTCCGGAACAAACATTCATAATCAAAAGCATGACAGTTTCCTGAGTTAGCTTTGACTTTCAGGATGTCAAATACTTCAGTCCTCCCGCGAACACGTGAAACGTTACAAAGTTTAAAAAGATAAAATTTGACGAGACAAATTCCGTAAAATTAGTTTCATTTCAATGGCCAGTATTTATTTATTTATTGATTTATCTTATTTATCTCTATTGCATTCCCTTAAATAGAAGGATACAAGAGGCGGACTTAATGCCTACTGGCATTCTCTACCAGTCAACCAGTTAACAAAGTGTGTTGAAATTTTATGATAGGCGCAAACAGAAGTTAGAGCACCATAAATTCCTATTACAATATTCGCGTAAATAAAGGAAACAATTAAGTTCTCTGTCATTAATATTTTCTCCGTCAGACTCGGACGACCGGGTCACACTACCAATCCATTAGAGACCCGTTTAGATAACGTCTCAAATTAAGGAATGAGACATCTGTCGTAATTACAAGTTGAAGTGTTCAGATTAGACAAATACATGCCTTGAGGAGAACTCGAATTTAATTAAGATTTGGTAAATTAACGAACATCAAATAATAAATAAAACGAAGAGTCTGTCCACTGGGCTAAGTGGACAGACTCTAGATAATAATTTAGCTTGATAGAGCCTCAGTGACGACTAAAATTGGTTATAGCAATTTAAAGTTATGTATTTACCACGTGCTCTTCGGTGAAGGAAAACATCGTGTTCCAAAATCCTCTCAGATATTTGAGAAGGAGGCCTCTGTCCAGCAGTGGGAATATACAGGATGCTATCTTAGTATTCAAAATAAAATATTTTTACAATATATAACTTTTTTTTGAATTATTCGTGTAAAATTTGTTCTAATTATGGTAGTTCAGTGTTTAAAGTTAATAAGACTATTTCATTTGTTTTCGAGAATAACAGTGTTGTATTAAATATTTATTACTTTTCACTCAGTCGATCAAATATCAGGGTCAATCGGCCAGTCCATTAGAGCCCCTTTCAGTGAGCTCTTTAAGTTTTGGGGCGGCACGTCATTCAGAGTTATAAGTTGAAACACTTTGTCCGAGCAAAGCCTTCGGTATTATTTATGTGTCCATTACGTTCCGCTCTCATTTAAGATTATCGGTACGTTTTGAGTGATGTAATAGATTTTGAAACACTGTTTATTAGAATACAGCGTTTAAAACGTTGTCCATCTCCATTGCTGTCATTTTACTCTTATCCCAAATCAGATTCGTCCAAGCAATAATTGCAATTTCAAAAGCAATTTTATGTGCTGCTGTGTGTGTTGTTTTTTTTTTATTGGATTCATGTGGAAACTTGTTAACATTCCGCGTTATGGTTTGTGGTTGTTTAGTTCAGCCAATAGACTTCCAGGATTGAAGTTGTTTAACTTCAACCCTGGAAGGTTGCGTTTACGTAAGATTTATTATCACCTGTAGAACACGATGGAAAGCCTCACAGCCTGTAACTATACCGGCTCTTAATACCGTTTACGCGAACACTACACATTTTAAATGAAACTGTAGTTTGCAGATTTTGTCGCGTTAAATTTCGTTTTCATTTTATATATTAATTCTTTATTGTGTCCCTAAAAAAAAGAAAGGAATACAATGGACGGACTTAATGCCTTTTGGCATTCTCTACTAGTCAATCCTGGGTGAGAAAGAAAACATGTTGGCAGGTTCAAAATAAATAATAAATGTAAATTAAATATACATATTAAATATATAACCCTTATAATATACTTACATAATACACTATATATAAACACATAATACATACATAAACAAAATCTCAGATGGCATTTGTCAGATAGTGACGACGGAGCAGGGTTTTGAAGGAGTTTTTGTTCGGAGCTTTCTTGATATCATCGGGGAGATGGTTCCAGAGAAGAGTGGCTTAAACGGTGAAAGAAGAAGAAAAGAAACCAGTTCTATGTTGTGGAACACTAACCTTCAAGCTGTTAGAAGTTCGAGGCACTCGGTTATGACTCGAATAAAGAAAATCATCTGCGTAGATCGGACAGAAATTTATAATTAAAAAATGAAGGTAGCCCGAGATGAATTTGTCATCTAGACGTCCAACACCTGAGTTCCCCAATGACCATGGCTACTGTGAAGCTCTCGAAACGTCTGGAATCTAAAAAGAAAACAAATTAAATGCGATAAAATCCGTAAATAATAGTTACGTTACACACAGTTTAAACACCAGATCGAACCGAACACTTGTGAGGGATAAAACCTCCCTACACTACTTCTGGGTAGAAGAGGTAGAGGTAGTATAACTCTAAGTAACCTGGATAATAAGGATAAAGAAAAACAACCTGAGAAATCCTGCATGGATTTTGGGTCAGAGCTGAGCAAAGATTTGAAATAACCCGTACGAAAATTCAATGCAATGTACGTTTATATAGAAACTTAAGTCGTATTTCTAGATCTGCTGTTATAATAAGTATAACACCTATAACACTCGAGTACCATCTCTTTTTCCGGATACGAACCTTATCTGCAAATGATGCACCACGCTGGCTGGCAAACGAGACCCTGACACCGGACGTCGGCGGAAAATGCAGTCGTATTTGCTGAACCCAGATCCACGTCCACAGATCAGTGCCGCTTGCCTGGTGTGGTGGGTATGAGCAAACTTTCCAAGAGATGAGTGCCGGCTTTTGCTGGCGCTTTTTTGGGGAGGCATATGTTCGCGGTGGACTTATATAAAATGATGAGGATTGTTAAAACGAATTCAAATTACATTTTAGCTCGTATTAAAGTATGTAAAGTAGCAGCCTATAAGTGCCTACTGCTGGCTAAAGGCCTCCTTCTCAAATACGAGTATCAGAGAGGGTTTAGGAGCCGGGAAGGGGCCCGCCACGCTGCTCCAGTGCGGGTCGGCGGGATTCACATATCCTCGAAATAATATTTTTATTATTTCTCAGACATGCAGGTTTCTTCACGATGTTTTAATTCACCGCTGAGTACGTGGTAAATACAGCACTTAAAATTTGCTATTAACTATTTTACTGGTGCCGGCACCGGGGATCGAACGTAGGTCACACGCGCTCTATGAAACTAAAGTGAGCGCCCTGGTCACCAGGCCACCACGGCTATCTCTACCGTAGTCAATAATAATTATACTTAAATCAATAAAAACTATACTGTGCACACGCGACAAGTTATTGGTTTTACGTCTGGCGACATAAGAACCTTTACCTTACTTTCACTTTTTATAATGACAACTTTCTACATTATTTTGTTAAGCGCTTAAGCACGTCATGTCACGTGGCCGTGGTAACTGAATTTGTTACGACATCATGAGCAATATTCATACTGTACACAAACTAGATGATCCTCGTGCCGCGCAGTTCGTCGCATGTAAGAAAACATTGAACGTGATCCGCTGTGAGGCGTCTATCCAGTCGGGGGTCGCTACGCGCACAGAATCGTAAACCGTCGAATTGTCAAGAGGACAACTCGAACGTGTAATGCGCGTAGGATATTTAATATCCCTTTCTTACGAGTTTTTTTTTTGAAGAGTCTGTAAGAAATGAAGTCAGGGATTCACTGTTACGTTATCTTACTGATATCGTTTGAGGCACTTTTTTTTGGATTCGTCAGCTTCTTCGTTTCACTGCGATGTTTTATTTTACGAATACCATTCTATTCTAGTCCAGCATTGAACATGAGCCAGTTCAAGAAAGCGTCTGCTAAAGCCAACGTACTATTCTTGTAAGATTTTCCCATGCTCACCCATGGTGGTGGTCGGCCTCTTTCTGGTGATGATGCTCCCAATCACTAGTCAAACACATTAGTCAAATACGGATGTCTATTCCGCCACCATCCGGTTAACAGAACCTTGTTTGTTTGCTAGCAATTACGAGTTTTTTTTTTATAATAATGAAGCGACTTTAGTTATATAAAAGGTGCGTGTAATAATAAACATAACAACGATTTATTTTATTCAAATATTTGGGGAAATAGTAGTGACATAATTTCGTTTTATAAATTCTACAGTATTTCTCGTTTTCTCTACTCTCTTTCTCGTTCTCTCTAAAACATTTTTAATGTAACAGCGACCTAATGAAAACTAATAAATCTATTTTAATTTCCTTAACATAATTTCAAAATGGCGTAAACGGAAGTAAATATTAACGATATTATGACCGAAGAAATCAAATTATAGATTATCTGTTACATTTCCCATTTCAACGATTGTTAGCACAAAATCGAGTCGACACTTGGTGACATCAATACGTCAATAGTCACATTACGGTTTCTCAGAGCCCAATAATCCTCCAACATTGCATTAAAAACTAGACCAAAGCTCTTTACACATAAGGTAGATTTCCCTTTGTTAGGCTATACACTTGACCTCGGGCAGGAGCAAGTGAGCCGGAAACGCTTGCTGGAATGCAAATACGATTCTGTACGGAAGGGCCTGGGGGCCTGTTAAGCTGCGAGGCTAGGGTCCGCACTTCCAATGTGCCTTTGTGACGGAGCGGAGAGGTCCGCTAATGGAATCAGCTTCGCGGAAATCTCGATCCTCATCGAACACTACCGTTTGTATGACTTTAACGACTTTGTAAAAAGTATTCTAGATTTTGGAAAAAATTTACGAAAAATACTTTATACATCGACCTTATATAACACAAATTGACGGCTCGGTGGCGTTGTGGGTCGCGGGCTCTATTCCCGCACGGGACTAGTATTTGTATAGACTACAAATAATAGTTCCCGGTCTGAGTGTTTGTCCATGTGCAATTCATGTTTGTAAACTGCCGTCGCGACACAGGAGAAATTCCTACAGCGGAAGGTAAGGTTTAACTTTAAAAAGAAAATGCAACTAAAATATCAATATGGATTTATTTGGTCGCAGCAACGAAACTGCATCCAACTCAGCATAATGCTATTACGTTACCGTGGATGAACTCTGTAAATAGTCGTCAGTAGAATGACGTAATGTCTATTTAGTATCTAAATATATATAACAAAAATTACAAATGACGTAAATAATAAATTTTAAAATAAAAACAATTAAAAGTAAGTTGTTATAAATGAAGTAACCGGAGGCCCACTCTCCTTCCTCATCCCACACATACAGTTCCTCTGGTATTGGAAATGTACGTGGGCGACGGTAATCACTTACAAACAGACCGACAAACTGAACTAGTTTCGGTTAACACTACTCAACCTGAACACACTGTACATACAGTTAGGAGTAGAGTCACATACACAATCCCCCGCCGACGCGTGCACCCGGGATTCAGGGCGGTCCTTACCGCACATTACTACCGAAACACCACGACCGTCCGAGACGAGGCCCGAACCTCCCTCGGACGGTCCTTAGATTGCTTACCATAAAGAGGTAAGCAGTAGATGTACTTCTGTACATCTACTTAAAGCATAAACGCCCGCGGCCTCAAGGACGCAGGCGCAAACCTATGAAGCTGTAAAAGCCAAAACGGCTAACAGCAATAACTTAATCGAATACATATATCACTTACAATGAGGTGAGCCGCTTGCTTGTTTGCGCCTTATGCCATAAAAAATGTGACCCATATGTAATGTGACAAAGTATAGGTCACTTTTTTCACATCATCTTCTCAAGAATTATTCGTATTATAAATTTTCTTTTAGCATGTCTTCGTTTATCAATTATTTCGCAGTACTAGAATATCCAAAATCTTCCCATATAGTCTCCTCCGTGTTATCAACATTCCTTATTGTTTCAAGAAATTGCAACGCAGTTTATCAAATTATGTTTGTCAGTATTTTTATAATGTCCAAACTGATGCGTGGTTTGTTCGAATAACTTTTTAAAAAACTACGCGACGTCAGCACCCCTAGCACTCGATGTACGCTTTCCCCTCGACGACATCTCGACAGCCCTCGTCGGCCTTTTTTCTGCACAATCGCCTCGGAACAATACCGCCTCGTGAAACAACCCCACGGAAAACAGTTAAGTCTTTATTCTTACGCCGTAATCAACGCGAGTGAGTCCACTTTACTTGTGACTCATATATTCGCTTCTCTATGATCCCATGTTGACTGTCTTTCTTGAGAGCCATAGAGCGACGAATTTTTTTTATAATTTAATTATCACAGACTAGGAGCCCAGTCTTTAATTCAATAGTGTGCAAGTGACCGGGGCCTAAAAGCAAAATTAACCAAGTGCTCGCCGGTGAAGGAAAACACCGTGAGGAAAACAGCATGTCCGAGAAATGATAAGAGCAGCTTATTTTTTAGCTTTACCAGAGCTTATTTGGGAGGAAGTGACAGGTGGCGAGCCTGTCGCCGTCTGAGCGTTCAAGACGTCGATAGTAATCGGTACGAAAGTTTCGAAAAGCTCATAGATAAAACCAGGGAAAGACTACGATATGGAAATACATTACATTCAATATACTATACAATAACTAAATATTACATTGCCAATATTACTATTTATTTATAGTCCACATATATATATAAGCTAAGTGGTCAGGGATCTGCTATCAAATCAGGAGACGCTAGTTCGTTCCCCTATGTAGTGGGCTCGTTACAGTGTCTTTTTCGTTGCGACCTGAGTACAAAGACAGGCAAGTTTTCTTATCGCAGTGTTCAGAATAAGCTGTGAGTTTAAACGACTAGATTTCCTATATTTATAGACCAAGGATTCCCAAACTATTTAGGGAAAAGAAACACTTTTTCCAAAACGAACTGATACCTTAGACCTATTGATACTAAAATGTTACTTACCAAAATAACCTACCCATGGGGGTCGATATCGACCACTTTCGCACAAATCTATTGTAATCACTATACCAGTAAGATCCGAACAACTGGCCTCAAATTTCTAACTTAAGCGATGTCAACAGACAAGCTTATATTCTAACCGATTCGTATTGCAACACTATGTCCGAGGATATGTAATATATAACCAACTGGTTAAGCATATAGTGCTTACGTAACTGTTCTATTCAATATTAATTGAGAGGGTAACTATGTCAACGGTATGGGGACCGCGTCAACGGCAATCAGGCTCGCCAGACCGTTAACGAGACACGAGCCGCTAGACTGCATCATGCGTGAATAATTGTAATTTCGCGTATATATTTCGAAACTGCCATCTATTCGGGACGATATAATACATTGCAACATTTTCGTTTATATTCATCAGCGGCGACATTAATTGAGTCTGTAGCATTTTTATTGTGTTAAGTGATATTAAGGAACACATTGCCTTTTGCTCCAACGTGGGTGACGTAAGAGTTGGTGGGAGAAGCAAGTCGTAAAATACCACATTAAAAAGAAACAGATCGATGATGGGCAGCATGGTATCTGATACAGCGATCACCGATCCGCTAGCTGAGCGTGGCAATGATGGCAAAATTTTAAGGACGATCGGAATTCGTTTTCTGTTTGCATCTTTTGTTAAAGCGCTTGCATCAAATTAATTTTTACTCGCTCTAAAGGAGCTTTACAAAATTGCTGTAATAAAGGGTGCAAATGACCCTAAAGCGTTAGACAAAGCGTTCATTGTACAAGGTAGTCGAGTGGGGTAGACTGCTGACTGTGCGCGGCGACGGGACACGTCTGTGAAACCTGTCGAGTCCGATAAAAATTAGAGAGTTGATTGCTGAAGAGGCAGCCGACGTCAGGACAGTAAGGACGGTTAACTCCGGTTAACATATATTTTTTTATTTCCTCAGAATAACGTTATGAAAATCGAATTGCGAGATTGTATATTATTATATAAGCAAATTTTCATGTAATGATTTCATGTATTCGCGAACACTAGATATTTGAAATTGAAACTATAATTTACGGGGTTTTAATCGAGTTTAATTTTGTTGGTATAGCAGCCGTGATTGGGGCGGGAATATAAAAACAGAATTAAACGCGATCAAAACCGTACATATAGGTTTCGTTTGAAAGGAATAATCAATTTTTAGATTATAAGTAGGACAAGCATCTACTTCTTGTGAACATGATTAATCTTCTTGATCTTTAACTTTGCTCCGAATTTGTTTCCCTGGATAACAGAATTTTAAACTATGAACTGTAGGTCCGATAGATAGAACCTAACGATTGTAAAAAATTACACACATTAAGTGCTCAAAGTTGCACAGCGCGCTATGGAAAGGGCTATGCTCGGTGTTTCTCTGCGTGATAGCGTCTGCAACGATGATATCCGCAGCAGAACTAAGGTAACCGACATAGCCGTAAAGATCAGCAAGCTGAGGTGGCAATGGGCCGGCCACATGGCTCGCAGAACTGACAACCGTTGGGGAAAAAAGGTTCTCGAGTGGCAGCCACGTACAGGCAAACGCAGTGTAGGACGACCCCCCACAAGATGGAGTGACGACCTGCGCAGTGTTGCGGGAAGTCGATGGATGCAAGTGGCTCAGGACCGAGCTTCGTGGCAATCTTTGGGGGAGGCCTATGTTCAGCAGTGGACTTCTGATAGGCTGAAATGATGATGATGATGAAGTACCCAGCAACCAATTCAAAGATTGCACCATGATCGATGTTTCATAGGCACTAGGGTAGCAGCGACGGCGACGATTACCACAAAACCCACTTACGAGGAGTCACTGAAAAGTGAACACAAGATCCAGGAATTAAACATTTTTTCATGTATTTTTTTTTGACGGTAAAAAGGGCAAACGGTAAACGGCTCACCTGATGGGGAAGTGATTCTAAAATATCCCACGTATATCTAAAACCCCAGAGAAGCTGCAGGCACAACTACCTCACTCACCGAACGAAATGCAGAAGCAAAATGATGATGATATAGAAGCCCAAAAATCACGCCGGTATTCTGCGAGGCCGTGATATCACCCCGGTCGAGCCGGCTCATTCGAGCAGCAGCAAAAGCTGCCACTTGACTCTACCATGTATCAAAAGGTGTTGTTGTCTATTTCAAGGCATAATCTGCCTCAGAATGAGAAGAGAGGAATTTTACAACTTGGTTGTGACAAGAGGCGGCTTTTGCTGCTGGATAAACGGGCCGGCTCGACAATGGTAGTACCACGGCGTCGCAGAATACCTACGTGAAGAAGAGACATCAGACACCATTTCCCTTCCTTTACCCCTCCACCCTTCCCCTCCCCGAATATCCTTAAATACAGGCAACACACCTGCAGCTCCTTCCGTGTTGCCAATCCTAGATGCTTCAAACAGACAAGTGAGAAACAGCAACACCAGCGCGAACATACTCGGGCAGATCTTGCATGTAAGACAAGCAGCCTTTGTTTGTTCTATCATCAAAAGCCTTAAGTCTACTAGTGGACTCTTACAAGCTGAAGAGTAATAGGATTGGCTGAACGTTATTGCCTTTATTAAAAAAGTTCTGTTATAAAAAAAACTGCATCTACTGAGTTTGCAATGAACGTGCCATCTCAAACATAATAATCCAATTGACATGTTTATTGAAGAAATGGAACTTAGGATTCAATTTTAAGTTTAAGAAAAGGTTTCGAAAGATTTTTCACGCTTCTTTAATAAAAGAGAGGCGATGGCGTCGTAAGGAACAGATGTCACACTGGTATATTACTTTAGCGTTGCGTAATTTAAAAATGTCTTTTCATACACTTTGTGCCTGATGTAAGTATTTAAAAACCATGTGGTTACAGGGCACCAGTGAACCCCCACGGATAGATTCTCGAATGGTACATAGCATGTGCATTTTATGTTGGGGTGGCGCTCCCAAAACAAGAATGTTAAATTTAGAAAGAGCTTAGAGATCAGTCTTAAAGGCCATGTTAAATAAACCATTTAAACATCCTACATATAGTGTCTACAAAGAAAGCGGTGTTCTCACAATACGTCGATTGTTTATCCTCCGAACATGTTTATACGTTCACGGGACTGTAATTTCTGGAGCTGATTATCAAGAAATGATAAAACGTCGTGTTTTTAAAGCTCCAACTATATCCGTAAACACATAATTTGCTAAACGGTCTAGCCCATTTATTCCATCGTTTTTATACAACAAAGTCGTCAAAACTTGTGACATTAAATGCTGCTCAGTATATCAAGCGAAATATGTCCTTAGTAATTGGTTGAAAACGCTTACATATGACTGCACTGAATATCTACTTCAATCTCTTATATGATCCTAAAAGGCAACACTCAAACTAAAATAAGTTCTATTTATTATATGTATTGTTTGATTTATTCTATCTGTTCTATGCATTGTACAGATTCCACATATATATATATTTAATTTAAAGTTCTTTACTGCTATTGTGATTCGTCGTAATATCGTTTCAACCAGACGAGGCTCTAAAACTTAACGTTAATCGCATAGGTACCCACGGTACAGATTATTATCTAGTGCGGGTATCATAGTAAAGCAGACATGACTCCTACCAGCATATATTATTACAGTAGGAAGTAAGCCAAAGTAGATATATGTATATTTGACTGTCTCTAAATCAACTGAGGGGACGAGAAAGGAAACTGTACGGGCCAATGAGGGCAGCCATCGCGCTGGCGGCTTGTTTTGTATGACAACTTCCTGTCAAGGTCTAACTTGGGTAGGTATAAGTAGACAAATAAAAAAAAACAATACAAACGTCATACCGTAGTTCCGTCATCATCATTTCAGCTTGTCATAAGTCCACAGGCTCTTAAAGGTCCACAGGCTCATAAGGTCTCCAAAAGATTGTTACAAAGCACGCCCTCCCTCACTGTGAGGGTTGGCACTACATGTTGAGACTGGTCGTCTGACTCTACGTTGGCCTAGCACTCGAGCTTTCTTCTCGCCAGAAGTCACATTCTAGCTCTCGGAGAGGTCAAAAGTGGGGAGAGGATGCTGTAATCATTCCACAAAGAGATACCTTGCCCGTTATTGCGAGAAATGTATCAAGGAACAATCTGAGCGATATATGTTTAAGGCAATTAACATGTTTTATTAACATAAGGCAACATTTGGAAATCCCTTCCCGAAAAATTAGATTTTTTTTTTCCACTTATTATAAAGAGAATGTAATCAATCACAGGACGCCATCAGATGGGTCGCAACTGTTGCAAAATTGATCATTGGCATAATTGGCTTTCGATCATTGCTATACAGTTCAGACGTTAAAATGTTAATTAAGAGATATAAGTCGTGATGTACTTTTTTATTTTGAAATATTTGACAAGTCCTTTGAGTTGTGATAGAGCCAGGCGATGTCTTATACTTAGATCGTCTAAGTAGTAGAGCATATGTCTTAAAGATAAATTGAAACATATGAAGCAAAAAGGGAAAGGTGGCAAACGAGCATGTGCTTCACCTGATGGAAAGTGATCACCGTCGCCCGCGTACTGCTGCAACACCGGAGATGTTGCAGGTACTTTGCCGGTCTTTAAGGGTATTTCGTAAGGGATGGATGATGTGGAGGAGGATGGGCAGGGGAGGTGGGCCTTCGCTCACCTCACTCACCGAACGAAACGCAGAAGCACAAGATGCCTCTTTACTCCGGTATTCTTTGAGGTCATGGTACAATCCTATTCGAGCAGCAGCTAAAGCCGCCGCTTGGCTCTCCCACGCTTAAAAATTATATTCATATTACTAAAGCAATCAAAACGTAATACAAATTCAAATCATACATTTTCTACGTGAAATTAGTCGCTCGATTTGAAATGGCCCAGTCGCATCGAATTAGGGTCCGATCGAGATCACCCACGCAGGACGAATTAACGTACCCAACCTACCAATGCTATGACGATGACGCTGACAAAGGTCGACCCGCGGGAGGTCCCGACCATAATGTAAATCCGCGATGCCTTCCATGAATAATAAACACTCGGTGTCCGACTGATTTCCCTCGCCGCCGATGGCAGCTGCCAGACGAGTTGTCTCAACTTTGACGCGATAATATAACACAGTTTTACGACAGTAATGACAAATATTTTAACACAATTTTCCATGTGTTTCATAAGTGACAGAGCCAGATTTGCCATTAAAATTTCTAATTGCGATTCTAAGTGCAGATGTTGTCATATACCTGACAGTAAAAGAAAGGATCTGTATGTGCAAGAAAAATCAAATAAATCAAAAATTTTTCGAAATGAAACTCGGGTTTAATTTTATTTTTATATTCCCGACGTTTCGATTGTTTTACAGCAGCCGTGTTCACTCGGGGACCGACGTCCAGATGACCTAGTCATGTCGGGCTACCTTCAGTTTTTATTCATTAATCGTTGGTCCGATCTACGCAGAATGTGCTCACAGCATCTTGAGGACGTGCAGTGGTGTGTTTGGTTTTAGATTTAATAATTTTCATCGATAATAATGAAAATGTACGTAAAAAGATTCAAATGGAAAGTTCTTTTGTGACACAACTTATGCTGTCGCCAGCAGTATTTCCGAACAGTTACGATTTAGGGACCTTCAAGAAAAGAGCTTATTCCTTCCTTAAAGGACGGCAGCGCATCTGTAGCTCCTCTGGTGTTGCGGATGTTCGTGGGCGTCGGTGATCACTTACCATCAGGTGAGCCGCACGCTCGTTTGCCCCCTTCTTCTATAAAAAAAAAAAATATGTAAATAAAGTTAATGTTTATTTTGTATTTATGTAGCCATAGGTTGTTTAAAACTCATTATTAAGTCCTCGACACAAACTCAATAACCTCAACAGATCATTTTATAAAATATAAGCTTACATTAACAATTAGTATAATAATATCATTATTCTGCTCATGAGAGAGAGCCGCGTTCCATAAACCAACTTAAGATTCGCATTCCACAACATAATACTATACTATAACTCTTCTTTTACTGTTCAAGCTACACTCCTCTGGAACGCCCTGCCCGATAAGATAAAAGCAGCTCCTAGCAAGAAACTGTTTAAGAGTCTACTTCGTAATTACCTAATAGGATAATAGATAATTGACAATATTCGGCTTATCTATTTTTGATTTTTATTATATATTTATTTATGTATCCTTTTATATACTTGTATACGTATTTGTGTATTTTAAGTTACAAATATTTATTTAATTATATAGTTTATTTATATGTACTTATCAACTTATTTTTATTGGATTTTTTTAATTTTAAATTCTTTGTTTTGTACCTGCCAACTACCTTTCACCATAACAAGGGTTGACTGGTAGAGAATTCCACTTGGCATTAAGTCCGCCCATTGTAACCTTAAGCTTAAGGCAATAAAGAATAAAGAATAGTATCAAGCCCTCGGTCAAAATTTCAAACGTTTTACCTCTTTTCAAGTACTACGGTAGCCGCCTGATGAGAGGATCTGCCTCAAAATTAGGACGTCCGAGTACGATCCACTGTCTGGAGCGCTCCTAACACTATCACGTTGTTCCAAATTAAACTCTCGTGACTCTCTGACCACCTCGCCATCGGATACACGGTCGCGATAGCTTACCGTAGCTCCTCTGGTGTTGTGGATGTTCGTGGGAGTCGGTGATCACTTACCATCAGGTGAGCCGCACGCTCGTTTGCCTCCTTCTTCTATAAAAAAAAAACACCGACATCTAAAATTAACCGGATGAAGTTGGTTTCTAAATGTCTCTTAAATTGTCTTGGTAACTGTTATGGAGACTATACACTGTTATGGAGTGTATAGTCTCCATAGTAACAGTTTATCCAAAGTGGTTATTCAAATATTTATGAATCTTTAACACACGTGTTTTACAACAGTGGAGATAAAAAACATATTCATATATAAATATAGATGTGTATTTTTGTGGGATTTTAAATTATATATGTCCGTGAATGATAGTTTATTGTAAGTATTCGTGATGAAAGTGTTTTTTTTTCATTATAAACTTTTTTAAATGGGTTTATTTGTTTGATTTGAGTTTAACTATCGGTATGTATTCTTTTTATTTGTTTTCATTATAAATTATTATTTTATTAATAGTTTATTCTAAAGCCTTTCTAAGATAATTATATTTTTTAGCTACGTTATCAATTGCTTAAGCATGGTAGAGCCAAGCGGCGGCTTTAGCTGCGACTCGACCGGATTGATACCACGGCCTCGCAGCATACCGGCGTGAAGTAGGGGCATATTGTGCTTCTGCGTTTCGTTCGGTGAGTGAGGTAACCGGAGGCCCGCATCCCCTCCCTATTCCTCTCCTCTTCCCTCCTATCAATTGCATTTAATGTTTTTTTTTCACAAACAAAAAATACCGGCACACGGAACAATATTTTTAGTAATTTTTGTTTTGTTACGCTAAAGCAGTATAACATCTTACGAGCGTAAATAAGTACACACAGACACACGCTTTTTCAATGTTTCCAGACATCAGTGTTTCTTTACTATAGTCTCCTACGTAACAGTGTAGGCGAAAATGAGAATTCAGGAATACCATATAACACATTTTGTCATACTTTCGTAGTAGATCTAAACTGGATCGCTCGCGTACACTTACTATGAAATTTATAACGAACTCATTCGCTGAAATTGGAATTTAAAATGGCAAGGTGACAATGCCCAACGGTGAAATTACTTTTTGACGGCTCGGTGGCGTAGCGGCTAAGCGTTTAGCTGCGGCGCTGTGGGTCGCGGGTTCGATTCCCGCACGGGACTAGTATTTGTATGGACTAAAAATAATAATTCCCGGTCTGGGTGTTTGTCCATGTGCAATTCATGTATGTAAACTGCCTCCGTGACACAGGAGAAATTCCTACAGCGGAAGGTAACGAATTAAAAAAAAAAAAACACAAAAAATTTTATTAATAACCTTTCTTTCTTTTTGTTACCCTTTGTGTTTATAATTAAACATTGTTAGTGCATAATGTTATGTTCTTGCGCTTTTCGAAGCGAAGTTAATGACATAACATGTGTCGCCAATTATTTTAACCCAACACAAATATCTAATCTAACAACAGTCACCGACAGAAATACATGTTACTAATATTTATCGTTAACACGATACCTATCATTCATATATGTTTACTGATTACATACGATACGCTAATAACTGGTCTGTTAATATCCGGGGATTAACCCCGCAGTGGCCTCCGACCTCCCCTATAGCCACCCCGAGACTAGCTTTACCTCAGCTAGCAGCTTTGATCTCAGCCTGGTCCGGTCACCACTGTCCGCAGACAGCCCCGAGCTCCTCGGTTACTGGTATACACTCCTACATACATACATATTTACATTACTGGTAAATCTGATACAACGAGATAGGTGTTATATAACTGACTCACCGATACAGCCTCTGCACCGCTCGGTCCGACACAACCACTTCAAAAAGCCCCCACGTCGTGTCGTCATTTTATATCTTCCCAGAGATATTTTCTACCCTCTTGTACGTCGCTATGTTTTAGTTAATATATACAACAATCTCTTTTCTAATTAAATGACAAACTGCTTCGCATTCGCGACAACATGTCTTCGATAAATATGCCGAAGCAATTTATTGTCTGCATGTACCACGCTGACTGACAGAAATACCTCCTACATCGGTAACACTTTAAGCTATCGACACTACTATACGACTCTTATACGGCCGTTGTATAGCTTTATTGTTGTATTAAGTGACGATAACCAAGCGTTTAATGTACGTACAGTAAAACAAGTTTCACTCCGATTTTCTATTACTTCCGTATTGTTTTTTTTTTCTCTTAATTAATTAAATAGGGTTTTGTCACGCAGTGACCACGTCACCCCAATCGTGCCACTTATAACAATCTTCTCTTAAAATACTTACACACTAATCTATAGAGTACTTTTGCTTCATCTGTAATTGGAAAAGCAAGAATACTGTTAAAATCACCCACATTTTCTTGATTAAAATTTGGGAAATGTATGAAAAAATTACATCTTTCATCTTCGGACCGCAGACATTCGTTTAAAATATGATATACATGTTCTACACGCCCGCACTCTGTGCAGTTAGAAGTATTTGTCCGTATTGTGAATTCAGTCTTAGAATTTAAATGTGCATGCATTAAAGATAAAATAAGTATAGTAAGGGGATATCTGCATGTAAATACCCACAGCTGGTCAATAGCCACCGCTCGAATAATTAAGAGAGTTTTAGAAGGATCCATAAGTGGATTGTTAATAGCAATTTTAAGTGCTCGTGGTGAACGATAACATCGTGAGGAATGTCTGAGGAAAATAAAAATGAAACAAAAATTATCTCGGAGCATGATAAGGTCACCAACCTGCATTGGAGCAGCGTGGCGGACTCTTTTCGTTTGCGAATACCCTTTAGCAATCTGGGAGGAGGCCTTTGCGAAGTAGTGAACCATCTATGGGCTACATTATCTTTTTCTTAGTTATTTATTACCTATCTGATCATGAAATATTTTTTTAATTCATTTTGTTCCAATTTCTTTCGCGTTATTCAAATAAGAACAAATATTTTCTTAACAATTATTCGTTAGCGTAGCGTCAACTTGAAACATCAATTTTATTTCGTGGAAGGTCCCGTCTGTTTGTTCGTATTTAGATTACATTAAATTGAAAACGTGGTGTTGGTATCGTACGATAGAACAGAATAATCTCGGAAAAGAAATAGATTTTACAACCTTTATTGAGGTGGTCTGTTGAATTTGCGAGAAATTGCGAAAAAAAAAAAAAGAGTAATTCGACTATGAATCAAAGAAGTCACGACAATGAATAATTACTTGTCGTGCAGTTTATCCGGGGTCGTCGCAATCGATTCCCCTAAGTCGGTTCTTGACCTGGCCATTCTGGGTGGACCTAGGCCTAAATTTTAAAACCCCAACTGTAGAAATTATCCTGCAAAGCAACCGAAACGTCCGGGAATAACATGATTACAAGATAAAATCCAAAAAAAAAAATGCTGCATTTTTTGAAATTAAAATATGATTTGCTGATTTCATCACGTCACGGAGGAACTGAGGTGTTTGACGTTCAGACGTCATAGATTACCCGGCGAAACCACGGGATTTAAAAAAAATCTTATTTAAAGCGATAAAATATGTAAATAATACATTAATTTCAAATGTGTAGTGTTCGCGTAAATACAAGAAATATTCATAGAATTTAACATAGGGCACTTAAGGTTATAACATCATTGATTGTTTATTAGCTGTCCCGACAGTTGTTGTCATACTATTGCCGATAGGTGGCGCAATGAGTTTGATTTCTTAATTACCTAATAACTCGACCTGAGCGTCACCTATCGGTTCTAGACTTTGTAATTTACTAACATACACTGTGTATATTAGTCGTTTTAGTCCATAAACATGTAATATGTTAATAACTTGACTACAGCGCCACCTGTCGGGACCTAGTACGAGTATAGATACGAACCATCGTCACGGCAGCGCAAATGTATTTTAAGAATGTGACATCATAGGTCAAGTTACACGATCACTAACCAACATTTTTAAGCGTGGTAGAGCCAAGCGCCAGCTTTAGCTGCTGCTCGAATGGGCCGGCTCGACCGGATCGGTACCACGGCCTCGCAGAATACCGGCGTGAAGTAGAGGCATCTTGTGCTTCTGCGTTTCGTTCGGTGAGTGAGGTAACCGGAGATCCACACCCCCTCCCTATTCCCCTCCTCTTCCCTCCCATAACCCAAATATCCTAAAAGACCGGCAACGCACCTGCAGCATCTATGGTGTTGCAGATGTATGTGGGCGACGGTAACCACTTACCATCAGGTTAACCGCTAGCTCGTATGTCGTCGCTTCCATAAAAAAAAACACATGCTGATTTTTTTATATGTAAAGATTATTTAAATAATTTTCACGTCTATTTTAAAGGCGTACTTTAAACCTCTTGTCTTTCGGTGTCTGTCACCTCATGGCGTGGTACATAGCCAATGTAAAAATTTCAAAAATGGAACACAGACACATCAGTTCAAACTGCATGAAACACCCGCACCCCGGTTCACAACAACCGCTTGTCACACTAATACAAGCGCTCTCGGACGTTTCAGGTACAATTAATTATGCCGAGAGCTGTCTAGTCTCCTTTCTGTAGAGAGCGTGTAATGGAAGTTGCGAAATAACAGCATCACAGTCCTAGTGCGTTGCAATAATGAATTCTTAGGAGATATGAGTGATTGTTTTTCTAGTATATTCTACCGTCACCGATGCGTTATCACACCTGGGAACTAAGATGAGATGCCTCACAGAACGTAATTATACTGACTCAGTAATCACCCTTCAAACTAGAATCCAACAGCGGTTGCGCTAATGTATGGCGCCAGGAATAGGTAAGAGACCTTCCCAGAAGACTTCTAGGTAGAGAAGGAGGCCATCGTCAATGTAGTGACCGTTGCCCTGCTATGAGACATTTTACACGTGACAGAGGCAAGCGGCGGCTTTTGCTGCTGCTCGACCGGATTGGCACCACGGTCTCGAGAATGCCGATGTGAAGTAGAGTAGCGCCTTGTGCTTCTGCGTTTCGTTCGGTTAGTGCGGTAACCGGAGGTCCCCTCCCCTCCTCGTCCCCTCCCAAACATCCCTCCCATCCCCCAAATACCCATAAAGTCCGGGAACGCACCAATCTCTTACCATCAGATGAACCGCTGGTTTGACGCCGTTTCCGTAAAAAAATATTAGTTTATAAATAAAGAGGTTTCATGTAACATTATCTTTTTATGCTTAAAATAAAATAGAAATATGTTTGTTCCAGTAATGGACGTCCCATGGGAGCTGAGGATTCAACCAACGCACGGAGTCGCTGGTGGTGCTGCGCTGCTGACGTGCTCGCCCACTCCGTCGGTTAAGACTCATATTTTGGTCACCAGGTGGTTTAAAGACGGCGCTGTATTAGCTCCCATGGCCGCTGATACCGGTAAGTTTTCGATGGTTGCACTGGGCTATAATATATTATTGTTGAATAAAGGTATCAGTATCATGATTTTGGAATCTCCCTAATATCGTAAAAGGCATGCATCGCACCTGCAGCTCCTCTGGTGTTGCAGATGTAAGTGGACAACGGTAATCATTTACTGTGACGGCGAGCCGATTGCTCGTTTGCCCACTTTCGCATGAAAGAAAAAAGAATGAAAACATCTTAAGACAATATGTCATGCCTAAGAAATAATAAACGTGGCAGGTCTTCCCGGCTCTAAACCTTTCTCAGATACTTGAGCATAGTAAATTAAAATAGCATTACAAACTGCTATTTTACTTTACTTTTATTAAATGGCTGACATTCTATTTAACAGTTAGTTATCTACGGTTCTGAATGTACGTATGTATTCACGCCTTGTTCCCAACGGGGTAAGCACGGACAATCTTCTTCCACATGCTACGGTCCTGACATACGTCTTTCGCTACTTCCACTTTCATCAATCTTCGCATGCATGCTCGTTGGTTTAGAGTACTCTTGACTTGACCATGAGATTCAGAATTGATCGTGAAATGTTCGCATTGGTCTTCCTCTCCCCACTCTACCACTTACACTCGCCTCATATATTTGTTTCGTCAACCTACTTTCATTCATCCTCTCCACATTTCCAAACCAGCTCAGCATCCCTTTCTCAATGCATGTCACTACATCGTCTTTCCCACCACAACGCTCCGAAACCTGTCAGTTATCTTCACATGAGTCATACTTCTTAACGCTCTCATTTCTACTGTATTTATCCTGCTTTCATGGCTCTTCTGCCATACCCAGCTTTCGCTTCCCTATGTTAGTGTATTTGGTTCTGTTACATCAAAATTATTAAACCAACAACTCAAAGCCAAATAGCTTCGATGCTGTTACACAGGCTGGAGTGTTGCCAGCGGTTTGTTCCGATACTGAGGTAAGTATTATAAAATCCAAATTAATTTCAGTAACAGTGCCAGACAGTCGATTCTTGCGTTTTTGCGACGGAACAAAATTAGGAAATTTACCCGCCACCCCATTTTGTACAGCAGCTGTCCAAGACAGAAGCAAGAGGCCGACCGGTTCTTTATGAGTTCTAATTCTCTCGATTACACCCATTGAGCTGGTTTCCAGCTTCGGATGGATTAAAACGTTTTGTGATTCCAGTTAATATAGTGTTAATTGCTTTCACGCTAAATCATCTACATTTAGGGTGATATTTTTATTAGTCTTTCACTTTTACCGATGAATAAAATACAACATTATAAACATTTACATTACATAATGCAATACTCAACATAAAAGCAGGTCAATAATTTTTATTATTTCAATAAAATATAAAAAAAAACTTTTAGATTTCTTTAGGCCTCATTTTTATAGGAAAGGGGGGTAAGGAAGAAACGGTTGACCTGGCGGTTAGTAATAACCTCTGCAACACCAGAGGAGCTGGAGGTGTGTTGCCGGCTTTTTAGGTTATTCGGGGGATTGGATGGTGATGGATGGGAAGTGGGTTTTAGGGAGGACACAGGGTTAGTACAACCCATTCGAGCGGTAGCTAAACAGGATGCTAGGCTCTATCACGCCTCCTCCGAAGATTGCCTCGAAACATGCTCCCGAGCCACCATAGACTTCTCGCAACCTTGTGCAGGTCGTCCTCCGTGTTGTGACCACTATATCACTTCGTTGGCTGTTACGAGGTTCTCACTCGTGAAAATTCTTTCCCAACGTTTGTCAGTTCTGCCAGCCATGTCGCCACTTCAGTATGCTTGTCCTTACGAATCGTATTATAATTATATTTATTCGTTTCTTCTCTTACTCTTTATTCACTTCAGCGTACAGCCTAGCCTGATACTTGTGTTCATATTTCCTTTCTCTTTCTGGGTTGTCTGGAAGAAATAGCTATTTAGCGATAAGACCACCTGTTGTACATATTTATTGTTTATTTAAATAATCATTGTTGTTTAGTGTATTATGGTGTACAATACAGTATATTTCAATCATTCATTTCGTTCATTCATTCATCATTTGTATGATAGTGTTATTCATAAGCAAGAAAATCAAACTGGCGACAAAAACCCTAACGTAGTAAATTGTAAAGATGCCATACTCACTTACCGTGTACGTGTTATTTCAGAATGCTTTTATATCGTCCGCTGGCCTCAGTAGTCGTCTTAATTAAACCCCCGGACTCTCACGTGATCGTTTTAATACGGGAGCTACAAAATGTCGCTGACAATATGGCCAGGAAAAACTTTATATTCTTTTTTCTTGTAAAAGATTCGAGCGAGCATTCGATTCACCTGATGGTAAGTGTTTACCGTCGCCCACCAACCTCTGCAATACGAGAGGGGGCTGCAGTTCGTTGCCAGCCTTGAAGGATATTTGTGAGATGGTAGGGAGGCCGACCTCATACACCGAACGGAACGCAGAAGCACAAGATGCCTCCACTTCGCTCCGGTATTCAGCGAGGTACTACTTCGGTCGAGCCGGTCCACTAGACCAGCAGCTAAAGCCGCTGCTTGTCTCTATCACGCCACAAATAGAAGAGAGTATTCTAATATATAAAATTAAGCACTTGATCCATTAGGGGATCCTGTATTAATCGTCTCTCATATTGCACTACACGGGTGGCTCTAAGCTTGGGGTAATTCAACCATTCACAGTTCTCGGTTAAGCTTTTTACTAACCGACATCTGAGGTATAAATATTTTCTTGAATTCTCGAGCTTCTTACTTTACACATCAAAACTTCAAATTAATACAGTAGTTTAATAAATTTTTTTTCATCGAAAATGAATCTATAGATGAATCTATAGATATCTCTTCAATTAGGTAGACTGTTCGTAAATTTTTCAAGTAATAAAATCGTCCCTATCTCACATTTAAGAGTGAACTCATCCATGGCCCGCTTATGAGAAACAAAATAATTAACTTCGGTGCAAATATTATCTCATTGTCAGTATGTAATACACTAGTGTGTGGCGCCTGCTTTGCACAGACTGATCTGTTACATGTATATATATATTTATATATATAAACTAAATCTGATCGAGTTATACATATGAAAAATTTCTTATGAGATGTTCTAAATAATGATGTGAACCGTTAAAATCAACTTAGAAGTTTTGAAGTTATAACCGAATACACAGACAGACGCGGATTGTGACTTTTACTATTTAAAACATATTTAATAACAGAAAATTCGCCAAAGAGACATTTAATATATACAAAAATAATTTAAAACTAAATTAAACATAGTTGCCAGCGGCATTTTAGCGCTCACGACCTGCTTCACGTTCATCCATAATACAGTACAAGCATCTCATAGGATTAACAACAATAGCGAGATAATTGAAGCGAAGACTGAATATCTAATGAAGGCGTATGTGTGCTTTGCACTGGCTCGATGGCGATGGTTATTTATCTAGGAAAACATCTAGTTGCATCAACGTAATGCCGAACCAGAGACGTATTTTCTTTTCATTAGATTAAGACGATGAATTAAATGTGCCGGGAGAGACTACTAATTAAATTCTCGATAAATACCAGACAGACTAAGCAGACCAATGACGGTGCTAGGGTACGTGATATCTGGTACTGGTACCAATTCGCTAGCCAAGCGCGGCGATTACGGAAATTCCTGCTTATGGGAGGGGCTAAGCCCACCGCCATGTAAAGACGTGAACTATAATATAAATATATTCATACTATAAAGTCACATCTAGTCGAGCAGACTAATACTTTATGTCTGTGCAGCGTGATGTCCGTCTATGCTCGAGATTGTGATTGTGGTAGGAGTTAGCAACGTGTTACGAATTATTATTATTGTACCACCGCTCTTAAGTATGCTCTGAAGTAATAATTATGTAGTAGTATAAATTATGTTCTCATGTTAAGTGAATTGTCCTGCAATTCTTTAATGAAAATAAATATCTAAAACCAAAATTAGATGAGAAATTTCATTCCAAAACAGATGATGGGCTAATGTACTTTATAGTTATGATCAATCATATTCGATTAACGGTTAAAAGTTAACACAAAATATGGAAAAAACAACATGAAAACGGATAATGTCCAGATTTTCAATATGGTCAGAGGCACAACAAACTTGTAAACTCCTATCATATAAAAGTAAAAACTTAAAGAATCTCACCACGCCAAGACAAAGAGAGAAACGACGGAGATAAAAAATTCTGTATAAATATAATTGAATTGAAAATTGAACGCAGTTGTCTCCAAACAGAGAGCAAATGAGATTCTGAATTAAAACTTTCTGACGAAAGTAAAGACGCGCTAATGCAAGTTTAATGTACGCCGTTGATGCAGTTGCGAGGAATTAACGCTATTTGTCAATGAAGTGATAAATTTTCATGAGATGGATGCGGTATAAATTATTTTGATTCGTATAAGCTCGCTGTAAAAATATTGTTACAACACAGCAGTCAGATTTATTACTTGTGACTCTTGCTAGCCTTCAAAACAGTGGTGGCCTCGAATCCCGCTGGTACTTTATTTATTTAAACTTTATTTGAATAAAAGTATTACAAAGACAAACTTAATGCCTCTTGGCATTCTCTGCCAGTCAACCCGGAGCGTGGAGAGATACTGTAAGGGTGCCAAACATTAAATTTGTTAAAAAAAGAAACTAAAATACATGAATAACTTACACTTACTGTACTTTCTGTGATGTAAGTGTGAGTAATTTATCTAGATGATTATTCATTCAAAATATTCAACACAATCTATGAAATGCCGTTGGGTAGTGATGAAACACTCACACACGCGGCTGGCCGGGTGCACCAAATGTAAGCGACATTGGCATTAAGAGAAAAAAAAATTAAATTACGCCCTTACACCCCGAGTTATATTTAAGAATGTGTGTTTATCGCATCACCTGTATCCGAGATAGAAGGATGGAAGGTGACGGAATGACGGACATACATATTCACATATTTGTAATATTCAGAAGGATAAAACATAGAAATATTAAAAAAGTTTGAATTGAAACTGTTATTCAGCAGCCGTGGTCACGGGGGGACTGAGGTGTTAGACGTCCAAATGTAAACTCATACCCAAGCACTCGAAACGTCGGGAATATAAATACAGAATTAAACGCGATAAAATCCCTAAATAATTTCATTTCAGATGTGTAGTGTTCGCGTAAATACTAGAAAATATAATTGAAACGCTTTCTTAAAAAAACGAACCGTTTTCAAAACAAATTCGCACAAACATAAATACATACATAAATTTTTCATCAATTTTTAACAACTCCTTGGTCGATTGGCTAGAAATGCCTTTCGGAAGCTTAATTGTTGCCTTTTACAATATTTGCCTTAACTTTGGCAATACAGAGATTATAAAATAAAGATTAAAGCGATTTAAAAATATTTTACTTTGTCTTAAATCGTATATTTGACGTTACGTACGTACTCATAAGATCTGTCAATGATCTAAGTAAATTAACATATCCAGCCGTCTCGAGGCACTGCTTGCACGAACTGCGCCGTAGCAACTTGGCAGTTTCGTCGGCATTTATGCAGATTACCCGAGAGCTCGTCTCAATGCCCGCTGGCAGTTTGACGAGATCGCTTCTGCTATAATTTTTTGACGCACGCTTTCGTGTGATAATAACGAAATGGGACAAAATACTGTTAGCAATTTTCTTTTACGACCTATATGTATCGCTCGAGATCGTCGTTTTGCTAGAATACGGTAGAGGGCCGAGATGGATTTTATTAAACGGGCATACTTTTAAAGGCCGGCATCGCATCTGTAGCTCGTCTGGTGTTGTGGATGTTCGCGGGCGTCGGTGATCACTTACCATCAGGTGAGCCGCAAGCTCGTTTGCCCCCTTCTTCTATGAAAAAAAACCTGATTTTGATGACGAAAAGTCTGTATTTTGATTAGATATAGGTTACTAAGTATGCGTTGAAAACCTCTTTATCTAAACTATAACAGATTTGTAGATTAATTGTCGCAAAAAGTGCCAACCAGCCAGACAGAAAATAATCCAAATGGGGTCACCCCTGGGAACTCAATTGGTTGTTGTATCTTTTTAGTGTATGGTTAGGATAAATGCCCGGAGCGCCGTGGCGGGTCCTTCCCGGCTTCAAAACTCTCTCAGATATTTGAGAAGTGCCCAGCTGTGGCCACTTACAGGCTACTACTTTACTCTACTTTTTTTTTAGGATAATTATTAAGCCGAAATTAAATAAATAAAGTTCTAACTTTGAATGCGGCCAATTTTCAGTTAATCATATTTGAGATGGTCATGTCGCCATCTATCAGAGGTAATGAATCTTTCCTGACTTTTGATACGACTATATAACACACCGAAATAAATAGAATTATGAGCTTTCGTAAGCCACTCTGTGTACACAATATGTTTACGCTGCAACTTTTAAACGTAACTGCGTGGTAAAATTCTCCTCTTTTGATGTAGTACATATTTGTTTTCTCTTTGAATATGTTAAAGTTTGCTGGTGTGCAAATTGTTATTACATAAGGTCTCGTTCAAACGATCATAAAAGTAAATGTCGAAGTAATAAAATAATTGTGTTGAGCTCGTTGCGTCCTTGGAGACGCGTAATTTAAGAGGATTAAGTGTCTACATATATGCTAGGTACAGAGAGAGCTTTTATTAGAGTTTTTGATACGCTTATAAAAGCTTCACCAGTATGTATACATCAAATAATAGTATATTACAATTAAATTTTTAAACAGTTCCAGGCGTTAGATTGATTTGGAATTTTGCACATTAGTTAATGACCGTCGACAATACAATAATATGGTACTATCGAGCCGGTCTGATGATGGAGCCGGAACGTGGGTTACGGAACCCATGAACGGCTACCAGTAAGTTCATCAAGATTGCACTAACAACGAGCACCCGATGAAAGGAGAGAGAGAAATGCGTGTGACTTCACTTCACTACTGCAGACATATATATAATAACAATCATCGTTACCACTAAACTACAAATGTTACATTTACATATTATATTACAATCAACACAATGTAATATATATGTATATATTTATTTTTATATCACGTTGTCTATGTAGCTTATTACACAAATATTCAATTCACCTGATAGGTTACTTCGTAGCCCAGGAGCAACCCACCACGTTGGGCAAGTGGTCGTGGCTCCCACCACACTCGTAACGACTGAGCGGACAGTGGTTCACAGCGCACGTATTGTGGTGGTGATTCTGGTACTGTAAGTAATTAGAGAAACATTTTTAAAAATAAAACAGATATTATTACTAACGAGCTGTGGAGGGGGGGGCCTCCAGTTACCTCACTCACTGCGAACGAAACGCAGAAGCACGAGATGCCTCTACAGCACGCCGGTATTCTGCTGGCCGTGGTACTACCCCGGTCGAGCCGGTCCATTCGAGCAGCATCGAAAGCCGCCGACTGGCTCTACCACGTACACATTTTTTTTAATCTCAATGATTACAATATTTCAGTAGGCAGGGTGGAGATTGAGGACATTATTAACAAAGATCCTTTAATCCTTAAATCTTTCATTTCATTCTTCTCATAGAAAAACCATTCTAAACGCCAATCTTAATTTAGGAACCTCTAGCGTCTCTCGACTTGTTCTGCTTTAGATTAAAAAAAAAACTATAGTCATTACAACTTGTAGTTCCTACTTCATTATAAGCTAGGTACAAATCGTAACGTACTTTTTCACATTTCATCACTCAGTCGTTACACAGCATCCTTTGTATCTCCTGTAACAATGCACCAGTCGACTTGCACCAAACATTTTGCACATTATCTCATACAGACATGTGAGAGATTATGTTAACAGCTCATTATAGCTTTTCACGTCGTCGGTTCGTTAAATTAAGCTCATTGTCAGCTCTACCGCTGCTTGAGCGTTTCTGAGCCGACGTTCATTAGCTGGAACTAGTAATTGACTAATTAATTGTGGCTTTGGTCCCTTTGTTGGAGCCTTATCCGCGAAGTTTATTTTTTTAATTCGTACCGGCGCTCTGGGATGTACGCTTTATTTTTAAATTGTCTTTCTATATTGTAACAACTAGGTGGTTTCTGTTCATAGCTGCTGTTAAAAATATTATGTATTATACGATGTATATTTTCACCCAGTAGTCAACACTGGGTAGGGAATGCCATAAGGCATTAAGTCCGTCCGGTATACAATGATACCTTATTTTTAGGGTCGCAATAAAGAATAAATAAATATTTAGCTTCTCAAAAATATAAAAATTAAGAATTTAAAAATACCATCCTGCCGTACTACGTAGAATTGTGTTATTGTATTAGTTTTTTTGCAAAAACTGATATCCCGAAAAAAAAAAAGCTATTTGAATGCGATAAAATCCGTATATAAAACATTATTTTCATATGTGTAGTGTTCGAGTAAATACTGGAAATCATTATGCAACTTAAAATATCACCACTGTATTATAGAGTAAAATTAAAGTAGCACCCAGTAAGTGCCCACTGCAGGGCGAAGGCCTCTTTTTCGAATATCTGAGAGGGTTTTGGAGTTGGGAAGGGCCCGCTTCCCTGCTCCAGTGCGGGTTGACGGGCTTCACAAATCCTCGATATAATATTTTTATTATTTCTTAGACATGCAGGTTTCCTCGCGCTGTTTTCCTTCAACGCCGTGCACGTGGTGAATACAGCACTTAAAATTTTATTAACAATTCAGGTTTCCTCGCGCTGTTTTCCTTCAACGCCGTGCACGTGGTGAATACAGCACTTAAAAAGCTGCTATTAACGATTTTAGTGGTGCCGGTCACCGGGAATCGAAACCACGTCCCTCGCGCTCTATGAAACTAAAGCGAGCGCCTTGACTGTTATGCTACCACGGCTCTTTTTATTATATTATCATTATATCATATGAGTATATTTATTTACTGATACTTACAGATTATATTAAAATAAAACATTTTTTTTTTTTTATATATATCAAGCGATAATCTAGCTGCTTTCTGTTTTATCATTTTCTTCTAAGTGTAGAAAGTTGTTAATTATTTTGTAAATAATTATAAAATCGTTGGTTATATGTACATTTTAACATTTTGTTATAATAAGTAATATCAGTAAGTTTTCCCAATAAAGTTATATAAAAATAAAATACTAAAGACAAAGATAAAGCAGTTCTGTAATAGAACACTGAATCGTTTGAACTTGATCGCGTCAGCTGTCCTTAATCAGGCAGTTTTTTCTTTATCTCTAAACAATGGTAAAGAAAAGTTTAGCGAAGAAGAAGAAGAAGAAGATGAAGGAGATTCGTTACTTTAGTCACGCATAAGTGTACAGCAAAACAACAAAGTCACAAAAACAGGGACGCCATACTATTGCAGATTCTCATCAGCGACATTATCATAGCGCTTAGCTGACAATGAAATATCTCGAAATGTTCGCCAGTAAAAGTTATTTACAAAGAGCTACAAAAGTCCACTTGATTCAGGAAACAATGTAACAATAGTATCGGGCACATCAGTCTAGAGCGGCGACAATTGAGCGGGGGAAAGAGAAACACAAAGTGTGAGTGGAACGGACGGCGCCGGGGCCGGTCGGTGCGCATTTAGAATTCATTGAAAAACTCGATGCTGAAACTTATCTGATCGTAAACTGAGACCGACAAGAGCGGTCTCGAGTACACTCGGAGTAAAAAGTGTTTCAAAATATTTGAACACGTTATTCCATTCAATTCTTTTTCAAATATTACAATACAAATCTGTTTATTCGATTTTTTTTTATTATCTTAAGTAGTTATTTTTATTACTAGGGTATGAAACAAGAAACTCATAATAAATACTGTAATCTCATAATAAATAACCCTAAATCGTCGCTTAACCATACATCAGGCACACGACCCCGTTCACGTGAACTGCATAATTTACGTAAATATATTTTTTTATAATCAATCATGTATCAAAAATATCATGAAGAACATTATTTTTTTATTTGGGAAGAGGTTTACCTGGTGGTAAGTTGATTACCGTCGCCCATTTACATATGCAACACCATAAGAGCGTGGCAGGTGCGTTGCCGTCCCTTAAAGATATCATAGGAGGCAGGATGAAGAGGGGGAGTGGGCCTCCGGGCATCGACGGCTCGATGGCGTAGTGGCTAAGCATTTAGCTGCGACGCTTTGAGTCGCGGGTTCTATTCCCGCACGGGAGAAGTATTTGTATGGGCTACAAATAATAGTTCCCGGTCTGGGTGTTTGTCCGTACGCAATTCATGTATGTAAAATGCCTCCGCGACACAGGAGAAATTTCTACAGCGGAAGGTAACGTTTTTTTAAAAGAACAAAAAATATATCTTAAGTATTTCTATTAAGTTTCAAATTTATAATAAAAGTAAATGAAATTTTCCGGTACCAACTATAATCTCCTATTCTGCACCCCTAACCATTGCTTTAATCCCCTAAAAACCAACATAAACATGAGATAGCCTTTCAAACCCTTTTATCCCTAGTGGGATGAACTTTTGAAAATATCTTTCTTAAGGGTCGCCAAAACCAAAAAAAAAAACAAGGTTTATAGTACAATCTCGCTTTTATATTTATATAAATTAGTAACTGAATGTGTTTGCCCAATTTAGAAAAAATATTTTTAAAAAGAAAAGTAATTTGCTGAACAAAAGCCTTTACATAAAAGCACTAACAAAAGCTGACATGCTATGCGTAGAACATTCAGAAATACCACGCTGGTCAAGCGTAGTGTAGAGTCGATATTTGAAAAGATTATCTCGCATCTGCCAAAGTCTCTTCCGTTTGCCAGCGAGCATACAGCTGAAGTCTGCCGACTTTTTTGAACTTTGAGAACAATTCGGTTATTAGGTCTGCAAATTTCAAAGCACACGAAATACATGATAACGAAAACACTCGGAATAATTGTTAGTTTCAATTAAAAGAAATGAGCTTTGACGTGCTGGGTGATGAGAACACCATAGTGAAACCCTGCTTTTACAATGTTTTCTTGGGACATGTGTATCATGGACTGGATTTCAGCGTAGTTGGCTACGCATTTCGGCTCTACGGGAAATAGAACTGGACGGTTAGCGGGTCCAGTGGTTAGATGATAATCTCTATATATAATCTCTGTAAGTGCTGTACATGTGCCAGCACTGCTATGTCAATGTGCTGAGTTGGAAGCCATTCCGTGGCTTCCACAATATCAAAGATTATATTGTATTCTTTAGATTTTATTTTATATTGTATTGTGTTGAGTTGTTTTGATTAATAGCGAAACTCTTTTTCACACGACTGTCCCAGAATGATGGTAATGTTTTTCGAGTGTATATATATGTATGTCTGTTTCTTTGACACGCTCTGTAACCTAAACGGCTTGATGTACTTCAACATATTAGGTGTCGTTAGATTCGTTTTCATTTTGGCAGTGATATAGCGTAAAATATTTAAATATAGCATCTGCTAATAAAAAAAAAGAGTAAGAACTTTGTTTAAGCAGTAGAGTTTTTTTTTAAATGTTATATCGTTGGTTGTTTGATTGTTTCTTTCTTATCGGCGATTTTTTATTAGTAGTAGCTGCTACTGGGGTGTCGATAGCTAACCACTTATATAAAGAATTTAGTTCATAAATATATAGAAGTCATTTCACCCTGATTTAAAAGGAATCTACGATAAAGATCTGAGCAACATTTCGCACGATTGTTCCCTCTCGCAAAGAATCCATCGGCTCGGGTCGAACATTGTCGCACCCCTACCCTATAAATGTGTAAGTGCACTCGATCCGGGCTGTTTTCTAATTTCAAAGTCATGAGCGCTCACTTCTTCAAGTACGGCTCTCCGATATTCAACACTTGTACGAACTAAAACCTATTACTTACAGGATTGACGACGTTGCACAAGAGGATTGATTGGAGATTATATATACGCGTTTAAATTTAAAACGCGTTTTTTTAATATTTGTTAAATAACGAGTTTTTGCTAGTTTCTTGTTAACGATAAGTTCAAAAATGTTACGGACACTCGCTATCAAATCTTAGGCACTAGAACAATAAAGAGATAGACCATAATATATAGCGGAATTCGAACACGTATTCCAAAGATTTAAAAATAGAGTCAGAAACAACCATCGGACAATGATTAGATGGTTTCATGTATATAGGACGCAACACAACACATCTGAAAATCAATAATTTGTGTTTGGAATTCGTACCCAGGTTTATTTTTATGTGGGCCTCCGGTTACCTCACTCACCGAACGAAACGCAGAAGCACAAGATGCCTCCACTTCACGCCGGTATTCTGCGAGGCCGCGGTGCCAAGCCGGTCGACCCGGGCCATTCGAGCAGCAGCAATAGCCGCCGCTTGGCTCTACCACGCTTAAAAATAAATTCCTAAGTAAACTCATTCCTGTTACGTTTATGTCCAGGTGCCAACTACGTGGTGGGTGGCAGTCGTGGGGATATTCTGGTGATTCGGGATGCACGCCCTGACGATGCAAGCTCATATTCATGCGAAGCACAGCACCGGCTCACTGGCGACAAGAGACGAAGTCCAGCGGCCATGGTGGCCGTGTCACGTACGTACAATATGTTAACTATTTCTGTATTCATTTAGCTCTGGTATTAAGTCTCCAAAACAAAACAAAACACACAAATAATAAGGAATAGCCATCCGAATAAATAGTACATTACATGTAAATATAGTATTTGTAATATATATACATATATATTCACGCCTTGTTCCAACGGGGTAGGCAGAGACAATCTCCTTCCACTTGCTACGGCCCTGACATACGTCTTTCGCTTCTTCCACTTTCATCAATCTTCGCATGGATGCTCGTTGGTTTAGAGTACTCTTGACCTGGCCTTTTTCCAGAACTTCTCCCATTTGATAGTGAAATATTGGCCTAGATCTTTCTCTCCCGACTCTACCATTCACACTCGCCTCATATATATATTGTTTAATTTTTAAATATCTCTATTATTTACGCTAACATAGTGCTCGCGTTTAATTCCCGTAAGGTTTTTTTTTAATTCCCGTCGTTCTAATTAAACGCCTTAATCTCTGTAAATAATAGTTTAATTTCCAATGCTTTTAAAGATTTTATATTTTTATTGAAATGTTTGAGTTTGTGAAATAATCCACACACAAAAACGTTAGAGATTCTTTGCTTTTTAAATGGTAACAAAAAAAAATAGTTTTTCTTAATGGCATCAAGAGTAAAGTATTATTAAGTAAGCCAAAGCTCAAATATACATTGCTTTAAATAACTCTTCTCCTTCTTTGATTTTTTTATTAGCCTTTTTAAGTCCACGGCTGGCGGCATATTGGCATTTTCATAAAATTGGCATTTTTCAAGCGTGGAATATCTGTCCTACTCTTCATGCTGCCGGTTGGTCAGTGCAGTGATATTTTATTTGCTCATTGTTCAAACTTGTGGCGGTGTTAGATGGTTTGGTAACGAATTCCCAATTGACAGATGCAACTGGGAGCATGGCTCCAAGAATGCTCACCATATCCGAAGATGAGACGGTACCACAGGGAGGCGACATCAGGCTTGTGTGCTGTGCCATTGGAAGCCCATCGCCAACTTACAGGTTTGTGCTATTAACTTCGTATCTATATAAACGTGGTAGAGCCAAGCGGCGGCTTTTGCTGCTGCTCGAATGATGACGATGGGTTCGGTTGGTATCGTGGCCTCGAAGAATACCAGCGTGAAGTAGAGGCATCTTATGCTTCTGCGTTTTGTTCGGTTCGTGATGTATCCGGATCAGCCCCCCCCCCTCCCCCGATGAGGACCGTAATCACTTACCATCAGGTGCTACCGCTTGCTCGTTTGCCGCTTTTGCCATAAAAAATAAAACTTTGATTGTTGGTGTAAAAAAATAAAATAAAAAAGAAACGGCACTGTGAATACATATTCCATGTATGCAACTAGCAACTTTAAGTGCTGTATTAACCACGTGCTCGACGGTAAAGGAAATTATCTTATAAAAGCTACAAGTCTGACCTATACTGGTACAGCGTGGCGGACCCTTTCCGGCTCCAAACATACTCCTCAATGATGAGTGGAGGCCGTGTTAGATCATTTACATTAAGTAGCATTACGTATACATATAAACAAATGCAATAACGTATAATTATTTTACCTGTTGAAAGAACACAAATTATTTTGTTATGACACTTGAAGGGTTAGTCAGCCTGTAGAAAGTCCATCACTGGACATCTGCCTCTCCCAATGTGATGATACACCTCAACAGTGAAGTTTGACAAGCGGTTTGGCTATCGGAAAAACCTCTTCATTGATCTGTTTCTACACTATATTATATAAGTATAATAAAAAAATAATAAAGAAGAAGATTTATATTTTTTTATGTTTGTTGCGAATAAACTCAAAAATTACTGGACCGATTTCAGAAATTATTTACCCATTAGAATGCTACATTATACCTGAGTAACAGGCTATATTATTTACTAGAAAAAATTAGGGATACCTACTAAAACTTCAATAATTTAAAAAGCAATCTACTGATATTGAAACAGTCTTGAATACGAAATGATTTATTTGGATAAGGATTAAAACAATGGTCCAGATAAATAACAATTTGAAAAAAAGAAAAAACTACTTATGTCCTGCATAGAGATACATTTACTCTACATTTATCCCAAAATGTTTTAAAATTAGGGTCCACCCACGCGAAGCCGGGACTAGTATCATATAAAGAAATCCAAAATTAAAGTGTTGGCAGATAAGTTTTTTTTTTTTATGGAAAAAACGGCCAACGAGCTAGCGGTTCACCTGGTGGTAGGTGATTTTCCGTCGCCCACATATATCTGCAACACCATAGATGCTGTGCAGGTGCGTTGCTGGTCTTTAGGGATATCTGTGAGATGGGAGGGAAGAGGAGGGGAATAGGAAGGGGGAGTGGGCTCCGGTTACCTCACTCACCGAACGAAACGCAGAGGCACAAGATGCCTCTACTTCACGCCGGTATTCTGCGAGGCCGTGATAGCAACCCGGTCGAACCGGCCCATTCGAGCAGCAGCAAAAGCCGCCGCTTGGCTTTACCACGCTTAATAAGTGCGTAGCTTACGAAAGGTATCCCTTTAAATCTATTATTACCATTTCACAGTTGGTTCCGTCACGCCAACGGTCGTCTCAGTCCTGTCACCGACGGCGTCAGAATCTCGGTGTCCGATCAGGTGCTGGTGGTTCGACGGGCGCAGCCGTCCGACGGCGGCGTGTGGACCTGCAGGGCGCACAACCAGTACGGGGAGCAGAGGAGGGATGCGAGACTCAGAGTTCGCTCAAGGCTCGTGGTTAGCGTGCATCCCCAACTACAGGTGGGTTCTTACTAAGTTTACACGAAAACTTTCGTTATTAGCATCTTACATTCAGTTGCTGTAAGAGGTTGCCACCGGAGAAACCTTTCGCCCCCTTCGATTGTATTTGCTGCGAGCTATATGGCCGGCCCGTCGCTGTGCACTTCAGCAAATCAAATTATTTATTCATCGATATAAGAAACATACATTTCACTTTTCTAACCCACCTAACGAAGAAGAAACATCGGAAATCTACTCTGTATAAGTTTTTTGTTTTCAAACAAAAATATTTAACAAATTCTTTCAAATTTTTATAACCCTTTCTATAAAATCTTCCTTTAACAATTTCTTAAACCTATCAATAGGACTTTGGGCACTTATTGGGATTTTGTTTTAAAAACTTATACATTGCCTCATGAACGACACATGATACATTTTGAATATCACTATTCTTATTTAATGTATTTATTTCTTTATGTATATACATTAGATTTTCATTTATATATAGAGAAGAAAAGGTTAGAATATTTTGTATACCCATTGAGTTAGGGCTCATGAAATCTGCCTCAATAAATCCTATTCACTTGATATCGAGGACCTGATGAAAGGTGAAAAAAATTATTTTGGCTCCTATTTTACGGGACCTCCGCTAAAATTAAAATTACTGCACAAAAGATCTTAATAGGAGCTAACGATACCGATGGCTAGACGGACAGACAGATTGACTGGCAGACCGATAGACAGCAGAGTAGACATTAACAGGGCTTCGTTTCGCCCTTTGCGGTACGGAACCTTAAAAAGAACATTAGTTACTCGCCCGGATGTGCCAGCAGCTCTAAAGTTCCGCGCGTCTGATGAGTGCGTATGTTCGAGTTGCCATACCTCTTCCTCCTCCTCCTCCTCTTGCTCCTCTTCTCCGCCGCTAGAACTATCCTGCTATTCGGTCAATAATTTATATGTGTCATCTTTTAATATATACAATTGCAGCACACAAATGCATAGAAAATAATGGCGTAAAATGTTGTTTAATTATTCAGTTAGTTGAAACATCCAATCACCCTATTGGTTTTTAAACTGTAGAGGTGTTACTATTTAATATTATAAACTATTTAATATTATCATCTATTTGTATCGCATCAATTTGTCTGTCTATTTGTATCAATTTGTCAAAAACAAATTCCAGAAAGTACTGAATTGATTTCATAAATATAAGCTAGATTTTACAAAAAAAAAAAAATTTTTCCGTGATTTACCTATGCGGAGCAGAGCGAATATCTAGTTCGTAATATTGTATGCATATAAACTTGTTTTGAAGGGTCTTTTAAACTTTTTTAAAGCTTTTACCTTTGCCTCGTTTACTTGCAAACTCTTCGGCCATTAATCTTGGTAAATTAGGTTATCGAAAGTTTCCAAATTGACAGGTCCTTCAAAGGCCATGATGTTTTAATTAATTCAATCAAGCTCCGATAACTTGTTACTTTACTAAAATTTAGCTCTCACAACGGATGTGTTATGGCTCTATTTTAAGGTTATGATATTTGAGATTGATTTTGTCCCAGATGATATTATACAAAGTACCTTACTTGCTCTTACTCCTTTATTTTTATCTAAAGATAAAAAGTGGTCAAGATCCTTATAGTGTTAATGTAATTACAATTTTTCACGTCATATATGAAACCGGTCACATTTACGCTGATGTGCGTGCAGCGTGTAGCTTTGACAGATGTACAGATAGACAGATATGCAAGGGGTTTTAGAACGATTCCTTCTTTTAAGTATTAAACTTACCAAGGCTACATAATTTTAGTATTCTCTAGAATAATAAAACTATTATTTACGATTTTATTGCGTTTAATTTCTTTTTATTATATTCCCCTCGTTTTGGGTGCTGTAAAGCACTGGTCACGAGAGGTCAGATGTGTTTGACGTCCTCGTGTCATAATTAGTCATCTGATCCCAGCCGAGTTGCCTAAAAAATCAAAAGTTAATAATTCTAAAACTCCCATTTCGCAATTCGCAAATAATTTTCACAGGATAACCTTGTATGACGATTCTATGATTAGAATTTGTATATAATAATTGTATATAAATTTGTATATAATATTTATACTAAATAATTATTCCTTTAACACTTACTTTTCCTTGCGTCGTTTGGCTCTTCTATTTTTTATTTTTTACTCTTTATGTTCCTGTATATATAAGGGTGAAGACTGTGAATTTATTTAGATATATCAGTATATGTTAGAGTATATTTATATATATATGTTTGTATATATATCAATATATATTTATTTTATTATATTTTCACTTCTTAGTAACTCGCGTACACCCTTAACCCTTGCTCACTGGTCATTATCTCCTCTGCAAAATGGTTGCCTGGTAGAGATCGCTTCTAAGCGATAAGGCCGCCAATTGTACCTTTGTGTATTTTAAGTTTCTTTTTATTCATTTTTTTTTCCTATTTTTGCTATTGGTGTACAATAAAGTGTATTTCATTCATTCATTCATGATATAACAAAAATAAAATTGTTGTTAGAATTTGATTATAGGTTTCTCGTAAGTTCCTTGGAAGGCTCACGCAATAGTAATCAAGTTAGAGACAAGACACGTAAGGGAATCTGACGTGACACGAAGGTGAAACTGAATAATTCATGTCTCATGTCGCATTGACTCCGGATACGAGACATTGGCGGGTTCCACGAGTCAACACGTTAACCTAAATTCGATTTATTTGGTAATCGAATTCGATAAATAATCTACGGAATATTTAAGGAGTATTTGATATATGATGTGATAAAGAATTTCCCTTCCCTCCCCCTTCATTCTCAACATTAGCACGTCAAGAATACAAAAGCACAGATCCTTCACGGTTTGACCGCAATACCTTTTTAGTTTACTGTCAAATGCTATTTTCAATACACCTGCGCATCATAGTATTTAAGGTACTAGGCGTATAATACCGGCCCTATCCCGTCCAATACTTCTATAAAGTCATGGATCGTTATATCAATATAATGTGGAAAAACAATTTGAACGCAACATCAAAGACGCATCAAAATTAATAAAATAGAAATTAAATAAATCGAATAAAGTAAATCCAATAATGATGCGTAATATATAACATGGGTAACAACAAAAAAATGTTCAGAAAAAAAGCATTTACCACCTTGACAACAATATTAGGCGAAACAAAACAAACAAAGAAGGATTAATAATTGAAATAAAGACACGTTACATAATTGACTAACCTACGATTTTTTCCTATAAATTATAGTGTTCATTGAAGTAGTTTCAATTCACTTTTAAACTGGTACTCTCACGACTCGACTTTCGTGTTTCGACATAATTTTTATTTCAAATACTGAGCACCTGGTATCACGCGAGACGCATATTCGACGAACATTGGCAGTGTTTGAGATCGGAACACAATTCGCCTCAGTATGTTTCCATTTACCAACGTTGTTACTAAGCCGATAAGATTGTTAATGTCATCTTTTACTTATGATTTTTATTCTCCGATGTGCGGACTTCCTCGCGATGTTCTCTTTCACCACCGAGCAAGTAGTTTAGTTGTTTCGGCAATGGGATAGAATCCACGTGAAGCTGCTGCGGCCTCACATGCCAATATTTCTTTAATTATTTATGCTTGAATATTAATGTAATTGATTTATTTTATCTTTGCATAGGTGGCGAACTCGGGAAGTTCCGTCACATTCAACTGCTCAGTGGAAGGCGGGGAGGCGAGAGTGAGATGGTTACATGACGGCGTGCCAGTGGGAGGGGGGGAGCGCGTGCTGAGAGTCCACGGTGTGGTGAGAGCTCATCGGGGGATGTACCAATGTTTTGCTGAGAGAGACCTGGATAGTGCGCAAGCTGCAGCGGAACTGAGGCTCGGAGGTGAGTGAGAGTGGTCGTTAGCCTTCTAAGTATTCAGATTCTATTCAAAAATATCATTTACTCTTACATCTATTACAAGGTGTCTAGCAAAGAAGAATTCCTACAAATTCTGTAGATAATATAATTATTTATTGTATAATATTAAAGGATTTTTGGTCATTATCCAGTTGGCAAGCAGGATATATAACGTTCTGGAGAGGTTGGCATTTGGAAAGAAAGGTAAAAGTATAGTCTGATGTGGCATCAGCTCATCTCTATCCAAATTAAAATTCAATGGAACAATCTTGGTATACTTCGGTGTGGTTAATGATCACAATATTGCCTTTTTTTTTAATAAAGGTGTTACTTTCACCAACATAAATTGAATGAGACACAAAGTACCCACGACTCTTCATTGAGATATACTTATGTAAAAGTCCACTGCTGCAGGTAAGCCTTTCCATAAAACTTCCAAGAAGATCCGGTATGGTCAGTATAACGCACCGGACGCGCGGGTTGGTGAGCGCGGTGATGCAGCTGCTGATCCTGGCTTTGGTATTTAGGTTCGATATGTTCGGGGATTTTCCTCCTTCAGACGGTAGTCATAGCTTCTTTCGTTAATCAGCAGAATTCATCGTATGTTGGCCAGATTGACATATACATTTATATTATTACTAAACTAGAAAGTTAGTAAATTCCTCTATATCGGTATAAACTAATAATCTACACTATTATTAAATTATTATGAAATTGAATCGAAGTTCAAAAACTAGAACAACTATTATTTTGGCAATTTAACTTAAAAAAACTGCGATACTTAAGAACCCGGGACAATCCCGGGACCGGCCGGTACAGGATTTTTACGCAAAAAATACTGAACCAATTGGATATAAAGCCTTACATCGTTCGAAATCGTATCACTAGAATAAAAAACTATATTCCCTACTAATACCGCGATTGACACGAACGGGATTAATATCATAAGCAATGGTCACTTATACAATATGAAATCGACGCGGTTGAAATCTTGGTCAAAAGCGAGTGACAAATAAAATTAAATGCGAAAGCGAATAGGTGCCAAAAGGACTGTTGCAGAAGCAGTTGTAGAGAAAGACTTTTAAAGTATTTAAATTTATTCAAGTAAAAAACGAGGATCCTAGCTTTGAAACTAAGCTTCTTACTCCCGGCTGAGAGATATCCTTGGAACGAGAGGATTTTGCATAAAATTGTCGATGCAAAGTGTCTTTGTCGTCGACGCCTTGCTCTGTTTAATTGATTTCTGACGTAGATAGCCTACATTTCTAAAAATTAAAATAGGCACGAGTTTTTAAAGTTAGATATATGATTATGATTATTTAAAAAATTACAATTTGGAAGTTGTTTTGCTTAATGCATCCTGTGAATGTCCTACAGGACAAAGGCCTCCTTATCAAATATCTGAGAGATTTTTATAGCCGGAAATCCATCGAAAAAAGAAAGATTACAGAAAAATTACAAGTGAAACAAGTTAAGTTATTAATTTCAATACATAAAAAAATCATTTACATCGAGGAAATGGTAGTATAGTTTGTATGTATGTATGTATATATTCCTACGATGTTCCCAACGGGGTGGGCAGAGACAATCTTCTTCCACTTGCTACGGTCCTGACATACGTCTTTCGCTTCTTCCACTTTCATCAATCTTTGCATGCATGCTCTTTGGTTTAGAGTACTCTAGATCTGGTCTTTTTTCAGAACGTCTCTGATTTTGATTTGATCGTGAAATGTTCGCCTCGGTCTTCCTCTCCCGACTCTACCATTTACACTCGCCTCATAAGATTGTATTGCAGAGTAATAATTCTTACAAATGTTTTTTTTTTCTAATCACAGGTTTTTCAATAAGACTCTCGACAATTCTCTGTTAGCGTCTACGTTTTCCAATAGTAAATTGTATATCAATTATGATGGGCATATCAATTAGCTCAATATTGATGATTTAAAAACAAATCTGTCAAATTTTTCAAACTATCACAAAAGGCATGGTAAGAAGAAGGCGATGATGAAAGATTATCTCTCTTTTAATCTGAAATTCAATGTTGCCAGCGACTTATACCGAGTGTAGACTATCAAACAGAATGCGAATTCTATTTTCTTTTTTATTAAATTAGGGTATATTAGTTGTAACACAGTCTTGTATATGATCTTTCTAATGTTGTAAAACAAAACTGCGATGTAAAATTTTGCTTCGTTATATAACCTTTATTAGTCATCAATTTATGCGACTAAAATCAGTCGACAGCAGGTAATATTTTGCATATCGGTTATGCGTTTCTGCCGGTGTCGGCTGCATTGAACCCGGATTCGGGTCAGTTATTGATTAAACCCCGCTGCAGTACTGACCGGACGGGCCATGCGTCACTCTCCGCTGACAGTTTACCTGCGGCGTGAGTGCCGGACGGGGTCACAAAGTTCCTCTTTACTTTCACTTAACCGGTTCTCGTGTGCTAACTTTGAAAGAATTGAAATCATATTTCAAACATGACAGAGCCGTGCGGAATACTCGAATGGGCAGGCGCGTCCGGGTTGTTAACACGGCCTCGCAGAATACCGACGTGAAGTAGAGGCATCTTGTGCTTCTGCGTTTCGTTCGGTGAGTGAGGTAACCGCTTGCTCGCTCCCCTTCCCAACATCCCTCCCCGTAAAGGCCGGTAACGCACCTGCAGTACCTCTGGTGCGATGCAGACGAGTGGATGTGCTTGGGCGAAGGTAATCACGTACTTTCACTTGAACCGCTTGCTCGTAAAGAAAAAAAAAAATGTTAACAGTCAGACCAAGTTAGGGGATAACTTAAAACATACTTAAATAAGCTTTTATATTTTCACCTCTGAATAATTTCGGTAGTTTTCAGCTGCTGGAATAAATTATAATGATGCAGGTGAATGAGCAAACACAGAAGCACCCCCGTAGAGACTCGTACTACATTCTTCGAATCGGTGTAACGATTATGCGATGAGACCGGATGAAGTGTCAGCAACAGTGTCAGCAACAGTGTCAGCAACAGTGTCAGAGACACGATACGATCAGATACGAAAATCGATAACCGAGATAAACGAGCGGATAGGGTGTATATCTGTCTCCGAATCAGGTGACTCGGGTTCGATCACGTTGTTTTAAATAAGCTCTGACGATGCAGACGACTAATATAACCTGACATTATTGTTATAGTCATGAGAGGTTTTTTTTTTTAGGACTTAATTAATCTAAAAGTATATCATTACTACTCTTTTTTGTCAGCTTATTTAAGCTCACAGCTATGAGTAGATATGAGCTTACATTACTTAAAAGATTTGCCTCTGTCAATCATCATGCTGAGCATTCGGGTCGGTGTGAGCAGTGCCGGCAATCTCACACTAGTCATGCTTCTCCCCTTTAGTAGATATTAGTCTGTGTCGATGTGTACTGAGAAAACTGATTCGTTCGCTAGAACCCAAGAAGTTTGTTACTCAGCAGAGTGTACCACGTGCATGTGAAGTTGACATTTGACAAACGAAAAAATGGATTTAAAAATGTTTTTAAGGTACTATATCGCTAAGAGCTTGTTACTTGGACCATGGTATACGTTACATCCATAGCGAACGAGGGGTGCTGTCACCAAAACTATTAAAATAGGGGTTGTGCAGTTAATGAATCTCAGTTGTACTATATTCCACAACCCAATTCGTTTTATCTTTGGTCTTCGTAAGTATGACCACATCTCTGAATTCCGTATTCGCCTTAAATGGCTTACTATCCAACAAAGGCGTCACTCTAGGATTCTAGTTACTCTCTATTCCATCCTTAATGATGTAAATTCCCCGGCGTATCTTCAAGAAAAATTTTGTTATCTTTTCTTGATGCACGACAGAAAGCTGCGATCTTCATCTAATCTTAAGATTAGTATTCCACAACACTTCACCGGTTTTGTCGGCAACTCTTTTAAGGTTCAGGCTATACTGCTCTGGAACTCCCTGCCCGACGAAGTTAAGAAATCGGCAAGCAGGAACTCTTTTAAAAATTTTGTTAAAGAACATTATTTAAATTTAAATGGACTTATTTAGTTATTATTGTGTTTCTTATTTATGTTTATTTATCTATCTACATATGTAATAGTATATTATTATGTATATTATTTATATTGTATCATATTTTTATTCATTAATTTTATTATATCTATTTATATTTGTTTATAGTTATTTTAAATCATTTTATTACTTAATTAATTTAATAAATGATTACACCTGCTACGGCTATCTCACCAACCCATGAGTTGACTGGGAGAGAATGCCAATAGGCATTAAGTCCGCCCTTTGTAACCTCCAATTGGGGTGTATGCAATAAAGTATTTAAAAAAAAAAATACCAATACATTGCTTTGTCTTTGCTTACACGGTTAAAGTTGGTTCATTTAATAATACCATAATTGGTTATCGAACGACTCGTCCTCAAATCCTATCGCGTATTACATTGGATATGGGAAGGCGCAGTCGAGGGAGCGCATGTGTATTTTCGCGTTCACTTGCGGAACTATAATATCTAAAGAAGTTTTTTTTTTTTCAATTGTCTATTCGCTGCGCTTTTCAGGCGTCATGTTTTTTTTTTAAGCACAGTAGTTTGCCAATGATAACAGTAGAAACTAACACACTTTTTTATATCAATGAATTTAATGATCGTATCCTGTGAGTTGTGTTATTAAATTCTGTTTATTTTTTTGTTGTATGGCATTGCTTCTGAGCATAGTTTTATTAATAAGCAATTATTCTACATAATATTTAAAAAGTATATAATAGTAATAACAATAATAACCTCGTGAAAGCCGAAACAGACAAGAAGACATAATATCCGGACCTGGCTCACGAGGTAACCGACATGTGGGGTGGTATGCCGACCGAAATTATTCCGATCGTCGTCTCTGCGAATGGGTTAATCCCTGTCAGCCTCTCGGAACATCTGAGGCAGCTGGGACTCCGTGACGGACCGCTCCGGGCTCTAATGCAGAAGGCGGTGCTACTCGATACCGCTCGCATCGTCCGCCGGTTTCTTACCCTTTCTCCCTAACCCTCGGCCGTCTGGTCTCCCCTGCGTCGGGGCTTCCATCTGGTTGGGTTTTAGTTATATATATAATTTATAAAATATTATTTATGTTATGGTATTTATTTGTATCTATATTTATTCATATATACAACCCAACCCGATGGGTAAATATATAAATACCCCAAAAAAAAAAATTATAATATTTATTATTGCATATTACATATATGTTGAGATAATTACAGTGGTTCAAATTATAACAAGATGGGAGAGAAAGGATTAATACTATAAAAATAAAATACATAAATTCATTTTTCTATGTGTATATGGTATGTATGTATCTACCTATCTGTGTAATTATATTTTAATATTTATATCCTTTTACTAGTTTTATTCTCTTAGTTGTATCGCCTCTATTACGTGTTTATCTCTGCTTAGCCTAATGGTTGACTGGGAGAGAATGCCTCTAGGCATTAAGTCCGCCATGTGTACCAATTTGTACCATAAAGATTAAATAAATAAATAAGGACGCGTCGGTAAGAATGTAAATATGTTGTGCATGTTGATGTTGCGCAGTGTAATGTCATGTGAAGTGTGAATGTGCGCGCTTGTGTTTGTTTTGTAAACATAACTTGTAATGTGACGAGTGCCTACATAGTGTAGTTATGAAGTAGATTTTCTGTAAAGTTATAGTTTAATTTTCGCAGCCATTCCTTAACTATTGATTTGCATTTTAATTTTGAAAGGGAATACATTGATGGTATCTTTTTGTTTTATGGAAGCGACGGCAAACGAGCAAGCGGTCCACCTGATGGTAAGTGCTTACCGTCGCCCACGTACATCTGCAACACCATAGATGCTGCAGGAGCGTTGCCGGTCTTTAAGGATATTTGGGAGATGGGAGGGAAGAGGAGGGGAATAGGGAGGGGGAGTGGGCCTCCGGCTACCTCACTCAGCTAACGAAACGTAGAAGCTCAAAATGCCTTTACTTTACTCCGGCATTCTGCGAGGCCGTGGTATCAATCCGGTCGAGCCGGCCCATTCGAGCAGCAGCTGAAGCCGCCGCTTGGCTCTACCACGCTTAAAACTTATTTACTATTTAGATATATTAATTCAAATATGTGAAATTTACTTTATAACACGTCACACTTAAATACGTGTTCACCTCTCCGGTTCGTGTTGTTTAATGTTAATGTATTGTTCAGTTTGTACGTTCTAATGTTTCATACATCATACATACACTAAAAGTGTCACAATGTCACCAAAATTTCAATACATGAGCAAAGGCTATGGTAAATCTTCTAAAGGATAGCGATCGGGCACAATGCCAAAAGTTTTATTGGGCCAAGTTATAAAAGGACGATGAATAATGAACTCAATTTTTATCACAATTTTTAGTAATAGCCTAGCCTATCCATATGACATAGAAGTATTGAATAGCGTATTTTAAGAATAAGAGAATCGCCTAGGCTATCTGTTTACACAAAAAGCTTTTATCAAAAACTGATTTGCACGTTCTTTGCCATAAAAAACTTTAATTTTGCGCCACGTTTAAAACTCTTGTCTATAAACTAAAATCGCGCTTACTAATAAGTAACTAAAAAAAAATATTAAATGTTATGAAATGAAATCGTTCCCGACGTTTCGAGTGCTTTACAGCGCTAGTCCAGCTTGCATTTAAACTTGGAAGAGCCAAGCGGCGGCTTTAGCTGCTGGTCGAATGGACGCGACCGGGTCGGTACCGCGGCCTCGCAGAATGCCGGCGTGAAGTAGAGGCATCTTGTGCTTCTGCGTTTCGATCGGTGAGTGAGGTGAGGAGGGCCTCCAGGGCCCGCCCCCTTCCCCATCCCCCTCCTCTTCCTACTGTGTACACAGCGCGTACTCGTCGACAGACTGATTTCAATTTGGCGTGATAATTACATTGGTAATATTTTTTTTTTTTGGGGCAAGATGGCAAACGAGCAAGCGGTTCACCTGATGGTAATATATGTATGCCTATACATTTATATATGTTTTAACTATGTAGTATATTTCTCAATTAGCCTTTCATATTTATATTATTTTAAACTTGATGCCCCTATCACCACATTACTTCGTGCCCCGGGTTGACTGTAAGAGAATGCCAAGAGGCATTAAGTCCGCCTTTTGTAATCCTTTTGGTGTAGACAACAAAGTATAAATAAATAAATAAATAATTGATTACTGTCACCTACGTACATCTGCTGCACCATAAGTGCTGCAGGTTCGATGCCGGCCTATAAGGATATTTGGCTAGATGGGAGGGAGGCAGAGGTGGGTCATGGTCTAGGAGATGGGAAGGGGGTATGGGCTCTCCGGTCACCTCACTCATCGAACAAAACGCAGAGGCACAATATACCTTCTATGAAGTGGAGGTATTCTGCGAGGCCGTGGTACCGACCCGGTCGAGCCGGCCCATTCGAACAGAAGCACGAGCCGCCGCGTCTGTACCAATCAGTAAGGCTAAATAAATTCACTAGACTTTTACACACCATGAGATGTAGTGATGTGTTTTGCACATTTACAGAAGCCTATAAAATATTTAATACCTCCGTTATGAATCGCTCGCTTCCTTCCCCAACTTGCGGCAGGCCGTAACATATCGCCTGTCGCGGCGTCCGGTTCCGAGCGGCTGTAATAAAGAGCTCGGAGCCGGTCGCTGGTGCTCACGACTCACGGCCTCATAAGTCTGTTCCATTGTTGTCATTCAGCATATCGATGGCAATACGACGCCCTTTGATAATATCGTCTTTCGATAATAAATGAGTTCTTTTTATGAAATTCCCATTATAACTAACGAAAGTGATATTTGATTTACTTTAAAAAAGAAACATCTTTTTTTTTCTGTAACCTATTAATATTGTATAGTATGAGAAAACCTTCATAGGTTTGTGTACATACTAGTATTCACTGATATTCGTTCGACCAACGAACCCGGCACCATTGCCTTATTCAAATCAACGAATATTGTAACATAGTTATGTGGGTATACTGGAAAAAGAAATCAAACAAAAAAGAGGTATAGTGCCACAGTGATCTACAGATCTACTGATTTGAATGCTTATTGTTTAGTAAGTTATAACGTTGCATAGATCTACAGACTGATTGGAGAATATTGATTTATATTATGATAATAGGCTTATAGCGCCTTGTGTATGTGAAAGCACTTAATTTTCATTCAAATTCCATTCAACACCGATTAGATATTCAAAAAAGCCTATTTCCTATACGCAGAGTAAATAAAATGTTTTTATTTGGAAATTTGAGTGCGTTACAAATATCACGCTTCAAAAATATGCTATTCGTTCATTACCTTTGCACCGTTAATAAGTGTCGAAAATTGAAAAAAAAAATGGCGCAGTGTAACATAAAAGTCATAATCTTACCTTCATTGCACCGGTACGCAGCGACTATATAAAAAAAAATGACGCAGTGTAACATAAAAGTAATAATCTTACCTTCATTGCACCGGTACGCAGCGACTATATATTAAAAAAATGACGCAATGTAACATAAATCATAATCGGAAAACGACAAAGTACCCGATGAATCAGCAGACGAAGCCAAAACTCGAATCCAATCAACGTAGTCAAATGCGCCCAAATAAACAATGCACCGCCGGTCTCCATGTCCATGATGTATGGGGGTCGTTTATCACGGGTCATGCGCAGCCAATGCAATTAACAAGGGGAATATTGCTCTCTCCTGACGACGACAAGTCGTGGAGGCAGTCGAGTTTAGATATATTACTTTGCTCTCTTCATCTCCGAATAGAGAAGTGACCATTTAACACATGTGATTGGATTAGCATGCGCTTCAGTGTTATACGATGATAATACTAATCTAAAACTGTCTAATCCACAGAAAGTCTATGTGCTGTTCTTTTTAAGTATAACAATAATTTTCGATATTTGTATTTCATTGAGGTGTTTGTATGAAATATTTTTTAATAAATTCACTACCTACTCAACAGCGTAGGAAAATACCGCAAGAAAACTTGCGCATCTGAAAAATTTAACAAAAATGTTCGACGGCCTTGCAGAATACCGTCGTGAAGTAGAGGCATTTTTTTTGTTTCTGCGTTTCGATCGGTGAGGGAGATAACCGGAAGCCCACTCCCTCACCTCATCCCCCTCCACATCCTCCCTCCCATCTTCCAAATATATTTAAAGGTCAGCAACACACCTGCAGCTCCTCTGCAGTTGTACGTGGGCGACAGTAACCACCCTTTTCCATAATAAAAGATAGTCCGTCAGCGCTTCTTCCAATTAAAATTGAGCGGAATGTTCCACATCCAGTATGAGTAGAACATATAACACTAAAGCTACTAATTATTGATTTATAAAATAATTGGCGTAGTTAAGGGTGGAAAAGTCTTACGGCACAGTTCAGTTTCGTTTATCTTTCAGATACCGCTCCAGAGCTCCACTACACGTTTATCGAGCAAGCTCTACACCCTGGACCTTCATTGGCGTTGCACTGCTCGGCTTCAGGTTCCCCGCCACCACGGTTCACGTGGCTGTTAGACATGCAGCCCATGGAAGAACATAATACACCACAAAGGTGAGCATTCTTGTGTGCAGTTTCATAGTACAAGTAATATTTCTTTATAATATATAAATTGCTTTGTTAAAATAATGATGAACATTGGTTTTTTTATCGTTCATTGTTTTAAAGCCAATGCCTTAAAACAAATTTAAAATCTGTATCAGAACCAAAGACGTTTTCTATAAGCTCTTGTTTTCATCAAAAAAAAGCTTCACACAAAATATCAATAAAACGATATTAAAACATTAATTTAGTTTCTATCTTTTTAATAACTCACTACAGTCCTATGGTTGACCAAAAAGTACGTTTGGAATCCGTTCAAACGTACAAATATTCGCGTAAAAATAAAATAATATGACCGTAAGAAGCGTATAAAATGATTAGGAAAATAGTTATTTCTAAACCAACCTTTTATATATGTATATATATATATTAGGATGTAAAAAACATTTTTTTTTCACTCTCACTATCATAGGACACGTCCAAACAAAAATTCTGTCCAAATTTACAGACTCACAAAGTTTAGTTTAAACCAATTCTCTATGTTATTTAAATGGGAAAACTTTAAGTTCCATGGAGGACCTTTTAAAATTGTAATTAAATGCTGTCCTTTGGATAAAACTTTCGTTTGGATTTATCCTATGATATTTTGAAGTGAGAGCGAAAAAAGAAACGACTTTTTGACGTCGATCTCTGGGCACACCCTAATATATATTTTTGTAATGTAATATTCATTATATAGATGTAAGATATCAAAGGCAGCTCTCTATTTCCAGAAGTATATCGCAATTCATGAACCCCAACAGCGACGTGGTCAGCTACCTGAACATGAGCTCGGTGCGGCCGGAAGACGGCGGACGCTACACCTGCAGAGCTCACAACTCCCGCGGCGCCGTTGAACATTCAACCCGCCTCAATGTTTACGGTTAATTAATTAATTTATTTATTTATTCTTTATTGTTAGCCTTAAGCTTAAGATTACAATGAGCGGACTTAATGCCAAGTGGCATTCTCTACCAGTCAACCCTTGTTAGGGTGAAAGGTAGTTGGCAGGTACAAAACAAAGAATAAAAAAAAACTATATGTGGCCTCCGATAATAATAAGTTGATAAATACATATAAACACACTAATTAAATAAATATTTATAACATAAAATACACAAATACGTTTACAAATATATAAAGATAGATAAATAAATATATAATAAAAATCAAAAATAGATAAGCCGAATATTGTCAATGATCTATTAGGTAATCACGAACTAGACTCTTAAATGATTTCTTGCTAGGAGCTGCTTCTGTCTTATCGGGCAGGGCGTTCCAGAGGAGTGTAGCTTGAACAGTAAAAGAAGAGTTATAGTATCCTGTATTATGATATAGAATGCGAATCTTAAGTTAGTTTTTGGACCGAGGCCTATAGTAACTACTTACCATATATACCATACTATTAGCTCGATTGTTACCCCAAATAAAAGAAAAAGTTACTAGGCTTATGATGGATAAATATATATACGTATATATTATAATATAATCTTCTATTCATTGCATACAGACTAAGAAAGATATAAATAAGAAATAGATAATGTTGTGTACAGGTCCCCCCTCCATAAGGAGCATTGGACCGCTGCGCGTGGTGGCCGGCGTCAACACAACCATCTACTGCCCGTACTCCGGATTTCCAATCAGGTTGATGGAGGTGCATTTGTTTAGAGAGATTACAAGTTTGTTTGTTTCCTACTTTGTTAACAAAATCGTCATTTGCGTATGACGTAGAGTCAAACGGCGGGTTCTGCTGCTGGTCTATAGGGCCGGCTCGCGCAGGGTTATATCACTTCCCAGAACACCGGCGTAAAGTCTTCAATAACTTCTTCCATCTCCAAATATCCCTGAAAGCCGGCAAGCAGATCTACTCACTTACTATCAGGTGAGCCGCAGGCTCATTTGCCCCGTTTCCCAATAAAAAAAAACATGTTTTTACATATTTGCATCAATAACTACAAATACATACGGTGATACATAAGTCCACTTGTCTTCTGTGAAGCATGAGGCTGTCACCTGCGTCATACTTGCGAACAGGTACACCTTGTGGAAGCTGGTCTCCTCGAGCCTGCAGAGAACTTCTGCTTCAATTTCGTGGATACTCTTGTATCCTTTCGTTTGGATATGGCACCTTACCGTTTATATTTTAAGACATTATATGCAATACAATTCTTGAGAAAAGTTATCATAAAAAGACAAAGAAATTATCTGTCTTACGTCGAAGAATAAATAATTTTCATTGATTCATAAAAACGTCCTCTTGTAATTTAGTTATCCAAAGTTATCACCTGAGTGCGATATAACGTAGATAATAAAGATCAAGATGACATCTTTCAGACCAATTCCGCCGATTTCGATCACTTAACATCTTTTACCTAATAACTTCTCGATATTTTTCCGTGTGGCTGTCGGAAGTAAAGAATAGCGCCTACCCTGTCTGATCTGTACGATACTACCGTGTGGTAACGTTATAAGAGATTCTACCATCCCGGCTCGTCCCGTGGGTGTCGTAAAATTCGACAGAGGGAATAACTTATGTAAGAGGCGCCAAGCGTGACAACTATGGCAAAACTCTCCCTATGATGAGTAAATCTTTGGGGGAGGCCTATGCTCAGCAGCTTGTGATAGGCTGAAATGATGATGATGATGAAGACTAGTTGGGATCAAGTAGAATCTGGCTATGCTAAAGCGTGTGAATCTCAGTTTGCGGGCGATGCCAATCTTGCGGGATTATTCTCTACCAAAACTTGAATATGTAAATAATACTAAAGATTTTGTGAATTTCATTTCCATCAAGGGTTTGTCCCAATTGTTGGCCAAAACAGATTAGTAATTTAACCCAAAAAGAATCTGTCTTTTTTCCCTATGGGTGTCGATAGTTGTCGGGATAAACATTTCTCTTGCGCAGCTGTGTATGAGATACGAGTAGTTTTTTTTTTATGGGAAGGGCGGCTAACAAGAAAGCGGTTCACCTGATGGTAACTGATTACTGTCGCCCATGTACATCTGCAATAGCAGAAGTGCTGCAGGTGCGTTGCCGGCCTTTAAGGGTATTTGGGAGATGGAATCCGCTCCCCCTCCTCATCCTCCCGATGAGGAGGGGGAGCGGGAGTGGGCGACCGGATACCTCACTCACCGAACTAAACGCAGATGCACAAGATGCCTCTACTACACGCCGGTATTCTGCGAGGCCGTGGTATCAACCCGGTCGAGCCGACCCATTCCACGTTTCATTCCATTGGCTCTACCGGGTTTAAAAATGGTGCTGTCTGTGATTGTTTGCAAATAATGTGTGGTCAGCTGGTGGTGCTTAGATGGGCCTGAACGCCGTCTAAGTATTCAGGCTAACGATACAAATTGTAAATAAGCTTCGAATAACTCATTGGTACCAATATAGGACATCGAACTCAGATCTCCTGAATATCCCCTTTCCTCGCGTCTGCCGTGGATTTAACTCCTATAACTAACTTAGATTAGATTATTTCGTAAAGATCATACTCTTAGAAGTGACAATCGAACCTGAAATCATTCGAATATCATAAAAGTGCGATTTATTCAGCGAGATACGCTGGCAACGGGGCGGTGTGGACGTGAGCACCACGGGAGCCCGCGCGCTGTCCAGCCTGGGCGGCGAGCTGCTGCTCTGGCCAGCCGAGCCCACCGACGCCGGGATCTATTCGTGTCGTGTCTCCGCACCCTCAGGGCAGTACGCACAGAAAGACGTGCAGATCTTTGTGCGCAGTGAGTTGATTGTTTCTATTCATGGTTTTTTTTTCTATATCACGTTCAATTCGAAATCACATAAATAGTGCTGCTTATATTACCTCGTAACGAATAGAAGTTACCAGTAATATAAGAAGAACTGTTGTAATCCAAAAGATGAGGAAGCAAGCGTAAGTGGAAATCTGTCAACTGATCAAAAATATTTTTGTCAATGGATTCAGATGCCAGAGAACTGCAGTAATCTTTGGAGGGAGGCTTACTTCATTATTGAACTAGTGATGTGCTATGAGTTGGCGACTGCAGTGCTGATCATCACAATTATAACCTGTTTGTACTGGTTATTCTGCTATTGTCGGAAGCTAGTTATACTTTTTTTTCTCTCAACACTCACTGTCAACAAGCACTCTCTCACTGTCATCCCCTATCGCATAGCTGAGTGTCCATAATTAGACAGACAGATTTTTATTTAATGTAATGGGCTTCCGCAATCCTCTGCTTGTCTCCTGGAATGGAATTTTCATGGCTTCTTTTCTTAGTCGTCGCTCACGATACCATCGGGAAGATGTGGAGTAGCAGATTTTTACTCCATAACTACTAGAGACGATAACAGTTATACAGTTACTCTAGTTATAACGATTGTTTCAATAAAGGAACACGTTTCAGATCCACCCAAAATCGCTGGGTTCACATTCCCAGCGGACTTAGTCGAAGGAAGTTCAATACAAGTGCTTTGCGGCATTACATCTGGTGATAAGCCTGTCTATTTCTCATGGCTTAAAGATGGCCAGCATATACCATCTAATTTACAGGTAAAGATAAAAATGTATGTTCTATATATCTTTGTTCAATAAACCAGAAATTACTCGCTTGTGGTATAAGGAAGAAGTTGTATTGTCTCTCCAAATACCAACCTCATCTGTATGCTTTGGCTATTCAATCTTGATATTGACAATCACTCTATTGTGGAACAATCACCGGATTAAGCAGAATTCGAATTATATTTTTTTTTATTTAGGAGAAGGTGCAAACGAGCAAGCGGTTCACCTCATGGTAAGTGATTACCATCGCCCACGTACATCTGCAATACCAGACGAGCTGCAGCTGCGTTGCCAGCCTATAAGAATATTTGTAGGGTGAGAGGGAGCATCGCGAGGGAGGTGGTGAAAGGAAGGAGTGAGCCTCCGTTTACCTCACTCACCGAACGAAACGCAGAAGCACAAGTCTCTATTCTACGAGGCCAAGGTTCTAACCCGGTTGCGATGACCCTTTCGAGTAGCAGCAAAAGCTGCCACTTGGCTCTACCTCGTACAAGTGATGGGATGTAGGGTCACTAGTGTAGGGGTGCCGGCTCTTTGCTCGCTAACTAACGTGCCTAGTGTTAGCAAATCTTACATTTTAGATAAGTCAGCTTTTGTTGGCGCTTTTTGGAAAGGTCTATGTGCAGCATTAACCACAGACAAGTTGAAGATTATAAATATAAGGCATTATTTCTGGTCTTCTCTCACAGCTTACAAGAGTTTTGGGGTCGAAACAAGCCCGCTACTCACCTCTTCTTCCTCATTATTCTTCTCCATCGAGCATACGGTTAAGCAGCAGTTAAAATTGTCAATTACCTGTAGATTACTAAATTTGCGTAACGAAAGTAAAAGCGACAGCTGCATTTTATCAGTTCAAAAGCGCTACCGTCTTACGCTATAATTAAAGGATTTTTTTTTAAAAGCGTGTTCATAATTTTAGGTACAGGAGAAGTCGCTGGACGAATTCAGCTTTCTTATCTTCTCGCACGTCACTTCCAAGCATAGCGGAGAGTATACCTGCGTGGCCAGCAACAACGCAGCGGAGGTCAATCACACCGCTAGCCTCGCCGTCAAAGGTAGGAACCGACCAACGAGCTGGTGGCTCACCTGTAATGGTGGCTACTGCAGCCCACGGACACCTGCAAACTTAGAACAAAGAAGAGAGTGAAAGAGAAGTGAGATGGCTGTGTAGAGAGATCACTGTACGCGGCCACCTCAGGGTCAGCACGTACTTCTAAGTCTTACCGATCACATAGGTCCCTTTTTGTCTCGTCATGAGTAATTCAAAGCGCTAATAGCCTAAAGGGTTAGGGTGCGGACTGCGAAACATGACGTCGCAGGTTCGAGCCCACCATTCGACTTTTGTCGTGAACCACTCCAAATACAAGCTCTAATGCTTAGTTGGAGTGTTAGGGGGGTTAGGGGTAATATTAGTAATGTTAGTTAAATAGCATTGCTAGTATTGTTTTTAAAAAAAATAATATCGCGACTAAGCCTGAGCCTGTTTTTCATAGATTGCCCTCCATATTATTAGATATGGGAGAGTAAGGTTTACTATTGGACTTACTTTGTACGTTTGTGTTCGGACATTTAAATGCTGCTGTAAGTAGCTAGTATTGTAAAGATGTTGTAAATACATTCAGGCCTTTAATTCTTTTTCAGTTGCTCCATCTTGGGTGCACGAGCCTCAAGATGTATCTGCTTTGCTGGGTACTCAAATTATAGCACAATGTTCAACAAATGGTTACCCCGAACCACAAATCGCTTGGTTGAAAGGACAAGGTAAGAAATATAGAGTAGGAGCACAACTATGTTACAGTGCTTTATTTAAAACGTACACCTTTTGTTTAGCGAATATTTCCTCATACGATGGAATGTCGAACTGCACAGTGTTAAGGGAAGTCGATGGATCACAACTGACTTGGGACGGATCTTTGTGTCAATCTATGTGGTAGATCTACTCGTATGTACGGCGGTGGATGGCAAAAGTGGCAACGCAGACTTGGTTTAGTATATTTATTTGAATTTTTATGGCATAATTAAACTGTTTTTTTAAAAGTATTTAATAATATAATAAAGTAATTAATTAAAGTAAAAGTATTTTTAAAATAACTACGCCGCGTAGTTGTATCACCACGGCCTCGCAGAATACCGGCGTGAAGTAGGGGCATCTTGTGCTTCTGGGTTTCGTTCGGTGAGTGAGGTAACCGGAGGCCCACTCCCCCTTCCTATTCTCCCAAATATCCTTAAAGACCGGCAACGCACCTGCAGCATCTATGGTGTTGCAGATGTATGTGGGCGACGGTAATCACTTGCCATCAGGTGAACCGCTTGCTCGTTTGCCGTCTTTTCTTTAAAAAAAAATCAGTTTTCAAACGCATATTTATATTGAGATCTCAATGTTCAGGATCAGGGGGCACTGATTTTCGTCCCCTGTCGAGATTGGAACTGCCCGTGTCGGTGTTGGGCAACGGCTCGCTGGCCGCGGCGGCCGCAGCGCGAGTTCACGAGGGACGCTACATGTGCCGCGCTGATAACGGTGTAGGCAGAGGGCTGTCTAAAGTCATCACTATTTCTGTCAACGGTAAGATACTTGTATTAAAAATAAAGTATTTTTTGATTATTTGAGTGAGTTTTGAACCCAGTAAAGAGATAAGTGGTTCATTACATACATAAACAAATCATCTTTGTTTACGTATGTATTATGTATATGTGAACGTATGTCTGTATGTATGCATGTATAGTGTGTAATGTGTTTTATATAATGAACAACAATAAATACATGTATGCCTAAGTATTGTATAGTAGACAGAGACAGAAAAAACATCCACACAACAACACAGACACAGAGTGCACATATGGATCAGTATATAAACAATATCGTATATAAGTATATTCTCTTATCTCTGTTCAACCTTATGTTAATATGGTTAAGGTATTATCTAGAGGCATTGTATGTACATATTCCTGCCTTACGCCAACGGGGTAGGCAGAGACAGTCTTCTTCCACTTGCTACGGTCCTGACGTACGTCTTTCGCTTCTTCCACTTTCATCAATCTACGCATGCATGATCGTTGGTTTAGAGTACTCTTGACCTGGCCTTTTTTCAGAACGTCTCCGATTTGATCGTGAAATGCTCGCCTAGGTCTTCCTCTCCCGACTCTACCATTTACTCTTGGCATTGGGTCCGCATTTTTGCTCTTTTATGTGCAAATAAAGTTTAAATAAACAAATTATTTGTGTATATAATTGTATTGATGATATCTGTCCTACTATGCTGATGGGGTGTAGCATGTCTTATGGGAAGGGTACGGGCATGGCCCTCACTAACCCGTCTGCCTAATGGATCGAATAGGAAAATATTCTATGCTCCTTTTGAATACCTATACCCAGCGGCACTGGAACTAATGCGGTAGTGTTTGCACGTGATAGAGCCAAGCGACAGCCTTTGCTGCCGCTCGAATGGGCCGGCTAAACCGGGGTAGTTACCACGGTCTCGATGAATATTGGCGTGAAGTAGAGGCCATCTATATATGATGTGAGCCGATAGCACGTATGCCACCTGTGCCATGAAGAAAAAGAAAAATAATCTGAATAGTATTTTATTTTTTTCTAACCCAGAACCGGCGCACTTCGAATTCTCGTCGCGCAACATGTCGGTGCGGCGCACGGCGGCGGTCGCGCTGCCGTGCGAGGCTCGCGGCGACCCGCCCATCCAGCTGCACTGGACGCACAACATGCAACGCCTGGACCTCTCAACGTACAGGTCCATATATAATATAACTCTGTTTTTCCTAACGAGCTGTTAGTTCTACATGGATAACGAGTATGTGTTTTTTCAAACAGGGAAAGGCTTTTCGCATAAAATGCAGTACTTTCAGCTATTCCGTCATCACTACCATTACAGCTCATCACAAGTTCACTGTTGTACATAGGCCTCCCGCGAAGATTTTTATATGTACATAAAATATTGTACAGACTTTCTGCAGCACGTGATTGTAATTTTTATTTTTATTTAAAATTTTAGGGTGTCAGTATCAGAGAAGCGATCGGACAGCGGCGCAAGCTCCACACTGAGCATTGCCCACGCCCAAAGGAAGGACTCCGGAGTGTACAGATGCCGGGCGGAGAATGCTTACGGCCGAGATGAGCTGTTAATATATCTCGCCGTTCAAGGTCTGTGCAGTTTAATAATGTTTCCGTATTAGAGGGATATTACTTTATTTCAGACCTAACGATTTTTTAATATCTAATTTCCGTAGTTACAAAAAAAAAGGGGGACATTGGCCGGTAATGATGTCCTGTTTAAAGGTAAACTTTGGACCTCAGGAGCTCCAAAAAAGGTGGATTTTGAAACAGTAGCAATATCTCTATTCTAGCGTCTATTGTAACGCTTTCACTGTGGGCTATCAATGGAAATAAATAAGAAGACGGGTCAGAACAGAAACTCAATTAACTTGGCGTTTGAACACACTTCTAAAATCTATTAAAATTAATCACTCAAATATAGAGAAGCCTTAAGAAGTTCTTATGTAATTCGTGTGTGTGAGTGATTGGATGAAATTTGGAACATATTGTTACTACTTACGTTTTCGTCCAAATGTAGCAGCCTCTGAGTACCCACTGCTGAGGAAAGAGCTCCTTCTCAAATATATAAGAGGGTTTTGGATCCAGGAAGAGCCCGCACCGCTGCTCCAGTGCGGGGTCCACGAAATAATATTTTTTTATTATTTGTCAGACATGCTGGTTTCCACACAATATTTTCCTTCACCGCCCAGGACGTGGCAAATGCAGCACTTAAAATAACAATTTCAGTGGGGCCGGCACCGCTCATCGGACCCAGGTCACTCGCGCTCTATGTAACTAAAGCGAGTGCCGTGACTAATGTTCAACATTCTCGTGCATCGCTGGTGTATACGTCAACGGTTACGCTGCGTACCCGCAGAGTTCCCGGAGGCGCCGCGCGGGCTGACGCTGGTGAGGCGCGAGTCGCGCGCCGCTCGGCTGGCGTGGCGGCGCGGCTACGACGGCAACGCCCGGCTGCGCGCCCACCGCCTGCAGTACCGGGTGGTGGGCGCCGCGCCGCGCGCGCAGTCCGCCTCCGACTGGACCGACGCGCCCACGAGGGACCTGTCGCCCGACTTGCTGCTGCAGAGGTGACGCATTTTGTTTTCACGCGCGGTAGAGCCAAGCGGCGGCTTTAGCTGCTGCTTGAATGGGCCGGCTCGCCTGGGTTGATACCACGGCCTCGCAGAATACCGGGGAGAAGTAGAGCATCTTGTGCTTGTGCGTTTGCGTTCGGTGAGTGAGGTAACCGGAGGCCCACATCCCCTCCCTATTCCCCTCCTCTTCCCTCCCATCTCCCAAATATCCTTAAAAACCGGCAACGCACCTGCAGCTTCTATGGTGTTGCAGATGTATGTGGGCGACGGTAATCACTTACCACCAGGTGAACCGCTTGCTCGTTTGCCATCTTTTCTATAAAAAAAATATATATATCTCGAGTTACTGCAACTGTTTATATTTTCGTTGTGCAGGCTAATCTTCAAATCGATGGCACCGATTTTGAACGGAATTACTTTAATAGGTTCCTTATGATGTTGCAAAGGACTCAAGGCTCATTTCTATATTATTTTTTTGTACTTTTTTAAATTTTTGACCCGGGTATCGCCTGGCACAACAGTAGATAATATAATAAAGGGAAAGGAGTTTGAATATTTGAAAACGCCAATCTAAGGACCTACCAGATCGATTTTTTTTTGCGTATAGTTTTGATAAAGCTTATGGGCAAAATAACATCAAGCTTCGACCCATTAGCAGCGGAGCAGTCATCATTAATATTGACCATGTACTCATGTGTATGTAATGGGCATGTATAAGGGTAGTGCTCCCGATCAAAACGAGAAAAAGACGAGCATGGCTAAGGTTGTTACCTTATATCGAATTTTATAGACTTGAAGCACTTTAAAACCCAGTTAGAAATATGAAATAGTGGTGAGTTTTGAGAGACACAAGAAAAATATATTGGTCTGGTTGTTTCAAGAAATCCACGACTGCTACTAGCGCTCTCGCAGTGAGGAGAGCTTGTTCAGCAGTGGGCTAAAATAGACTAATTTAGTGGTACTATAAAAAGTTTACAGTTTTGATTCTTTACATTTAACTTCAAACAACAGACAAGAATCTCCGGACTCGGATTCAGAAGTGATCCTGGAGTACAGAGTGAACGGCCTCCGTCCCGCTACAGCCTATGCCTTGAGGCTGGCCGCAGTTAACGACATTGGCGACAGCGAATACTCAGAATCTGTTATAGTACAGACTTTAGAAGAAGGTGAGTTATGGCACCTCATTAACAATATAATTATAAACATATATAATTAGTAACAATGGGATTGTTTTATGCAAGATTAACAGCGGTGAGAGCTGTGATAAAGTAGCGGTCGACTTTTTTGTGAAAAATTACAAATTTCCGGACATATGCTAGAAGTATATGAAGAATTTTCTCAACCTCTAAGTGTGGTAGACTGGTTGGCGAACAACTTCTTCGGTTTGTAATGTACGTACATTGATGTACTTTACGCTGAACATACAGATGTCAGAAGAATAAAAATGCGAGATTACAGACATACAGAATAAAAACAAAATATTTGTGAAAACTTTCAGAACCTTCCGAACCACCTCGAAATATTGAAATACAGGCCGACGCACCTGGAGAGCTTCTGGTAAAATGGCAGGTATGTCTTTTGATATGTCGATTCGAGTATAAATAACTTTAAGCCTTTCAAGTGTGCCTTCAAGGCCGCAAAGGTATAAACGATTGTTTCTCCCAATGCCAACCTTATGGTGCCACCCCTAATGACCAAATAGTGATGGAAACTCCGTACGAATCCAAATCTCATAGCCTTGTGATGGGGTCCACCGTAACTACAACCTGACTTTCAGCGCAGCCCGTTATCGATCTTGAGCTGATAGTGCCGGTATTATTTTTAGTATATCATTAGCATGATATAGCCTAGTGGTCTGGGTGCTAACTTTTGTAACGTACAGGGCGAGTAACGGGTTCGATCCCCGGTGCCAGGCACCAATAAAATTGTTAATAGCTATTTTAAGAGCTGTATTTACCACGTGCTCGGCGGTGAAGGAAAAAATATATCATTTCGAGGATATGTGAAAACTGTCAACCCTATGGTGTTTGAGAAGAAGGTCTTTGCCCAGCTGTGGGTACATACAGGCTGCTACTTTTTACAAAGACATGCTTAACAATGGCCCAAAAAGTTCAAACATATTCAGGATAATGTCATATAATATAAACGGTATTCCTAAAGTAAACAATATTCAACGACTAATATAATACATATAATAATTTCTATACTAAATGGTGCAATTACATATTATGATTAAAAAAGGTAGATAATTAAAATATTACTCTATACACAGCTTATTTTTGTTGAGTAAACTTGCATTGGTGTAAAGGAAAAATAAAACAAAACCAAAAAATATATAAAAACTAAAACAGTTGTTTTAGTTTATAGACTAAAATATCCCTCCGACGACATCGGTGGAATTGATTAGTGCTAATGTTTAATTCATCTCAGATATTTGTTAAGAGGACAGTGCACTGGAATCTACAAAAAGTACGGGTACTGCGTTTAACAACTGACCTCCTCAGCGTGGTAAATACCTCCCTATGTAAGAGACCTACGTATCTGCAATTTACATGCTGTTAAAAAAGAAAAAATAAGAACTTAGCCACTGCACCGATCTAATTAAAGTAAACATATCATTACAAAGACGGTAGTCGGGTTAACTGTGACATCAGGACTCCAAACGCCCTTAACCCCCCGTGACCAGCGACCCGAAACGCGATAGCATCCGTGAACAACAGTTCCATATCCCAGGCGCCTCCGCAAGAGTCCTGGAACGGCGAGCTGCTGGGTTACGCGCTGTGGTGGCGCGGCGGCAACAGCAGCCGGGCGCTCACCGTGGCCGGCTGGAGCTCAGCGCGCGCCCGGCTCGGGGCGCTGCGGCCGCGCACGCGTTACGAAGTGCGTGTCCGTGCGTTCAACTCGGTCGGCGCCGGCCCGCCCTCCGCCCCGCTCGCAGCAGCCACACTTGAAGACGGTGAGTAAATTGAAACAGACGTGGGCTAACTGGGAATGTAACAAACAACCCTCGTTCACATGTGCATTCCTTAGAAATTAGGACAAATGTATGTTTATTGGAGGTTATACTTCTTTCAAACGCAGTGTAGGACGACCCCCCACAAGGTGGAGTGACGACCTGCGCAGTGGGAAGTCTATGGATGCAGGTGGCTCAGGACCGAGCTTCGTGGCAATCTTTGGGGGAGGCCTATGTTCAGCAGTGGACTTCTGATAGGCTGAAATGATGATGATGGTTCTTCTTTCAGAGTCTTCTGGCTAGAATAAATAACAGAGCTACAAAACATGCTGACATCAAAACCTACATGTTGAAGAATAAAAATAAGAATAGATTTTTTTTGCGTAAGTCGAATGAGAAGAAACAGTTTAGCCATTTTGTCATCTACCGCATCGGTTCAGGTGCCTGATCCGCTGTACTGCACTGCATATTATCAATTTTGAGGTCTTTAATGAGAGGAGGAGGAAAGCACCCTCAGGGATTTCATATAAATATGAAGAGACCATTGGAGAGACTATCCATCTGATGCTGAGAGTCTACTCCAGCCCTAACAACTTCAATCGAAGAAGGTTACAGATGAGTTATCAACTCTATGGTCCAAGATGGAATAGCTCACAGCCTGTAATTAAATTGACTCTTCTTCGAAATGGAACAAAACAGTAGTTACACTGCTGGTTATCGGTGGAAGTAGGTAAGAGATAATTTAATCTCTTGCTGACATTAATGCACTTTGATGCGATGGAGGTTCATTTTGTTACCTCGATAAGGTCCGAGTTTTGTGTACAAGGTATTCTATCCGTATACTCAAACGGGGTAGAGCCAAGCAGCGGCTAGAATGGGCCGGCTCGACAGGGGTAAAGGGTAAAAGAAACACGTTTGGTAGTTTGGTTGATGGTCATGATCTCGTAGAATACCGGCGTGAGGTAGAGGCAGCTTGTGCATTTGCATTTCGTTCGGTGATTGAGGTAACTGGAGGCCTACTTCCCCCTCCACAGCTCGTTAGTAATAATATCTGTTTTATTTTTAAAAATGTTTCTCTAATTACTTACAGTACCAGAATCACCACCACAATACGTGCGCTGTGAACCACTGTCCGCTCAGTCGTTACGAGTGTGGTGGGAGCCACCACCACTTGCCGAACGTGGTGGTTTGCTCCTGGGCTACGAAGTTACCTATCAGGTGAATTAAATATTTGTGTAATAAGCTACATAGACAACGTGCCATGGTATCACAGGAACCAAAGGGATTCCTTCCATTTCATACTACGTGCGTGAAGAACCCATGTCTATACTGGTGTTACGTACACACCTTGCCTTACCAGTCTGTAAATAATCCACTGCAGGACATGGTCTATCCCATATCCTCAATGGAGTCGTCGGAGAATTGTTAGCGATTTTATTTGTCACCCGTTTTCGTTATTGAACTCCAGCAGAACTTAAAACCTGTGTTCATATTATGTAACTTAAAATAGACAAGACAAAGCTACCGCGACATTCCCTGAAGATGTAATTAAACTTGGCAGGCGGTGAGTTCGGAGGGCGTGTGGGAGTCGATCCCGGAGACGCGTCGCACCGGCGGCCCGGAGACGGTGGTGTCAGCGCTGCGCGCCGGCAACCACTCGCTGCTGGTGCGCGCGCGCACGGCAGCCGGCGCGGGCCCTCCCGCCGCCGCGCACTGCTCCACGCTCGACGACGGTAAAGTAGATGCAAGTTCGCGGCCGCGTCACAGCGAGGCTCGTAAACTCATCCGCGGCCCCTTCCTCCTTCACCTCGTACAGCGTTCTAGATAGGAAACTGAGCCCCCCCACTCCACAATCAGGATGTCATAAGCGAACTTCCGAATAATATCAGTAGTTGTCAACTGCGCAGGACATATTATAGTGCTGTAAATGTACACGCAAACACAAAGGTACTCACTCGTCTTTATCTTCCCATGTCCGATGTGACGCTTATGCAACAAGATCGGTCAAAGATTCAGAAGGAGTATCAGAGACACGGGACGAACACACAACTAGACCTGAAAACCAATAATACGTGTTTATGCACAATCATTGGCTCAGCAGTATTCTTCTTCTTTCTTTAGTCTATGGCATCTCTTAGAACTTAGAAGTCAGGTACGCTAACGCTATAACAGTCATTGTTTTTGGTATATTCTGACTACTGGCTACATATCCGGGTGTGGACAACAATTGGGCTGATTAAAAACCCTGAGATACGTTTGTGTAAATTACTAATACGATTTCGCAGTACCTGGACCACCAGCCGATATAAAGGCGCTCGCGAACACGGAGAACTCGGTTATAGTGAGCTGGTTGTCGCCGGTTCAGAAGAACGGCAAAATAAGACACTACACCGTTTACAACAGGCCACAAAGGTTTGTACTTATAGTTTAACACTGTCATGCGATTGATATTTCAAATTATTTGATTAGATTGGAGCGACAAAGAAGCTAACGGTTTACCGGATGATGTCAACGGTGGTAAGCAAACAACTTCAACTGAAGAATGTTACAGATGTGTTGTCAACCCTGAGAGCTAAGATGGAGTTACTCAAAGCCTGTAACTATAGTCGCTAGTTATACCCTTCGAACTGGAACACAAGAGTGGTTGCACTGCTGATAAATGGCGCCAGAAATAGATAAGAGGGTGGTACGTACACGCAGAGCTCCCAAACCACCCAGTCCCACCATCAAGGAAAAGTTACTTGAAATAATAACCAAATTACTATGAGTTTAGAGTATCATCATCATCATCATCATCATTTCAGCCTATTACAAGTCCACTTCTGAACATAAGCTTCCCTCAAAGATTGCCACGAAGCTCGGTCCTGAGGCACCAGCATCCATCGACTTCCCGCAACACTGCGCAAGGTCGTCACTCCATCTCGTGGCGGGTCGTCCTACACTGCGTTTGCCTGTACGCGGCTGCCACTCGAGAATGGAGAGTTGCAGCTGCGAACAACAACAACAACTATTGAACAAATATTCTCATATGAGAATAGTTCTTCGTTTGCCTGTTTAGAGTATACGGTACCTTATTTATCTGACTTTTGTACAGAACAGGCCAGCACTCGCACATCACAGTCCTTCATGTGGACGCCGAGGAGGAGTACCACGTGGAGGTACGGGGTCTACAAGAGCATCAGCTCTATGAGTTTTGGGTGACCGCGGCGACGACCGCGGGGGAGGGAGAAATGAGCGCTATTGTTGTCAGGAAGCCGAGCAGTAGAGGTATGATTAGCTTTTTGTTGTTGATTAATGATGAAAGTTTGTGTGTGTGTGTTTATTTTTTAAATCCCGAATATGTGCAAATATTGATGATAGTCGTTACTCGATCATCATACTCATTGTCTTTGTTTCAGCCTGCTACAAGTCCACTGCTGAACATGGGCCACCATTAAAGATTACCACAAAGCATGGTACTGAGTTCTGCATCCATCGACTTCCCACAACAATGTGCAGGTCGTCACTTCATCTTGTAGAGGTGGTCTTACACTACGCCTACGTCTTTTTTGTTTCATTGGAAAGGCAGCGAACGAGCAAGCTGTACACCTGATGGTATTTGATTACCGTTGACTTCTTACATCTGGCCGACACCACCACACCAGAGGCACTGCGGTGCGTTGCCGGCCTTTAAGGGTAATTGGGAGATGGGTGTGAGGATGAGGAGGGGGATGGGGACAGGGAATGGGCCTCCTCTAATGGCGATGCCTCTACTTCACGCCGGTATTCTGCAAGGCCGTGGTACCAACCCGGTCAAGTCCGCCAATTCGAGGGGCAAGCTGCCGCTTGGCTCCACCACGTAAGAACTGTCTGTACAAGGTTGCCATACGAGAACCTTTCTTCCCGTACTGTGGTCATGTCTACGACCTATGTGCCCGCCCGGTTTATTGCCACTTCAGCTGGCTGATTCTTAAATATTATACTTTGAAAGTATTATATGAGACGTGCATGTGGATGGTGGATTTGACTTGATTCTCTCGGACACAGCGCCAGTGAAGCTGTGGTCGTTCCCGCGGCGCATCATTGCGGTGGAGGGCGCGCGCGTGGTGCTGGCGTGCGGTGCTTCGGGCTTCGGGGCGGGGGGCGCGGGGCCGCGGTCCTGGGCGCGTCGCCGCCCACCGCCCCCTGCCTCCGACCCGCGTCTGATTATCGACTCTTATCGGTTAATCATACCAAGTGAGTGAGCACCCTAAATCTCTGGAAACCATATTCAGCGCGTGAAGGACTGTGTTACGGCATGATTTAATTGAGTAAACTTCTACTGATAGACGTAAGGCATTAATTTAGCTATTGATTTTGCACAATAATAATTGAATAGTCCCTTCGCCCAGACGGTACAAATATGTTACTTTCTAGAGCGACGACAAGCTCTATTATTTATTTGAAAAACAGAATTGTACCGCCTTTCACATATAAAAACAGAACAACCATATCCCTTTTTTCACTAGTTAAATGAAGTTTTACACTTTTGATCTTCAAAACAAAGTGCACATGAAACTTGACACTGCGTACACAAACATGAAGTTCGAGCAAGAGCAAAGCAGGTTAAAAAAAACTTTATAATAATTGACAACTTTCAGAGTTGGACGTGTCCCTCGCGGACAACTACACTTGCTTGGTGCGCGGCGCGGGGGGTCCCGGAGGCGAAGAGCGCGGCGCGTGGGAGGTGAGCGCACGCGCCGCGCCGCCGAGGCCGCGCCTGCGCCTGGCAGCCGCCGCGCCGCACGCGCTGCTGCTGGCCTGGGACGCGCCGCCCGCCGCCTCCGATCACGTGCACAGTCAGTATCCTCCCATCATTTCAAGTGCGCAAACTCTTCCTATCAATAAATTTAAAAAAAAAATTCAAACAAAGACTTTATAAAAAGGGTTATTATAATATTATCCATGTATTCCTTACATGGATAATAATAAGTCCAGGGAATGAGTTTTTTTTTAGTTTAACGTGGGGAGAAAGGTGCTCGCTCGCACCTACCCCTCACCGTCTCCGGTGACTGGTTATGCCGGGAACAGCATTAAAGATGCTGGACCGACTGAAACCCCCACGGTAGATATGCTGCTGGCCTGGTGGCCTTTACAGCTTCATCGGTAGATACTCGCGAGCCGGAGGCCCGCAAGTTAAGGCTAAGGTTGAACGCTCCCAAACTGTTTCTTGAATTAATATTTTAATACAAGATTATTAAAAAGTTTAGTGTGCCTTGGTAGATTTAATAAAATGGCTTTCGACTACTGAAATCTACATTTCTTTCGTTGAATAAATGATTTCATTTGTCTTGATTTATCTAATTAACATTAGTATAATTAACATTAGTATAATATTCCTGTTAACCGCTGAGCACAACATCTGATCTTATATCTGCGGCGTCGTGTCGCGCAGTCCCCAGCATAAACCATTAAACCGTACAAACATTAACAGTAAAGAAGCTAAGGAAGGCATTTCTCGATGCGTTTTCTTTTGGTTTTTGTATCGGTTTGCGATTGCGCCTACTGTTCATTGTAAAATTTGTGAGTGCTGCCTTTAGCTTAGCTTTGGGCGTTACGGGAATCTGTCACGCTTACTTTCATTCTAGGCTTCACACTGGAGCACAGCCACGGAGCGGGGGGCGCGGCGGGCGCGGCGTGGCGGGCCACGTGGGTGCCGGGTGCGGCGCGCAGCCACGCGCTCCGGCGGCTAGCGTGCGGCGCGGCGTACCGCGTGCGGCTCACCGCGCACGGGCCCACCGGCGCCTCGCCGCCCAGCGGCGAGCTGCACGCCGCCACCAGCGGCGGCCGTCAGTACCGTACCATACCTACGTACCTGCAGCGACATCTATGTCTCTATATAGGAACTAAGTGACAATTGTGAAATCATCACGTCTCTAAATAGAACCAAAATAAATAAGTATGTTTAAGATACAAATAACACCCTGCAGGAAGTGTTATAGTCCCATCTCCCGCTACTAACACTCCACTGCTGGAATGCTTCTGACTCCATTAGTCATACTCGTTCATATTTCAAGTTGAAATAGTATCTAATGAGGTCGCTTTGTTTCTTTCACCAAGTTCACGACGGCGGAAGGGAATGTGGGAAACCTGCAGGTTCTGTATTGTGACTGTTTTTAATCCCATCAGCAAATTTGAAATCAATATAGTGCTTACTAAGAAATACTTAAATGTACCGAAGTATCTACGTGAGAGTGTCTTTGATCGTTTATAATTGACTCGAGCATTTCACCAAACCGCACTGAAGCGTTAAATTCGATTCTCTTCGAATGTATTCAGCTCCATTTAAAAGTTTTAACACTTTACCATAGTAAATAGTAAATCGCTGGGATAGTTGTAGAACATGATAACAGGCCGCGATAAAACGGATGCCGTGACTCTCATCAAAGTGTAAACGAGATATATTTGAATGAGTCGATCGCTATAAGCCGGCCACCAGACCCCAGGTCTTTGAGTGAGGTTGAGATATTAAAAAGAAAGAACCTTTTCACTACAATATTATAAGGATGTTACTTTAAGCGTGGTAGAGCCAAGCGGCGGCTTTAGCTGCTACTCGAATGGGCCGGCTCGACCGGATTGATACCACGGCCTCGCAGAATACCGGCGTGAAGTGGAGGCATCTTGTGCTTCTGCGTTTCGTTCGGTGAGTGAGGTAACCGGAGGCCCACATCCCCTCCCTATTCCTCTCCTCTTCCCTCCCATCTCTCAAATATCCTTAAAGACCGGCAAAGCACCTGCAGCATCTATGGTGTTGCAGATGTATGTGGGCGACGGTAAACACTTACCATCAAGTGAACCGCTTGCTCGTTTGCCGTCTTTTCCATAAAAAAAAAGCTCGTCTTTACTTTATTGTATTAATATTAAGTTTTCAAAATGAAACTATTATTTATGGACTTCATGGCGTTTAATTTTCGTTTTTATGTTCTCGACGTTTCGATGGTCACGGGGGACAGCCGTTCTGATGTCATAGTCTGTACGCAGAATGTGATTATTAATTTAGTTCCGGTCGTGCAGTGCAATGCTTGGTTTTGGATTTAACTTTTGGATCCCAAGCCGGTGGTATTCTTCTTCTCCATTGAAATAATGATATTTTTGATTGTTTTTTTTTTTTGAATAATGAAATCGTAAAACAAAAATTAAAGGCGATAAAATCCGAAAATTATAGTTTAATTTCAAATTTGTAGTGTACGCATAAATACAAGAAATAATTACTTTTTCGTTTGATTTTACAGCTTCGAAACAACCGCTGGAAAAACACCTGTTCACAACCAACAGCAGCTGCATTCGACTCAATCTATTAACCTGGGACAGCAATGGATGTCCAATCAGCCAATTTGTGATATCTATCAAAGGTATTTACTTTATCGTTTAAGTTATTGATACGTTGTTATAAAATTACCATATTGTAATGAGTTCGATGAATATTAATTCAATTAGTATTTTAAATATAACTAGTTACGCTTTGAATGAAGACATTCAGTTAAGTCTTATCCATACAATTCTTTTCGTAGGTTTCGACCAGTCGTCCTGGCGGACGGAGACTGTGGAGTTGGATCCTTTACCGCTTACTCTGTGCGAGTTACATTCTGCCACGTGGTATCATCTCAGGGTGGTTGCAAGCAGCACAGCAGGAACAACCACAGCGACCTATTACTTCTCCACATTAACAGAGAATGGAGGTTTGGAAATTTCCGATAAAACTACAACTAAATATATCAGCCTATTTTGATCTGCTTCTGAACAGTAAAAGATGCCCATACTCACAACTCCGGACGAGAGGATTGATGAGTGCTGCACCGGAACCCCTGGACTAGTAATCTGCACTAGTGTAAGATTTGAGTTCGGCAAATTCGAATGGATATACCGACATCATTCGGTCCTGCATCAGCTTAACATTTGGATAAACAGACGGTATATTCCCACTTACACCCAGATCAAACATTCCTAGTTGAAACTTACTGTTGCCAAAAATATTGTAACTCTCTGTAGATTATTTATTTTTACACGAGGAGAGTCTGCGCGCATCGGCGCCTCGTGATCAGTGATAACGATGTAAAGAATATCTCATTACAGTTAGATGTTTGAAGTGAATTTAGAAAGTTCTAGTAAATTTGAATCGCGTGAAGCTGCTCGATTGATCTTGTTTTATTTTTAATCATCAGGCAAGCATTAGGCATAGGGCTGTCTTTTTTGATACCGTTATCTAACATCAGTCGTAAAACAAGAGATTTTATTCGAGCTTTGACATTTGAGATGAGTAGATGATTCTCAAACGCGTACGCAAAAAATCGTGCTTCCCTTTCGTCTTTACCTTTTAACGAGACAATTTTTTAAGAGTTTTGAAACGATTATGGTATATTGTATTTATTGACAGCGGTTTTTCTTACAATACGTAGAACGAATACAGCAGCCCGAGGAATTCCCACCGGGTGGGGAAGGCGTCAGTATCGGCGGTAACAGTGGGCTTGCACTCCTGGTCACTGCTGCGGCCCTGTTAGCTCTGTGTATTCTTCTCGCTGCCTTTGCATATAAACGAAGGTAATGCAAGAAGAAAGGTATAATGATTTGACTTTTAAAAACTTGTTGAGCATACATTAACAACTTTTTACTTTTATTTTGTTCGTTTTTACAGTGGCTTTTTAAATACAATTGGTTTTAATATTTCGTGAATGCTCTGATGTAGACAATATGAAAGGAGCTTTTATAAATTCTATTCTTGCAATAGTTTACTGCGTTTAAAAAAATAAAAATCACTGGGTAGTTATAAAAATAGTAGTCTATCTCTCTCTAACTACTCATTGTCGCTTTTAAATAAACTTATGGATATTCCTAGTAAAAAAAAAAAACAGAATTAGGTGAAATTAAACATATTTCCAGTACAACACATCCTTGCATTAGAAAAGGATATGAACAAAGTGGGATCGCAGAGGAGGAAGACAAGTCAGTGGAGAAAAGGGACAATCGACGCAACTGTCAACAAGTATACACGTCGTCGCCAATCAAACATCCCAGCAGTAAAAAGGAACAACAAGGTAAACATATCTGGCGTACTTTTTTTTTATTTGTTTTATAGAAAAGGCGGCAAACGAGCAAACGGTTCACCTGATGGTAAGTGATTACCGTCGCCCGCGTGCATCTACTACACCAGGGGTGATGTAGGTGCGTTGATGGCCTTCAAGGGTATTTGGGTAATGAGAAGGCGCATGAGAAGGGGTCGTGAGCCTAACTTATCGAACGAAACGCAGATGCATAAGATGGTTCTACTTCACGCCGGTATTCTGTGAGGTCACGGTACAGCCAGGTCCAGTCGGCACATTCGGAGAGCAGCAAAAGCCGCCGCAATGGGTGTACCGCATACAAAAAAATACTCTTTTTACTACAATAACCTTTTATACTTACTGCGCTGTAGCAATTGTGTATATTCTTGAGCAAGCTCAACTACAATCATGTCTATAATGGATTCTTGAAATTCTTACGAGTGTCACTTTTGTCACAAATCTATTTTGTTCCCAAGATGATCAAGAGATGTCGTTTTTACGCAGTAAAACTTAGATCCACATTTACGCTATTGATATGACCTACAATACTGTTACGTTGTTTAATACTTACTCTCTGCTACCTATGCTGAAGCAGATCACGGTTTTCTGTTGAGATAAGCTCTATAGCGTTATGTTTATAACCTTAAATATAGCATATCGTTACAACGCGTTCTGTAGTCATTGTAAACATGACTATTAACTAAAATTATCATTATAATTACGACTTTAGCGGCAAGTGATTCCCGTAAATTTCCTCCACATTGTTCAGAGATGTACGAGATCAGCCCGTACGCGACGTTCAGTATGGCGGGCGGAGCTAGCGGCGCGCCAAGCGAGGCGAGCGGCGAGACGGCCGGCACGCTGCGCACTTTCGGCCGCGCCGAGCCCGCGCCGCTCAGCGCAGCGCCGCCGCGTCGTGCGCACACGCACCGCTCGCCCGCCAACTCGGGTACTGTCGCGAACAGTATAATAACGCCCCTATCTTTTATTAAGCAATCACCCCAAATGATTTGCTTGCTCTGGAACACTAGCGGCATCCAGAGGTAATGCCAACTGTACCACCTCTATGACACCTAGCCGTTCCTTTTTATGTGTCATTTATGCGCAAGTTTGGCAGAACATTGGGCAGACCTACAGGATACGATGTAAGTCCTCGTCACCCTGACCACGATCACACGTACCCCTGTCCCATCAACTGACGCACCCATGTCCGGTCAAAAGCTTAGTAGCTTTTTAAGCCGGCCTCCAAAGTCCGAAAAGAGACGACGCTACTCACACGACTCTTCCTACCATCGCCTATGCCATTCCAATTCAACAACGTCGAAGGTGAATTTACTGGTTTCTTTTCCAAGTCCTGTCAATTACCACAGTGAGCATATAAAAGATCGACGGTATTTTTTTTTATGCAACACTAGAGGTGCTGCAGAATCGTTGCCGATTTTTTAGGGTATTTGGGAGATAGGAGGGAGAACGAGGACAGGGATGGAAGGAGGGGGAGGGGGAAGGATCCGTTTACCTCACTGGCATGCGTCTTTTTCGCGCCGGTATTCTTCGAGACCGTGGTAGCAAGCCGATCGAGCCGGCCCATTCGAGCAGCAGCCAAAGCCGCAGCTTGGCTCTCCCGCCGATTAGATGCTCGTATTATGATCATTAACTAATAGAATAATGTTAACAGACGAATACGGACTATCACGCGCGATGACGTTGACTGTTCGACGTTCGGAGTCCGATTCGGACTCGAGCGGGTCGCCGTGCGCCGAGTGCGGTGCCGCGGCTTACCGAAGACCTCTTGTGCCCGCCAAAGGTACACGCCGATTAAGTTATTTATATTCGAAGTTGTGACGTAATTTTTCAACAGCCACACGTACCTCTCGGAATTGGTGGATTGGCAGAACGTTAGGAAGGAGGCGAAGGATTAGAATAACAGCCCGTTGCAGCAAGGTGGTCAACAAACGGGGTCCTGGTGCACATATGATGCCGGAATATCGTTCCAAACTTGTTCAAACTAAATCCGTCATACTATTGATCGGGAGCAGCATCACTAGTGCTAAGGTAACTGCGCTCTACAACCGGCTTGCCCAGCGTGGTGCCCATGGGCAAACCGTCCCAGAAATGCATGCCAACTTTCGCTGGCTCTTTTTTTTAGAGAGGCCTTTGTTCAGCTGTTGAGTGAAAGAAGGTGGATGTGGTATACACACTACTTGCTTGACTCGGGCGAATCAATTGTAGACGCTTCGTAGGTAACTTATTGACTAATCTTCCAGCACCACGAAACCCCTCTGAATTTTATTTATCCTTAACAACTCGACGAATAAAATGATTACCAATTTTATTTCAACGGGTACCTGACTGCTGAATCGTGAGTCCCGGTCACGAATCCCACAATCATTTGTGTCAGGAACAAATTGTTGATTTCCAGGTCTAGTTGTGCTGCATCTGACACTGCAACTGTCTCTTACCCTTGCAAAGTTGTTGCGTAAGCCTTACGTTAGCTACGAGACTGTAAAAACAAGTGAGTGTATCTGTATTTGAAACCTATTATACAGGATAAGCGGCTTACGTGGTTCACATGATGGTCAGTGATTACTGTCCCCAAGTACATCTGCGACATCAGAGGTACTGCAGGTGCGTTGTCGGTCTTTAAGGATATTTGGGAAGTGGTAGGGAGGATGAGGAAGATGCTTCTACTACCCGAGCCGGCCCATTCGAGCAGCAGCAAAAGCCACCGCTTGGCTCTACCGCGTATATGGAAAGTTTCATAATCAGTTTTTATATAGAAAGTTTGTATTCTTTTATAGACGAACCATTTCGTGCGGTCACGGATTCTAGTGCGGAGTCCGCTGTGGACGCGCGGTCGCTCGCGCCGCGACGCCGGCCGCGTCGACACCACACACCCACGACTAGGTAAGTCCACACCACGCACCCACGACTAGGTAAGTCGACACCACACACCCACGACTAGGTAAGTCCACACCACGCACCCACGACTAGGTAAGTCCACACCACGCACCCACGACTAGGTAAGTCCACACCACACACCCACGACCAGGTGTCGACACAACACACCCACGACTAGGTAAGTCCACACCACGCACCCACGACTAGGTAAGTCGACACCACACACCCACGACTAGGTAAGTCGACACAACACACCCACGACTGGGTAAGTCGACAACACACCCACGACTGGGTAAGTCCACCACGCACCCACGATCAGGTAAGTCGACACCACACACCCACGACTAGGTAAGTCCACACCACACACCCACGACTAGGTAAGTCGACAACACACACCCACGACTAGGTAAGTCGACACCACACACCCACGACTAGGTAAGTCCACACCACGCACCCACGACTAGGTAAGTCGACACCACACACCCAATGACCAGGTAAGTCCACACACCACGCACCCAATGACCAGGTAAGTCGACACCACACACCCACGACTAGGTAAGTCGACACAACACACCCACGACTAGGTAAGTCGACACCACACACCCACGACTAGGTAAGTCCACACCACACACCCACGACTAGGTAAGTCGACACCACACACACCCACGACTAGGTAAGTCGACACCACACACCCACGACTAGGTAAGTCCACACCACGCACCCACGACTAGGTAAGTCGACACCACACACCCACGACTAGGTAAGTCCACACCACGCACCCACGACTAGGTAAGTCGACACAACACACCCACGACTAGGTAAGTCGACACAACACACCCACGACTAGGTAAGTCGTCACAACACACCCACGACTTGGTAAGTCGACAGCACACACCCACGACTAGGAAAGTCGATACCACACATCCACTAGGTAGGTGGAAACCGTTCCCTGTATTTACACGTTAATATTACACATTGAATTGTAACAAATATAATAAACGAAATGACTGCATTTTGAAACAAAATGAAATGCAAAAACCGTAAAGATTGGTTTAATATCAATAGAGTTTTATAATTTCCTATACAAAATCTAAACAGAAAGTCAAAAGTGGCAGCAAGTACAGAGATAGAATTCGTCCATAGTTTGTTTCTTATTATCTTAAAATAAACAGTAGTGTAATTAAACGATTTTAACCGTCATAGTGTTGTAATTGATATTGTCAGTTACATAACAATAACAGTACTATATCTGAACAATTGTTATAGCAAAAAAAAAGCTATTCACTTATTACACCTTTCAACTCACTTTTCAATACAGTTTATTTTGAAACAAAATGGCGGGTGGTGAGCATAAATAATGGCAGTAGAAAATACTCATCTGTATTCAGGGTACCGTTGTCGGGTCTCCCCATTCCCATGCAGATTCTCAATCGGCCATAGTGGCTATTTTCTATAAAACTTCGGTTATTTATAATATTGTATTTACAGTTATATATTTGGACTTTCACGATTCTCGACACTACGATTTCATAGCGGAATGTTTCATAATATTATTATTGCAGTTAACACTTTAAAAGTGCCACCTATCGGAAAAACTACGAACTAAATAAGAGCACTTACGACTGACTACAGTTAGTTCTGGTAGTTTTAACTAGATGTCGCTCTACTGGTGATGACTGATGCAATATTTTTCGGTGAATAATGACTACTTTTAATTCTGTAACAACGTAACTAAACATGAAAACGTTAATTTTGTTTGTCTAGATACCAGCAGCGTCAGGAACAAGAAAGAAGAGATTTTACGATTCATGTGTAAATTTTATAAAGACAATAAAGACTGTTGCCGAGCATGAATAGTAAAATACTACCATTTTATTTAAAATGTTATATTTAAATTAGTACGTACGTAGTACCGATGTTAAAATTAATGGAATTTTTATAGATGGGTCGATGCGAAGTTGTTTTGTTACTGCGTTCAATTTAAAGTTTCACAGACATTCAATCTAAACAATCGACTTTACGTCATTTTTGCCAGGTCGGTAGTGTTTTTTTTTTACTACGCGGTAGAGCCAGGCGGCGGCTTTTGCTGCTGCTCGATCTGCCGATGGGTCGGCCCTTCCAGGGTAGTAACACGATCACCCAGAAAACCGGCGTGAAGTAGAGGCCATTGTGTGCTTCTGCGTTTCGTTCGGTAAGTGGGGTGGCCCGCCTCCACTGAAATATGGTCTTAGATTATTCGAGAAAAATTTTACGTTTAGTTTACTAGCCTGCTCAGAGAAAGTGAAGAAACTGCTAAAACATGTAAGCCAGCCTAATGCGATAGTGAATTATGTCTTGACCGAATATGCTGTCGATTATTTCTCTAGTATTCCGTTGATTACATTTTCGCATCGCCCTATCTATACAAATCTACTACAGAATAGAGCGTTTAGAATTAACATTAAGCTACGAAGGAGATTGAGAAATATTTATATGTTTTGTACTTGTGAAATTTTCGGCCTATTCGGAAGCATAAGATGAGGACAATAAAATTCATCCCATCAGTCTAAATTAATGTTAAATTATTATTAACACTGTAACGTTGTTCTATTGAAATGTTTTGCTGTTCACCATATCATGTAAGGTAGTATTTAAATGTAAATTTCAACTCTTTGTTATAATCAGATTAATATTAACAAATGAGCGAGATAGATAAATCAGAAAGGGAAGAACGTAATAGGGTAGGTAATATTGAATATACATGTCTTTGATATTTATTTACATTCCTATGAAGATAAACTTGTGTTTTAAGACGTCAATACTTTGTAATAACTGTCGCCTCTTGTTTTTAAAGCCAAATATAGAGGTACAGGCAACGTTGATCACAATAAACAAACTGTAATCCAGCAGGTGAATTGCTTAGATAAATCTTGTCTTAAATCAAACTGTATTTCACTTAACGTATATATTATTAAAACCTAAATATCTAAAACGATGTAAAAAGTACTTAAAACATAGAAATTCATGTATAAATTAAGTACAAGTAAGAATAAATATGTTTATCTGTAAGGTATTATTTGACTCTTTAACGAAAGTAAAGCAACTGTAAAATTATTTAAATGGAACGCAAATTCGCAAATCGGAGGGACTTGTCGTAACTGTTGCATGACCGACGGGTAAGCGAATGAGAACTAGATGTGTCGGGACTTATATATTACTGTATATCATTTAAACGTCTGCCATCTTTGAATTGTTCGTTGCGTCATCGTTAACGTTATTACTGTATGAATGTTAATAAAATAATCAGAAAAGTTTAGTTATAGAGTATACCATACACTATAACTAAACTTTAAAAAAGTCTTACCTAATGTAAAGATCCGATCTGCCTGTTTAGATGACCCGCGGGGTGCGGGGCGCGGGAAGCACCTGTCAGCTGATCGCTGACCACTCGATCCGCTTTGATTTTAGTCTATTATAATATACCGTCGACACAAGACTTTTGTTTTATGGGAAAGATGGCGAACGATGGTTCACCTGATTGTAAGTGATTACCGTCGCTAACGTACATCTGCAACACTAGAAGAGCTGCAGGCTCGTTGCCAGCCGTTAAGGATATTTGTAGGGGGAGAAAGGATAAGGAGGGGGATGGGGAGAGATTATTATATATGACTATTGTCGATATACCAATTACACTTCAAATACAGTCCATTATTGAGTCCGACAGCAATAGGGTACAATCAAATGGTCTTCGAGCCGGATTTGGAAAAGCGACCTACGGACCTTGTGTCGGCGGTGTTCAGAACTGTGCCACTTTGCTTAACAACTAGTTACTTAGTTGAATGCCTAGATTGAGCAGCTGGCCTTGTCGTGATCAGAATAAAAACAGAGTAATTTTAAACCAGGAAAAAAAAGACTTTACCTTATTAGTAAAATTCTAAGCATTTTCTTTCAAATTCGATTTTGACTTTTTAGTAATGTACATTTCTGAAATTACTGGAACTGAAACCATATTAATATTCACTTTAGTTGATTGTGAGACAGTGTTTCGACCGATAATTATTTTATGGTTTATAACATTTGAACTATCAATGTTTGAGTAACATTAACTGTTAATTGTTGTTCCTTTTCTCGTTCGGTTAATGTCAATATTTAAAAAAGTTCAGTTTCTTATTTAAAAAGGCAAGTGTTATTTTATAGTGTTAAGTTATATTTTATCTTATCTGTGCACAAATATTGCGTCATATTTTTATGTTGGTATTTTTTGATATTGATGTCATTAGTATATCTTATATAAGGATTTTTGATATGAATTATTAGAAAACTTTCTGAAAGAAAGAAAGAAACGATGTTTATACGATGCTAAATCAAAACAAAGAAATAACAGATAATACAAGATGTTGGATTATAGTACCGAAAGGGCATTCGACTCAACATTATGCTGCAGCAGTGTAGCCACAGCGCTGATGTTCTGCCGCTGCCTTGGTTGAATGTTAAATCTCGGGAACAGTTAAACAGATGCAAACAGTTAAACAGACCCCGTTGAAACAAAAAAAATAACAAACGCAACTTTACAAAGTATGTATATATTCACGCCTTGTTCCCAACGGGGTATGCAGGGACAATCCTCTTCCACTTGCTACGGGCCTGACGTACGTCTTTCGCTTCTTCCACTTTCATGAATCTTCGCATGCATACTCGTTGGTTTAGAGGGACACAACACGGGAATAATTATTTACAGATTTTTTTTAAAAAAAACTTAATTGTTTCTTGACATTAAGTAAAGTGTTTCTTTGATGTTTTAGTTAGTCAAAGTGTTTTTTTGTTACTGTTAAAAGCAAGTTTGGCTGTTAAAATGTATAATTTATTAATTATAATTATAACTAACGTAATTTAAAGACATCCGGCGTGACTACGCAAGAATCGACAACAGCTTTTATCACGTGAGCGTCGTAAGAGGTGACATGCCTTCCGCTAGATGGCGGGATAAACGTCTCGAAAAATACTTGAGTAAAATGAAGCGGACCGATGACCAACAGCAGCGTCCAAGCTGCGATCTTCAATCCGCTGGTCGTGCGTGGCGTTTAAAGCCAATTCACCTTATGGGAGAGGCCTATGTCCTGCAGTGGACTGATTCTAGGCTGTTAAGGTTGAAGTAATAGAAAGAAGTCGAACGTGGAACAAACCAAATATGTATTTGGTACACTAAATCTACAGATAAAACGCACGCCAGGTTAAACGGAAATTGATTTTATACTGTTAAGCATCAATGACTATCACTGCCGGAAATAATTGCCAATGTAAATATTTTACGAATGAATTAAAATATAATTATCAAAAAAATAAAAAAAGTGTTTTTTTTTCATCCAAGCTCTATTCAAAACTTACACCTCTGTAGGGTTTTAGATAGGTAGATAGAATACGCTTTATTGCACACCAAAAAGAGGAAAATAATGTAATAGTACAAAAACGTAATTAGACATGAGAGGTGGAACAATGGGCGGTCTTATCGCTAAAAGCGATCTCTTCCAGACAACCTTTGGATGGACAGGATTGTTATAAATGAATTTGGAAATTGCATAAAAGCAATTGATATACAAATAAAACAGTACTTAAATTATAATATACACATATTATAGAAATACATACATGTTTTATAAATACCTATTATATATGTATACATATACTTAAATAGACTAAATCAATACAAATATAAAAGAGCTGTCTAAATAACCTATGTTACAAAGTCTGTAGGGTTTTGTAGGTTCCAAATGAATAATTCTCTAACGCCGCAATATATTTGGCACCCTGTATCATCACAAGCCAATGTTTTGGCCCTAAGTACCCTAAATACCGGTAATGGGCCGCAATCTCTTTTTTTTATATTGTAAACAGGGCAAACGAACAAGTGGTTCAACTAATGGTAAATGATTACTGTTGCCCTCGTACATCTGTAATACCAGAAGAGCTGCAGGTGCGTTTCCGGCCGTGAAGGATGTTTGAGTGAAGATGGGAGAGAGGATGTGGAGGATGAGGAGGAAGGGTGGATAGTGGAGAGAGGGCGTCCGGTTACCTCACACACCGAGCGAAACTCAAAGGCAGAAGATGGCTCTCACTTCACGCCGATATTACAGGGGTCTAATATGCCATAAAACTGTTTCATAAAATTTCCGCTTGAAGTCAATTCCGCCATAAAATTATAACGTGTTTTTAACGGGTAATGATTTCACACGGAATTTTTGTGAAATATTTGTGGCATAGCGAATATGGCGAGGTTCGATTGGCGTAATCGACAATTTCTCATTACGTGAGAGGCTTATGCCCAGCAATCGACAATTTTTTTTAAATAGAGCTTACATCTGCATTTGAATAAGTCATTCAACACTATTATTTAGACTTTTGTTTGAATAACTTTTTTTTTTTTTTTTTTTTTATTAAACGTTACCTTCCGCTGTAGGAATTTCTCCTGTGTCGCGGAGGCAGTTTACATACATGAATTGCACATGGACAATCAAACACCCAGACCGGGAACTATTATTTTTAGTCCATACAAATACTAGTCCCGTGCGGGAATCGAACCCGCGACCCACAGCGCCGCGGCTAAGCTCTTAGCCACTAAGCCACCGAGCCGTCAATAACTTCATATTAACACGCTTTTATTAGCATGTCTTGCATGTTTGTTTGTATAAATATTTTTTTTTTACTTCCAGACGTCTGAAACATTTGGAATTTTGCAAAACAATAATATAGTACCGGCCTGGTGATGGAGCTGGAAGGTGAGTGACGGAACCCTTATATGGCTTCTAGTAAACCCATCGAACATGGGATCATTTATCTTAAAACGTCCTATTTATTTATTAATTTCACCTGATGACGTGAACCTGGTGAAAAGGGAAGAAAACTTCGTGTTTCTTAGTTTTAAACTTTATTTTTTATCTATCATTAGTAATTTTATAAATAGAAACCGGTTCTACCAAAGGAAAATAAGAATCAGTGCATGCCTTACAAAGAAAATTTGTACAAACTTCGCAGGCGGGACGGAGTTTATTCTTCCATTCAAACTTAGGTTGCATTTTTAAAATGCACTGTAGGAAGTTCCAATTGTGGGTTTCGAGATTATTGTTAAGCTTAGTACAGGCTGATGTCCATCACTGATCTAAATTATTATTACTTAGCATATTTGCGATGATTATTTAGATGACTCGTTTTTCTGAATTTTATTCATTTTTTCGCAATACAAAGGGTGGAGTCCAATCAATGACTTATGGCATTCTCTACCATTCGATCCAGGGATATGGAGAAAAATTGTCACCAGCCTACAGTTTGATCCAAATTAGAAATTGATATAATTATATATTAAATGAAAAAAAACTGATCTTTATAACGACTGTATTTAAAATTACATACTATAACATTTAAAAGAGTCCGATTTCGTAATTACCTATAAATAGAGAGTTGTTATTCTATACATTCTTGACATCATCAAGGAGGCGTTCGAGAGGAGTACGTACAGCCGAAATGAAAAAGTTTTTTTTTAATATTTTTTTACGACTTACGGCATGAGTTAGAATGACAGGTTCTCTTATTATCTCTCTCTTATCCTCACGAAGACACTTCCTCGTCCTCATCTTGATATACGAATAAGCAGTAAGTTAAATTGATATGTATGTATTAATGTGTTTATATGTATGTATATATCTGTGTTGTTATTTCTGAATATATTATAGTATGTATTTGAATATCTATGTGGATGTGTATATATGTATACATTTATATATGTTGACTGTTAGAGAATGCCAAAAGGCATTAAGTCCGCCTTTTGTAATCCTTTTGGTGTAGACAATAAAGTATAAATAAAAGCCGAGAAAGCGAAAGGGTAGAATGCACTTTCAGAGAGTAATTAGCGTAGTGGCTAAGCGTTTAGCTGCGGCGCTTTGCGTCGCGGGTTCGATTCCCGCACGGGACTAGTATTTGTATGTACTTGCAATAATAATAGCTCTCGGTCTGGGTGTTTGGCAATGTGCAATTCGTGTCAACTACCTACGCGACAGAGGAGAGATTCCTACAATGGAAAGTAACGTATAAAAAAACATTTCGTAAATCACAGATTACGTGAGTTTAAAACAATATAACTTTGGAATTTGATATTAGGTATTGTTAAGCTCTGAATGGGCCGGCTCGACCGGGTTAGTACCACGGCCACGCAGAATACCGGCGTGAAGTAGAGGCATCTTGTGCTTTTGCGTCACATATTTCAAATACACTTAAAGGTCGGCAACGCATCACTCTAGGATTCTAGTTACTCTCTATTCCATCCTTAATGATGTAAATTCCCCGGCGTATCTTCAAGAAAAATTTTGTTATCTTTTCTTGACGCACGACAGAAAGCTGCGATCTTCATCTAATCTTAAGATTAGTATTCCACAACACTTCACCGGTTTTGTCGGCAACTCTTTTAAGGTTCAGGCTATACTGCTCTGGAACTCCCTGCCCGACGAAGTTAAGAAATCGGCAAGCAGGAACTCTTTTAAAAAATTAGTTAAAGAACATTATTAAAATTTAAATGGACTTATTTAATTATTATTGTGTTTCTTATTTATGTTTATTTATCTATCTACATATGTAATAGTATATTATTATGTATATTATTTATATTGTATCATATTTTTATTCATTAATTTATTATATCTATTTATATTTGTTTATAGTTATTTTAAAATCATTTTATTACTTAATTAATTTAATAAATGATTACACCTGCTACGGCTATCTCACCAACCCATGGGTTCACTGGGAGAGAATGCCAATAGGTATTAAGTCCGCCCTTTGTAACCTCAAATTGGGGTGTATGCAATAAAGTATTAAAAAAAAAAACGCACCTGCAGCACCTCTGGTGTAGCAGATGTACGTGGGCGACGGTAATCACTTACCATCAGGTGAACCGATTAATTGTTAGTAATTAATTGTACTAACTATTTTGTTCTTCATACCCTTCATCATCATAATTTTTTTTTTGATGCTTTATTGTCTACACCAAAAGGATTACAAAAGGCGGACTTAATGCCTTTTAGCATTCTCTAACAGTCAACCCACGGCGTGAAGAAATGTGGTGATAGGTGCATCTAATTTAAAATAATATAAATATGACAAGGCTAATTGAGAAATATACTACATAATTGAAACATATATAAATGTATAAGCATACATATCTACACATACACATATGTATACAAATACATACTATAATATATACAGAAATAACAACACAGACATAACTACACAGCTGAACATAGGCCTCAATATATACCATAAGGTACATAAATATATATAATTCCATAGCTCTAGAAAGTTTGTGTATATAGGGATTAATTAACTACATACAAACTGTGCACAAACAGATGTGTCAAGTGACGGGACTGATTTACGATGCAACCGCAAGCCTGTTATAGATCGACGAGCGTACCCGACACACGCTAGGCAGTTCAACACTCTGTGGTTTCAAATTTGAAATTCTTAATTGTCTACGGCTATGTCAATTTTTGTGTTTCGCAATTGCAATATCATTCACGCTGTGAAATTCATCATCATCATTTCAGCCTATTAGAAGTCCACTGCTGAACATAGGCCTCCCCCAAAGATTGCCACGAAGCACGGTCCTGAGCCACCTGCATCCATCGACTTCCCGCAACACTGCGCAGGTCGTCACTCCATCTTGTGGGGGGTCGTCCTACACTGCGTTTGCCCGTACGTGGCTGCCACTCGAGAACCTTTTTTCCCCAGCGGTTGTCAGTTCTGCGAGCTATGTGGCCGGCCCATTGCCACTTCAGCTTGCTGATCTTTACGGCTATGTCGGTTACCTTAGTTCTGCTGCGGATATTATCGTTGCAGACTCTATCACGCAGAGAAACACCGAGCATAGCCCTTTCCATAGCGCGCTGAGCAACTTTGAGCTTCCTCATACGGGCTGCAGTGAAGGACCAAGTCTCGGATCCGTATGTCATCACTGGCAACACGCACTGATTGTATACTTTCGTCTTGAGGCTTTGCGGTATACTCGACGAGAAGATATGACGTAGTTTCCCGAACGCAGCCCAGCCGAGTTGGATTCGTCGATTGACCTCTGAGTCGAAGTTGGACTTACCTAATCGGACAATTTGTCCCAGGTATACGTACTCGTCTACAACTTCGAGCCTATTGTTCCCAACAACAACCGGTATTGGTGTGACATGGACGTTTGACATGAACTTCGTCTTGTCCATGTTCATCTTAAGACCAACCTGTTGGGAGACGTTATTGAGGTCATTGAGCATTGTACAGAGCTCCTCCAGCGATCCTGCCATAAGAACTATGTCGTCGGCAAATCGAAGGTGAGTGATGTATTCGCCATTTATGTTGATACCGTATCCTTTCCAGTTCAGCTGCTTGAAAACATCTTCCAATGCAGCGGTGAAGAGTTTCGGGGATATGACATCACCCTGTCTTACACCTTTCTGCAGTTGGATTGGTTTCGTACTCTGATTCTGTACTCGGATAGACATCGTAGCCTCATTGTACAAACACCTCAGCACTTCGATATACCGAGAGTCTATCTGGCACCGCTGGAGAGACTGTAGCACCGCCCAAATTTCGACTGAATCGAAGGCTTTCTCATAGTCCACATACGCCAGACATAATGGCAAGTTGTACTCCTCGGCCTTCTGTACAATCTGGCGAAGAGTATGTATGTGGTCTATGGTACTATAGCCTTTTCGGAATCCGGCTTGTTCGGGAGGCTGGAAGTCGTCAAGTCTGTTCACTAGACGATTTGAGATGACTCTCGAAAACAGCACGTAGACGCGGCTTAGAAGCGATATCGGTCTATAATTCTTCAAAAGGCAGTTATCCCCTTTCTTGAAGAATAGGACAACCACGCTTCTACTCCACGCTTTCGGCGTAACACCGCCATGAATGACGGAATTAAACCGCTTCTGAAGGACAACAAGTATCGGTTTTCCACCCGCTTTCAGAAGCTCAGCTGTAATTCCGTCCTCACCCGGCGCCTTGCCATTTTTAAGCTGTTTGAGAGCCATCCTAATCTCGCTCAGACTGACGTCCGGGATGTTATCGGAGTAATGTCGGATAAGCTTGGCTCTTGGGTCGTTACTCACATCAATGTGTGGTTTCAACGACGTTGTGTACAGCTGTCCGTAAAATCTCTCGATCTCACTCAAAATCTCGGCTCCAGCGGAAATGACTGCGCCGCTTTCGGTCTTTAGCTTGGTCAGTTGGCTCTTTCCGATAGATCTCTGGCGAAGACTTTGGAGCCTTGGTTCCGCTCTATCGCTTTTTCAATACAGGCTGTATTGAATTTGCGTAAGTCTTGCCTCATACATTTGGAGATCTGTCTATTCAGTAGCCGATACGCTGACGCATCCGTTGTAGACTGCAGCTTTATCTCACGCCTGGCTTTCATGAGTTTAAGAGTGTGATCAGAGAGCTTTTGGGGCTTGTTCGTGCGGCGGGTCCTGCAAAACTTAGCTCCTACCGCATGGACAGCCTGCTATTCGTATCGTCCACTGTAACGCAATCGTCTAGGCACTGAAAGCGATTATGCAATTCGAGCTGAAAGCTCTCGGGGTTCTGGATAAGGGCACGTGGTGGGCGGAGCGTAGACTTCACCAGACGAGACCGCTCGAGCCTAATGTTAAGGTTCAGTGTGCCTCTTACCATTCGGTGATCACTGCCGGTTTTTACCCTAGTGATCACAGAGACATCACTGAACAGCTGACGCTTGGTCGTCATGATGAAGTCGATCTCATTTTTGTGGTACCGTCCGGGCTCATCCATGTCCACTTCCTGTGGGGCCGCTTCTGGAAATAGGAGTTCATCATAAAGAATCCCTCCTTTGCCATGAAGTCAGCCAGCTATTGCCCTCTTGGGTTCCGTTGCCCTACTCCAAAGTTCCCCACTATCAGCTCATCGCCTTTTTTCGTACCTAGTTTTGCGTTAAAGTCTCCCATCAACACCGTGTAGTGAGTCTTAGGGCAATGCATGGCTCTTGAAATATCCTCATTCATTGCCTCCACTTCATCATCAGGGTGTGTCGAGGTTGGTGCGTATACCTGTATGACCTTCAGCGAATACCTTTTGGTTATTCTGAGTATAAGGTACGCGACCCTACTCGACGCACTTCCGATCTCGATCACGTTGTTGATGAGAGACCTGTGGACGATAAACCCGACACCTCCTTGGGACAGATGGTCACCCTGCCGGTAGTAGAACAAGTTACCGGATTTTAGGATTATAGAGTCCTCTCCCTGTCTTCGGACTTCAGACAACCCCATAATACTCCAGTGTAACTTGCTTACTACTTCTTCCAGTTCTAGTATCTTCTCGTCGGTCCTCAATGTGCGTGCGTTATATGTTGCCAGGTCCAGTCGTTTGGGTTGGCAGCTAGAAATCAGCCGGTGATTCTTCGCACCCCCTGCCTCGCCGTTACCATGGCTGCCAACCATAGCCAGGACTAGCGAGGCCGCCGGGGACTGGGGGCCATTGCTTTTTTCTACCTCTCATCATGGGGTAGGGGTTTGCCTTAGTTGCCACGCCTGGCGAGCGGGTTGGCAACCGCAGTTTTTTTTTTTTGTTCTAGTGCAGGAAGATGCTGCTGCCCATCTCCTAATATAATTTTTTACCATTAGTCGCCTTTTACGACACCCATGGTTAGACAGGGTTGGCGCTATTCTTTACTTCCGACAGCCACACGGAAATTGCTGAATGTATTTAACATTTAGACAGGTGCCATACCAATGGCTGAGCCGTGTTAGCCTAATGAGCTAATGAAGCCTAGTGGTCAGGACGCTCGATTTGCTGTCATGGAGCGCGAGCGACCTGTGTTCGATCCCCGGTGCCGGTACCGCTAAAATTGTTAATAGCAATTTTAAGTGCTGTATTTACCACGTGCTCGGCGGTGAAAGAAAACATCGTGAGGAAACCTGCATGTCTGAGAAATAATAACAATATTATTTCGAGGATATGTGAAGCCCGCCAACCCGCACTGGAGCAGCGTGGCGGGCCCTTCCCGGCTCCTAAACCCTCTCTGATACTCGTATTTTAGAAGAAGGCCTTTGCCCTGACAGTGGGCACTTATAGGCTTCTACTTTACTTTACGGGGCCTTTTCGCTTTTTTTAACAAAGGCAAGCAGCTACTGAAGGTTATAGACATCAGCAAACAAATGCAATCGAAGATCGTTACAATACTTTTTGAGCTGGAGCACAACGAGCGGCAGAAATGGGTAAGAGGGGGTAGGTTACCCAGACGATTCGTGGTCAGAGAAGGAGTTCACCTTCTTGTATATGAAATGCAACCCCATGTCAAAAGTTGCGATTCCGGCACAACCTTCCTATAAGGTAAATCGGACTAGGCTATTAAAGAAATGTACAATCTTTTTCACGAGGCTCTGGCATCCTGCCAAAAAAAAAATGGCTCTGAACTGTAGCGAATATCATCTAAATCTGCCGGACCCATAACGTAAGGTCTAGCACAGGGCTCACAAAACTGCCTGCGTAGGGAGTAAAAGCACACGTTTCACCGATTATAAGGGCCTTTTATGTTCAGCAATGTACATTACTAAGAGCCGTGGTAGCCTGGTGGTCAGGGTGCTAACATAAGTTTCACAGTTCTATCCCGGTGCCGGCACAGCTAAAATTGTTAATAGCAATCTTAAGTGCTGTATTTACCACGTGCTCGGCGGTGAAGGAGTACATCGGGAGGGAACCTGTATGTCTGAGAAAATGTCTGAAAATATTATTTCGAGGATATGTGAATCACGCCCACCCGCACTGGAGCACCGGGGCGGGTACTTCCCGACTCCAAAACCCGCTTAGCAATCTGAGAAGGAGGCTTTTGTCCAGCTGTGGGCACATACCGGCACCTTTTTAATCTACCTAAATAGGCTAATGAAGAAATTTGAATGAAGTAATATTCCCCACTTAATGAACAACAATACCGAACAACCTTTTAAAAGATCATTACTTAAACTTAACTAAGTTATAAATCATAGTTCTATTTTGGTGCTCGATTTAATTTGTTTTGCTTTTAATTTACAGCCTGGCACGGAGCCAACGGTAAACGAGATATTAATTACTGCTACATGATTGCATTTTACGCTCTAAGAGCTTCTGTTAAAGAAGGCTCGTTAGCTGATTACGTAGTGAACAACACGGCGCTGAAAAACTCAATCTTGGTTTTTTTTTAATTAAATTAAATTCGGACTCTATGTGGTATAACTTCCAGTATTATGTCATATCTCTTTCGTCGATATTTTTCAGGTTTTAGTGTCTTTTGTTTATTTTGTTGGTAAGTTAATGTACCAATTTATTTTCTACTCAATATTAGAATAAAAAATATAATTAATTGTGACGTAAAACATTTCACTTCCGACACCAAACAGAATCTGTATCAAAATGCATCGTCGACAATCGAGTCACTTGACGTAGAATGTGCTACGCCATATGACGTAGACCTTTCGTAGCCAGTAGCTGTGCTACGAATATACAATAAAATGCCTGTTATATAATGGAACAAATGAAAATAGTACATCGGGGAAATTAAGAAAAATCTATGTATAAGTTCGTTGTACTATTACAACCTCGGTGATGTGACGCGGTGGTGAGCTTACTCGGCTACTGAGTCTGGGATTAGGGGTTCAAATTCCAGCAGAAGCCGATGTGACGCCTATACGAGATCGGAAAAAGGGTCGCCACATGACTTCCGATAACCTTAATGCAAGCCGAAACGCAAAAGCACAAGATGTCTCTACTTCAAGCCGGTATTCTGCGTGATCTTGGTACTACCCCGGTCGAGCCAGCTCATTCGAGCAGTAGCAAAAGCCGACGCTTGGCTCTACCGCGTACAAAAACACAGTAAGATGGAACACCTACAGCCTTTATTAATATTGGCTTACTAAAGCTTTTAAACTGGAACAGTAGTTGCACTATAGGGTTGAGACAGAGTTGGGTAAGGGATGACTCGGAGACAAAGGTCTCCGAGTCATCCCCTTACCCAACCAAGGGGTTTACCACATTCTAGTGTTTTGTTCAAATATTGGCTTTTTTCAAACCCAGAACTCATAGTTCGGCAATCAGGTACAGTACACACAGTAACACTAAGCCACAAGGTCGACAAAGAATTTAACATTTATCCAATATTCGATTGAATTTTACAAAAAGCTTAAGTGCTCGAGTTACATATTAGTCTGTTGCATTTTAAATGATTTGTAGTGTCTTCCGTAAGAAATACTAATAATAAAAATTAAGATGGCGTGAAACTAAAACAACAATATATTCCTTATAAAAGTACAGTGTTAAATAATTCCCTTTTCAGTTGATAATATCCTTTAATATCTATGAAACGAAGTCAACGTTTTGTTCTAAGTCCGATCGACTTAAGCTTTGGCAGCTGGCCAATATCGAGACAGCTTAAAGCTTATGGCATCATAGCCAGCGGATGCGGTTAGTACAATGTTTCTCAACAAAACAAACATAAAAAGACAAGCAAACAGATTACGAGACAAGCAGATGTTTAAAAAAACATTGCTCGTGGTTAAATCATAATGTCAAAATGTTGGTACACTGTATATAAAATGTCAAGTAAACATAATAAATCTATTACGTGTTTATCTCTGCTTAGCCCAATGGTTGACTGGGAGAGAATGCCTCTAGGCATTAAGTCCGCTATATGTACCAATTTGCGCACGAAGCTTAAATAAATAAATAAATAAAATAAAAATAGATTATGCTGGTCAAATTTCTTAGGAATTGTAGTCAATTTTTCTAAGTAGCATTCGAGAATGTCTTAAATTCACTAAAGCGGGATTCAGTTCATTGTGACTATTGTCCCAGTTGCAGAAAAATTCGCCGCTTTGTTCTACTACGTACAAAAATATAACATTTACTAAATACAACATTTCATTGAGTCTCGAATTTTCTTGGAATTTTCTCTCGTTAATTGCTATGTAAGTTGAGTCCACGCTCAAGCTTGATTTAATTTTACTATTACTATACTCTATTTAATATTAATAACACTAGCCTCTCTGAAAAAAAAACAATCCTGTAACGTATGGAGATATTTAAGGGAACGCAAACGCCTTGAATAAGTTCGTATTGGCAGAAGTTGGCCTGGCTCACGCTCTGCACTTTGATGATTTAGAAGTACGATTTATAAATACAATGCTGATATTCTTACTTTAATTAAAACAAATGAAAATTTTACATCCAGCATGTATGGACACGTCTGCACAGGGTGGTAATTACTGCAAAACCCTCCTCTATGGAGAGGTCTTGCAGGTCGTTCAGCATTGGACCGTTTTGGAGTTTGAAGGATGCTGAATAGAGAGAGAAAACAATAAACTTTTATCTATTATTGAGTGTATGAAGATGGTTAAAATACCAATAAAAAAGTCATCACAGGAGTGCATGATTAAAACGTAATCAATTCAGAGCATGGCGTCGATACATCATAGTTAGCATAGTAGTAAAATGCTAGCAATGCTATTTATTAACATTACTAATATTGCTGTTAACCCTCCAACTAAGCTTACAGCTTGTATCAGGAATGGTTCACGACAATAGTCGAATGGCGGGGCTCGAACTTACGACGTCATGTTTCGTAGTCCTCACCCTGACCCATTCGGCTATTGGCGCTTTATTTTTTTATTATCCAAAACGTGATTCCTTCGGATTTCTTTATGGTACAATATTGGTATTAGACGTCCAGATGTCATAGTTAACTCGGGCTACCTTCAGCTTTTATTTATGCATTTTGGTCCGATCTACGCTGGATGTAAATTCCTCTCAGTCACCCCTTGACCGCGGCTGTAAAGCAATCTAAACACCGGGAATGTAGACACCAAATGAAACGCTATAAAATCCCTAAGAGCCGTGGTAGCCTAGTGGTCAGGGTGCTCACTTTAGTGTTATAGAGCGCGAGTAACCTGGGTTCGATCCCCGCTCCAGGCACCACTAAAATTGTTAATCATAATTTTAAGTGCTGTGTTTACCACGTGCTCAACGGTGAAGGAAAAAATCGTGAGGAAACCTGCATGTCTGAGAAATAATAACAATATTATTTCGAGGATATGTGAAGCCCGCCAACCCGCACTGGAGCAGCGTGGCGGGTCCTTCCCGGCTACTAAGCCCTCTCTGATTACTATAATAATACTAATATTTGAGATGGAGGCCTTTGCCAAGTAGTGGGCACTTACAGACTGTTACTTTACTTTAATTTAAAATCCCCAAATAATAGTTTTCATTTCAAATGTGTTTGCGTAAATACAAGAAATTATTATGGTACAATATCATTACGAGGTACGAGCTTAGAGTAAAGGGCCGCAATCTTAAGCTTATATTTATTATCCACTTACGAAGAATACAGAGTTTCTTCCTGGGTGTGCAATCCCTCTTCGTGACAGTAACCAACCCTCTGCCTTTTCCCATCACGGGTCACTTTACCTTAACTTCTACTCTTTGTCCTCCCATTCCTATTCTTTTCTTCCCATTCATCGTTATCATCTACTTCCACTTACTCCGGAACTCACCACCGAACTGTCCTTAGCGATTTTCGATTATTCCAGAGTATTCTCGAAATTATATTTTATTTTTATTAAACAAAATAGGCATATATTTCAACCAGTGTACAACCATCCTTGTGAGTATCCTACCAAAGAGTTTCGTTAAGATCGACTAGTAATTTATAAAACATTTCTTTTGACTTGTCGAATGCCTACGACAACTCTTACGTCTTCGAATGAAGAGCTCTTCAGAAAAGGGCTACCCAACTAAAACACTGGCTGTGTTATGATTGTTTCAACTAACGACAATTCCACGAAGCTATTCCAACCAGACTTAGACTAAGGAGTGAATGTTTATGAATGAATGTTATTATATTTATTGCATCACCATCCAGCTCAAAATATACAATGTTATTATTATTATTCCCGCATAAATGCAATAAGACGACGCGATGTCAGTAAAGGAAAAGCTCCTTTACTTTGCGAAAGCTCAAGTAGCATGCACTACTGTTATTTACGGATTTAATCGGGTTTAATTTTGTTTTCACATTCCCGACGTTACGATTGCTTTACAGCAGCCGGGGTCACGGACCCGTTACATTATCGAAACACGATAAAATCCGGAAATAATAGTTCAATTTCAAATGTGTAGAGCTCGCGTAAATACTAGAAATCATTAGCGTATACCAGTTTCGAATAGCAAACACATAGTCGGAGATGTCTTTGTATGATGTTTTTCTTCATCAGCCTCTTTAAATCGACTACTGAACACAGGCCTCGAGAAAGCTCCTGGCGAAGCAGCCGTACCGTACATTCCTTGAAAGCTTTGCGCATGCACAGCACGCCGGGCACGCCATTCCTTGATTAATAATACTTATTGCGGTTCTGTTCAAATAGTAATTAGTCCGTATTTTTTGTATGTATATATATGTATATAATGTATGCTTTTGCTGATTGCGTACCGACTTTGATATATGATGATGATTTTTTTATGGAATAGGCTGTACCTTGAGGATGGGTTCATTTAAATTTAAAGAGCATATTACATAAAAAAAACGGAAAAATAAGGGTTGAAATCACATGTGTAACATCTCGTCTGCCAAATAAATTTGAAGTCTGAATCCTAAAACCAAAACTAAGCAGTCAGATTCGGTTTTGCTTCTTCTTCTTCTTCTTTATCAGTCTTTGTTTTTTACTAGTAGCAGTATCGTGTTGTTATTTCTACGCCTGCAACTAATACAGTGAGGTAATTCATCTGTGGAGCCCATTTCAATGCAGCGTCATAGCTGCAGCGTCTCTCTACCTTATAATAACAGCGCACTGCAGGACATGTAAAACTACTGAGTCGCATTTCCCATAGATTTTTCTTTAAAATGACAACAAAAACTGTCCTGAAGACCTGCTGGAGCCGCGCTCATCACGCTTGCGTCTTTGGGTCGGTGAGCGCAGTCCCGGTTACATCACACCAGAATACTGCTCCTCATCAGTAATCTGTGGTTTGGGTGTAATATAACCGGATAGGATTTCCATCTATCCATTCATCTTCACCACGGAATTTCTTAGCTGTTGTAAAACGTTACTAGTACCATCACAGAAGCAATGAATATGATCATATAACGGGGAGCACCAAACTGCTGCTATAGGAGCGTTACATCAGGGCACAGATAAAATATGAAATAAAATTTTACGATGTTACTTGCGACGGGTGTCGCATACTATGGAGTCCAGACAAGACACAAGCTCGTGCAACGATACGTTGCATTTCGTTGCTCTTCTTGCACTCACAGTACGGTGAGAATAAGATAAAGATATGTAAGTACAAAGTAAACAATTAGTTAATTAAAAACACCCGACTTCCTTATACTATCTCCGAATTAAATGATCAGAATTCAATAAATTTATTTGAGTGTTGTCTAAATACTAAAATCCAATCAAATCAAACAGAAATTTCATTGGATAAATAGCATTATTTTTTAAAAATCTAGCACCGCTTCGTAATAAGTTTCAGCTGACGGAGAAGAAACGTGCGTGAGGAAAATCCGTAGAAAAAAAGAACATGACAAATAAGTTAAACAATAATATATAACAGTGACTGCAAAGTTTTGTTAGTTAATTATATTAACTAACTATATTTTGTAAAATATTATGTTTGCGTATTTTATAATATGTTTATTTTGTAATATGTCAACGACAGATCACATTTAAGTAAACATGTATATTTAAATTATCTGTTATTTTCTAATTTTCAGACGGCGGCGTGCAAGAAACCATCCTAACTTTCTAATGGTTCAATGCAGTTTTTGAGCAAAAAATATGAACAGCAACGTTTTAATTGCACGTTTTAATTATGAAAACGATGAAAAATTACTATATCATTCCAAATATTGAATACCCACTAAAATTATCTACGTTCCGTTCTAAAATCCTTTTTGAATCTTGAATTACAAAGGAAAATAACTTATTGGTCATGTTGCCTTTTGTCTGGCTTCAGTGATACGAACGCAATGAAACTCGCTAATACAAAATCGAGTAATTAAAGCATAGGTGGTTATGCTCGAGTGATGGGTTATACTCCAGCTACATATTTGTATTATCCTTGAGGCGAAAAAGGAAACAAACTCGGCCACGGTATACGTAATATATGTTGTTTCTCTGCTTCCAAGTCTTAACAATAGACTTAACACTCGAGACACAAATTAGGAATACAAACCAAGCAATGTTATATAAGCGCCCGACACGGGTTCCATGTTAGAAAGCGGTCGCGAGACTGTCGTCGAAAAAACCAGCCGCTCCGCTCGCAGCCGGCGCCGGCGCACACCCTGACGCTTCTCATGCATAGATAGGTAAGCCACTTTTATAAATATAAAATTCATAAATTAATTTATTTGTTTTTTTTTTGAGACGCCACAAAAACGTCAAGGAACGAAAAGAAAGGGAAAATAAAATATTTTTTTAATTTAAAATGATTATTAGTATTTACATTTCACGAGTATTTGTTCCATACCATGTTCCATTCCATATTAGCTTCCGCCTGAGGCTTTTCTGTTTGTGTTCCTGTGTTTAACGTTGTAAGGCCAAGCGGCGGCTTTAGCAACTGCTCGAATGGGTCGACTCGACCGGCTTAGTACCACGACCTCGCAGAATACCAGCGTGCGTCTTGTGCTTCTGCATTTCGTTCGGTGAGTCGGGTAACCGGTCCTAATCCCCTACCCTATCCCTCCCATTCCACGAATATCCTTAAAGGCCGGTAACCCAAAGTACATCTGGCGTTGCAGATGTACGGACGGTAATCACTTACCATCAGTTGCACCACATGCTCGTTTGCCAACTCTCCCATAAAAAAAAACATACTGGTTCATATTGTAATACAGTTTTGAATTGAATATTATGTAAATATTTATTGAAACTTTTATGAAATTCTTAAGTATGTATTTTTCTTCTTCTTTCTGAATAAAACTATAATGTACATTGTATATAATTGGAAAGAACTCTTTGACGTAATCACTTCATTGGGTTCGATGAAAATTTTTATGATTGACGAATCAAAGAGCAAATTGAACTCATTTCATTGCTTTCGCGTGTCGTATTTCATGAGCGGGAATGAATGCAGTAGTACTTTGTGTTGCTATATTCTTTTTTAATTATTAAGTGAAACTGTGGAACACTGGCGGTAGTAAAATATAACGGTTATTTATGCTTAATGCTTTAAAGCCTGCGAATAGTCCGCTGCAGGACATAGACCTCTTCTATAAGGAGGATTTTCCGTATCGTCAAGCGGGCTAGCGGGTTCCTAACGCAGTACCAAAAACACGCCCGACAACCACCAGAGCAACGTGGCGGTCCCTACACGGCTCCAAAATCTTCTCTTCTCTTAATTGTGAATTGCGAAATCTATTATTTTATAATTAGCTAAACTATTACTAAATATGCCTTATTGTTTAATTTCATCATTATATACGTCAGCGCTGAAAGTTGAATGAAAGTTGTTACTAAGATAAAATGAAAAATGTTGATTTGTTTTCACAAATTCAAATTTCGTTTTTTACAATTGTATTTTTTTTTAACTCTATCACCGTTTCATAATGAGGTTCCTCTGACGGAGAATAACCTGGCGAAAGAAAATCCGAAGGTATCCTATTTTTTAAACAGATTTTATTCATTACAAAATGGAAGAGGAGTGTAAAGGGTAGAGTCGGGAGAGGAAGACCTAGGCGAACATTTCACGATCAAATCGGAGACGTTCTGAAAAAAGGCCAGGTCAAGAGTACTCTAAACCAACGAGCATGCATGCGAAGATTGCAGAAAGTGGAAGCGAAAGACGTATGTCAGGACCGTAGCAAGTGGAAGAAGATTGTATCCTACCCCGTTAGGAACAAGGCGTGAATATATATATACAAATAATACAAAGTAAAATAAAAAACAACGAATTCTCACGCGCGAAGGTCTCACGCGGAATATAGAAGGATAATAAATCTAATGCAGGATTTGCAAGCCCGAGCTGACCAGCGCCCACAAGCAGCGCCTGTTCACAAGCATGACGCATGAGGCAGCCATCTCACTCCTCGACCATGTTAAAGGGCAGCGGACGACCCGTTACACGACGTCGAGCAAACAGTTTGACACAAGGGAACGATGAATAGCTTTTCTGAGCAAGAGCCCGCTCTGGGTACTCTCATATTAATACCTTCGTGTTAAAAAAGCCGTGGTCTCTCAGAGGTCTTTATTACTTTTTGTTTTCTTTGTTGTTGTTGTTGTTGTTGTCTTTGTCATGTACAGTCGCGAACTATGGCATTATAGTCGAACTCTGTTCTATTTCCGATGGCGGCATTACTAAAATTGTTGGTTCAATTTTTTTATGTATCACCAGAATTAGGAGACACTAAAGTTCTATCGCCCTATGTGCAAGGCTAGTTCTACTTAGTTTTTTTTTTAATTTATGTGTCAGTGTAAACTGAGCGTTTTAACTGTACAAGTGTTGTGTTTAGTTCGTAGTACTTTCGTAGAGTTTTTTTTTTTAATATTCATTATTCATTATTTTTGTTATTACCTTTCTTTGTTTGTATTGTTTCGTCTAATAGTGTTATCAAGTTGTAGTTTCTTATAACTCACTATAGTGTAACTTAAGATAAGCAATAGATCTGCTTAATATTAATATCCATTTAACTTTACTAGACTGTGTCTACTGGCTTTACGTGGTTGCCTTTAAGTAAGGTGGCACAAGCCTTTTTTTTAAAAAACATTTTTATATATAAATAAAATTGGTATGTGTTAACCTTGTTGGTAATCTTTAATAAATAAATAAAAATAAAAATAAATACGGAGCTGACAACATACCCGGTGATGAAGAGAAACATCGAGACACCAGTATATGTTATTTATTTATATATGCACTTAATTATACACACCAATAAAATAAGCAAAATATATATCAAAAAGGATTTTATAGTAGAGATACAGCCTAATCGCTAAAGAGTGATTACTTCCAGGCGAACGTTTCGCTTAAGAAGGTTTTGATATTTAATTTACGGGAGTGTGTAGACATAAAGGTAAGTAACAAGATAAGAATTATATCCGCTGAATACTTAAAACGTATTTAATACCAACTACATAAATGTAATATTTAACGTGGTAGAGCCAAGCGGAAGCTTTAGCTACTGCTCGAATGGGCCGGCGAATCCACCGGGTTAATACCACGATCTCGCAGAATACCGGCGTGAAGTAGAGCCATCTTGTGCTTCTGCGTTTCGTTCGGTGAGTGAGGTAACCGGAGGCCCACTCCCCCTCCCCATTCCACTCCTTATCCTCCCTCCCATCTTCTAAATACTCTTAAAGGCCGGCAACGCACCTGTATCTCCTCTGGTGTTGCAGATGTATGTGGGCGATGGTAATCACTTACCATCACGTGAACCTATCGGTCGTATGTCACCATTGCCATAAAAAAAAATTAAAAAAATAAGAGACATGTATTCAAAATATTTGAAACTTTAACTAAACAGAAAATCGTAATTTTATTTTTGATAGATTCCGCACTTCGAGCTTTCATGGTGTAAAAAAGAAACGAATTTTACGTACACAGTTCGTGTACGAAAAAATTAAGCTCTCAGACAACCAAGTGTGCCTCGGCAATGAAGGTAAATGACGAGAGGAAACCTAACAAAAAATATATATATGATTTCGAGAATATGTGAAGCCCACGAACCACTTGGCGGGTCCTTCCCGGCTCCAAAACTCTCTCAAAAATATTTGAGATGCAGACCTTTGCCCTTACAGCAGTGGACACTTACAGGCAGTTACTTAACTTTACTTTTGTGTATGAAGTTCGCCAAGCTACATGAGAGCGGAGCGGTGAACTCTACCCGACTCTCGACTCTCTTTGGAATGAGACGAGACAACACTGTTTCTTCTTTCTTCTTTATCAATCTCTAAATAGTAACATTGCTGGACAAAGCCCACTCCCAATGACTAAATATGCCGTCTACGTCTCAGTTATCAAGCGACAAGCACCCTAAACACTACAGGCTATCTAATGACTATGTATGTCATCATCATTTCAGCCTATCACAAGTCCACTCCTTAACATAGGCCTTCCCCAAAGATTGCCACGAAGCTCGGTCCTGAGCCACCTGCATCCATCGACTTCCCGCAACACTGCGCAGGTCGTCACTCCATCTTGTCTATGTATGTAAATCAATAAAAAAAAAAATTATGTTTTCGGCTTTACATGTTCATTAAAAGAAAAATTAAAAAAAAATATTTCAGCACCAAAGACAGTATCTGACAACACAGTATAGATAGATTAACACATGTTTAGGTTAAGTTATCTGTTATATAGTAAATGATTTTAAAAGACATTAAAATAATACATAATGTGTTGTATATATGGCTACTACATAAAAGTGTAATAAATAATTATATTCATAAGTTATGTATACTTCATCTATTTACTACGTGATTAAAATATTAATTATTAAAATAAAAATTAATTACGATTTTGTAGTGACGTAAAATGGCGATTAAAATTTGTTGAAAAAAAAAAATACTTTAAATACTTTTCTTCTTAAGCGCTCTTTTGCTTTAAAATAAATATTACAGAACCTTAACGGTATGTGTAACGAGTATATCTAGAAAAAAAATGTGTCTGGATTTCTTATGGATTCATACTTATAAGCAAATATGTTAGTTCATACTTTAATTTATCCTACGCATTCATGCATCAAAGAAGTGTCCTTTACCTTCCTCAAGTCTGAACTTCAAAAAACCGCCGTGCCTTCTTACATATCTTCATATTTCTCCTATTAAATACAAACGAAGCTCTTAATACTCTATAAATAGGCTTCATTATCAATCAAAATGTCATAGAAAGGCGCTAATACCGGTTGCTGTCGCGCGCATGCGTGATGTCCTGAGCGGCCATTTTCAGGACCACCCACACCACGATACCGCTGTCTCACACATGCACGGGAACGTATCAAGCTTTACGAACGATGCTAGAGTGGTCTCGTGTAGGTGTGTATTCTTAGGCCTGTGCTTGTGGGATGCTGAGTAAAGCCTTGTTCATATTGAAGTCGATATATTTTCTGTTATGCCAAACAAGAAGTATATATAATTAAGTGTGTCTGTATGTAAGTATATTTGAAATGTTCGTATTGTAAAACTATTGGGAAGAAAAGGAATTTCTTTATGTTGGCTTCCATATTTATTTCTGAGGGTTGTTTAAGAAGCGAATGAGGAAAAATCCTCAAAAATATATGACAATCACAAGGAGCAAAGAAAACGATGAGGTTTGACTTCTTCTCTATATTATCTATCTCACAGAAAACCGAAAATTAAAATGTTAATTCGTAAACTCTACAAATCTCTATCGTCTACAGTGGGCTTACAATAGTAATGATTACAAACATATATTATTTCTATCCATTGAATTAAGATTATTTGCATAAATAGGATATCAACATATAATTCAACGTGGTTTTGCTGCTGCTAGAATGGGCCGGCTCGACCGGGTTGGTACCACGACCTCGCAGAATACCGGCGTGAAGTAGAGGCATACTTGTGCTTCTGCGTTTCGTTCGTTGAGTGAGGTAACCGGAGGCCCACTCCCCCTCCCCATTCATCTCCTTATCGTCCATCCCATCACCCAAATACTCTTAAAGGCCGGCCACGCACCTGCAGCATCTCTGGTGTTGCAGATGTACGTAAGCCACGGTAATCACTTACCATCAGGTGAACCTATTGCTCGTCTGTCGCCTTTGCCATAGAAAAAAAATAAAAAAAATAAGAGACATGTATTGACTTGCTCGTTTGCCGCATTCCCATAAAAAAAAACCGCTGTAGAAAATGATGTTGCAAATGTAATTCACAACATCATTTTGTTGGCGTGATAATAGTCCTGCCTTATCCCTTAAAGTGAAGAACCAGAGGTGAAGAAATGTTATCTAAATTTTAACATGGTACAAGTAAATATAGTGCATAAAGTTATCTAACTGGATGGGGCGACGACTTAAACCAGCTTAACCAAAAATCAGGGATGCCGGAGGCTTTTTTTGTTGTATTTGAGAGTAAAACATATTTAGATATAGATTTACATTTATTATAATATTCCTCTCTTTAGTTCTGTCTATTCTATCACTTACACCTACTTCGTTTCATCTCTGCATCGTCCAAAGCTTGACTGGTAGAGAATGCTTTTGGCATTAAGTCCGCCTATATACATTCTCATGTATATGAAGTTTAATAAATAAATAAAATAAATAAATAAAACGAGCTAAAAGTCCAGCCAATGGTAATTGACTACAGCAGCCCTTGGACACCTGCAAATGACTTCAATAGAAGAAGGTTACATCCATAATGCAGGCCTTTCAGCCTGTAACTATACTGGCCCTCTACACCTTTCAAACCAGAACACAACCGTGTACACTAGCTCTACTATTTGGCGACAGAAATGGAAATGGTAGTTGCTGTCCCACCTGGACTACGGAACGAATCTAACACGTGTTAAAAGACCTGGTCTCGAGGCTATCTGCGAAAGAAATGTTATCAAATCATTTTATGTTCGTATTATTACATTACAAAATTGACAGACAAAAGAAAAAACTCTTTTTAATACTTCCCCAAAGGGTTCACGTAGATTTTTCTCCTACGCTCAATATATTTACGAAACCGAACACAAGTTAGAGTGCCTCTATCAATAAAAGAGCAGCGAGCAAATTTAAGCCGAACGCACCGCCCAAATTGCCGTTGAAAACATGGGCGGTGTTACTAAAACATTTACTCGATTTATTATTCTTAATATTCGGCCCTATGGACGAGTCCCAACGTCTGACCTGACCCGGCTTGAGAGCGGTACAGATTTAGTCAGGCTCGCGACACCATCGCCGGCGGTCGTGCCGCACGGCCCGCGATAAATCCATCCCTTTCCCGCAAACCTGTGTCAGAGTCGGTGCGAAAGAAACTCGGTTGATAAACGGTACGTAGTAATAAAAGGTTGGTCTGCGTGTCGCTGGGTTAAAGTACCACGGAGTGCCCAGTAATTAATATCCCGTTGAGGTAACGCGAGCGTAGAGGTGGTAACGAGAAGTATGATGCTATTTAGATCTCTCGCGGAGGTGGAAAAAGTGAGGTTATGTCCAGGTGCCGCCGATCAGCTGATACGGTGCTATAAGTACACGTTAATTTGTGTTTAATTCAATTACTGCGATCCTTATTGTAACAGTGATTATTTAAACGTTTAGGTATTTTACATAAAGACTTATTGTCCTTATGTAACTTTAACACCGTCGTATATGGTCTCCAAAATAATTTACAGACTTTTAATTTGTAACTAGATTTAGTTCACATTTCTACGTCACGTAATTTTGAATTGATATGACTCCTTAAAATATGATTCCACGTGATTGTGTGTAAAAGTTTATAAACAGAACTATTTAAGACCCCAAAATAGATAATATAAATGTAATATGAATATCAAACCTGTATTTAGATGTATATATAATCTTTAGTTATTTTATCTAGATGTAAAAGTGGGTCTGTTTACAAAGTAAACTCTGGTCTATAAACACTAAAGTTCACAAAATTCGAAAATTGAAAATTTCGAATGGACTTACATCATTAAGATAGTTTTGTTTGTGATAAATATTATCATAACAGATCTGAACGTGGAAAGAGTATGACAGACAGAACAATATCAACCGTAACGTCTTTATCGGTGACATCTTTGTGAACAGATAACTCCTGGATTTCGACCTGGAGAGCTCAGTGAGTCAATACTGTCATGATCTTTGTCACTGTTACCTCTACCCTTAGTCAACTTTTATTATACTTACAAGACATGTGAAGATCCTATTACGTTGTCACGATATGGCTTGGAGGTTGCTACCGTATGGATTACAGGTTCGAATACGAAACAAATTTTTAAATTAAATAAATAATTATCCTCTCACGAAATAGATGTACGCCCAATACTGGAGTTGACTGAGGTTTAAGCTTTTTTAAGTCCTAACAACCCTTTCATCGGAACTCATTTGGGAGAACACGACAGGTGGTAGGCCTGACGCTATATAGATGTCCAATCCAGCGATACAAATCGTATATAGGCCTTGCGAAATTCATTGGCACGTGCCTTCCCCACACCGAATCGGAATCGAGTCTCCGAACATTGAGGTAGATCCCCTAACCACTCGTCTCATCATCATTTCAGCATCACAAGTCCACCGTTGAACATAGTCCTCCCCCAAACAAAACAAATCTCGGTCCTGAGCTACCCGCATCCATTGACTTCCCGCAACACTGCGCAGGTCGTCACTCCATCTTTGCCTGTACGTGGCTGCTACTCGGGAACCTTTTTTGCCCAACGGTTGTCAGTTCCGCAAGCTATCTGGCCGGCCCATTGCCACTTCAGCTTGCTGATCCCTACGGCTATGTCGGTTAACTTAGTTCTGCTGCAGATATCATCGTTGCAGACTCTAACCATTCGTCTATTATGGCTTTATTTTCATATTATCCAATAATTGTTAAAAAAAATATTTATCTATTACCATGATTGAGATAACTTATAAACTTATTATAATCTTTTGTAGATTCGGAACACGTTGTGTTTATTTCTATAAGCCACCGAGCGGTTGTGGAAGCAGTTTACGTACACGAATCGCACATGGACAAACACCCAGACCCAGGGAACTGCTTTTTCGAGTCATGGACAAATACTAGTCCCGTGCGGGAGTCGAACTCGTGGATAGGTTTCGCGAAACTCATAGTTATGTGTCTCTCTCTCTCACTTGTCCGGGAGATAGAATTTGATGACTGGTGAGATTCGTTACCGTGTACGCTTATTACGCCTTTATCCGTCTCATACGACACCCACGGGAAAAGGGGCGTCAATTTATTTTAACAGGCCTATTCTAGTAGCCAAGGATAGTACTCGAGTGATCTAGGTTCAGTGCTCAATGCTTGCACCGATAATATTGTTAATTAAAATTTAAGTGATGAATTTGTAAAGTGATCGTTGATGAAGAATAATATCTCGTGCAACGTCAAATCGAACATGTCGAAAGTTATTTTTTTAAACTGCCACCGTTTCGTAATGAGATTCCTCTGACGGAGATGAAACCGGCGAAAGAAATGTAAGGTCCGTAGGTATCCCCTTTTGTTATTATTTCAAAACATGCAAAGCGTTTTAATAATCTAATATAACAATATTTCTACAAGAAACGGCTTTGGCGTGGTTGGACCCTATGATAATAATCATCGAAGTATTCCTTTTTATTATATAACCCTTTTTACAAAGTCTTTGTTTAACGATTTTTTTTAAAACTATTGAAAGGATAGGCGTATATGTGTATGTGTATATATATAGGCGAGTGTAAATGGTAGAGTCGGGAGAGGAAGACCTAGGCGAACATTTCACGATCAAATCGGAGACGTTCAGAAAAAAACGGCCAGGTCAAGAGTACTCTAAACCAACGGGTATGCATGCGAAGATTGATGAAAGTGGGAGAAGCGAAAGACGTATGTCAGGACCGTAGCAAGTGGAAGATGATTGTCTCTGCCTACCCTGTTAGGAACAAGGCGTGAATATATACATACATTTATATATGTATATGTATATATACATAAATATAGACAAGCTATCTAATCATTATGTACTAACACCGCACACATACAGACATACACAGTACACAAAATTTGAAATTATGTGAAAATAGAATAATTACTTAACATTATTTATTTGTATTATATTACTATTTAATTAATTGCAAATATTTATTGTTACATATTATTTATTATTTATCATAGTGTTCTTAGTTTTGTGAGTGTAACTTTATAGTTTACTTAAACCTTACTTAGTTTAGGGATACCTGAGAGGAAGGACGGAGCCTTCTAACAAAAGTTTCTTAACAAAGTAATAAAAATAACATATAATTTAAAATTGTATAAAATTTATAATTTTAAATTAATTTAAGTTAAAGAATATTTATATACACCTATTTATATAATAGTTTTTTATGTATGTCTTAAAAATATTTATTTTGTGAAATACTCTAGGCTGTCGCAGACTGTTCTGAAAACCCGTTAAAATATTGAGAGGCAACCTTTGCCCAACAGTGGGCTGCTAATTTACTGTATATATACTATGTCGTATATACGAAATCGGAGATTCGGTAAAACGAGAAAAATATACGCGCAAATGTTACCTGAAACATTTATAACAGTGACATCATTATCTCACGTCAAATCACGGGGTAAAGGAAGAAGAAAAAAAACCAGGTCGAGCTTTATCCTTACCCCTCTGTCCTTGTACACGTTCTGTAGCGTCTGCGGACAGACATACCCACGTCGGGGCTAAGTCAGGCGTGAATTGTTTGCGATCCTATCGCGTAATACGTCTTCGGGGCGCACGTTGCCGTCGTGTCGGTACGCCTACATAACCAGCCACAGTAACGTTTGTAGATATAAAATAAATATATTGTAAGTTTGTTTAGATTGTTAATATTTATATAAAAAAAGAAATAACACTAAAAGTAATGAACTAGAAACAGACGCATGCTTTTAAGTCCAGTTCATCATCATCATCATCATCATTTCAGCCTATCAGAAGTCCACTGCTGAACATAGGCCTCCCCCAAAGATTGCCACGAAGCTCGGTCCTGAGCCACCTGCATCCATCGACTTCCCGCAACACTGCGCAGGTCGACACTCCATCTTGTCGGGGGTCGTCCTACACTGCGTTTGCCTGTACGTGGCTGCCACTCGTGAACCTTTTTTCCCCAACGGTTGTCAGTTCTGCGAGCTATGTGGCCGGCCCATTGCCACTTCAGCTTGCTGATCTTTACGGCTATGTCGGTTACCTTAGTTCCGCTGCGGATATCATCGTTGCAGACTCTATCACGCAGAGGAACACCGAGCATAGCCCTTTCCATAGCGCGCTGAGCAACTTTCAGCTTCCTCATACGGGCTGCAGTGAAGGACCAAGTCTCGGATCCGTATGTCATCACTGGCAACACGCACTGGTTGTATACTTTGGTCTTGAGGCTTTGCGGTATACTCGACGAGAAGATATGACGTAGTTACTAGTCTCCATACAGTCATACAAGTATGTATACGTTTCTACCAACGAAATCCCAGCAAGTGTGCAAAGTCTTTAAAAATTGGTAAAACAAAGACATTATAAAAAGGCTTATTATAATATAAAGGAATACTCGGACGATGATAACCCCTGGGAATGTGTTGAACGCTCGCGAGCCGTTTCTAAAAGAAATGTTAGAGCATTAAAGCGTTTTGTTTTGAAAAAGAAAAAAAAAATAAGATATCTACAGCAGTTACTTTCGCCTGTTTCTTCTCCGTCAGAGGAATAGGACTGAAGAGGAATAAAATACGTTTGGCAAGTGAAATGTATGTTTCTTATGTTGAATTAATTATTCGATTTGATTTGTATTGATATCCGCTAAGAAAGGATTTAACCTTAAAGGGGAAGAATGGTGATTATAGTTTTGAAGTTAGTAACATTAAAGTCAGAATTAAGGTTAGAAGATTTAAACTATGAAATACTGGTGTTGTTTTAAAACAACCTTTAAGGGTACAGTGTCTCCAGAATTCTGTAATTCTTGTCAGGGACAAAAACAATTACTTTCGCCTCTTTCTTCTCCGTGAGAGGAACTGAAGAGGAAAAAAATACGTTCGACAAGTGATATGTATGTTTCTTATTTTGAATAAATTATTTGATTTGATGTGATATCCGCTAAGAAAGGATTTAACAAAAATTCAACCCTAAAGATGAAGAATGGTGATTATAGTTTTGAAGTTAGTAACATTAAAGTCAGCATTAAGGTTAGAAGATTTAAACTATGAAATACTGGTGTTGTTTTAAAACAACCTTTAATGGTTCAGAATTCTGTAATGCTTGTCATGGGACAAAAGTTTGCGTGGGAAAATTTTATTTACCTTTAACACTATGAGGCTTAATTCTTTCATTCGATTTTCCAATTTTCTCGGTCAATTCAAAGGTTAATTTTCAATAAATAAATCATATGCAAATTTGACAAAGAAGAAGCGTACGCAGTCGCCTATGACAGTTAATAACGAATAAGCTAATTTATGTTGTAAATATAAAATGAAAAAGTGTCATTGTTCGGTTCCTTTTTTAAAATCAGATTTTCCTTGTCCGCTGTTATTACAGTTGATTAAAAACGGTGCTAGAGATTTACGGAAAGAGAAGGTAAGGTTGGTTATTCAAAATATCATCTACTGTGTACCTCTGTTTTGTTTTTAAGATCAAATGTGAAAATCGTGAATATATAGAAAACAAACCAACCGACACTTCTCTTTATGTAAATCGAAATTTGAATTCAGTGATTGATTACAGCGACGTTTCGGTTTAAATTAATCTGCGAGCCATACCATAGGTATAAAAGTCGACAAACGGATATATCAGTAAAGAAAAAAGTAGCAGCCTGTAAGTGCCCACAGCTGGGCAAAGGCCTAAGGAGCCGGGAAGGGCCCACCACGCTGCTCCAGTCCTAGTTGGCGGGCTTCACATAACCGCGAAATATTTTTTATTATTATTTCTCAGACAGGCAGGTTGGTATTCAGTTATATCATTGAAGCAAATCGTAATAAAAAGCATTCAAAGTTTTATAATTTTTTTTAAACTTTTATATTGTATTAAAGGACTATTTTTCAGGAAACATTTATGTGAAAACATATAAATATCATAAAGTTTATCTTTCAACATTTTGAATGGTGCTCGTTTTTTTTTAAATAAAATAAAATAAACTAAAATCTGTAATTATGCTGCGGTGAAAAGACCTCTCAATTTTTGAGATGGTTTTTTGGAGTCAAGAAAAGGTCGGCGACTTCGCAAGCCGTGCAAATAATATCTTTTATTATTTCACAGACATTCACCACCGAGCATCGGTAAATTCAGCACATTTAATTGTTATTTTTAGTTATGCCCCCATTGAAGATCGAACCGTAACTCGAGTTCCCGATTGAACTACCCTACCAAATTCTGCGATAAGTTATTTACAGATTTAATATAAAGCGGGAATCAATCAACGAATAAGGTTTCACGGTTTTGAATTTGAAACCAGATACCAGCCAATTTGGGTGGCTCACTCCGGTCATAATGTATTTGAAGGTTATTAGAAAGATGATCGTACAGTGAAAGAAGACTTTGTTACATAAATAAAAAAAAAAATAACGTCCTCCGATATTAAGTCTCTCTAAGCTAGAAGTGGTAGGTTAACAACTGAATTTATTTCCGTACTAAGTATTACGTCATTGTTATTTAAAAAAAAGCCTCTTGTACGTTCCGCCTTACATCCTTTACCTAGTTACAAAAATTAAAAAAACAAAAAGGTAAATTAAAAATATACGAACGTTACATTTTCGTTTCAATTAAAATCAACTTAGAATAAGTCGCGAACTGATCCCGACCGAATGGGTTTTTGTCAAGCGCATGATGTTATTTGTGATACAGGAGCGTCGAAATTGAAGTAATAGGGTATCTTAGTATAATTAGATTTGTTGATTTCGCTTCACAAATAGCTCCCCTTTATTGCATCTCGTTAGGGCACTGCATAATTGAATCAGGAAGCTTGCGTAACGATGTGTTTTTTTTTAATAACTCACTATGGACGAAAATAAACGTTCGGCGAACAGATTTAAGGTCGTCTCTCGCCTGTTAGTATTCCAATGAGATGGAAAAACTTTTCAGACAGACTAGACATTTAAGAGTCAGTGTATATTGTGGTAATTTTGTCGCAGAGGTTCAAACGCCGAAATGAATGACGTTGCTGGGAGCATATTAATTAAATCATGCTCATTCGAGTAACAATTGAAACGATTTCGTCCAAATGAACATTGTGTTAAGTTAGTCTGAAGTTGGATTCAATGGAATCGCTTTGTGCTAACCATGGATCGTGTGTCGAAATTATTCACTTGGTATGTTTCGGCGAAATGCGAAATTGATGTAATGAAATGTAGACCTTTTATATTTTTTTTATGGGAAAGGCGGCATATGAACAAGCGGTTCACTTGATGGTAAGTGATTACCGTCGCCAGAGGTGCTGCAGGTGCGTTGTTTAAGGGTATTTAGGAGATGGGAGGGAGGACAAGTTTACCTTACTCACCGAACGAAACGCAGAAGCACAAAATGGCTCTACTTCAAGCCGGTATTCTGCGAGGCCGCGGTAATTCCCCGGTCGTGCCGGCCCATTCGAGCAGCAAGAGCCTCTCTATAACATGCAACTTCTGTCCTTTAGGAAACACGTGTTCATTAGTTGACAACAGTCAATAACTAGCTCCGCTTTAACTCAATGGGTTTAGAGTGGACCCTCCGACTAAGCTTACAGCTTGTATCTGGAGTGGTTCGCGACAATAGTCTAATGGCGGGCTCGAACTTACAACGTCATGTTTCGTTGCCCGCACCTTGACCCATTCGGCTATCGGCGCTTAAGACTGTTAAAAATTATTTTAAATGGATTCAGTAAAGACTTACATTTTTAATAAAAAAAAAACCTTAAGCTTGGTAGAGCTGCAAATGAGAAAAAGTTAAAGAACAAATAGCTAAATGAGAAATTAAAAACAACTACTAATTGAACAGTTGTTTTATAACAGCGAATTGCAAAGCCCTTAGTAATGTTTTGTAAACAAATGTAATCGGATAAGATTTCTCTGACAACATTTCGTTTCGTGTATTCATTAACTGTTCTTAGCGTAGTGAATTTCCATTGCTTCCAAAGAGTACCATACCATAAATTGAGAGATACTATTTATTGGTTTATTTCTACTTTATAATTAAAGAAAATATATAAATATATAATCATCATCATCATTTCAGCCTACGCCCAATACTGGAGTAGACTGAGGTGTAAGCTTTTTTAGTCCTAACAACCCTTTCGTCGGAACTCATTTGGGATAACGCGGCAGGTGGTGACCCTGACGCCATATTAATGTTCAATCCAGCGATACAAATCGTATATAAGTCTTGCGAAATTCATTGGCACGTGCCTTCCCCACACCGAATCGGAATCGAGTCTCCGAACATTGAGGTAGATCCCCTAACCACTCGTCTCATCATCATTTCAGTCTATCACAAGTCCACTGCTGAACATAGGCCTCCCGCAACGATTGCCATAAAGCTCGGTCCTGAGCCACCTGCATCCATCGACTTCCCGCAACACTGCGCAGGTTACACTGCGTTTGCCTGTACGCGGCTGCCACTCGAGAACCTTTTTTCATATATATATATACGTGTACATAATTTATATTCGCGATTGTTGTCACTTGGTGAAACATTATCATATTGATAATTATTATTATGATACGACTATATCATCTCGCGTGCGTGCGTGCACGGGGCGAGCCTCACGGAGGGTTGCTCGAGTCTCATTTAATTCAATACCTTAGTTTTTTTTTTAATTACAAATTACTGTAATTTAAATAACAATTTTGAAAATCATGCAAAATAACTTCTCGATAAATGGGCGCAGAGCCTTAATATCCGAGTGGTTAGAGGATCTTCCTCGGAATCAGGAGACTCGATGTCGTGATGCCCTATGCGGAGAACATATACCTTTGAGCTTTTCGTAACTTGTATATGATATGTATCGCTAGCTTGGACAACGAGACGACGACAGCTTCACGAAATCCCTAATAAGCTCTGGGTTGAAAGGACTAAAATGTCTATACCTCTGACTACCCCTGTATTAGGTATACGGTCGTGAGAGTAAAAAAAAAAAGTTAAGTAACAGCCTGTAAATGCCAATTGCTGGGCAAAGGCCTCCTTCTCAAATACTAGTATCAGAGAGGGTTTAGGAGCCGGGAAGGGCCCGAAACGCTCTCACTGCTCCAGTGCGGGTTGGCGAGCTTCACATATCCTCGAAATAATATTTTTATTATTTCCCAGACATGCAGGTTTCCTCACGATGTTTTCCTTCAACGTTGAGCACGTGGTAAATACAGCACTTAAAATTGTTATAAACAATTTTAGTGGTGCCGGCACCGGGGATCGAACCCATGTCACTCGCGCTCTGTGACACTAAAGTGAGCGCCCTGACCACTAGGCTACCACGGCTCTGACGGCGTGAGAGTTAATAGAGTAAAAATATTATTATTATCTTAAATGTGTGAAATTTATTTTAAAACCACACATGTCACTTAAAAATCCTCGTAATTCAAGTCTGAAGATGAAGTAGAATATGGCAAGGGAACCTGCATATCTAAGAAATAAAGAAAAATCTGTTCCCAGCTCCAAAACTCTCCCGAACATCCGACTCAAAATATTGAAAGGAAATATTGGAAAGGAAGCCTCTGTTCAGTAGTGGGACATTTACTTTACTACTAGAAGTTTTAAACATTTTCTTCGCTTCTATGTTACATCATACATCATCTGATCAATTGTATAAGCTCTACTTAATTAGCTAATTCTCCCCGACCAGATTAGCGGGCAGAATATTCTATCGCGTGAGAGTGATTGGTGTAGGGATTACTAAGGATTTATTTTATTGACTATACTCAGCTACCACCACTGTACAGTTGGATTTGTGGGTAATGTAGTACAATATTGATTGGGGAATGAAGATCGATGTTTATGAATGAATATATGAAGGGTTGGTTTCATTACTATAAATAAAGAAATATATGACAGTGATGGTAACGTGGAAAATAAAGACAAGGTAATGCGTCTGGTTAACTAAACTTACCGATGCTCTCAGGCACGCTCTCTTACTAAAGTTGAGATGGGCCGGACATGTTTCACGATATCCAGACAGAAGATGGACCATAGAAGTCACACGATGGAAAGGACCAAAGGAGAAAAGGAATTTTGGTCGACCAATAAGACGGTGGGCTCGTGATATAATACATGTCGCAGGAAGCGACTGGATAAATTTAGGCAAAGACAGGGTGTCTTGGAAGAAGATGGAGGAGGCCTTTACCCAATCAGGGATATATTTCATATAATAACACTAACACTAACATAAGTAATAGTTATAATTATTAACTTATATAATTTAATAGTAACATTCATTATAAGAATTCATAATTTTTTTTTAAGCTACTAACCTGCTTACAAAAATTGTAATGCAAAACTAAAATGAAATGTGGAATAAATGGCTTTATTATTAATGCGTGTGGTCACGAGAAAAGGCAACACTGGGGTGAGGATGGAAAGAGGGGGGACATGGTCGGGAGGCAGTGTTGTTAAGAGTTGCATATTATTATATTTTTAAGTTTTTTGGAAAAAAATTATAATTTTAAATGCTTGAAAGACGTAAAAGCATAATCATTAAGACCAATCTTATAGAAATAAGAATGTTTTGTCATGTTGTTGTATTTAACACTAGTGGGTAGGGGGGGGGGGGGAGGGGGGTTATAGATGCCTCTATGTTACGCGGGTATTTGAGCAGCAGCAAAAGCCGCCGCTTGAATCTACTACGTACAACAATTTTTCAACTGACAAGATTTTTCTGAGGTTATTTGCTATTATAAATGCATCATACACCTTAAGCAGCTTTCAGATACATAATTACTTTTAATATGTGCCAGCGGTAAAAATGAGGAAGAAGTTGATAGACACTGTTCAAATGGTGAAAACTTTTTTTTATTTTAACTGTGCATGAACTTATACAATTGCACGTAGCTGTACATTGGCTTTTATTAGTTGTCTATTGAGTTAGAGGCTAGTCAAGACATTAAAAAATGATTTAAACACCTGCAGGGATTTTTGTTAAATTGTAATGAAAAAAAAACTATAAATGTGAAAATCTATGGTTTTTTTTTTTTTATAGAAGAAGGGGCAAACGAGCGTGCGGCTCACCTGATGGTAAGTGATCACCGACGCCCACGAACATCCACAACACTAGAGGAGCTACAGATGCGCTGCCGGCCTTAAGGAAGGAATAAGCTCTTTTCTTGAAGGTCCCTAAGTCGTAACTATTCGGAAATACTGCTGGCGACAGCTGATTCCACAAAGTCGAAGTGCGTGGCAGAAAACTTCGATTAAACGCACTGTGGTGGAATGCCAACCATCTAGGTGGTATCGATGGAACTGAATTCAGTCGCGATGTACGATGGTGAAACTCAGCAGCTGGGATCAATCCGAACAGTTCCTCAGAACATTCCCCGTGGAAAATTTTGTAAAAATGCAAAGAGAAGCAACATCTCTTCGCAAGGCCAAAGGATCAAGCCGATCAGAGAGAGCTTGGTCGCCGACAATTCGAGCCGCCTGACGTTGGATGCGGTCAAATGGAAGGAGTTGGTACTGGGGTGCCCCTGCCCAGAGATGAGAACAGTATTCCATGGGGCCGAACTTGCGCCTTATAAAGTTGCAAACGGTGGACCGGCATGAAATACTGTCCCGCTCTACAGAGCACACCAAGCTTTTTGAGGCCAATTTGGCCTTCCTCCAAGTGACCACGGAACTGAACGTCGCTCGATATGTCAACGCCAAGAATTCTGATACTGGCTGAGGCAATAAGGGAATGTTCTCAAAAGAGGAGAAACGACAAAGGGATTCTTTTAGCGGTGAACGCGCAAACCTGTGTCTTTTGGGGTTGAATAGGACCAAATTACGACGACCCCAATCCGAGACTTTGAATAACAAGGTCTCGACTTCAGACACAAGTTTGTTCCGGCACTCGTCGACGTGTTCCCGAGAAATATTCGCACGGCCTGTATATAGGCATCACCTGTGCTGTCGTCTGCATAGCAATGAATGCTACTGATTTGTAGCATGTCGTTGATATGCAGAAGGAACAGAGTGAGATAGCACACAGCCTTGTGGAACACCAGCATTCACGGGTTTGGGGTCCGAGCATGCACCGTCGACAACAACCTTGATGCTCCGATCCGTGAGGAAGCTGGTGACCCAGTTGCACAATCTCTCAGGAACCCCGTAAGATGAAAGCTTTGAAAGAAGCGCTTTATGCCAAACCCTATCAAATGCTTTCGCTACGTCCAGACTAACCGCCAAAGCTTCCCTTAGACTCAACTGCTTCGCCCATCGGTGAGTCAGGTAACCAGAAGATCACCAGCTGATCGTCCGCGACGGAAACCGTACTGTCGGTCACTGATCAGCTGGTGTTCCTCCAGGTACCCAGAGCTGGGTGTTGATGAGTGACTCCATTATTTTAGATAACAAGGGAGTGATGGCAATAGGCCTGTAGTTGGACGGATCAGAGCGGTCGCCTTTTTCGGTATTGATGCACAAATGCTGTCTTCCAAGATTCCGGGACGACGCCTGAAGAGTAGGAGTGCCGGAAAAGACGCGTGAGAACCGGTGCCAACTCAGGGGCACACATCTCAGCACAATTGAGGGATTCCGTCCGGCCCACTCGACTTATGAATGTCCAGGAGCGGAGTGCCTGCACTGAGCTCTGCAGAAACTGAATTTCCGGCATGGAGCACTTACACCACGGGATGGTAGGTGGAGAGTTTCGGTCATCAAGAGTCGAGTTGATGCAAAAAGAGAGCCCAAGAGATCGGCTTTCTTTGCAGTATGGGCCAGCGAATCATCCTCCTTGTGTAGAGATGGGAGATGGCTGACAGAAATTCCCTGACAGCCTTGGCGAGAGACCAGAATGCGCGGGATCCCGATGGGAGGCGAACTAGTCTCTCGCCAATTCTGCCAATGTGCTTTAACTTTGCCGCAGCGATAGCTCTTTGAAGGACCTGGAGGCAGAGTTGTACTCGTTTTAAGAGCACTGGTTTTGCATCCCGAGACGCCGATGCATCGGCCCAGGCCTGGTAGCACTTCCGCTGGCGTGACGCTATTTTGCAGGTGCGACCAAACCAAGGCTGATTTACTCCGACAGGCACCGCAGAGAACGGAATAAAAAGTTCCATTCCCTGAAGTACCACATCGGTGACAGAATCTGCAACGACGTTGGGATCATCCAGCGAGAAGCAACCTGCCCCATGGATAGGAAGCAAAGAAAGACCGCATTCCATCCCAATCTGCCGACCCATAGTGCCACACACGGCGGAACCCCGCAGATCGCGTTCGGGATCGGCGCGCGATAGGCACTACACTCCGGATCAGACAGTGGTCCGACGAGCCAAGAGGGCATCGACTGAGACCAAATATCCGTCCGGGTGTGAGGTCAGCAAAAGGTCCGACAGTACGGTTTCCGTCGCGGACGATCAGCTGGTGATCTTCTAGTTTACCTGACTCACCGATGGGCAGAAGCAGTTGAGTCTAAGGGGGAGGCTTTGGCGGTTAGTCTGGACGTAGCGAAAGCATTTGATAGGGTTTGGCATAAAGCGCTTCTTTCAAAGCTTTCATCTTACGGGGTTCCTGAGAGATGGTGCAACTGGGTCACCAGCTTCCTCACGGATCGGAGCATCAAGGTTGTTGTCGACGGTGCATGCTCGGACAAGGCTGTGTGCTATCTCCCACTCTGTTCCTTCTGCATATCAACGACATGCTACAAATCAGTAGCATTCATTGCTATGCAGACGACAGCACGGGTGATGCCCTATATACAGGCCGTGCGAATATTTCTCGGGAACACGTCGACGAGTGCCGGAACAAACTTGTGTCTGAAGTCGAGAGCTTGTTATTCAAAGTCTCGGATTGGGGTCGACGTAACTTGGTCCTATTCAACCCCAAAAGACACAGGTTTGCGCGTTCACCGCTAAAAAGAATCCCTTTGTCGTTTCTCCTCTTTGAGAACATTCCCTTTATTGCCTCAGCCAGTATCAGAATCCTTGGCGTTGACATATCGAGCGACGTTCAGTTCCGTGGTCACTTGAGGAAAGGCCAAATTGGCCTCCAAAAAGCTTGGTGTGCTCTGTAGAGCGGGACAGTATTTCATGCCGGTCCACCGTTTGCAACTTTATAAGGCGCAAGTTCGGCCCCACATGGAATACTGTTCTCATCTCTGGGCAGGGGCACCCCAGTACCAACTCCTTCCATTTGACCGCATCCAACGTCGAGCGGCTCGAATTGTCGGCGACCAAGCTCTCTGATCGGCTTGATCCCTTGGCCTTGCGAAGAGATGTTGCTTCTCTTTGCATTTTTTACAAAATTTTCCACCGGGAATGTTCTGAGGAACTGTTCGGATTGATCCCAGCTGCTGAGTTTCACCATCGTACATCGCGACAGAATTCGAAGTTCCATCGATACCACCTAGATGGTTGGCATTCCACCACAGTGCGTTTTAATCGAAGTTTTCTGCCACGCACTTCGACTTTGTGGAATCAGCTGTCGCCAGCAGTATTTCGGGTTACGACTTAGGGACCTTCAAGAAAAGAGCTTATTCCTTCCTTAAAGGCCCGCAGCGCATCTGTAGCTCCTCTGGTGTTGTGGATGTTCGTGGGCGTCGGTGATCACTTACCATCAGGTGAGCCGCACGCCTGTTTGCCCCTTCTTCTATAAAAAAAAAAAAAAAAAGACCACTAAGACGGTGGCCTGTGATATAATACATGTCGCAGGAAGGGACTGGATAAATTTAGGCAAAGACAGGGTGTCTTGGAAGAAGATGGAGGAGGCCTTTACCCAATCAGGGATATATTTCATATAATAACACTAACACTAACATAAGTAATAGTTATAATTATTAACTTATATAATTTAATAGTAACATTCATTATAAGAATTCATAATTTTTTTTTAAGCTACTAACCTGCTTACAAAAATTGTAATGCAAAACTAAAATGAAATGTGGAATAAATGGCTTTATTATTAATGCGTGTGGTCACGAGAAAAGGCAACACTGGGGTGAGGATGGAAAGAGGGGGACATGGTCGGGAGGCAGTGTTGTTAAGAGTTGCATATTATTATATTTTTAAGTTTTTTGGAAAAAAATTATAATTTTAAATGCTTGAAAGACGTAAAAGCATAATCATTAAGACCAATCTTATAGAAATAAGAATGTTTTGTCATGTTGTTGTATTTAACACTAGTGGGTAGGGGTGGGGTTATAGATGCCTCTATGTTACGCGGGTATTTGAGCAGCAGCAAAAGCCGCCGCTTGAATCTACTACGTACAACAATTTTTCAACTGACAAGATTTTTCTGAGGTTATTTGCTATTATAAATGCATCATACACCTTAAGCAGCTTTCAGATACATAATTACTTTTAATATGTGCCAGCGGTAAAAATGAGGAAGAAGTTGATAGACACTGTTCAAATGGTGAAAACTTTTTTTTATTTTAACTGTGCATGAACTTATACAATTGCACGTAGCTGTACATTGGCTTTTATTAGTTGTCTATTGAGTTAGAGGCTAGTCAAGACATTAAAAAATGATTTAAACACCTGCAGGGATTTTGTTAAAACTGTAATGAAAAAAAAAACTATAAATGTGAAAATCTATGGTTAATGATGGCATAATAATATTATTAAAAAAAATATTTTAGAACGTTTTATCACTTCACTACGGAATATTCATTAGCATTGCTAAGTGTTAAAATAAACAAAAATACATTTATATATTTATATAGTATATAGATATTATAGGTCTTCCTCTTCCTCTTCCTCTTCCTAGGCGAACATTTCCCGATCAATTCGGAGACGTTCTGGAAAAAGGCCAGGTCAAGAGCACTCTAAACCAACGAGCATGCATGCGAAGATTGATGAAAGTGGAAGAAGCGAAAGACGTACGTCAGGACCGTAGCAAATGGAAGAATAATGTCTCTGCCTACCCCGTTGGGAACAAGGCGTGAATATATACGTACCTACATAAATATATACTGAAAGAAACAAACGACCAAAATTTAGATATCAAGACGAGGATGGTATTAAAGACACAAAGACAAAGTTGTTATTTACAACTTTGTCTTTGTGTAACGACAGTTGCCGGAAAAGTCATAAAAATTCGATAACTTTTATTAAAACTTCGAATAGGCGGTTTGAACGGCGCCATTTTGATGGAACTAGGTTAACGCCATAACATAATTTTATAACATGAAAAGCAATTAAAATCGGCGCTAAGATGTGAATATCGCGGGGCATAAAACTCCAAGAGGATTCCTTCAACTGGCGCCGGGCGTTGATAAACGGCGGTCCGTGAACTAGGCGCTCTGGATAAGGGCGCGCTTTAATTTCACTTCTCGGTTTGTTTTACGACTTGGAAATTTATATGACGTAGCTGGGACTGCCGTCTGAGTTTTTTTTTTTAATTAGCGTAATAAAGGATACCAGGGTGAATTTACTAGGTTTTTTTTAAACGTCAACCTCACTTCATTGTGGTGCTCCACAAACGAGGCTCTGATGAGTGATTCAATGATGGAGAAAGATCCATCTGAGTTTGTAGACTAGTGATGGAGAACACTATCACTAATGGACCCAGGCTGTAGCACGCCGGCAGCAAGGTTACGTAACCGCTTGCCCAGCGTGGTGAAAACGGTTTACCATTTTTGAGAAATATACCACTGTCATAACTGGTGACTTCTTGAAGAGGTCCACGTTCACCAGCAGACTTGAACAAGCTAAAGAAAATGAAGTTGGGAAGGGAACACACGCTTCACCGCACGGTAACTGATGATGCTACTGTGAGATCTTATTGACCAATAATGAAATCTGTTTGACCCAGTCATGACTATTTAGAAATAGTGAATTTCTTTAAAAAAAAAACATACAATTTAAAAAGCTAAATAATTCAAATAAAACTCAAGCGCAATTCGTCATGAATAACAGTTCACTGACCTCGCCCAGTGTATAGACCTTCGTCATTTTCTATGTCAGCGAGTCGGTGAATTTAAACGCGCCCAGCCAACACCGACGTGGACTGTCGATTAGGCCTTCAACCAGGGTGCCGATGGCCTAGTTAGCTCAAAAATATTGTTTCAAAATAAAGAATATACTTGTGGTGGTACTACTGTACTTACAGAATAAATTTTTGTGTATGACGTTGTAATGACCTGAGCAATATTAGGTTAAATTTGATGACGTTACAACGCATCCAACCTGTATATGGTCGGACAAGTTAATTAAATGATCTGCATTGTTTGAAAAGAAAAACCAGGAATTGGGGCTCTGTTACAATCTGCCACCATACAAAATATTGAAACATTATGGTGAAAGGTGAGGTATTTCATAAAAGTAGCAACCTGTAGATGTCCTCACGAGGGCAAAGACCTTGTCTCAGATATTTAAGATAGTTTTGGAGCTGGCAAGAGATACCCATACAGCTGCCAGTGCGAGTTGGCGGACTTCACAAATCTCTTCCCAGCTCCAAAACTTTCCGAAATATTTGACTCGAAATTTTTCTCAAAATATTGAAAGGAAGCCTATGTCCAGCAGTGGTGAAATTTACTTTAGTACTAAAAGTTTTGAACATTTTGTTGAGACGAAGCCCTACGCCGTAGCGATATATTCGCGTATTGAAGTAAATTTAAAAATTTTGTTTAATGTACGAACATGTCTTTCATAATATTTAGACGCCAACTTTAACTGACTGAAGTTTCCAACTTTAAAGGATTAAAAATAAATCTGTTTTTTTTTTTTTAAACGTCAACCTCACTTCATTGTGGTGCTCCACAAACGAGGCTCTGATGAGTGATTCAATGATGGAGAAAGATCCATCTGAGTTTGTAGACTAGTGATGGAGAACACTATCACTAATGGACCCAGGCTGTAGCACGCCGGCAGCAAGGTTACGTAACCGCTTGCCCAGCGTGGTGAAAACGGTTTACCATTTTTGAGAAATATACCACTGTCATAACTGGTGACTTCTTGAAGAGGTCCACGTTCACCAGCAGACTTGAACAAGCTAAAGAAAATGAAGTTGGGAAGGGAACACACGCTTCACCGCACGGTAACTGATGATGCTACTGTGAGATCTTATTGACCAATAATGAAATCTGTTTGACCCAGTCATGACTATTTAGAAATAGTGAATTTCTTTAAAAAAAAAACATACAATTTAAAAAGCTAAATAATTCAAATAAAACTCAAGCTCAATTCGTCATGAATAACAGTTCACAATAAGGGGTTATGACATAAATATGTTATTTTGTTTAACATCCTATAAACACTTGACTTGAGGTTTTGGCGTAATCGCAACACTGCGCAGACGTGGTGGCAATGACTGTATTTGTGATCTGCGAATTTTCGATGAGCATTCCGCCATCTTTACAAAATCCAATGTTATATAACGTCAACTTTGAGTTGATAAAAGAGACGAATTTATCGCCCATGTATAGAGGACATTTTATTTTATGGAAAGGCGAAAAACGAGCAAGCGGTTCAGCTGATGGTAAGTGATTACCGTTGCCCACGTACATCTGCAACACCGGAGATGCTGCAGGTGCGTTGCCGGCCTTTAAGAATATTTGGGGGTTGGGAGGAAGGATGACGATGGGGAGACGGGGTTGGGGAGTGAGCCTCCGGTTACCTCACTCAGCGAACGCAATGCTGAACCACAAGATGCCTCTAGTTCACGCCGCTATTATGCAACCCGGTGGAGCCGTCCCATTAGAGCAGCAGCAAAAGACGCTGTTTGGCTCTACCACGTATACAACATTTGTGTTGTAGAAATAAGATGTATGTACCATATATATATGAACAAAGTAATGTCACACATGAGAGCCAACCTGTCGATCAGGGTGAATGAGTTTAGAATGAAGATATATTTACTGTGGTAAAACTATTTTTCTACCTAAGAACTATGTTGCTTCTTCTGTCGCTACAAGCATTGTCTCTTTGTCCTTAGTTCTAGGAATGCATCTGTAACCCTTTTCGATTTAAGTAGGCTTTATGTTAGATTATTTAACTATGGAGGACATTCCTCAAGGCACACACCTTGGCCTCTATTTACGAATACCTATATGCACGACATGTGGTTCATGTTACAATACACGTCATTTGATTTGCGCTGATGACCATGAAGTCGATATTCTTATACAGTCCTATGGTGATTGTGAAATATTACAAAAAACGATCACCACTACATTACAAATAGAATCAGTCTCAGTTTTAGGATATGCCAATGTACTTTTACTTGAAAAATAATCTCTGGACATATTATTATAATATATAAAGACACAAAAGGCCGTGGCTGTGCATGATCTGAGCATATCTTTAGATTCAAAATTAATATGATGAACTACATTAACAGTGTAGCTGATTGATCGTTTGGTAATCTTGAGTTTGCGATACGAACATGCAACACAAGAGTAAAAAGTCTTTAAATACTTAACTTTAAATATTAAAATAAAGTGAACATTTTAGTTACGTATTGTCGAAGTATTCTCGAATATGCTACTGAACTCTGGAATCAAAATGCCAAATACATATAAAGCAGGTGGAACTTATTCACCAAAATATATTTACCTGGGCAAGGTAGCTGCTGGGAAATTTGTGGAACTCAAGAGATATGACCTTAAAAGGTGAAAACCATCGAAAAGTAAAATGAATGAATGGCTATTTGGATCCTTTATTTCACGTTCCATTTCCGCCTACCGGTCACGAAAGTTATTCAGTAATATCGCGTACGGCAAGAACTTATCATAGGAATTTTCATAACATCTACCCATTTATTGGTACAGCTTGTTGCAAACGTAAAATAACAAAAAGGTTCACCAATATGTTTGCATGTTGATGTTTCGTTTATTTAAAGGAGACCTAAAGGTATCCTAGTGATCAGGGGATAGACTTTAGCTTCAAAGAGCGCAAGTGACCTGGGTTCGTTCCCCGGTGCCGGCGTCACTAAAATTGATAATAGCAATTTTAAGTGCCGTATTTACCTCGTGCTAAGCGCCGAAGGAAAGCATCGTGAGGAAACCTGAATGTCTGAGAAGTAAAAAAGAGTCATCAAAAGGTGTTCACGTACCAGTCGCTTAAAGTATAATTTATTTCCTTTCTAATGTCATCGGCCAAGGGTATCCTGGTTTGGGACTGATTAAGGCGTCTGTGAGTGTTCGATATGAAAACAAAATTAAAACATTTATCTTTCTTTGGGCGGTGGTGGTGGGCCCTTGCCGGCTCCAAAACCCTCTCAGATATTAGAGAAGGATTCCTTTGCCCAGCAGTGGACACTTACAGGCTGGACCTACTACTTTACTTTAAAAGGTGAACTAAGAGGAAATTGTGTATTTATTTGTTTCGGAGTCCTCCGACATTTTAACATTCTGAGAAGATATTCTGTAAAAGAAAACATCAGATACATGTTTTCTTATTATAAGCCGCATTACATAGCGGCCAGCCGTTCCGCCAGTTCACCCTCAATAGATTCCGGCTAAGCTTTGATCCCACCTAAACAAATACGGTAAACGGCTCGGATTTTTTTTTTTATCAATGTAAATGCCTAGCCGTTATGTAATATGGCGCATTCTACAACATGGCTGCGACATAGTTCTGCGTACTGAGAATGCATGTGACTGTAACGCAATGTTTATAGTAATTTGTGAATAACAAGTTCACAATAAGGGGGTTATGACATAAATATGTTATTTTTGTTTAACATCCTATAAACACTTGACTTGAGGTTTTGGCGTAATCGCAACACTGCGCAGACGTGGTGGCAATGACTGTATTTGTGATCTGCGAATTTTCGATGTGAGCATTCCGCCATCTTTACAAAATCCAATGTTATATAACGTCAACTTTGAGTTGATAAAAGAGACGAATTTATCGCCCATGTATAGAGGACATTTTATTTTATGGGAAAGGCGAAAAACGAGCAAGCGGTTCAGCTGATGGTAAGTGATTACCGTTGCCCACGTACATCTGCAACACCGGAGATGCTGCAGGTGCGTTGCCGGCCTTTAAGAATATTTGGGGGTTGGGAGGAAGGATGACGATGGGGAGACGGGGTTGGGGGAGTGAGCCTCCGGTTACCTCACTCAGCGAACGCAATGCTGAACCACAAGATGCCTCTAGTTCACGCCGCTATTATGCAACCCGGTGGAGCCGTCCCATTAGAGCAGCAGCAAAAGACGCTGTTTGGCTCTACCACGTATACAACATTTGTGTTGTAGAAATAAGATGTATGTACCATATATATATGAACAAAGTAATGTCACACATGAGAGCCAACCTGTCGATCAGGGTGAATGAGTTTAGAATGAAGATATATTTACTGTGGTAAAACTATTTTTCTACCTAAGAACTATGTTGCTTCTTCTGTCGCTACAAGCATTGTCTCTTTGTCCTTAGTTCTAGGAATGCATCTGTAACCCTTTTCGATTTAAGTAGGCTTTATGTTAGATTATTTAACTATGGAGGACATTCCTCAAGGCACACACCTTGGCCCTCTATTTACGAATACCTATATGCACGACATGTGGTTCATGTTACAATACACGTCATTTGATTTGCGCTGATGACCATGAAGTCGATATTCTTATACAGTCCTATGGTGATTGTGAAATATTACAAAAAAACGATCACCACTACATTACAAATAGAACCAGTCTCAGTTTTAGGATATGCCAATGTACTTTTACTTGGAAAAATAATCTCTGGACATATTATTATAATATATAAAGACACAAAAAGGCCGTGGCTGTGCATGATCTGAGCATATCTTTAGATTCCAAAATTAATATGATGAACTACATTAACAGTGTAGCCGATTGATCGTTTGGTAATCTTGAGTTTGCGATACGAACATGCAACACAAGAGTAAAAAAGTCTTTAAATACTTCATCTCTTAAATATTAAAAATAAAGTGAACATTTTAGTTACGTATTCTCGAAGTATTCTCGAATATGCTACTCGAACTCTGGAATCAAAATGCCAAATACATATAAAGCGAGTGGAACTTATTCACCAAAATATATTTACCTGGGCAAGGTAGCTGCTGGGAAATTTGTGGAACTCAAGAGATATGACCTTTAAAAGGTGAAAAACCATCGAAAAGTAAAATGAAGTTCTTATTTGACTTAATAAATGGCTATTTGGATCCTTTATTTCACGTTCCATTTCCGCCTACCGGTCACGAAAGTTATTCAGTAATATCGCGTACGGCAAGAACTTATCATAGGAATTTTCATAACATCTACCCATTTATTGGTACAGCTTGTTGCAAACGTAAAATAACAAAAAGGTTCACCAATATGTTTGCATGTTGATGTTTCGTTTATTTAAAGGAGACCTAAAGGTATCCTAGTGATCAGGGGATAGACTTTAGCTTCAAAGAGCGCAAGTGACCTGGGTTCGTTCCCCGGTGCCGGCGTCACTAAAATTGATAATAGCAATTTTAAGTGCCGTATTTACCTCGTGCTAAGCGCCGAAGGAAAGCATCGTGAGGAAACCTGAATGTCTGAGAAGTAAAAAAGAGTCATCAAAAGGTGTTCACGTACCAGTCGCTTAAAGTATAATTTATTTCCTTTCTAATGTCATCGGCCAAGGGTATCCTGGTTTGGGACTGATTAAGGCGTCTGTGAGTGTTCGATATGAAAAACAAAATTAAAAACATTTATCTTTCTTTTGACCCGGGGTACCCTAACGGTCAGAGCGCTCGCTTTAGTTTCATAGAGCCCGAGAGACCTGGGTTCTAACGCCGGTGCTGGTACCACTAAAATGGTTAATAGCAATTTTATGTGCTGTACCACGTGCTCGGCGGTGAAGGAAAACATCGCGAGGGAACATGCATAAGAAAGATATTATTTCGAGGATATGTGAAGCGCGCCAACGGGCACATGAGTGGCGTGGTGGGCCCTTGCCGGCTCCAAAACCCTCTTAGATATTAGAGAAAGGATTCCTTTGCCCAGCAGTGGACACTTACAGGCTGGACCTACTACTTTACTTTAAAGGTGAACTAAGAGGAAATTGTGTATTTATTTGTTTCGGAGTCCACCGACATTTTAACATTCTGAGAAGATATTCTGTAAAAGAAAAACATCAGATACATGTTTTTCTTATTATTAGCCGCATTACATAGCGGCCAGCCGTTCCGCCAGTTCACCCTCAATAGATTCCGGCTAAGCTTTGATCCCACCTAAACAAATACGGTAAACGGCTCGGATTTTTTTTTTATCAATGTAAATGCCTAGCCGTTATGTAATATGGCGCATTCTACAACATGGCCGCGACATAGTTCTGCGTACTGAGAATGCATGTGATTGTAACGCAATGTTTATAGTAATTTGTGGATTACAATTATTGGGTAGAATAAGTTGGAAGTACAAGTTTTTTAACCATCATTGAGTTGTATAATTGTTCATAATTGAGTCATTCCTAACATAAAATATGAAGTTGTTTGTTTGTCTGCAGTAGCCCCTTATCATCGGGAGGTCTGTTAGCGCGTTTGTCGTTCTAGAGGAAACAACAATCCGTGAGCGCATCTTAAAGCATTTAGACACGAATGTTATCTTTGTTTTGTGTATAAAATGTACCCACGTCCTTTGTCTGTTTCTGTATAAAGTTTGAGCTTTTAGAGTACCTCACAAATATCTATCTGCGAATAAAAGCTCATCTCACATTGTCAGATATCTTTATATACATATATATATATATATATAACCATTTCATTCGTATTAAGATACCTACCAGCCCAGTCTCTCTAAGAGATACGTGACAAGTGGCGAGCTTTGATATCAATTAAAAATGCACAAGATGGATATACATTGAATATGTCTTCTAGAGATTATCCACGCTCATTTTACTGTTTAAGCAAAATTAGTTTAGTTTAGTAATGTTTTTGTCATTAAAAATTAAACTTTACCCCTAGTGTAGACAGTTCACTACAGCTCATGTGTTGTGGACACAGTTGCCATACATGAATTGTACACAGACAAACATTCAGATCAAGAACTATTATTTGTATATTATACAAGAACTTGTCCAGTGCGGGAATCTAACCAACGACCCGCAGCCACTACGCCACCAAGCTCACAAATAATTATATACCATCTCGTATCTCCAAATGCCTAGCTCATGCGCACGTGGTACAGCCTTTCAGCTCTCTTTGGCGACCGAATGATTACGGCATATTGATCAGAATTTGTCGAAACCCAAATCCAACGGACTGGTGATGTGGTGCAGCATCACTATTGAGTGGATGCCGGAAATACTCTCAGCAACCCGCTCGCCCAGCGCGGTCTGCATGGGGTAAAGCTTCCAGGAAATGTATGCCAACTTCTGATGGCGCTTTCTTGGAGAGGTAAAAGTTCAGCGGTGAGCTTAAATAGACTGATGTGCGTGTAGTATATTAGTAAACTTACATACGTTTCTTTGTTTCAGGAAAAATTCAGTGATACAAATAAGCGATAAGCGGGGAAGTGGAAGGGATGTGATCCTAAAAGCTTTAGAGTGTCGACAAGATGTGCTCTTGGATGGTTACCGCCCTCATCATCCTGTTCGCTATGGGTAAGTCTCTTCCTGCAGTGCATCACATAATTAAGAACAATTCGACGACCCGATATCCTCGTTGCTAGTTATCCTGCCTTTGAAGCGAAGGTATAAGGGTTCAAATTCAAAGTTTCTAAAATGTGAGAAAAAAAATTGTACTTGGAATATAAGTGTCGTGCCTGAATAAAAAGTAAAATAGGTTAAGTATTAAAAAAAACCCAGCGCTTCCGCAATTTTGTGGCAGCGTTCTAAGTGTTCTAGCACATATTTCTACCATTTTTTTTAAGTTAATTTTTTAATGGAGTTATTTTAAAAATATCAATTGGCAGTGTGATTATATCACTAAAGGATATGTCTGTAATGATATTTATGAATCACGGATATTTACTTGATACAAAGATTTTTTTTTATGAGAAACGAAAAACGGCTCATCTGATGGTAAGTGATAACCGGCGACCACGTTGCAACACCAGAGGAGCTGCAGATGCATTTCCGGCCTTTAAGAATATTTGGGAGTTGGGAGGGAGCATAACGATGGGGGATGGGGGCGTCCGGTAACCCCACTCACCGAACGAATCGCAGAAGCACAAGATGTACTTCACGCGGATATTCTGCGAGGTCGTGTTACCACCCCGGTCCAGCCGGTCCATTCGAGCAGCAGCAAAAGCCACTGCTTGACTCTCCCACGTACATAAATGATGATGATAAATGAAATATGTTACCTAAACACTCGCGGTGTTCACACATCATAGTTAGGGACTGAATCAGGCGTCTGTGAGTGTTAAGTGTTCGAAATGAAAAAAAAAAACATTTATCTTTCTTTTGAGCCGCGGTAGCCTATGGTCTGGGCGCTCGCCTTTGTTTTGTAGTGTGAGTGACCTTGATTCAAACGCCGGCACCACTAAAAAGGTTAATAGCAATTTTAAGAGCTGTATTTATGAGGGAACCTGCATATGAAAAATATTAATACGGAGATATGAGTGGCCCGCCAACCCATACTGGAGCAGCGTGGCGGGCCCTTTCCGCCTCCAAAACCCTCACTGATGCTTGACAAGAAGGTTTTGCCCAGCAGTGATCACCAACAGGCTGCTACTTACATCTTTATTTTTACACTTTACACTTTACTCGGGGTTGATTTCGATTCTCTATTTCTGGAACCTCTTAGGCGATTATGATGAAACGTGATGCGACTTTTGTGTCAGACGGAGCATTTAAGGGTGGTCAAGTAAAGGAAACAGTTAAAGGGATCCGCGAAAAGTGTGAGATTGACTTTTGATTCCTTTGTGATATCACTCGTGTCGAGGGAGACAAGGGCTTTGTAAGGGCCTGCTTTAACTGAGAATAGTAAATTGCTTCGCTTTTATGATGTAAGACCTAAAAAGGCATCAGTGGCAAGTACCGTGACCGGCGTAAAATAGATGCATCTTGTGCTGCTGCGTTTCGTTCGGTGAGTGAGTTAACCGGAAGCCCACTCCCCTCCTTCCCCATCCACCTCCTCTTCCTCCATCCCATCCACCAAATATACTTAAAAGCCCTTACAGCTCCTCTGTTATTGGAGATGTACGTGGCCGACGATAATCCCCAAATAGAAAAAGAAAAATTACAACAATAATTAAAAAGCATTACGAAGATAAACATTGACGTTTCTCATAATACTCTAAATTTCGTTCGTTCGTAGCGATTTCTCTGTTTTTCTGCTTATAAAACTTATGCTTTAAAATTTTAGCTGTAAAGTTTTAATGTAAGTATAGAACCTTGGAGTGGTAACACCTAGGGAGATCTGCTTGCTAAACTAGCAACTTCTTCATTTACTTTCGAGACACACAGCAACACCAGCAACTGAAGAAGTTTTGTTTTATAAAGAAAAAGCAAACACATTAAAAACTTTCAGGCTAATGTTATTGGCAATTTTTTTTTATTTTCCTGTTTAATTCTATGCAGCAATGTTTTGAATGCACGAAATGTGCTTTAATTTTTCTGAATAAAATAGATATAACAATAAAATAGATATTCCCCCTCGCTCATCCCGCCCATCTACCCTTCCATCCGCCTATTATCCTTCAAGGCCGGCGACGCACCTACTGCTCCTCTGGTGTTGCAGAAGCACGTGAGCACGTTGCCTCCTTTTTACTTTAAAAAGATAATCTCTTATTACGTTGTCCCCATTGAGATGTGGTGACCTCTAGTGAGTGGGTTGAGAGAATTTTAAAATGCCTCTGTGCACCACAAAGAATTACCAAATTCAAATTATAAACAAATAGGTATTTGCTTAATGTCACTGAATATTGACTAGCAGATAGTCTAGTTGTTGGTTAGTGACCTTCGAAATTGAGGGATATTTAGACATGTATATATAACCATACTTTAATTTTATTTATCTATGTAGGTATATATATCTTTTATATGTTACCAAGACTTAGGGTAACCTGGCTTGAGACTGGATGTGGTATGTGATTGTTCGATGTATTATAATGATAATACCTAGACGAATCCGTTGCTTTATACCTAACGTAATAAATGATAGAAAATTAACATTTCGATGTACCTCATTTCAAATTAAAACGTAGAGGCAAATTAAGTTTTTGATGATGAATTTTCCAGTGTACCGTTTCACCCTTAACCTATTACGTAAAAATGTCTAAATTAATTCTTGCCGGGTAAGATCAAAGGTCGGCACAGAAAGAGGGCGACGTCGCTAAAGCTTCTATTCAATTTCGTGTCAAAACACGACGGAAGCTTTCATCCTTTCGAGCTTTTGTGAATATTTCTTACTGGGAATATCAACACAACGGCACGGATTTAACACTTTTCATATTACATCTTGTTTACGTTTTTTTTTTCCTTTTCATCGTTTAATTTAAACGATTCAAAGGAAACAATGAAATATAATTCGTGATAAATTCATAACAGTGGTTAGGAATTAAAATAATGAATTAAAGTTGTATATTATTGGATTACATTATTGGATGACACTGTTTTTAATAAGTACTAATTCATATTTGTTTTCATTCTAAAATATAATTTCAATGTTATTCAAAACTATTTTCTGCCTAAAACATTGTCAGATTGTAAAACTTATCCACCGTTTTCCTGAGATAGAAACTAACCAATGTGAAGGACATTGGCTTGTTTCTATCCCATGATTGAAAGCGTCTTCGTACCAAATATCTTCAATCAATTATTTCGAGATGGTTATCCCGCCATCTGTCGGTAGCCATGGCGGTTTTCAAGGCCCTTCCCTTAGTCGCCTGTTACAAGACCTACTGGAAGGACTAGAATAGATATGCTACCCCAGTGCGAGGAAGGCGTTACTGTTCTTACCATCTCACTTGGCCGGTATGCCCTAAATTCAGACAGTTTTAAGTAGCTGAACTAAAACAGTAGCAGTAGAAGCAAACAGATTGAAGATATCCAGTTGGTGGCCATGCTATATACGTCATTTCACCTTTTAAGCCACCCAAATATAATATTCTGTTCCAAATTTTCTAATGTTTGTATTTGTGTGACAAGACAGATGTTCCTGGGGTATTTTTTGGGGGAGCACCACTGCTGTCCTCACATGACAAGAGCTCAGCAGTGCTGTCCTTCACTTGATCCATTACAAATGAGAAACTCAGTTTTTACTTATTAATATATTTACTTTACGCTTTTAACAATTTTAAATCACACAGATCACTCTTTAAAAATTGATTAACACAACAGTGAAAGAATAGACGACCTACACCGACCGATGCCACGACTCAAGTGTCCCTCCGCCGGTGTTCACTTAATAACGAAAACTTACTTAAGAATTTTGCAGTAGTGAACACAGATCTTAATTAAATTTTAATTCACTATTAGAAAATAAGTAAATCGGATGATTACTAACAAATTTAGGCAATCAATAATTTCACTCTAAATTATAACGTGGTAATCAAATTATAATTATAACGTCTCGTAATTAATTAAAGGAAAACAAGACATTAGCGCCACCTCGAGAGAGGTGTCTAAAATTCCCGATAGATGGCGGGAATTTCTACCCGATAAATCTTTAAAAGAGAAAACTATAAATCTATTACAAATTAGGTAATCAATACACTGCAATCATAATAAAAATAATTTATAGGCGTCTGATAAACTAGACTATTTAAATAGAAGAGGCTCTTGCGGCGACATGTATTATATGATAATAAAACAAACGTTAGGTTAGAAATAATCTAAATATAAATATATATTCCATTGTTCTACAACATGTGACAAGAGATATTCCGTTCTTCAATTTTGTACGTTTCATATTTACCGATATCTGGCGCAACATGCCCGTCTGTCCAGACCAAAAAAATGTATGTCAACTTATAACGGTAACGCTTTCCGAGAAAGGCTAGGGAATGATGCCCATCAGTGGGTTTGAACCACTAGCAGAAAACTGAGGTTCTACTTAAGAGTTGCGATGTATGCCATGATTTTATAATAAAGATTACGTTCATATACGATAGCAAACCAACCTTAAATATTCCGAACGCATCGGCAACACAATTACATACTCTTAGTTTACATATAATTAGTGCATTAACGCGTAACGCATGACGGCATTTGAAGCTATAAAAACTAAATCTAACGAGAAATGGGAAGGACGAGTATATTGCCTCCTTTTTTTTTATAGAAAAGACGGCAAACGAGCAAGCGGTTCACCTGATGGTAAGTGATTACCGTCGCCCACATAAATCTGCAACACCATAGACGCTGCAGGTGCGTTCCCGGTCTTTAAGGATATTTGGGAGATAGGAGGGGAATAGGGAGGGGGAGAGGGCCTCCGGTTACCTCACTCACCGAACGAAACGCAGAAGCACAAGATGCCTCTACTTCACCTTGGTATTCTGCGAGGCTGTGGTACCGACCCGGTTGAGCCGGCCTATTTGAGCAGCAGCAAAAGCCGCCGCTTGGCTCTACCTGGCTGAAAAAGTAGTTGGCCTTACTCGACAACTACTGAGGCCAGTGGCAACAATTGGAGTCTTTTATACGCTTCACATTCAATGCGCTAGTAACAAGCATCTACTTATTTTATGTATTATAAAATCATTAGATGCTAGTAATTAAACTAATATCAGTTCACGCAGCTATACCGGACGACCTTCAATTCGTGTGTATATTGATTGATAACGGAACGGGGCTGAAGGGGACACGAGTTCAGCGGAAAATCCATTGGAATATACCGAACCAAAACAGTAATGGGAAACACCGACCTGTCCGCCCAGTCTGATGAGGCATAGATACGTCTTCCATGGCTTTTGTTGGTGCTGTACATGGAAGGGCCTATGTCCAGCGGTGGACGTTTACAGTTTGATAAACTAACGAAAGTAAGTATATGTAAATATTTGAATATGTAAAGGTTACAGAGATAACGTATACTACAGTCTTGCAGTAATCAGATACAATGCCTTCCATTCTTAAGCTTTTTTTTAAACACAAAAACTTATAATTAAATTAGGCAAACAATTACATGACAAAGCGTGTTAATTACTTGACTACTATGCTAAATTATTCCAATCGTCGTCTCTGCGAATGGGTTAATCCCAGTCAGCCTCTCGGAACATCTGAGCGTGGCTGGGACTTTGTGACGGACCGCTCCTAGGTCAAATGCAGAAGGCGGTGCTACTCGATACTGCTCGCATTGTTCGCCGGTTTCTTTCCCTCGTTAAAGTAAGAAAAAGCGCGGTTGAGATACTTATTGTGCTCTTGACGCCAGTCTGCTGCTTAATAACGCAAAGAGAGCACAAGCAAGGAGGAGCTTGCGTCTTGCAGACATTTTAGGAATATTACTGTCATTGAGGAATGGCCTTACAGGACCTCAGGGCGGCACATTAAAGCAAAATCTCACACAGGCATTTTGAACACGTTGAATAAGATGTGCGGTACGGGACAGTTAACACGGCCCATAAACAATGTAAGCATAATTAAATTTCGATAAAATTAGTGTGCCGGATAATCTCTTCCGCAACTCTATACTTAGGTACCCACGCATCTTGTATAAGACTTTCAACCGGAAGAGCCAGTTTTTGACAATACCAGCAATGTGATTTTCAAATCTAAAGTCAGAGCTAGCTATAGTTCCTAAATTACGAGCATTTTTGACCCCTTCCAAAGCTATTCCTTTAATATATATTTTTGGATCAAAATCGTAAATTTTACCTATCTTATGTTTAATTCCACAAATTAAGTAGTTTTTTTTTGACGGGTTCAACACTAGGGAATTTCTCTCGGACCACTTCACTATTCTATTAAAATCGTCATTAAGGCCTTTTATAGCTTCTTTAGCATGAATAGGGTTGAAGGAGGTATACAGATATATGTCGTCTTATATATGTGAAACAACACCGGTCCCAAAATTGATCCCTGAGGTTCGCCTCTCGTAACCCGCTGCGGAGATGACTCACAATTCTGGCCATTTTCTTTATTAATTATTATTTGTTGGGATCGTCGTTCGAGGTAGCTGTCAAACCATTTTAATGTGTTTGGGTCAAATACGTAGAAAGCCATTTTGGACAGAAGTAATGTCGTACTGATTGTATCAAATGCTCTGAAATAGTCAAATCTAGTAAAACAAGTACAGTTCCCTCTCCTGCATCTTGAGCCTCTAATATGTTGCCTACTATATCAGAGACCGCAGTCACCGTACTTCGTCCCTTCCTGAAGCCTGGTTGAAGATCAAGTAAAATACAGTAGTCTTCCAGATAAGACTTACTTATATACCACTTTCTCCAGAATTTTTGATGAACAAGGTACTAAGCTTATAGGTCTTAAATCTTCGACATCTTCAGGATTCCCTTTCTTAGGGAGAGGACGTAGGTCTTTTCCAGATATCCGGAAATTTGTTCGTACTAATTGACCAGTTAGTTAACGCTGAGATAGTATCCAAGCTTTGAGGGAGGGTCAACAATACCATATTGATCGAGATACCATTCACTTCCAATGAGTTTAATATTAAGGATTTGATTATATTTAAGATAACGTCCTGAGATAATGAAACTATTATTTACGGATTGTATCCCGACGTTTCTCGAGAAGACGTTTGGATTGCTTCACAGCAGCCGTGATCACGGTCGGGAATATAAAAATAAAATTTAACGCGATAAAATCCGTAACTAATAGTTTCATTTAAAACGTGTAGTGTTCGCGTAAATAAAAACATATTAAAAATATATTTCAAACCAAAAGGCTGCTCCGCGTTTTCATTGGATCTCCTGTCAATTAAAATGCAAATTCGAGTCAACCCGCGTCGGTTGATGAGTGCGATGTAGGTGTTGTGTGTGTTGTAACGATTTTTATTATTTTTTCATACTTTCGTTCAATATGTATTATGGAACACAGTTTTTATATTATTATTAATGCATTCTTTGAACGCGTGGTTAAGCCGTTAGCAAACAACCGCTATATTTAACCACTGAGCAGAGTTGAGGTACAAGATACAAATCCCAGCGATATAGAGCAATCCCCCTAGTTCTTTCACGGCCCTGGCCTACTTACATAGCCTAGTTGGTGACCCTGCTTTAGAAGCTGCGGTGAATATAAAGTTATATTGAAGACAGATTGCAGCAATAAACATCTCGAAAAATAGCAGGCCAAAATTGTCGAGTAGCAACATCTAAGGTGCGAGGTGTCTATAAGTGCGCAGCCCATCCGCTTGCCGAGCGTGGTGATTGTGGCAAATCTTCCTTATAAGAGGCCTATGTCCTGCAGTGCAGTATATACAGGGTGTTACGATAAGGTAAGGTATAGCATCTGAACTTAGACTAAGAAAATAAACATTGTATGCATTTTCTGAAGTAAGCTTGATTTAAATATTTTTCAATTCACCAAGGTTTCTGCACAATATAAATTGACACGTTTTAGAAATACTTCTAGCTTGTTTTGTGTAACTTAAAGCTCGAAAGCACTTACAGGGAATGCTTTCAAAAACAAACCGTCTTTCAACACGAATAACAGACTACAATATATAACAGTATAAGTTTAAGATGAATATTTTAAGCGTCTATCATTCTGTATGTACATATACGCCCGCCACCCACTGGGGTAGGCAGAGATCACAGATGAAACGTAGCTGACTACATCCCACTATTCTCCTGTGCAGGACACATAACGTGACAAGTGCTGAGCCACGTCGCTGATGTATTGTGGATACTACTTTTCTGCAGTTAATGTAGCAGCCTGTAAGTTCCCACAGCTGGACAAAGGCCTCCTTCTCACATACGAGTATCTAAAAAGGTTTTGGAGACGGGAAGAGCACATCACGCAGCTCCAGTGCTCCATCTCAGACGTGAAGGTTTCCTCACGATGTTTTTCCCTTTACTGCCGAGCGCGTGGTGAATACAGCACTTAAAACTTATAGTAACAATTTTAGTACCAGGTATCGAATCCAGGTCACTCGCGCTCTATGAAACTAAAGCGAGCTCGCTAACCACTAGGCTACCACGGCTCCGCAGTACCGACAATTTTTTTTTGTTTTTTACGCGAATCGTTAGCCGATCGTGAACCGATCTTTATGATAATTTTATTAAGAGGATAGGCTATACTTTAAAGAAGGTCCAAAGGTGATTTGAAAAAATTATTCCATAAGGGTGGGAATATATGGGTTAAAAGTCGTTAGCTTCTCTCAAACCACTAATACACTACCTACTTTTAATTCACTCTTGTTATTTATTTCAATTATTGTAGTAAGATTTTTTTTTTTAAGTTTTACTTTTCTCCGTACATTTCTAGCTCGTAAAGCATAATAAAAGTACAATTATATACTGCTGTCTACACCATAATGTTACTTACTGTTTATTATACGAGTCATTGTGCTGTTCGTAAACTAAGCTTACAACTTGCGCTAATAATAAACATACATATAGACTCTATCGGTGTACTCTCTATCTTCATAATCTATGCTTTTACCCTGAATATTGCACGCGAATAATATACTTACATGCAGAATACCGACGCGAAGTAGAGGCATCTTGTGCCTCTACGTTACGTTCGGTGAGTGAGGTAACCGGAGGCTCACTTCCCGTCCCTATCATACCTTCCATCACCTAAATATCCTTATTGCCTGCAACGCACCTGCAACCTACTCTGGTGTTGCAGATTTACATTGGTGACAGTGATCACTTACCATCAAGTGACCCGTTTGCTGGTTTGCCCCCTTTACCATAAAAAAAATACTTTTATTGAACTCGTTGACTGTTTCGTCGACTTATATCTAGTGATGTCCAGATGTCTGCTGTTCTATGTTTGCTTTGTTTAGTTTTTTTTCTTCTAGTTGCTTGAATCAGCGCCACACGGCTTTTCCTAGTATTGTATTTTCTTATGCTTGTGATTCTTTCTTTCGGTGAAATTGTATAGGATAGGCTTGTGGTTGGGCTGTTTTCAAAATTGTCTTATCTCTATGAGAGGAGTCACAATTGATATCTACATTTGGTTCATACAGTTGTATTTTAGTCGTACAGTTCTTCGTATTTTCACCGACGACGACTTAATTCGCGATGACGAAATGCTGGCTTTTAATTTGAAAGCTACTTATTTTTATAACCTACGGGAAATGAAATTTGCAAATTAAAACTCTGTCAATTAACGTCATTTACTAAATGAATCTATTTGCGAACGGAAATATTTATCGCGTAAGTGCGAAATTACAACTTTTACGTCAGACACATCAGTCGCGCTGGTTCGTTCCAATTTGCATTTTAATTGACAGGATATTCGACGAAAACCGCGTACGCAGCTCTTTTAATGTATAAAATATTTTCAACAATAATTTGTTTAGTTTAATTTATTTTTTCATCTAGTTCTGTTATTTCAAAACAGTTCAGATGAGTGACTGATTGGCATTTTCACGTATTAATACAATTGGATTCGACGTCATCGGAAACTACGTGGAATTGTGATTGGGATGCAACTCCGATAATAATTATATTCTTTGCTCTGATTCCACCTTAGACAACCTAGTTTAAGACGCTTTTATTCTGTTTATCATCATATATCTTAGAGTTGGAGAGAGTTCCTTATGTGAAAGGAAAGATTTTCTAGACCGTTGAGTTGCTTACTCAGTTAATATAGAAAGTCAGTAACAGAAATAACGCATTAGTAGGAAGATGTAAATGGATGTTTGAAATTCTTATTTTACACATAGTCAGATTATACTTAAAGTAAAGCAAAGTAGCAGCCTGTAAGTCCTCACTGCTGGGCAAAGGCCTCCTTCTCAAATATCTGAAAGAGTTCTGGAGCCGGGAAGGGTTTGCCACGCTGCTCTAGTGCAGGTTTTTAGTTACTTACTTCACAACTAACTTCATAACTTCACATTAGTCTTTGGAAGTTTAATTTTTTTTTTCTATGATTTTTCATTATTTCTTAGACATGCAGGTTTTCTCGCGATGTTTTCGTTCACCGCTGAGCACGTGGTAAACACAGCACTTAAAATTGCTATTAACAATTTTCATGGTGCCGGCACCGGGAATCGAGTCCAGGTCACTCGCGCTATACGAACTAAAGCGAGCGCCCTGACCACTAGTCTACCATGGCTCTATCTCACTACTTCTCATTACCAATGAAATAGGGTTCCGTAAGCATATTCAATATTGATATCGGCAGTAGACGAAAACTTTATTAAAAAAATAAAATACATTTTCATTCAGTTAAATTATAGATCTGTCCATGCGAAGCCGGTGCAGTTCACTAGTCACAAATGAAATTAAACTCTTACGCGGTCGCCCATTGGTTAGTGGATTAGACAGAGCAGTGGTTATATTTATGCGTTATGTTTTATTAAGGAATAAGATTATTTGATCGATTGAAGTTCTGCAGGTATCTAAAACTGCCTTTAAATCCAAGGATTATATGTTAGAATTCCGCTCGGGGCAACTGTTTATTTGTACCCTACTCCTAAATAATTTTTCTATGTACGATTATATTTTGTGTTAGGATCAAAAGAAAGATGGGACTCCATGTTATTCAATTCCATTCCTTAGTCTACATAAAAAAAACATACATCTTTCTAATATCTATCCTGATAAATTAATACTTAGTACCGAACTTCTGGGAGCCGTGGTAGCCTAGTGGTCAGTGTCATAGAGCGTGAGTGACCTGGGTTCGACCCCCGGTGCCGGCATCACGAAAATTGTTAATAGCAATTTTAAGTGCTGTGTTTACCACGTGCTCAGCGGTGAAGGAAAACATCGCGAGAAAACCTGCATGTCTGAGAAATAATAAAAAAAATATCAATTATTTCGAGGATACCGCACTGGAGCAGTGTGGCTGGTCCTTTCCGGCTCCTAAACCCTCTGATACTTGCATTTGAGAAGGAGGCCTCTGACCAGCTGTGGGCACTTACAGGCTATTACTTTTTACTGAACTTCTGGACTACTGTCCGGAAATTGTAGAGTCTGCGTTTGAGATAATTTTTAATATCAATAGCTCAGAAGGACCATCTTCTCCATTACAATTCTCACCAGGCTACCGCAGTTCATAATCCGGACATCGGTGAATGTACAAAAGGACGTGATAAATAATACCACGTTCTAGGAATTGGACACTGAAAGGACCATTCGAATTTGTTTTCATAATTTGCATATTAAACTCTTTTGTACATACAACATAATTAATTACTTATTAAATTACGCTGGATTAGGACATCATAAATTAGTAGAGGATCAACTATTTTTCTAAACGTAAACCTCACTGGTCCAAGAAATGGAAGAGACGCTGACGACCGACTGATGGTGCAAATCCAATCCTCAATTCCGATCTCAAATCTCACAGACTTGTGAATGGGAATCAAAGTCTTAGAGACCGCGTGGGTACCGGCCCTGCGCGTGAGAGAGAGACACCGTTTTGAAAATTTCTCGCCACTGATGAGAACGGTCCATGCACACACACGGACAGACATACAACGCACAGTACTTGCTCGAAGGACTACCTTTTAACGTACTACTCACAGATATACTTAAAATGGCGAAATTGTTTATATCATAGATATTTATTACAAAAATAATAAACCTTGGTCTACAGTCTTCTATATTAGGGAAATGTACCCAGCATCAGCAGAAAATATAAGAAATATAGATAGGTTTCTAAACTTTATAGAATGAATTAGATTATTTTTGACAGAACACATAAGATGGGAAAATGGGAAAATTCTAAGCAACGTAACTTAATATGAGTTTTGATTGATATGGTCAGTTTCAGATGTATAATATGAAAGATTTATCTTTTTTTTAATTGGTTTTACGTGAAAAGGTCCTCCATCGTGTAAGAAGCTATTTCGTACATGACTTTTGTGGAGTAAGATAGAATGCCGCAAAGCTCGTAATTTTGCTCGTGGTAGAGCCAAGCGGCGGCTTTTGCTGCTGCTCGAATGGGCCTCGCAGAATAGCGGCGTGAAGTAGAGGGATCTTGTGCCGAGGCCACCCCCTATCCCCGTCCTTATCCTACCTTCCATCTTCCAAATACCCTTAAACGGCAACGTACCCGTAGCACCTCTGGTGTTGCAGATGTACGTGGACGTCGGTAATCACTTACCGTCAGGTGACCCGCTTGCTCGTTTGCCGCCTTTCCCATGAAAAAGAATAATAATGGCTCTATATACCTTTCAAAGCGGAACACGACAGTATGCTGTTTGGGGACAGAAATGACTAGGAGTATGAGGTATTCCCAAACGTCTCCTAGGCAGAAGAGTCACATTCTTATATGTATTATTACTTGCTGGTTTGTTAATATGATAAGATGAGAAGTGTATAAAAAAAAATCTTAATAGTTTTATTTTTATTAAAATGTTACCAGACCACATATATCCTTTTTATTACCCAACCGACTCAGATGATATACAAAGTCGCCATCCACAGTTCGTGTTTATATGCAAATCGGTCTACTTGCAAGTTTCCGTTTCATTATCACAAGCTAAACTAGATTGTAAACTCATCGAAACAAATGCTATTTTCTTATGTACTATACAAACGAAATATATCTTTTTTTTCTCACAGCTTATTGTCTTTTTCTTTGTTATAGTTACAAAGTCAGCTTAAGTGAAATAAAAAGTTAAGACCATAAAAGTTTATTATCATTAAATTCTAAGTTGGTAAAGTATATTAGATTCTACGAGTGAGTACACCTAGTTTCGGGCTGGTGCAAGCATTACGATGGTAATCACTTATCATCGGGTGAGCTGGAAGGAGTTCCAGAGAAGTGTAGCCTGAACGGTGAAGGAACCACCAACAAAATGGGTAAAATGTTGGGGGATACTTATCATATGATTAGCAGAGGAACAAATGACAGGGCATTGGTAGAAGAGAGATACTAAAATTTATGGCTTCTATTGCGATTAAATTTTACTTTTCATTCGCGACATTTTCGTATTTTCGTTGCTTTAGAGCAACTGTACGGGAAAATGAGATGTTGGACGTCAACACATCCAGATGTCGACGTGACATCGTGATATCATAGTTAAGCTTTTAATATCTACGCAGAAGGCACTCACAGTATCTTGATGCTGTGCAGTAATAAGCATGGTTTTGGATATAATTTCGAATTTATTATGCGATCCCAAGCCGGTGGTAACACCCAGCCGTCTTCTCTATTGAAATTAGTTTGTTTAATTTTATTAGCATCGGGAATAATTCTTGGAAAGAAAAGGATTTTAAAAGAAATCCATTAACCAATGTTATGTAATGGTAGGGGCGATCTAGAATATGATCACGGGACTGCAGACTTCCTAGAACATCGTTGATTCCCATCAGTTATGTTTAAAGAACACAACAAAACACGACCTGGTATATATAACACATGTTTGTAAAGAGTATTTAAAGGAGTAGACAGAGGTAGTAAATTTGTGTGTACGTAACTCATTCCCGAGTATGTCCTTTCTCCGTCAGATTAAAAGGGAGACACAAAGTTCTCAAACGCTTCTCTATTCGTATTAAATCTGTTTTGAATTATCTCAAAATTAAACGCGACTTAATTAAACTATGGGAAGGTAAGATGATAAACTTTAGGGTTGCAGTTGACAGCAATCCAATTTCACGTACGAATGAACTGCTTGAAACAAAGCGAACTTTATTAATTGTAACTTTAAAAGAAAATGTTTGTTACTACTTCACAGTCACATAGCAGCAGAAATGTTTTTATCCAGTCATTTCTTTTGTAATCGGGTTCTACTGTACTTCACCAGCTTGATACAGAACATTGGAACGTTTCATTTAGTAAGTGATTATAGTCGCCCATGTAGATGTACACAAGATGCAACACTAGAGAAGCTGCAGATGCGTTGCCCGCCTTTAAGGGTATTTGGGAGATGGGAGAGAGGACGAGGAGGGAGATGGGGAAGAAGGGGGTGGCCTCCGGGTACCTCACTCACAGAACGAACCGGAGAAGCACAAGATGCGTCTACTTCACGCCGTTATTCTGCAAGGCCGTGGTACCAACCCGCTCGAGCTGGCATATTCGAACAGCAGCAAAAGCCGCCGCTTGACTCTTCCATATTTTTTTTTTTTATTCGCTCTAGTGATGCTGCTCTTAATCACTAGTCTGTGGTATTTGGATTCGGCAAATTTCTATGGATTTTCTGCCACCAATAGGTCGTCAGAGTCACGTTCCTTAGTCGGCGGGTAATGTAGACCTACGAAAAATAAGGAATAGGATTTCTGTGTAACTCCTACATTAATACACAAAAGTTATGATGTATTTTTTACTGCTTAACTTTTGTTAGGACATTTGAAGCTTTAATTACCAACAGAACCATAGAATTTCATTTTTATTGCCTCGTAAAGCTTGGAAGTACAATGGCTAGAAAAGCTTCGGGAATATTAATGTGTATCGGCCATGAACCGTTAACTTTGGTTTAAAGAGGGAACGTAAAAGTTTTGCAACATATTACAAAATAATATTTAATATTTTAATGGTTGGCTAATTCTTAAGTCGACACCTAGACACAAATAAAAGATTATAACATATTATAATAATATTAAATATTATTTTCCTTATTATTGAACCACCTTTCTTCCCACGAGTGTCGTAAGTGGCGACTAAGGGACAGGGTAGAAAAATACTCGACCAAAATTAAGAAGACGCCTTTTTTATGGGAAAAGCGGCAAACAAGCAAGCGGTTCACCTTGTTGGAAGTGATTACCGTCGCCAACGTATATCTGCAACATCAGAGGTGCTGCGGGTGCGTTGCCCGCCTTTTTAAGGGTATTTGGGAGATGGAAGGGAGGATGAGGAGGGGGATAGGGAGGGGGAGTGGCCTCAGCACTCTCATGCCTCCACTTCACGCCGGTATTCTTCGAGGCCGTGGTATCAACCCGGTCGACCCGGCCCATTCGAGCAGCAGCAAAAGCCGGCGCTTGGCTCTACCACGTTTAAAACGTTTGTCGAGTGTGTCGATTATTGTAAACCGTTCTTATGACCCCGCTATTCTTATATCCCGCAGTGGACTATTTACAGGTTGTTAATGGGGTTAAGATAATTTTCTATTTCAATCCATAGAAATGAAATTAATATTCAAAACGATTATATGAAACGTAAAGAAACTTGATAATGTCTATAAGTTAGTGAAATCGAATATTGCTGTGGATGAATCAAAGCTGGTACATATAGCTCTGGTGTTATGATTAGAACTATTATGTCATATACTCTGCCTGTGTGATGCAACATTTGTTCTGATGACATCAGCACACCCCTCGCTTTATTCATCGTCAAGTCATCACCGTTAGGTGCCGGTGCGTTGACGGCCTTTAAGGATATATGTGGGATGGGAGAAAGGATGAGGAAGGAAGTGAGTGGTGGCAGGGGGCCCCCGGTACCTCACTCACTGAACGAAACGCAGACGCACAAGATGCCTGTACTTAACGCCGGTAACGCAAGGCCGTGGTTCTACTCAGGACCAGACGGCCCATTCGAGCAGCAGCAAAAGCGACGTCTTTGCTCTATCACGTACAAATATTATATATGCGGCAATAACATAATAAAAAAAACATCTTTTAGCTAGGACTTTGACATCGCCAAAGAGAATGTTATTTACAAAGTTATACGAGAAGTAGCTCTCTAGTTAAAAGGCTGACAAACTTAGGAAGTTTCATCCTTATTCAACAGATCGTGAAATTTGTGTGCACAGTACTTAAGCTATTCTAATCTTTGCAATTCATTTTATACATAAAAAGGTAAATAAAGTAGCAGCCTGTCAATGCCCACAGCTGAGCAAAGGCTTTTTCTCAAATATTTGAAAGAGCTTTGGAGCCGGGAAGGATCCGCTACGCTGTTCCAATGCACGTTGACGAACTTTACGATACCCCCTTTCGTATTATTATTATTCCTCAGAAATGCAGGTCTCCTACCGATGTTTTACTTCGCTGCTGAACAAGTGAAAAGTTTAGAACTGGAAATTGCTAATAATACTTTACCAATTGTATTGGTGCCGGCACCGGGAATCGCACCCTGAACACCAAGACTAACAAGTCTTTTAATTTTATATAATGAAATGCATTACCATATGATATCTAAAGAGATAAACTAAAAATTTTGGTACACCACTGTCGAGGATTACATTGATTACAAAAATTACAGGTGCCTAGTCATTTGTGTCTAATAGTTTTTTGTAGAGCTTTTGTTATATAAATGCGTATTATTTATATATTATGATCTTCCTTTTTTCGCACAACCTAATAAATACATACAATTTTACAAACATTTACTGTATCACAAACGTCTGTTATATTTTATTCAAAATTGATTCAACAAACAATTCAAAATTGATTCAATAAACAATTTTTGTAAGAAAAATAAAACGCTTTTGATATAAAACAATAAAATAAATGCAATCACGTTTAATTGTTGTTTTTGTTTCAATATCCAAACAAAAAACTGAAAAAATGACGGCGACAAACGTGGTTTTTAACTGCCAACTGAATAGTCCTTTTCCGTTTTTATTGCCTCGCAAGCGAGGGGATGGACAATGTTCGCCAGCCAAGAGATATTAACTTATAACTTGGCAACTTACGTGTATGCCAAATGCGAAAACACAAACGAGCAGCGTTCGTTGGTTTTTTAATTTGATACTTCTTTCTTTTTGATAGCATAAAAGAAATTGCCTTGAGTTTGCAGCGTGAAATAATCTGTTCATCGCATCCCAAGGGTCCTGTTAAAGTCGACTATATATACTATATATGATAATATTCTATAAAAATATCAGCGAAAGGCAGCGATGTCTGGTAGTGCTAGCGCTAATTCGTTTGTTGAGAGTTCTTCCGGTAACATTGAGCGTTCTGCAGGGCACATACCTTGGCCCATTTATTTTTCTTCCTTTCATTATTGACATATGATAAAGTATTATGCTGATTATGTAAAAGCATTTTTTATTAACAAACGTTAACTCGTTGCACACATGGAGAATAAAATTCTGTCAAAAATAGCTCATTGGTTTAACAATAATTACTTTTTTCATCCAATTGCCAACCAAACTGGCAATTGAACTGCAGTTAACATGTTAGTGAGGTTAGTAGATATGCAGCAACGATATATATAACGATTTAGAAGCAAAGATATATTAACGAATGTTTAGTATACGTAGTAGAGCCAAGCGGCGGCTTTAGTTGCTGCTCGAATGGGCCGGCTCGACCGGATTGGTACCACGGCCTCGCAGAATACCGGCGTGAAGTAGAAGCATCCTGTGCTTCTGCGCTTCATTCGGTGAGTGAGGTAACCGGAGGCCTACATCTCCTCCCCATTCCACTCTTTATCCTCTCTCCCAAATATCCTCAAAGGCCCACAACACACCTGTAGCTCCTCTGGTGTTGCAAATGTATATGGGCGACGGTAATCACTTACCAAAATGAAAACCGATAATGTTTTTCAAAAGAATCAGAAGTTATAAATAAGAAATATATCGCGTACGTTTTCCTTTCAGGATCCTTGCGTTCATTTTACTTGTAATATATCTTCACAAATGTAACAGGTCAGTAGAGCAAATCTGATCAATCTGCTTTACGGTGCTCTGAGCGAAATTGCTTCTGAAAAATCTTCACTTTGCGATTTTAAAGTGCACCTAGAAATGTTCTCAATTTTTCCTTTGAAGCAGCTTTAAATAGCTGACATTAAAATGTTAAAATAAAGTATACTTGTCGACGTATTACAATTATCATGATTTTTTTTAGATGAAAAAGGAAAATTTCAAATATTATTGTTACCACTACAACTCTATATACTTATATATAACTCTATATATTTACTAAGTGTTAAGACTCTAGGATCCGTAATTTTTTTATGGGAAAAGCAGCAAACGAGCAAGCGGTTCACCCGATGGTAAGTGATTACCGTCGCCCACGTACATCTGCAACACCAGAAGTGCAGCTTTTTTTTTTGGTGAATGGAAAATGCTTTACGCTTTCCCCGTTGCTAATCCAACGGGTTATGTCGGACTCGGATCTCAGAAGGAGAAACATACCGACTAAAGACCACCCCAAGTTGCCGTTGACCCGGAGGCCTTTACAGTTTCGGTGGTGGAAGGTGGAGTGAAAGAAGTGCTGCAAGTACGTTGCCGGCATTTAAGGCTATTTGGGAGGTGGTAGGGAGGATGAGGAAGGGGATAGGAAGGGGAGGGAGCCTCCGGTTAGCTCATTCACTGAACGAAGTGCAGAAGCACGAGATGCCTCAACTCCACGATGGTGTTCTGCGAGGTCGTGGTACTACCCCGGTCGAGCCAGCCCACAGATGAAAAGTTCGTTCCACATTGGCTACTCTTTAGCATGGTATGTCTTAACATGCTAAATGAAAATCTGTAACCACTGCATATTCCTAGCGATGGCAAATACCAATGCTTAGATATTTAATAATAAGCAATACACTGGTCAACCCAATATGTTTGTATTAGTAGTCAGTTTTCTGAAGATGCACATCGATGCTCAAGAAGATGGTGCTCCTTTTTTTATTTGGATGACTCAACTTCAATCAAAGGAGGTTACAGATAGGTTATCAACCCTGAGAATTACGATGGAATGCCTCATCATTTCAGCCTATCACAAGTTCACAGCGGAACATAGGCCTCCCACAAAGATTGTCACAAAGCTCGGCCCTGAGCCACCTGCATCCATCGACTTCCCGCAACACTTCCGTCGTTATCTTTAGTTATTTCCTTCCGCGGTTTGTACGTTGTAGAGCCAAGCGGCTGCTTTTGCTGCTTCTCCGACGGGGAAGTACTAGCGCCTCGTTAAATAGCGGCTTGAAATAGAGGCATCTTGTGCTCTGCCTTTCGTTCGGTGAAGGCCCTCCTACCCCCTCCCCCTTTATCGTCGCATTCATTCACCAAAATCCAGTGTTGCAATGTACATAAGGTGAGCCGTTCCTAGTATGTCCAGCTTGCCATAAAAAAATGGAAACAGCAGATGTTCTTCCGCCGCTGCCAGTTTCTGTGAACATAATTAGTCAAGTCAAGGTCAAGCCCTTAACCTCAACAGCCTGTAAATAGTCAGCTGTAGGACACAAGTCTCTTCCTTGAAGAGGCCGGCATCGGATTTGTAGATCCTCTGGTGTTGCGGATGTTCGTGGGCGTCGGTGATCACTTACCATCAGTGAGCCGCATGCTCGTTTCCCCCCTTCTTCTATAAAAAAAAAATGATTTGCCATAATTGCCACGCTCGGCAAGCTGATTGGCGATCAGAGCACCAGACGTCTCGCACCTTAGTAGTTGCTGTAATCATCGGTCTGGTATTTTTCGAGATTGTTTGCGCCATCTTCCGGTAGACATTCCGCTTTTCCCTTAGTACCTCACCCACGGGAAAGAGGGATGTAAGAAACTTTTTAATAATAATAATTGGTACTGATTTTTATTAAATTAAATTATAGAAACCACCGTGGTAGCCTAGTGGTCAGGGCGCTCAACTTAGTATCATAGAGCGCGAGTGACCTGGGTTGCCGGTGCCAGCACCGTTAAAATTGTTAATAGCAATCTTAAGTGCTGTATTTACCAAGTGCTCGGCGGTGAAGGAAAACATCGTGTGGAAAACCGCATATCTGAGAAATAATGAAAAATATTTAAACTTCCAAAAACTAATGTGAAGTTTTAACATACTCGTATGTTTGGTAATAGTTGATCGTAGTTTATAATCCAATATGCGAATACATTTCCGAGAGTCTGTCTGTCTGAAACACTAACCGTGTTAAATCAGTTTGCTTTGCTACAATTTGATAAAGCCGGTTGAACTGTCAAATAGACGAATCGCACAAAGCATGCACTAGTAAATATTCTTAAGAAAGTAAGAAAAATACACGCCACAAGTACAACACAATGCTTATTAAAGAAACAGAAAAATATAAATGCGAAAAAAATCAATAAATAAAAAAAAATTAAATATTCACTAACTTAAAATAAAGTAAATACTACAACAATAAAAACAAAGCCAAGAAAAAAGAAAAAGCTATAAAATGTTCATGCGGTCTATGCCACGATTGATCCGTGCTGCAACGCTGCCATGAGAAGGAGCGCACTCAGCTGTGGCCGCGGCTGGTGTCACATCCTTGGCGCTGATCTTCAATGAGACCAGACCAGTCACGGACACAGCACCTTCGTTCAGCTGCAATGTTTATTATTAGAAGTTGCAGTTTTTCGTCGAGTTATTATTAAAATACGATCATTATTTAGCAAAATAGCCAACATGTGATAAGACAATAGTCAAGAATTAAACGTTCCATTGCAGTAAACAATAAAACAGTCAACGAGCCGAGCGAGGGCTTTTACTGCTACTTGAATGGGTCGACTCGGCCGGGGCTGTACCACGACCTCGCAGAATACCCGCGTGAAGTAGAGGCGTCTTGTGCTAGTGCGTTGCGTTCGATTTGTGTGATAACTTGAGACCCACGTCTCTCTCATCCGAATATGCGTAAAGACTGGCAATACAACTGCACATTATTTATTCGATGAAGTTATTGCTGTTAGCTGTTTTGGCTTTTACAGCTTCATAGGTTTGCAAGCATAAACGCCTGCGGCCTCAAGGCCGTTTATGCTTTTAGTAGATGTGCAAGAGTACATCTACTGCATACCTCTTTATGGTAAGCTATCTATGGACCGTCCGACGGAGATTCGGACCTCGTCTCGGACGGTTGAGCTGTTTCGATAGCAGTGGGCGGTAAGGACCGCCCTGAATGCCGGGTGTACGGTATGTACGCGGGTGTTTTGTTAGCACGATACGCTCTTATGCGTCGGCGGGGGATTGTGTAAATGTTTCTACTCCTAACTGTATGTACAGTGTGTGCTTGAGTAGTGTTATAATCTGGGAGTCAACTGCTGCTCCTCTGGTGTTGCAAATATATGGAGGCGACTATAATCACTTACCATGAGGCGAGCCGCTTGCTCCATTGCCTCCTCCCTAATAAAAAGAAAAGAGACGCATGCGCAAACCCAGATCCGTATAATAATACATCCAATTTTCTCTACTACGTATAGCTTAGTGAGTTCGTCATCTGCGTGAACCGTGAGCAGATGAGGATGATGATCTTTGTATAAAAAAAGATCTACCGTTTTGAATCTGAAATATCCTAAATAAACTAATTATAAATACAATTCGAGCATGTGTCAAGCTCACTTCTGGAGAAAAGGTCGTATACATGTCGTACGCCAATGCGCCGTCCATTAATGATTTGACAACTATTCTTCACGCACTGAGCGTTTCGCTTCGACCTTCAACGTGTGGACGGCTGGGAAATGTATAGCTCCGTCGGCGTCGGTGTCTCCCGGAAGGTCAATCTTATTAGGTCCCTTATAACCAAGCGTGCAAGCACATCAAGTGGGATAGCGATAACAAAATTCAATGTTTGTTTCATTATTTCTCTTTAATATATTAATTACTTTAAGAATTTACCTGTACCATTTATCTTATTAGATAATATATAGATAAATTAAAGCATAATAGAAATAATAAATCAGGTAGTTTTTTAAACGTGGTAGAGCCAAGCGGCGGCTTTAGCTGCTGCTCGAATGGGCCGGCTCGACCGGATTGGTACCACGGCCTCGCAGAATACCGACATGAAGTAGAGGCATCTTGTGCTTCTGCGTTTCGTTCGGTGAGTGAGGTAACCGGAGGCCCACATCCCCTCCCTATTCCCCTCCTCTTCCCTCCCATCTCCCAAATATCCTTAAAGACCGGCAACGCACCTGCAGCATCTATGGTGTTGCAGATGTATATGGGCGACGGTAATCACTTACCATCAGGTGAACCGCTAGCTCGTTTGCCGTCTATTCCATAAAAAAAAAAAAAAAAAAAAGGTAGATTATTGAACAGTCAGCGTTTCTAAACTTACATTCGTTTCTAAACTTCAACTAGACAATTTAATTGGTGGTGTATGTACATGTTTGTGTTTATGTATATAAGATATATATAAAGACACACCAAGGATAATAGAGTAAAAATAAACTCATTAAAATACGTAAATATTAGTTTAATATCAAAGAGAAGTACAGAGTTAAATGAAATAGGCGGCAATTTCGACTTCCACTTTGACTTTGAATACTGTAAGTGTTCAAAGTGGAAAACGTACTTAGTCAATCTCAACCGTATCCCTTTGGAATATGATGATCTAATTCCTTTAAAATTTGTTGAAATTATTTTCATTTCAAATCACGAAACACGAAATGTAATTCCATAAATTTCAACCTGTCGGTTCTGAATTGCCTTCATTGTTTACATCGAGCCGTTATTCATTTTTATTTACAAGTCCGAAATTCATTTCATTTTATTTGTTTGCTTTGACATATTTCTCCTTCTGTCTCATTTATTTTTAAATTACATTTTTCAGTAAGCGCCTTTTTCTTTTTTTTTTTTTCTTATTAGGACACAGTTGTCCCAAGTCAATTCACTTGGTTTGCATTGATTTACAAAGAGACGCGAGTCACTGCACATGTCGTATACACATACAGCGAATCTAAACAGACTTCATGAACTCTGCGCACCTAATTGACTCAAGTTCGTACTCTATAGACAAATACCTTAGACCTTAACGTGTTGATTTAGACAAAGAAATTTATTTATCTATGTAAACTTTATTTGCACATTACAAAACAAAATGGCGGACTTAATGGCAAGAGGCATTCTCTACCAGTCTACCATTGAACAGAGAAAATTTTAAAGGGTGCACACAAATATTATGTCCATATATATACTCGAATATTATACTACGATATGATACTTATCTATGACGGTACTTAGACATATATATATAATTATAGAAATTGACAGCAATTTGAAAATCCCATGGTGTTATGCAGACTATATGATTAGTAAATAAGTATTTGTTGAATGTGTGCGCGCGTATTTTGCAGTAAAATGCCCGTATTTTGCCGTAGAATTCGCGTATTTTGCAGTAAAATACGCCTTCTATTGTTCTAACTGACCACGCTGACATAAATTTACTATCACCGACATTTTGTTCGTCACACGAACAGTAAAATACAGCGCCATTAATTCGATTTTGACACTTTTGAATTCGCTTCGCTGTTATTCAAATCTTGTTTTTATTTCAGAAATTTCGTTCTATTGTTTTATACTAATTTTTTATTGTCAGTTTATAATTGTAAAGTGGTAAGTATCTACGGAAGTTAGTCAATTATTTTTGAGCTGCTTCTATGTCAGCCATGTTTAGTACACTAAGCCCTATTTTAGTACACGGTGCCCTAATTTAGTACACTTTTATTTATTTATTTGCTCTTTATTGTGACATCTAAAACTAAGGCATACAATGGTCGTTCATAATGCCTTTTGGCATTCTCTGCCATTCAACCATGGATGAGAAAGAAATACATGTTGGCAGGTGTAAAAATTCAATTAAATAATAAATGTAAATTAAATATTAATATTAAATATATAATCCTCATAATATACTTACATACTTTTTATCTAAATGAAATACTATACATATACATATAATATATACTAATTAAACATGGAGAAGAATATCTTAAATCCACAAAGCAGATTTTTAAAGAGTTTTTGTTCGGTACTTTCTTGATATCATCGGGGAGAGCGTTCCAAAGAAGTTTAGCTTGAACATTAAAGGAAAGGAAATAAAGAAACCAGTATTATGTTATGGAACACTAACCTTCTGGCTATTTGAAGTTCGATGCACTATGTGCTTCTCCAAAAACTGGTGTACATTTCTTGGGAGCCCATAGTCACCACGCTAGGTGTGGTTAGCCCAGCTACTGTTACTACCACTGGTATGTTGGATTTGGGTTCACCAAAATTCAAGTGAATATTCCGTTATCATTCCGTGGTCTAACTAAGAAAGTTAGGGAATTATAGCAGATTTTTTTTTTAACAAATGCTGACATCAGGCGCATGTGGTGCACTCTGGTAGATCTGGTAGGCTCCAGTGATGCTCAAATATATGAATTTATGTAAAACATTGATTAATTCATCTAACCGTGGTATGGTATCCTAGTAGTGAGAGGTCTAATTTCTAAGTAGTGTTCGAGTTCGATCCCGACGGTGACGTTTCTAAAATTCTGTGTTGTATTTTTCACGCCATTGATGGAAGACATCGAAGGAAAACCTGCAAGTCTTAGAAATAATAAACGATAGTATTTCTAAGACATGTGAAATCCGAGAACCCGAAAACTGGAGGAGCGTACTGGACCATTCCTGGGAGCAAAGAAAGAAAGAAAAAATATTTTTTGGCACAAAACAAAGAGGCACAAACAGAACATGTTAATCAAAAATATAAAAGCATAAATTACAAAATAAACCAAAAGTAAGGTCAGACTTCACAATTAAAGAAAAATAATATATTGTGCGTGTCTCATGCCTGGACCAATAGGTCTACAGATCCGCTTATTGTCAAAAGCTTTAGAGCCTGACGCTGGTTTTTATCTGGAACCTATGTTTATTACGTGTTTGACACCCGTATTTAAAGCGAAAGTATACTGAAAACGTATATTACCTAACCCAACAAATAATCATTACAAGAAATAAAAATAAATTAATGTGATGCTTCTTTCTATCATATATATATACATATAATATATACTAATTAAACATGGAGAAGAATATCTTAAATCCACAAAGCAGATTTTAAAGAGTTTTTGTTCGGTACTTTCTTGATATCATCGGGGAGAGCGTTCCAAAGAAGTTTAGCTTGAACATTAAAGGAAAGGAAATAAAGAAACCAGTATTATGTTATGGAACACTAACCTTCTGGCTATTTGAAGTTCGATGCACTATGTGCTTCTCCAAAAACTGGTGTACATTTCTTGGGAGCCCATAGTCACCACGCTAGGTGTGGTTAGCCCAGCTACTGTTACTACCACTGGTATGTTGGATTTGGGTTCACCAAAATTCAAGTGAATATTCCGTTATCATTCCGTGGTCTAACTAAGAAAGTTAGGGAATTATAGCAGATTTTTTTTTTAACAAATGCTGACATCAGGCGCATGTGGTGCACTCTGGTAGATCTGGTAGGCTCCAGTGATGCTCAAATATATGAATTTATGTAAAACATTGATTAATTCTCCTAACCGTGGTATGGTATCCTAGTAGTGAGAGGTCTAATTTCTAAGTAGTGTTCGAGTTCGATCCCGACGGTGACGTTTCTAAAATTCTGTGTTGTATTTTTCACGCCATTGATGGAAGACATCGAGAGAAAACCTGCAAGTCTTAGAAATAATAAACGATAGTATTTCTAAGACATGTGAAATCCGAGAACCCGAAAACTGGAGGAGCGTACTGGACCATTCCTGGGAGCAAAGAAAGAAAGAAAAAATATTTTTTGGCAAAAAACAAAGAGGCACAAACAGAACATGTTAATCAAAAATATAAAAGCATAAATTACAAAATAAACCAAAAGTAAGGTCAGACTTCACAATTAAAGAAAAATAATATATTGTGCGTGTCTCATGCCTGGACCCATAGGTCTACAGATCCGCTTATTGTCAAGCTTTAGAGCCTGACGCTGGTTTTTATCTGGAACCTATGTTTATTACGTGTTTGACACCCGTATTTAAAGCGAAAGTATACTGAAAACGTATATTACCTAACCCAACAAATAATCATAACAAGAAATAAAAATAAATTAATGTGATGGTTCTTTCTATCATATATATACATATATATGTATACATATTATCACATAAATGACGAATTTATATTTACTATTTCTAGCTTCAGTCGTGCATAGATATCGCCGAAGGCTTAGTTTAAAGGAATGTATATTATTGTGTGATCTTATAGGCGGTGGTAAGTTGCTACTTCACCTATATCATAAATGTGAACTTCTACCGCAACGGGCGCTTTGTTTTTTAAATTACGCAATATACATTTTTTGCAATAACAACAAGCGTCCGTTATCTTGTTTTAACTTACGACTCACCGTCGCTCGAGTAAATTGTAAAAAGTTGTTTACTCCTTTGTTTGAAACTGTTTCGCGAAGCTTTTAACTTTGTACGAAGAAAATTGAAGATACTATGTATAATTTAAAAGTATAGTAGAGACTCGCGTGTTGTGTAATTATATAGCGAGTAAAAGCTGTAACCGCGACTTTGGGACAAGTCTATAATTAATCACAGTGAAATAATAACAAAAGCGCATGGAAATGATTTTATTTCATTGACAAATTCATCATAAAAACATTTCCCGTAGGCATCGTGAAAGAAGTAGTTATATCGTAATCACATACAGACACTTTAACTAAGTTTATATGAATAGATTTTAGATGCACGAATCTAAGAACAAGAAAAGTGTTTCGATTCACTAACATTTCAGTTAATTAAACAGGGATTACAAATATTTGCGCAGGAACTCTAAATATTTCCCTGATACCTTAATTCCTGTCAAAAGCTCGCGTTCAGTCGTTACCAAGATTAGCCCGCACTAACAGACAAACGACAGATAAATAAAACTTTTTTTGTGTGCAAATAATCTAATGGAAATAGTTTTGTTATTTTGTAATCACCGACGTTACATTTTTATTTATATGCAAAGATTTTAATGACTGCCAGCTTTACATTTAATCTTTTTTGGACTTTAGCAAACAGCAAAGTAGCAAAAGGCAGAGGCTGCCAACTTAATTATTTTTTATCTGACATAAGACATTCAGATTTAGTTTGTCAATTGCCATTCTTTTCTTCACCCTCAGATGGTCACCAAGGCCTCCTGTCGCTTATTAATCATTAGCAAGGTGTAACGCGTACAGATCAGATAGAGATGGTATGTTCCCAGATACGTTGTTATAAGATAAAAGTTACTTAATCGTCGACAGGTGGAGAGGGCCAGGAGCACGGACCGGTGTTCCTGATGGAGCCGCCTCCGCGACTGATGTTCTCCAACAGCACCGGCGCTCGGTTGTCGTGCGCCGCGCACGGTGCACCGGCTCCTCAGATCGCATGGCAGCTGCCCGATGGCACGCAGCTCGACGACGCACCTGGACTGAGGTAAGCGAACAAAGTCTCGCAGAGAAATGGATATGAACTGTGTTGCAATGGTTTTAAAAAAAAATAGCATATCGTATCTATAACCTACACGACTATCTAGATATGAAGAGGTCATCGGCGCTATTAAACCAGTACAAGAACAGCTAGCGAATTCTCAAGCCTCGTACATGAAACACGTTATACGTTAAGTAAAGTGTTACACGAACGCCAGCAGCCGAATGGGTGAGGGTGCGGACTACGAAACATGACGCCGTAAGTTCGAGCCCGCTATTCGACTATTGTCGTGAACCGCTCCAGATATAAGCTGTAATGCTTAGTTTGAGGGTTAACAGGAATATTAATAATGCTACTTAATAAATAGCATTGCTAGTATTCTTTTTTTATTAAAAAACCTCTTAATCAACTTTTATTTATAAACGTGGTATCAGTGAAAGAATAAATTATTAATTTTGTTCCGATCTACGAAGAATCATAATAATCAAAAGCTGATGGTAGCCCAAGTTAACCATGACATCTGGACGTCTAACACCTCAGGGGGGACCGTGACGCGATAAAATCCGTAAATATCAATTTCAATTCAAATGTTTAGTGTTCGCGCAAATACAAAAAATCATTATACTATTTTAAGGTTTTTTTTTATTGTAATGATTTCAGAAGGGCTATGGGCTATGTTTGATAAATTGAAAAATATTTGACTGTGGTTCAAAAAACAATTTATGCTTGTAAGGAAAAAAAGTAAAGTAACAGTCTGTAAGGGACCAGTGTCGGGCAAAGGCCTACTTCTCAAATATCTGAGAGGGTTTTGCAGCCGCCATGGGACCGCCATGCTGCTCCAGTGCGGGTAGGTGGCCCACACATATCCTCGAAATAATATTTTTCATATGCAGGTTCCATCGCGGTGTATACCTTCACCGCCGAGCACCTGGTAAATACAGCACTTAAAATTGCTAGTAACAATTTTAGTGGTGCCGGCACCGGGGTCGAGGTACGTGTCGATCGAAGCATAGAGTCCAGGACACTAGTTTGTTCGTCCGACAGTGTTCCATACTAAACATAACCGTTACAAAAGCAACAGCGAAAAAGTAAAACCGAATACGGTGCGCAGTTTGCTGTGATATCGGATAAGTCCGGTGCCTTGTTTTCTTTCCATTTTCCCCGACAGCGTTCAAAATTCATGTTTTTCTTTTTTTCATCTCAACTTCCATCAAGTGGATTTTATCTGCCGACTTATTTATGAGGTATCAGGTGTACGAACAAAAGTATTCTGTCTTGTACTAGATTTTTTTTCGATACGTGTTTTATGTTATTCTAGTGAGGCATTCGTAGAGATGCTCCTCGATTATTATTCATATCCCTTTACTTGTGTGTTTATTTCAGTCTTAGTTGGAAAATGAATTATGTACAAAAAGTGGTTACTCTGTGAAATATTTATTAAATTTTATGTCTTATGGATAAACCGGGGTAGAACAGTAGTCCGGGCTCGGATATAGATTTTTATTAACGCAACGATTGTAAACAAATGGCCTGAATTCGAATCCAAATGTCGGCACATTGGGATTCGATTTATTGGACGTGAAGGAAAAGCTGCCCTGGAGCAGCGTGACGTCTCGGTTCCAAAACACGTCTTAATAATGTAAATGCCTTTTTCCAGCAGTAGGCAGTTGTCTGTAAATATTCCCTTGCCCATTTTAGAGTTAAAAGTAAAGTAACAATTTCAACTCACTCACTTGCAAGTAAAAAGATCGCGCTTGACCATAGATAGACATCGTTAAATTAATAGACAATTGTAAATGAGGAGACATGGAAGATGATCAGAGCAGCGTCACTTGTGCAAATGTACTGGACAGTATTAGTATAAAGTTATGCGTCAATAGATTGTATAGGACAATATGGGCAAGCCCTCCAAGATATGTATACCAGCTTTCGATGCATTCATGGAGAGACCGTTGTAAAGCAGTGAATTGAAATAGACACTATTTTACACACGGTAGAGCCTAGCGGCGGCTTTTGCTGCTGCTCGAATGGGACGGCTCGACCGCATTGGTACCACGGCCTCGCAGAATACCGGCGTGTAGTAGAGGCATCTTGTGCTTCTGCGTTTCGTTCGGTGAGTGAGGTAACCGGAGGCCGACTCCCCCTTCCCATTCTCCTCCTTCTCCTCCCACCCATCGCTCAAACACCCATAAAGGACGGCAACGCACTTGCAGCACCTCTGGTGTTGTAGTTGTACGTGGGCGACGGTAATCACTTACCATCAGGTGAACCGCTTGCTCGTTTGCCGCCTTTCCCATAAAAAAGAAGCAAAAAACTTAGGAAGTCAATAGTTTTTTACTTTGATTCTCAATCCTACTGAAGCGGTTACTGCAGACCGTACAAAGTTATCCCGCTCGCTGTTGGACGATGCGAGGCGAAGGTCCTGATGAATGATGAAATGATACCGATATGAAATATGTATTATCTGTTTCCACCGGTTCCTTTCTCTACAAAATTTAATTAACATAGGTGAGAATGCGCCTAGAGATACTGAGTATTTCATTTTGTACCACGAACAAATTGTTTATAACGCTTAAAATAATGTTACAATTTTTCATTCAGAATGAAGATTAAAAAAAAGTAAAGTAGCAGCCTGTCAGTGCCCACTGCTGGGCAGAAGGCTCCTTCTCAAATATGTGAGAGGATATAGGAACCGGGAATGGCCCGCCATGTTGCCTCATTGCGGGTTGGCGGGCTTCACATTTCTTAGATATGCAGGTTTCCTCACGACGTTTTCCTTTAAAGTATTTATTCTTTAACCACCGGTGCCGGCACCTCTACGTTTGTGAATACCAATATTAACCGCTTAATTTACCCCGTCCTCGACGGTGAATGAAAACATCGTGAGGAAACCTCCATGTCTGAGAAATAATAAAAAATCATATTTCTATATATGTGAAGTCCACTAAGCCGCACTGGCTCTAAACCCACTCAGGTATTTGTGGCCTTTGCCGTGGGCAATTACAGACTGCTACTTTAATATGTGCTAACATTCGATGATGATGTATGACGTCATACATGCATGTTCGAACGGATCCATTTCACGGATTTCGATGGAACTTTTTTAAAATGTTCTTTACAGTTTTAAAAATAGACCGTTTTATAATACACAATAGGACGACCAAAATGACAGATGGAAACATTGGTACCGTTGTCGTACAATAATTCTGAATCGGATATATACGAATTATTTTATATTATTTCTACCATAGAATAGATATACATAGTTAAAGAACTCACTAATTTGCCCCGCGGTTGCTGACGCGCGTTCGATCGAGTTATTCTAGAGTTCGTTATCGGCTCCCGCTCAGCGGTCGCGTTTACAAAAATATTTGCTTCCCTTAATCGATGTCCCAACAGCCTCTCAAGAATATTTGCATATTCTCTCAAAGAAAATATAGTAATAAAATGGAATAAATGAATCTGTTTACTTCGGTGGAAATAAACAGTGAAATAATAAATATGTATGTTTTACTATAACCTTAACCTTCCCTTAACAGACTGTAAATAGTCTACTGCAGAGCATAGGCATCTACCTTAGGGAGGATTCACCATAAATTTTAAGCGCGGTAGAGCCAAGCGGTGGCTTTTGCTGCTGCTCGAATGGGCCGGCTCGACCGGGTTGGTACCACGGCCTCGCATAATACCGACGTGAAGTAGAGGCATTTTGTGCTTCTGCGTTTTGTTCGGCGAGTGAGGTAACCGGTCCCACTCCCCCTCCCTATTCCCCTCCTCTTCCCTCCCATCTCCCAAATATCTTTAAAGACCGGCAACTCAGCATCTATGGTGTTGCAGATGTATGTAGGCGACGGTTATTACTTATCATCATGTGAACCGCTTGCTCGTTTGCCTTTTTCTATAAAAAAAAAAAAAAAATCGCCACGCTCGGCATGTGGATTGGCGATTGCGTCATCGGTTTGGTAATTCTAAAAGATGATCATCCCGCCATCTGTTAGCCATTACGATTTTCAAGGCCTTTTCATTTATGTATATCTGTTTTTTCTGCAGCGTTTCTTTCGGTGAGTTAGGTACCCGGAGGCCTTCTCTCCCTCCCCTTGCCCCTTTCTCATTTTCCCTCTCGTCTCGCATACATCCTTCAAGGTCTGCAGCTCCTCTGGTGTTGCAGATGTCCGTGGATGATGGTAATCACTTATTTATTTATTTAATCTCTATTTCCATTCCTCTTTACAGAAGGATACAAAACGAGAACTTAATGCATATAGGCATTCTCTAGTCAACCTATGGTGTGGTGAAATTTTAATGGTAGGCGCAACATTAGAACGCCATATAGAAAACCATAAATTACTATAATATCAAATAAATTACTAATTAATATTTGTACATGCATTATATAAAAATTGTCAAATGAAATGCTTAAAATCATATACATACCTACAAATATACACACATACATAGATTCATGTATATATATACACATATACTAACAAACATACATACATACTTTTGACAATAAAATAAACAGCATCAAGTCGCATTAGAAGTCTTTAATAAATGTTCACGAATCAATATTATAAAAGAGCACTTACTCGACTCTTATCTTATATCATTGGGCAAAAATATTGTTTGCCCCTTTTCCTGTTAAATAAAAAACACTCGAATATTAAAACATATCTTTACCAAGGGACTTTCATATCAGACTTATAAGACATGGACAGGTAAACTGCAAATGCTTTGGTTCCGAATGTAATTCTTAGGGAAGATAGGTTCTCGAGAGGCAGCCGCCTACACGCAAAAGAATTATAGGATGAGCTCCCATAAGACGGAGTGATCTGGACGGTATGGCGTTAAGTCGATGGATTTGTGACAATCTTTGGACAGGAGGCCTATGTTCAGCAGTGGCCTTGTGATAGGCTGAAATAATAATAACGAGGATGACATATGATTCTGTGTACATGCCAGATATGAAATCCATTTTCGTTGTTCAAACGCAGCATTAAAACAACTGCCAGCCATGCCAGGAACAAACAATGTATTGTTTAGTCCTTCACCAAAAACTTAGAAACAATTAAAATTATATTGTTATGAATGATATCAGGACTAGACACACTGGAAGAGTTAATTATAATGTTTTTTTTTTAATTATAATAAACACAATTAATCATCAGCATCATCATTTCAGCCCATCACAAGTCCACTGCTGAACATAGGCCTCCCCGAAAGATTGCCACAAAGCTCGGTCCTGAGCCACCTGCATCCATCGACAAACAAGTAATACGTAAATTAATGCTTCAAAAAATAACAAAGAAGTTGCAAAATATTTGATGTATATAGTACATTTAGGTACGAAACTTCTATCCCACACTGCATTACTATTTTTAGTGCAGGAAGAACTTAGCATGTTTCAGTATAGAAAACTTTCATTGGTGAAAAACAAATAAATTATGTGGCTGTACGGAACCTTTGAGGGCGTATCTCACTCGCACTTGGCTGAGGTTTATTTTATCCACCACATGTTTAACGTTAAACAAAACCATGTATTAGATGGATGAATAATTTTATCGTGGAATTATTACACTGGGATTTTTTGTGAAATATATTTTGTAGCCGATAAAGCCCCTGGCGGTTGTTGTTGTTTCCATTGTCTATTTCTATCTCCCGGAGAGGTCAAACAACTCTCGTGACCAGTGCCACAATGAAATCCGCAATCTCTGCTTAGTTCTATTGGTGAAAGACGTAAGGAATAATATATAATTTAAGTATTTATTAGAATTTTACGAAGTGTTATATTATACGGGAGCTCGTGTCCTTGAGACTGTAATTTAGAATTTAACCCGGGACCGTTTATAGCCCGCAAGGCTTTGGCGGCTTTGTATAATGACAACCGTGAGAGCATGAAACACAACGTTTATCGTATGGCGTGTAACCGTTATTTATTGCTTAATAGTGCTGAGGGCTTAACAATCTCTATAACACTTCAGTGTTTTTGTTTTGTAAAACGCGATAATAATACAGGATACTATAACTCTACTTTTACTGTTCAAGCTATACTCCTCTGGAACGCCCTGCCCGATAAGATATAAGCAGGTCTTAACAGGAAATCATTTAAGAGTCTAGTTCGTGATTATCTAATAGATCATTGACAATATTCGGCTTATCTATTTTCAGTTTTTATTATATATTTATTTATGTATCTTTTTTTTTTCATTTTATTCTTTGTTTTGTACCTGCCAACTACATTTCACCATAACAAGGGTTGACTGGTAGAGAATGCCACTTGGCATTAAGTCCGCCCATTGTAACCTTAAGCTCAAGGCTAACAAGAAAGAATAAATGAATAAATAAATATAATTAAGTTTCAATAAGTGATGACAATTGCTGGTAATAATTATAAATTATTAGTTGGGGTGGCCAGATTATGTCCTTAAGCTTTATTGATTTCCTTTAGTTTTCATATCGCTATAATTGTCAGTATCATTATTTAACTATCAATTTTCAGAATCAGTCCTTTACTATCATCGTTAGTAAGTCAGTCGTGGAGAATAAATAAATAAATAAAATAATGTTTCTTTTTTGGTATTGACTAGGCATGAAAAACAATATGATAGTAATTGGCTAGTGTAGGCTATGGACACCTGCAAACAGCTACAATCGTTGCGTTGACAGCCCTGAAGAGTAAGATGGACCGCCATAGAGCCACAACAGTCGTTCCACTGCTGTTTGGCATCAGATAAGGGACCGGTTGTCGAAACTTAACACACTTTAAAAACAATCGACATCTAAAAGTGAACATATACGTGAAAATCGATATTTTCAAATCGCCTAGTAAGTTAATTAAATAAAAAAAAAAATAAAAGCTCTCGAAAATCTCATCCCGTCGGATAGATGTCTAATTAAACAACGCAAGATATGCAAGAGATCGAGCAGCATCCCAGAGGCGTGATAATACAATAGCCAACCCGCGTGCCAAGCGTGGCGTTTACAGCATTCCTCATAATGAGATTAGTACAAACACACATATGAAGAACTTTATATATTAGAATAGATTAGGATATTAATATCATTTCTCGAACACTTAACCTATTAACTTTAGTCATGCGCCTAGATTTTTGTAAGTGGTAGAGCCAAGTGGAAGGTTTTGCTGCTGCTCGAAAGGGCCGGCTCGACCCCGATAAAACCACGTCCTCGCAGAATGCCGGAGTGAATTAAATGCATCTCGTGCTTTCCCATTTCATTCGGTGAGTGCAGTAACCACAGCCCGTCCTTCCTCCACGTCCTATTTCTCTCCCTCAAATATACTTAAAGACCAGCAACGAAGCTACAGGAGCTTGGTGGCAGAGGCGGTAAAAAAAAACCTCTTTAAAAAAAAATTGCTAATTTTCTTGGCCATGGCTTTTAATGGTAACATACGTTAGTCTAATATATATAATAGATAATTATGTGCAACGTATCTAGAGAAAATAATCCTAAAAAATAAACACGGACAGTAGAATGCAATGAATATATGTATGCATAGAGTGTTTCATTTCAAACGAACAGTGGGTTTTGAGAGTTCCAGTGCAATATCATGTACGAAGTGAAGTTTACTGGTGTTTTACTAGAGTTTTATAGAACAACACTTAAATGTGCGTCGGTCCGGGGCCGCTGCCTACACTTTAAGTTATTACTTTGAACTTTTCAATTTTGCTTTCAAGGAGTTCGGACCCGTGTTTGGAAACGAAGTTACATTTAGGTTAATTTAATATTTGAGTTTCGCGGACTATCTCTATTTTAATTTATAAACAATTTTAATGGAATTTCGTAAGTTTTTCGTAACAATAATTATTGTTAAATGTAACTCAAGAATAGTTCAGTTACTTTACTTTACAACTTTATTTTATTTGAATGAGCAAGCGGCTCTTTTAGCGTGATTATCACGTACATCTGCAACGTCAGAGGAGCTGCCGGTGTCTTGTTGGCCTTCAGAGATATTTGGGGATGGGGCGAGGGAAAAGGAGAGGAAATTGTGCCTCCGGTTACCTCACTCGCCGAACGAAACGTAGAGTAGAAGCTAAAAATGCCTTTACTTCACGCCGCTGGGCCATACCATGTATAAAATAGAGTCTATTTAAATTCACTGCATTACAAAGGTCTCTCCAAGAGTGCAGCGAAAGCTGGTATACATATATCTTGGAGGGCTTGCCCATATTGTCCTATACAATCTAGTGCCGCATATCTTTCTGCTAATACTGTCCAGTACAAGCACAAGTGACACTGCTCTCTGGCACTAGTCGGTGGGTCTGCCATCCTTCGGTCGCCAGAGTCTCGTTTGTTTTCTAACGCGATGCACCTGCTGGCGAGAGAGAGAGAGAGTAAGAGAGAAAGAGATGGTATACTCGTTTTCTCTCTTACACTTACATTTTTAGAATAATACTTAAGATTTTCCTTTACTGATCTCCTTTAATAACCTTTTTAAGGACACAGTTGAACATCGGTCTCGCCTGCAGAAAAGGTTTGCTATAACCGTCAGCTTTCGCAGGCAGATGGGTGATCGTAATACAAGACTTCGACCCTAGTCTCTGTTGCCCATCACTGGATAAGTAATGTATGTATGTACATATTCACGCCTTGTTCCCAACGGGGTAGGCAGAGACTGATGTACGTCTTTCGCTTCTCCCACTTTCATCAATCTTCGCATGCATGCACGTTCATTTAGAGTACTCTTGACCTGGCCTTTTTTCAGAACGTCTCCGATTTGATCGTGAAATGTTCGCCTAGGTCTTCCTCTCCCGACTCTACCATTAATTATGTATACCATTATGGATCTGGAATATTTCTGATTGTTCTTCCATCGGAAGTCGTAATTTTTTATGTTATCCCTATCCCTTTGGTATTGTAAAATGATGGTAGATTTATGTGGAGCATAGCACGGTTTTCTAATATTAGATTAGATCAATTATATCGGGACAATTCCAAAAAGGATGTGTTAACACACTTCGAATAACATACTCGATCAGATATTAGTTCGGACGGAAGTTAGATTACCACCGAGGTGAACAAGTTGACCGATTTGATAAAGCGCTCCCCCAGTTTATAATTTGATTTTCATAATTGAGTAAAAGTTATATTCAACAGTGTACACGGAATCGTCTCGAGTTAAATCTATGAGAGTATTGGGTGATTCAATTTTGATTTCTGGACATTATAATAGATATGTTTCTGTAACTGTGTTATAATTCAGAGGTTTTCATTTTCTACATTCGACGGAAGAAACCTTCCTTGGTCTTGAAAATCTTATCCCTTCCGATAGACGTCTAATTAAACAACGCAAGATACGCCAGAGATCTAGCAGCATCTCTTTCTCTCTCTTTGAGTTTACTAGTAAGCGATCATCCAGGGTTCGACAACGTTTCGTGAGAAATTCTGCTTAAAATAATATAAAAAAAAATTATAGATTTTATGAAGGCTGATGACTCGATAGACCAGTTGGTAATGCCCCTGCCTGCAAAGATGAGGTTCGCGGGTTCGATCCGTGCTAGTTGCAACTTTATTTTATTTGAATGAGCAAGCGGCTCTTTTAGCGTGATTATCTCGTACATCTGCAACATCAGAGGAGCTGCCGGTGTCTTGTTGGCCTTCAGAGATATTTGGGGATGGGGCGAGGGAAAAGGAGAGGAAATTGTGCCTCCGGTTACCTCACTCGCCGAACGAAACGTAGAGTAGAAGCATGTAATGCCTTTACTTCACGCCGCTGGGCCATACCATGTATAAAATAGAGTCTATTTAAATTCACTGCATTACAAAGGTCTCTCCAAGAGTGCAGCGAAAGCTGGTGAAAAATACATATATCTTGGAGGGCTTGCCCATATTGTCCTATACAATCTAGTGCCGCATATCTTTATGCTAATACTGTCCAGTACAAGCACAAGTGACACTGCTCTCTGGCACTAGTCGGTGGGTCTGCCATCCTTCGGTCGCCAGAGTCTCGTTTGTTTTCTAACGCGATGCACCTGCTGGCGAGAGAGAGAGAGAGTAAGAGAGAAAGAGATGGTATACTCGTTTTCTCTCTTACACTTACATTTTTAGAATAATACTTAAGATTTTCCTTTACTGATCTCCTTTAATAACCTTTTTAAGGACACAGTTGAACATCGGTCTCGCCTGCAGAAAAGGTTTGCTATAACCGTCAGCTTTCGCAGGCAGATGGGTGATCGTAATACAAGACTTCGACCCTAGTCTCTGTTGCCCATCACTGGATAAGTAATGTATGTATGTACATATTCACGCCTTGTTCCCAACGGGGTAGGCAGAGACTGATGTACGTCTTTCGCTTCTCCCACTTTCATCAATCTTCGCATGCATGCACGTTCATTTAGAGTACTCTTGACCTGGCCTTTTTTCAGAACGTCTCCGATTTGATCGTGAAATGTTCGCCTAGGTCTTCCTCTCCTGACTCTACCATTAATTATGTATACCATTATGGATCTGGAATATTTCTGATTGTTCTTCCATCGGAAGTCGTAATTTTTTATGTTATCCCCATCCCTTTGGTATTGTAAAATGATGGTAGATTTATGTGGAGCATAGCACGGTTTTCTAATATTAGATTAGATCAATTATATCGGGACAATTCCAAAAAGGATGTGTTAACATACTTCGAATAACATACTCGATCAGATATTAGTTCGGACGGAAGTTAGATTACCACCGAGGTGAACAAGTTGACCGATTTGATAAAGCGCTCCCCCAGTTTATAATTTGATTTTCATAATTGAGTAAAAGTTATATTCAACAGTGTACACGGAATCGTCTCGAGTTAAATCTATGAGAGTATTGGGTGATTCAATTTTGATTTCTGGACATTATAATAGATATGTTTCTGTAACTGTGTTATAATTCAGAGGTTTTCATTTTCTACATTCGACGGAAGAAACCTTCCTTGGTCTTGAAAATCTTATCCCTTCCGATAGACGTCTAATTAAACAACGCAAGATACGCCAGAGATCTAGCAGCATCTCTTTCTCTCTCTTTGAGTTTACTAGTAAGCGATCATCCAGGGTTCGACAACGTTTCGTGAGAAATTCTGCTTAAAATAATATAAAAAAAAATTATAGATTTTATGAAGGCTGATGACTCGATAGACCAGTTGGTAATGCCCCTGCCTGCAAAGATGAGGTTCGCGGGTTCGATCCGTGCTAGTTGCAAGCATTTGTATAAATATAAACGTTTGCACACAATTCATAGATGTTCACATATGTCGTCTCTTTAACAGCCTGTAAGTGCCCACTACTGGGCAAAGCCCCCGCTCAACTAGCTGAGAAGAGTTTGGAGCCGGGAAGGCCCGCCACGCTCAGTCAGGAAATCTGCATGTCTGAGATTCCTTAGACATGATGTTTTCCTTCTCCTCCGTGCACGTGGTAAATAACAGCCCCTGGGATCGAACCCCGGTTCGTCGCGCTCTATGAAACTAACCTAACATATAACCTAAGCTTTACTGAAAAGCGGAAGTCTAATATAATAGAACGTGGTAGAGCCAAACACCTCCAGCTCCGAACAAACGCAAAACAACCTAAGCTTTACAACGTCACAGTCATTACAGCCTGTCATAAGTACAAAGCTCCGAAGATAGCTACAAAGCAAGGTCCAACCAAGCTGCATCTATTTGTCGTAATACTGAGCATATCTCTGTCGCATTACGCTGCCTGTGTTTGCCTGTAAGAAGACGTCGCTCGAAAACGCTTCCCAATTTTCGGGACGTTTGTCTGTTTATCCTTAGGCTTTTGAAATTAATGTCATATTCAACAAAAGAACACATTCAGAGCAAGGACTACACTAAATAATACTTCTTTTGTTTCCATTGATATTATTTTTTGCTTATTGTATTAAAAAGTTTTGCCGACATTGATCTTCTAACCTCTACTACGTAATTGTCGACGTTAACATTACGGACGCACTTTGGCTTCGCTCCAACAATGGCGAAGAGAAAAGTATGTATTTGGCACGGACGCCAATACCCATCGTTTTTATTGATAATGACTTGTGATTCCTCCTTGAGCGACAAATACATACTATGCGATGTATATCTAGATATCGTATTTGATACTATCATGTCGGATGTATAGGTGTAAGGAGTAAGTAGATATTTTAAAATGTTTTCTCATCTGCAAGTGCGTCCTGCGAACTAACGAATGAAACACAAGCGTGGTAGAGCCAAGCGGCGGCTTTAGCTGCTGCTCGATTGGGCCGGCTCGACCGGATTGGTGCCACGGCCTAGCAGAATACCGGCGTGAAGTAGAGGCATCTCGTGCTTCTAAGTTTCGTTCGGTGAGTGAGGTAACCGGAGCCGCACATCCCCTCCCTATTCCCCTGCTCTTCCCTCCCATCTTCCAAATATCCTTAAAGACCGGCAACGCACCTACAGCGTCTATGGTGTTGCGGATGTATGTGGGCGTCGGTAATCACTTACCATCAGGTGAACCGCTTGCTCGTTAGCCGTCTCTACCATAAAAAAAAACACGTGGTAGAGCCAAGCGGTATATTATTTTTTATGTACTTTTTGTCTTTGTATATCAATTGCTTTTATGCAACTTCAAAATTAATTTGCATTATTCACAGTTGGAAGAAATAATGTATTTAACAAATTGCACACTATGTCAAAGACTATAGATTAGAGTGGACAGCGTCGTGTAAAAAAGGAAAGTAAAGTAACAGCCTGTAAGTGCCCACTACTGGGCAAAGCCCCCGCTCAACTAGCTGAGAAGAGTTTGGAGCCGGGAAGGCCCGCCACGCTCCGTCAGGAAATCTGCATGTCTGAGATTCCTTAGACATGATGTTTTCCTTCTCCTCCGTGCACGTGGTAAATAACAGCCCCTGGGATCGAACCCCGGTTCGTCGCGCTCTATGAAACTAACCTAACATATAACCTAAGCTTTACAACGTCACAGTCATTACAGCCTGTCATAAGTACAAAGCTCCGAAGATAGCTACAAAGCAAGGTCCAACTAAGCTGCATCTATTTGTCGTAATACTGAGCATATTTCTGTCGCATTACGCTGCCTGTGTTTGCCTGTAAGAAGACGTCGCTCGGAAACGCTTCCCAATTTTCGGGACGTTTGTCTGTTTATCCTTAGGCTTTTGAAATTAATGTCATATTCAACAAAAGAACACATTCAGAGCAAGGACTACACTAAATAATACTTCTTTTGTTTCCATTGATATTATTTTTTGCTTATTGTATTAAAAAGTTTTGCCGACATTGATCTTCTAACCTCTACTACGTAATTGTCGACGTTAACATTACGGACGCACTTTGGCTTCGCTCCAACAATGGCGAAGAGAAAAGTATGTATTTGGCACGGACGCCAATACCCATCGTTTTTATTGATAATGACTTGTGATTCCTCCTTGAGCGACAAATACATACTATGCGATGTATATCTAGATATCCTATTTGATATTATCATGTCGGATGTATAGGTGTAAGGAGTAAGTAGATATTTTAAAATGTTTTCTCATCTGCAAGTGCGTCCTGCGAACTAACGAATGAAACACAAGCGTGGTAGAGCCAAGCGGTATATTATTTTTTATGTACTTTTTGTCTTTGTATATCAATTGCTTTTATGCAACTTCCAAATTCATTTATAACAATCCTGTCCATCCAAAGGTTGTCTGGAAGAGATCGCTTTTAGCGATAAGACCGCCCATTGTTCCACCTCTCATGTCTAATTACGTTTTAGTTTTCTTTACTATTCTTTTATTTTCCTGTTTTTGGTGTTGCAATAAAGCGTATTCTATCTATCTATCTATCTATCGTACTGCTGTTTGGAGGCAGAAATGGGTAAGAGTACGATACTAACCCAGACGACGCCTAAGTGAATAAATCCTGTTACAATTTAACACATTTTAAAAAGTGTGGTCATATCGAAAATAAGACATAGCTGTCAATAAAATCTATAGTTTTCAAATAATTGATTTGACATTAAACCACATATAGTTTGTAGCAAGTATGAAGCATCATCGTTATAATGATGTATAATAAATATTTTTATTTAGTTAATTAGTAAGGTACTAAGGTACTTAATTCCACTGCTAATTAAAAGTGGACCTCCTTTCGCAGTAAGCACTGCGTTCATTTTAGATTCAACGAGAGGAGTTGAAACTTTTACTTACTTATCGCTTACAGGGTGAGCGAAGTAAAAGAGAGCGAGTAATCAAACAGTCGTTTAACATTTGTTTAGTAAAATCGTTAACGCAAGTTCAAGTTTAACCGTTGTTTAGATTACGTATGAACGTTTTAAAGCACTGCACTGCACTGCACGTTTTTGAACGTGGTAGAGCCAAGCGGTATATTATTTTTTATGTACTTTTTGTCTTTGTATATCAATTGCTTTTATGCAACTTCCAAATTCATTTATAACAATCCTGTCCATCCAAAGCTTGTCTGGAAGAGATCGCTTTTAGCGATAAGACCGCCCATTGTTCCACCTCTCATGTCTAATTACGTTTTAGTTTTCTTTACTATTCTTTTATTTTCCTGTTTTTGGTGTTGCAATAAAGCGTATTCTATCTATCTATCTATCTATCGTACTTCTGTTTGGAGGCAGAAATGGGTAAGAGTACGATACTAACCCAGACGACGCCTAAGTGAATAAATCCTGTTACAATTTAACACATTTTAAAAAGTGTGGTCATATCGAAAATAAGACATAGCTGTCAATAAAATCTATAGTTTTCAAATCATTGATTTGACATTAAACCACATATAGTTTGTAGCAAGTATGAAGCATCATCGTTATAATGATGTATAATGAATATTTTTATTTAGTTAATTAGTAAGGTACTAAGGTACTTAATTCCACTGCTAATTAAAAGTGGACCTCCTTTCGCAGTAAGCACTGCGTTCATTTTAGATTCAACGAGTGGAGTTGAAACTTTTACTTACTTATCGCTTACAGGGTGAGCGAAGTAAAAGAGAGCGAGTAATCAAACAGTCGTTTAACATTTGTTTAGTAAAATCGTTAACGCAAGTTCAAGTTTAACCGTTGTTTAGATTACGTATGAACGTTTTTAAAGCACTGCACTGCACTGCACGTTTTTGAACGTGGTAGAGCCAAGCGGCGGCTTTAGCTGCTGCTCGAGTGGGCCGGCTCGACCGGATGAATACTACGACCTCGCAGAATACCGGCGTGAAGTAGAGGCATCTTGTGCTTTTGCGTTTCTTTCGGTGAGTGAGTTAACCGGAGGCCCACTAACCCTCCCCATTCCACTTCTTATCCTCCCTCCCATCTCCCAAATACCCTTAAAGGTCGCCAACGCACATGTAGCTCCTCTGGTGCTGCAGATGTATGTGAGCGACGGTAATCACTTACCATCTGGTGAACCTATTGCTCGTTTGCCGCCTTTCCCAAAAAAAAAACTGCCTAATAACCTTTTAGCCTTCGCCATATTAGCATCAGTTTTTTTTGGGTGGTAGAGCCAAGCGGCAGGTTTTGCTGCTGCTCGAAGGGACCGGCACAAGCGGTATAGTGACACAAACCTCGCAGAATACAAGACGTGAAGTAGAGGCATCTTGTGCTTTTTCGTTTCGTTAGTCATGGCATTGCTCCACCACGGATGTGCTTAACAAATCCTGGATAACCGGTCACCGGTTATGCCGGGATCAGAGACTTGTTGTGGAAACGCTATTGGCCCGGTGGCCTTGACAGCTTCCGTGTTAGAAACTCGCGAGCAGAAAGCGGGTAAAGAAGTAAAGCAAAAAGAGCAACGACGCTGCTGATGCTGGTGCGACGCGACACTGCTGCCTGCTGCTTTGACGCGCTTGAACCCATTTAGTGAACGAAAAGAGGAAGGGAGGGGGGGGGAGTGATCGGAATTGGTAGACACTAGCGTTCATCAAGATGCCCCGCGTGCAGATGAGGTTGACCCTAGAAAAGTTTGATACAAATCCCCCTTACATCCCCTTTGTATGTTGCACAAATTATGGCTCCGTTTCGGATTCAAACCTATGACCCATATCTCAACAGTTAGGTACGGTCACCACTGAGCCGCGTCTCATTGAACGTTTCTCTAGTACATACGAATATAGTCCTAACTTTATAATTACTGTTATAAACAAATCCTCATCTTACTCGGCCATACTGTATTATATATAAGTAATACTGTACTATAGTATAATATGTATGCAAATACTAATTCCAAAACCTCAATTTTTTCACACGCGAAACCCTTGTGGTTCACAATGACAATGTTATTTCCATTTTACATAGGTAAATGCGTAAGTTAATTAAAGAAAGGAGCATTTGTAGGGTTGGCAGAAGATTTAATTCACGTAATTTAATGAAATTCACGTTTTCACACTCTTTGTGAATTAACCCTTTTACACGTAAATGGACAAAATGCAAAATTGTGGTATGTGTGTGAATACAAAGCAACGTTATGAATTTAATTAAAAATGTATTTATAATTAAATTACTACCCGCGATAATTTTCAACAAGACTCGCACCCCGTCACATTCTATACCTCAGAGAAAGAAAAGTGTTTTTCTGTAGCTCGTACATCTCTGATTAACCCCTAATCTAGGCCAAAATTGTTTTTAATTATATCAAATAGCTATTCTATTCGCTACAATAAGTCTTGTTAAAACAGTTTAATTATATTATTATAAGACGATTCTGTAACGATGATATCCGCAGCAGAACTAAGGTAACAGACATAGCCGTAAAGATCAGCAAGCTGAAGTGGCAATGAGCCGGCCACATAGCTTGCAGAACTGACAACCGTTGGGGAAAAAAGGTTTACGAGTAGCAGCCACGTACAGGCAAACGCAATGTAGGACGACCCCCCACAAGACGGAGTGACGACCTGCGCAGTGTTGCGGGAAGTCGATGGATGCAGGAGCGTGCTTCGTGGCAATCTCTGGGGGAGGCCTATGTTCAGCAGTGGACTTGTAATAGGCTGAAATGATGATGATGATCATATTGTTTAAATGCAAATTCAGGAATAAACCGATAGATAAAGTCACTCATATTGTATTTAATTCCGTTCGAAATAACATAGTATGTTGCATTTTCTGAAACATCAGTAGAAAGGTACGCACCGGCTCTCTTACCGTGGTATTGGTTATAGTCTATTAAGTGAAAAGTCTTTAAAAATTTCTCATCGTGGTAGACAAGCGTCGGCTTTTGCTGCTGCTCGAATGGGCCGGGTTGGTACCACGGCCTCGCAGAAAACCGGCGTGAAGATAGGCACCGTGTGCTTCTGAGGCCCTCCCCCTTTCTACTTCTCCCCATCCCCATACTGATCCTCTCTCCCATCTCCCAAATACCCCTAAAGGCCGGCAACGCACCTGCAGAACCTCTGGTGTTGCTGATCTACATGGGCGACGGTAATCACTCACCATCAGGTGACCCGCTTGCTCGTTTTCCGTCATTCCCATAAAAAAAAATCTCTTTGTTTTCTACTAATTGCGGTTTTATCATCTCAAAAAAAAACCCAAAAATACAAAAACCGAAACGGACAGCAACATCCGGAGCACGAGGAGTCTAGTACTTCGATGGCTAACCTTATGCATGTAACCCTATATCCAGCAGTAGACTATTACCGAGGCGATGAAGAAACAGACAAAGGTTTACGGAGTAGGTTTAACATCAAATATATTACGATTTGTTTCACTGTCTCATAGATAAGATAATTTCTAAGCTGATAATAAAAGAGGGATTTTAGAAGTATCTGTCACGGGGTGGGTAAGTTGTAGGAATTTAAAAAAGGAAAACGACTAATAAATTATTCAAAAACAAAGAAAGCTATTAAACAATGCTATTAAAAGTCTTAATGATAATCTCGGTGCCATCAGAGGTTGGTCACACAGATACGGAGTCTCTGTCAATCCATCAAAATGTAAAGTGATGGTTATGGGTAGTGCAAGAATGCTCGCAAGGGTGGATTGTGGAAGTCTTGCTCCTGTTCTCTACAACGGCCTTATCATCCCATACTGTCATTCCATGAAAAACCTTGGTTTACATCTGGACCACACTATGACTTGGAATTTACACATTGGTGAAACCAGCCGTAAAGTCGTTGCCACTTTGCGCTCTCTTTATCGTCTCAAAAATTTCCTGCCTTTTAAAACCAAACTCTTGCTGGTCCATTCACTTATTCTACCCATTATCGACTAAGCAGATGTGTGTTACCCAGATCCACCGCAATATCTTCTTACTAAACTGGAGCGCCTTCTCAATAACTGCAAAAGATTTATTTTCGGTTTGCGTAAGTATGACCATATTTCCTTCTATCGTTCAAAGCTAAAATGTCTTACTATTCACCAAAGGCGTAGCTCCAGAATCTTATCAGTACTTTATTCCGTTTTAAACGATGCAAACTCTCCTTCGTATGTTAAGGATAACTTCAATTTTCTTTATTCGAGTAATAACCGAGTGCTTCGAACTTCAAACAGCTTGAAGGTTAGTGTTCCACAACATAGTACTGGTTTCTTTTCTTTTCTTCTTCTTTGACCGTTCAAGCCACACTTCTCTGGAACGCGATGAATGAAATTATAAGCCATAATTTTTACTAGAACAGCAAAGGTATTTTTATATATAACCGATTCATGACTTGAATTTTAAATAAAAAAAAAACACTTTCTTATCACATTTTTTATTTATTATCATTTGTACATACACTTGTGAGCTATATTTAAAGTTTCAAATCACTAGCATTTCGGGACGTTAGTTCGAAATCGATTGCAAAACCTTATATCGAACACTCACAGTGGTAATAATAGATGTAGAGGTGGCTCTTCACTCAAATACCCAAAAAGGCCGGCAACTTACCTGCAGCACCTCTGGCGTTGCAGATGTATGCGGGCGACGGTTTAATCACTTACCATAACGTGAACCGCTTGCACGTTTGCCGCGTTTTCCATAAAAATATAATAGTCACTTTTACACACCACGACATATTTTATTTGCTCTCTTGTAGGATTAACTCAAATAACTTTCCTCCAATACGTATTGTTTTGCTTTCTCCTAACCTTTGCATTTCTTTTGTAAGATAACATTTTTTTTGTACGTTAAAATTAGTAAAATCTGTTTAAACTCTAGTCTAAATTATAAATAATATAAAAAAAGAACTATTGAATACTTATTAGATGTACCCTACAAGTACGATACGTTCCATATTTATAATCTGTAGCATGCAAGCTCCAAACTGTAATAATCTGTGGTCGACAATATACAAGAGATCAAAATGCCTGGTCATTCCTCTTTCTAGCAAGTAATTGGCTTCACTTCAGCTGCTCTCTTTAGTCGAGCTTTTACGAAATAGTTATAATTTTCCTTAGTTGTCTTGATTGATGATGCTGCTCTGACGCTGCATCACGACAATCTTACACAATAATCATGTGTAACAATGTTAATTAAACTTAAGCAATGCCTTCGATAATTTCACACTTCGGTAAAAGCTACACTAATCCAATTAAACGGAACAAACTTCTTATCCACTACTCTACGTGCTTGTTCGAGAGCACCTAAGTTAGATTACTTCAGATTTGAGCTTACACTGTCCAACTTAACAACAATCTCCCTTAAACTTTAAAACTTAACTATTTTCCCATGAAATTGCCCGAGCGTGAAACCATTTAATAATAATAACTAAGTTTTATAAACTTCACTTCATTCCCGAAGATAAACGAATTAATTTAAGTTGGAAGATTTAATACTCTTTTTAATGTATAATGGTATAAACAAATGGTTATTCATTTATTTATGTTTAGACTAAAAAATATAGTACTATTATGGTTTGTTTTGCAGTTACATCATAAAGAATAATACAATTCTAAAGTTTAATAGTTACCTCCATGGCCGACACCAACTTGAGAACTGATGGTGTGCTTCTCAGCGAATTACCAGGGGTGTCCCTCAGGGCTCGATATTAGGACCGCTCTAGTTTATACTCTATAGCAGCGACTTAACTAATGTCATAAAAGATTGTCAATATCACACGTACGCTGATGGTTTATAGTTTTACCAATCCTTCCAATCACGTCTTACCGATAATATGAGTTTAAGAATTCTATAGTAAATTAAATTACTGAATCTCAGCTTATGGTCTGTGTCTCCATGCAGTGAAATGATTTAAAAAAAAAGAAATGGTCGGCGCGTTCAGAATGCGTTATGTGCACGTTTTAGTTTTAATATTCCGCCGAGAGCTCATGTTTCACTATACCTAGTTAAGAGTAAATTACGAGTACTTAATATATTTTGTAAAGAAACAGCCTGTAAGTGCCCACTGCTGGGCAAAGGCCTCCTTCTCAAATACTAGTATCAGAGAGGGTTTAGGAGCCGGGAAGGATCCGCTACGCTGCTCCAGTGCGGGTAGGCGAGCTTCACATATCCTCGAAATAATATTTTTATTATTTCTCAGACATACAGGTTTCCTCACGATGTTTTCCTTCACCGTTGACCATGTGGTAAATAAATCACTTAAAATTGTTATTAACAATTTTAGTGGTGCCCGCACCGGGGATCAAATCCAGATCATTCACGCTCTAGAACACTAAAGTGAGCACCCTGACCACTAGGCTAGCACGGCTCTAATATATTTTCATGAAGATTTAAGCAATTCTCTAGATTATTATTCGGTGTTATTAAGATAAGAATACCTAAATATTTATATTTGAAAATTATTTACAATTTTCACAATACACATGGCACAATCACGTTTCGTTTGACACTTCCAGGACATGTCACAACTGCTCTTCCGATTTTCGTTATCTATTTCCGTTTCGTGATATAAGATGGTTTATATCAAAGCATGGTATAATAATATCTTATAAGTATTCAAGAACACAGCAAGGACTTACAGTAGACACACTTCAGCAACTGGACGTGTCGAAGTACGCACTACAAAGATATCGTGTAAATTGTCTTCACCGGAAATCTTCTACACCAATAATTCTATATGTATATATATAAAAAATGATATATATATATATATATATTATTGTAAAACGTTACCTTCCACTGCAGGAATTTCTCCTGTGTTGCGGAGGCAGTTTACATACATAAATTGCACATGGACAAACACCCAGACAGGGAACTATTATTTGTAGGCCATATAAATATTAGTCCCGTGCGGGAATTGATTTGAACCCGCGACCCACAGCGCCGCAGCTAAACGCTTAGCCACTACGCCACCGAGCCGTCAATTTATATATATATATAGTTAAAATTAAAAATTAAAAAAAAAGTTTTAAATTTTGTCACGGTAACGATGTTAAATATGTTCGTAATGCGTTTGTCATTATATAACGCTATCCTTTTTTTATTATGCGAAGCAACATTCACACACAATTCACATAAAACGTGCCCGGTTTTTTTTTTAAAAACATTCACACAATTCATAGAACGTCCCCGTTTTTTTTTTTATATCGCCCGCTGCATTCATGACATTAAATTGCGAAAGTATTAAATTATCTTTTACTATGACAAAAAAACGACTGTCAATAGGGGGAACAAAATGGTTATATGTTTCTACATCTGTGACCACGAATCATATGTAAAAATAGGTTATCAGTCAATTGGCCGTCCGTTTGGCAACATCATTATCATCATCATTCAGGCTGAACATAGGCCGTCCCCAAAGATCGCCACAGAACTCTGTCCTGAGCCACCTGCACCCATTCGAGCAGCAGCAAAAGCCGCCGCTTGGCTCTACCGCGTTGAGAAATTTTTAAAGACTTTTCACTTAATCGACTATAACCAATACCATGGTAATAGAGCCGGTGCGTACCTTTCACTGATGTTTCAGAAAATGCAACATACTATGTTATTTCGAACGGAATTAAATACAATATGAGTGACTTTATCTATCGGTTTATTCCTGAATTTGCATTTAAACAATATGATCATCATCATCATTTCAGCCTATCAGAAGTCCACCGCTGAAGATAGGCCTCCCCCAAAGATTGCCACGAAGCTCGGTCCTGAGCCACCAGCATCCATCGACTTCCCGCAACACTGCGCAGGTCGTCACTCCATCTTGTGTGGGAACGTCCCACACTGCTTTTGCCTGTACGTGGCTGCCACTCGAGAACCTTTTCTTCCCCAACGGTTGTCAGTTCTGCGATCTATGTGGCCGGACCATTGCCATTTCAGCTTGCTGGTCCTTACTAATATGTCGGTTACCCTAGTTCTGCTGCGGACAACATCGTTGCATACTCTATTGCGCAGAGAAACTCGTTTTACATAATTCTAGTATATTGTGTATGGTTTACTAGTGTGCGTTTATAGCACGTTTTCTTCACTCTATCATATTAAATAGATATAGGAGAAAAGTTTATAACTTTTTGATAATAAATGTCTTGGGTCAAATAATCAAAAATTATAAAGTGTTATTGATAATTATTATTATCTCTTGAAGGTCTCTATTCAGAGACAAGATGTCGTAAGGCGAAATCGCTGACTTATATAATTATTAAAACGTGTTGTGAAACCAGTACAAAAGCTTATAATAATTTTTAATAATTTTCAAGCTACACTCCTCTGGAACGCCCTGCCCGAAGAGATAGAAGCAGCTCCTAACAGGAAATCATTTTAGAGTCTAGTTCGTCATTACCTAATGGATCATTGACAATATTCGGCTTATCTATTTTCGATTTAAATTATATATTTATTTATGTATCTTTTTATATATTTGTATACGTATTTGTGTATTTTATGTTATAAATATTTATTTAATTAGTGTGTTTATATGTATTTATCAACTTATTATTATTGGAGTCTTCCTATAGTTTCTTTTTTTATTCTTTGTTTTGTACCTGCCAACTACCTTTCACCATAACAAGGGTTGACTGGTAGAGAATGCCACCTGGCATTAAGTACGCCCATTGTAACCTTAAGCTTATGGCTAACAATAAAGAATAAATAAATAAATATGATTAAGTTTCAATAAGTGATGACAATTTCTGGTAAAAATTATAAATTATTAGTTGGGGTGGCCAGATTATGTCATTAAGCTTTATTAATTTGCTTTTGGTTTCATATCGTTATAATTGCCAGTATCATTATTTAACGATCAATTTTCAGAATCAGTCCTTTGCTATCATCGTTGTTAACTGTGACAAAGTAGCAGCCTGTCAGTGCTCACAGCTGGGCAAAGATCTCTTTCTCAAATATCTGAGATAGTTTTTGGAGCCGGTAAGTGTCTGCCCTGCTGCTCCAATGCCGGTTGGCATGTTTCGAATATCCTTTCCTTAACCGCCGGGCACGTGGCAAACACAGCACTTAAAATATACGTGGTAGCCTAGCGGACAGGGTGCTCGCTTTAGTTTCATAGATCGCGAGTGACCTGGGTTCGATCCTCAGTGCCAGCACCACTAAAATTGGTAACTGTAAACATCGGCACCGACAGAACAACAGCGCTGCAGTAGAATTCCTGCAGAATATAAGCGTGTCGGATGCCTTTTCGTTCCTGAAATCTGATAATAACATTTAATCTTTAATTAACTGTGTTGCGGCAGTGAATCGAATAGCTATTTCTATTTTAATATTTATAATTTAAACATTACGCGAATCATACGTTCTGCAGCTGAAAATATAAAACGATATGTTACTAAGGTTTCACATTTCTGTGACGAACAGACAGACGAGAACGTGCAGAGAAACAACGTGCTTCAAATTTTTACCTCACTGACTGAACGAAACGCAGAAGCACAAGATGCCTCTACTTCACGCCGATATACAACGAGGTCGTGGCAGTGCCCTGGTCGAGCAGCAGCAAAAGTTAGTGTTTGGCTCTACCACTTATACCGAAGAATGTTACTTCTGTATGTCTCAAATAGTACTTGTAGATATTGATGGCGAACGTATCTAAGAATTAATAATGCAGAGCTTAATCCTTATGATATATCTTGACTATAATCAAAGCATCTGAAAGTCAAAGTCAGTTGATGACTTTGACTTTCTTTGACAAAATTTGTTGATAAATGAACAAAAATTCATGCATTATTCCCTCGTTTTGAAGCGAAATTTTAATTAAAATACTCATTTATGATAAAAAAAAGCCGTAAAATAACTAAAACCAATTGTTTTATAATTTAGACTTCCATTTTGTATAGCTCCTTTGTTTGTAAAGACCCAAGTAATTTCTGCGAACAATTTGAAAGTAAGCATAATACAGAGTAATGAATCATGTTGGAAATGGGTGGTTCCGTATACGATTGCCGCAATTACCGCTAATTGCTGCCACACTCATGTTCTAGTCCAATTATTCCCTGATTAGAACCTTCCCCGGCTTAATAGTAAATGTATAGTAGCAGCCTGTAAGTGCACACTGCTGGGGAAAAGGTCTCTAATATATGAGACAGGGTTTGGAGCTGAGAAGAGCCCGTCACGCCGCTCCAGTGCGGGCTTCTCAAATCCTCGAAATAACTTTCTTTTTTATTATTTCTTAGACATGCAGTTTTCCTCGCGATGTTTTCCTTCACCGCCGAGCACGTGGCAAATGCAGCGCTTAAAATTGAACCCATGACACTCGCGCTCTTCGAAACTAAAACCCCCGAACCGGGCAATTTTATTTCCGTTTATTGAGAATTTAATTAGTTACTCGTATAGTGCAGACTTTTTTTTTTCGAGAGGTAAAAAAAATTTTTTTATCCAAAATCTTAATTAATCTGATAATACAAATAGAATACCCTTTACATTCGTAATGAATATTACGGGGATCGATCCGATCACTAGCGCTCTATGAGACTAAAGTGAGCGCTGGACTGTCGCGGCTTCATCTTATTAATAAAAGACGTAACGTAAAACAAATAATACGTAAGCAAGTTAACGTTTATCCTTCCGCTAATAAGCAGCGTACGTGCGCTTTCAGGGACCGTTCTCGAAAGCGAGTCCTTTCACGTGATCTCCTCTTCCACCTGTGCGACAAATCCGTAGGAAATTAGCGCGTGCTTTGAATTTGAGCAAGCGCTTTCGTTCTACTGCTCGCACGCGTTAAGAGAAAGGGATAGAAAAAATATTTTATGCATGTGTTTGTTATAGCATCATAAAATTATATTGTTTGAAGACACGACAGCCGAGCGGTTAGGGGATCTGCCTGCGATTCAGGTCCGTAAAGTTCGATCCCCGTGCATATAGGAATGAGTCTTTGAGCAGCGAGACGGACCCTTCTCGGCTCCAAAATCTTCGCAAATATAAGAGGCCTTTGCCCAGGTGTGGGAATTTAGAGGCCGCTACTTTACTTTACTCTCATTATTTTTTATCCAACTTTAGAAGTCGCTAGACGTTGACCTGTGGGACTTTGATTCTGATCCAGTCAAATTTTCAAAAAAAAAGACAAGATTGTTAAAAATTTATTTGGAAGTTGCATAAAAGCAATTAATATTCAAAGAAAAAAGTACATAAAAAATAATATATACATATTATAGACATACCTACATATTTAAAAAATAATTAACGTATGTATACATATACATAAATAGACTAAATCAATACATATATACATATATAACAGAACTGTCTAAATAAACGAAGTTACAGAGATAGATAGTGGGCCTTGACGAGATTTTTAAAAACTGGTTAGGATTGGGCGCGTTTCCCCTATATCGGTAGGGCATTCCATAGACGGTTAGTGTACCTGTCTGCTGAGACATGGGTTCTAGGTTCCAATAGGAAACCAATATTTGTGAAAAAACACATCTGCTGCCACTGCACCTGACCTTCCTCTCTCCTTTCTTTTTCTTTCTTCTCCTTTCTTATCATATTCGCGTTAGTATTAGATATATAGAGTCCCACTGTGTTTGCGCATGCACTATAATATTATCTGCGCAGTTGACAACTACCAATAGGAAGTTGGAATTGTGCCTATACAGTGGTTGAAAAAAGTAATATAATTGACGGGAAACAGAATTAGATATAAATACTCACGCTTGTCACTCACGGGTGTAGGCAGTGATTACTTAATTCAATATAGCACGGTTCACGACAAGCTAGTTGAGCTTCCCCAACCCGCATTTCACCTCTTCGGAAGGCAGACAGTGTGGAGTGGCGTGTGTTGTTGCCGATTTGCTCCATAGGGTTACCTAGAGATATTCCTTAGCCATCTCCTAAGACACTCACTCGATGAAATAGTTGAAAAAATAAACAGAAAAGACCAAATAAGTAAGTGAAAACAAAAATTATCCTTCAATGTACCTCATAATCATGCATAATACAGTTGTAATCTAATGAAAATGAATACAATGAGGACAAAGAGATGGGGCGGTGAATCGAGCGGCGAGAACGCGTCAGGGAACGGACATAGCGCTCGGAATTACAATAGAGTAGTGACGTAATTATGCAAGATGTCGAGTCGAGACGACAAATTGAAGGTGCTTCGTAGCATGCTTTATAACATATTGAGGGCGAAAGATAGCGTATAATCATTACACATATTAGGTCTGCGGATTCTATAAAATAAAGTGATACTAAAATCAGGACATTAATTATATTGTATATTATTTATTCGTGTAGAATAGTGAATCATGTAGATAAGCATATAGATATGTATGATACATTTATATATGTTATAATTATGTAGTATATTTCTCAATTAGCCTTTTCATATTTATATTATTTTAAACTTGATGCACCTATCACCACATTTCTTCACGCCCTGGGTTGACTGTTAGAGAATGCCAAAAGGCATTAAGTCCCCCTTTTGTAATCCTTTTGGTTTAGAAAATAAAGTATAAATAAATTAATAAATAAAATATTAGAATATTCATACAGCAATAAAGTTAATTAAAGTAGCCTGTAAGTGCCCACAACTGTTCAAAGGCCTCCTGAAATATTTGATTTAACTTTTGTTTTGGAGCCGGGAATGGCCCTCCACGCTGCTCCAGTGCGAGTTGACAGAAGCACAAGATGCCTCTACTTCACGTCGGTATTCTGCGAGGCCGTGGTACCAAGCCGGTCGAGCCGGCCCATTCGAGCAGCAGCAACATTGTTTCTTTCGTTCTTAATGGAAATAACTCGTTTCAGATCAGCGTGTTTCGTGTAACCGTTCTGTGTATAATGAGTCATGTATGAACAGACAAACAAAAAAAAAATTAGATCCATAAACATGTCAACGCCGAAATGAACAGGAAATTTTTTGTATTTTTATTTTTTTTTTTTTTTGAAGAGCAGATCTCGCCGTACGCGAGCGGGATAAATGTGACGTCAGAGAGTAAAGAGGACGATTTACGAGCGCCGCGCTGGAACTTTTTACAGACACGGAAAATATAAAACGGAACATAATTATGTTGGCAATTTTGTAACTGCATTCAATGTACTACATAGCATTAAGTTATATAGCAGTGCTCATAGCAGAAACTATTAGAATATTTAATACTAGAAACGAGGTAAATAGGTCTTTTACATATTTCTATTTAAAAAAAAATTGATACGTCATTCCATTAGTGTTGAACAAATCCTAAAAATATTATTAATATGAAAGTAAGTGTTTTTTAACGGCTAAACTAATTTTGATGAATTTTGATGATGATACTGTCTACATTTTAATCCCAGAAAAGCTGATGATTCTCCAAGCGGAGGAAGTCGTGGTCGAAATCCAGTATATTTGTATAAATTTTTATTAATTAGAAGTATTATTGTAGAATACTTGCACCCTCACGATACGCACACATAATCCCTAGAAGAAGACAGAATCGCTATATCTTCGTCTGTGAGCCTGATGGCTGAACTAACCGCCCTGATGGCTGAACCAACCGCCCTGAGGGCTGATCCAACCGCCCTGACGGCTGAACCAACCGCCCTGATGGCTGAACCAACCACCATGACGGCTGAACCAAGAAAATGATAGTGACGATACACTAACAACGATTCGAATTCATTAATATTTCTGCACAAGCTTAACAATAACGTATAAGAAAATGGTAATAGTGTTAAAGCACTATAAGGAGTTGTATGAAGAATTTGAATATTAACGTATATATTTGGAAAGATAATAAGTGAATGCATAATATGATTACATCATCATCATCATCATCATCATTTCAGCCTATCAGAAGTCCACTGCTGAACATAGGCCTCCCCCCAAAGATTGCCACGAATCTCGGTCCTGAGCCACCTGCATCCATCGACTTCCCGCAACACTGCGCAGGTCGTCACTCCATCTTGTGGGGGGTCGTCCTACACTGCGTTCGCCTGTACGTGGCTGCCACTCGAGAACCTTTCTTCCCCAACGGTTGTCAGTTCTGCGAGCTATAATTACATAGTCGGCTATAAAAGCTGGGTATTTTCGGAATTCAAATGAAAATCTTACTTTTATTATGTCAAATGAGATTCTAGACATTTTGATTTAGTGAGGTACTTAAGAGCGTTTACGTCTCGTGCCTTTTCACACAAACTTTCAAGTCCAAAATTTTCGAAATTTATGTACCGTTTTTAATGAAACTTAGACATTGTTGTGTAATAACTTTTTAGACTCGTTATACTATTCTGCTTACGTACATGTGCGTCATACAAAGTTTGGCAAAGCTCGTTTGTCGTTTCGTGCTTGGCGGTCGTGTCAAATAGAAATCTAGGAACTCTACCTACTAATACAAGTACTGTCCCTATAGGGATCTATAGGGACAGTACTTGTATTTTATGAAATGCAAAATTTTGATCTGTTACTTCTATAAGCGTTACATTAAAATGGCTGTCCGAATAAATGTCTCCTGGCTGGAGTTCATTGCGAACGTAGAATGGTAAAGATTTCATTCATCGTGTTCGTTAGAAACTTTTATGATTTTCCCCTTTGTTAAGACCCACATTTTACTTTATAAAATTCGGACCGATTTTCACTTCGTACATTATTGAAGTTTTTTCTGAGAAAGTTGACAAAGTGCACGTACATCTGCAACAACAGAGGTGCTGCAGGTGCATTGCCGGCCTTTGAGATTGTTTGGGAGATGGCAGGGAGATGAGGATGGAGATGGGAAGTGGGAGTGAGCCTACGGTTACCTCACTCACCGAACGTAACGCAGAAGCACAAGATTGCCCTTTACTTCTCGCCTGTATTCTGCGAAGCTGTGGTCGCTGGGGTCTACCACATACAGACAGCAGAAGTGTTGTTAAGTGTTATTTTTTTTTATGGAAAAGACGGCAAACGATCAAGCGGTTCACCTGATGGTAAGTGATTACCGTCGCCCACATACATCCGCAACACCATAGATGCTGCAGGTGCGTTGCCGGCCTTTGAGATTGTTTGGGAGATGGCAGGAGATGAGGATGGAGATGGGAAGTGGGAGTGGGCCTCCGGTTACCTCGCTCACCGAACTAAACGCAGAAGCACAAGATGCCTCTACTTCACGCCGGTATTCGTGGTACCAACCCGGTCGCGCCGGTCCATTCGAGCAGCAGCAAAAGCCGCTTGGCTCTACCACGCTTCAAAATTTATGCAGATATATTAAAGTCTTTACTATTTTTGTAACTTGATCATCGAAAAACTTTACGTTTGCTTATAATATATGTGATGTGTTTTGTATTTCCACAACCCTACACTACTTTGTCAAACAAAAGTACCATACCTAAAAATTACAAAAGAAAATTATATTTATACAGGAAACCGATGGTCTATAATACAGACAACTACGTAATAGACTCAAGCGTTATCTATTCATAATACAAAAGGGGGTTCACCGGCGAGCATCTGTCCTTCTGTTTGACCGAGCTAATATCCTGCACTACCAGTCCGATTTGAATAACTATTTTAGGGTTAGGTACACCGTTTATTGAGGAAGGTTTGGTTATATATTATTAGAACATTCTACGAACTATAAGATTGGATCAGTAACTATGAACCTTGGTCATGTACTCATGTGTATGAAACAGGTATTACATTCTACAATTTGCAATCCAAATCTAAGTCGCTGGGCACAGCTAATGCGAAGCAGCGTGAGGTGCCCTTTCCGGCTTCTAAACCCTCTCTGATACTCGTATTTGAGAAGGACGCCTTTTCCCAGTAGTGGGCACTAACTAGCTGCTACTTTTTATGTGAAGTAATTAATTATTCGCTTATTTCAGAATATCCTATGGAATGCGTTATTTTACAGCAAGTTTTTTTTTAAATGATTCGATATTTACTTTCTTGCTTTGAGAATAGGTGCACGAAAAATATAGACGAATAGGAAGAGAGTAAGCCTCCGGTTACCACACTCACCGATGGTAGCTCAGAAGCACAAAAGATATACGAGTATTCTCTTGAGGAGATATAATTCATTTTATTTTATCGAAAATAAAATAAACCATTAAATTCTAAATAGAAGTAAAGTAATTAAAGCATTTAATTTAGGTACGTTTCAGCGTTGGGAAAAAAAAGGCAAGAAACATTTTGAAAAACTTTTAATTTGATGAACGCTTAAAAATAATTGGGTTGTACAAAATAATTGCGAGCAACGAATAAAAAAGCTATACCAACACGCTGGAATATTTCAGTAGAAAATGGATACGGAAAGGCTGAATAACACAACACTTTTCGGTTGATGTGTGTGTGGGCTTTCGAAGTGCGGTCGTACATGAGTGTGTGCTTATTTGTATGGGTAAGGTAATTAATTTCCTTGCACAAGGTTACCATTTTTTCTGTTAATATTAATGTTATGGTTTATTTTTTTTCATATTTTTTTTATGATGGTAGTTATGTAGTTTTAATGTGGTAGAGCCAAGCGGCGGCTTTTGCTGCCGCTCAAACGGGCCGGCTCGACCGGATTGGTACCACTACCTCGCAGAATACCGGCGTGAAGTAGAGGCATCTTATGCTTCTGCGTTTCGTTCGGTGAATGAGGTAACCGGAGGCCCACACCCCTTCCCTGTTCCCCTCCTCATTCTCCTTTCCATCTCCTAAATTCCTTTAGAGGCCAGCAACGCGCCTGCAGCACCTCTGGTGTTGCGGATGTGCGTGGGCGACGGTAATCACTTACCATCGGGTGAACCGCTAGCTCGTTTGCCGCTTTTCTCATAAAAAAAAGGGTTCACTTCACACGCTGCAGCTCTATTGTAACAACAATTGTTGCAGTAAGAATGGATCGACTTTACCGGGGGAGGAATAAGCTCTCTATCAGAATAGCAGTGCAGTAGGAGCACCAGTATTTTAAAAAAAACAGGAGAAGCGAAATTTGTAAGATGTCATTGATAAGCTGAAGAATAAGGATAGGTGACAGCGCGTAGCCTTGTGTAACACCATCATTCGCATAATTGTATCCCGCGAGGAAACTGGTAACTCGATTGCATAATTTATCGTTAAGTCGGCAGAAAGCAAGCATCGAAAGAATATTTTCGAAACAAATTTGATCAAATGTGCCAAGGCCTCACTATTCATCATCGAGGCAAAATATAGTATTCCACTAAGATCATGGCAACACATGGCAATCTACCACTTTGCGTCACTTTTTATTGCAAAATTACCGCTCCGCAGAGCCTACTTCTTCCTTAAAGGTAGCCACTCCTCTGGAGTTGTGGATGTTCATAGTTGTCGGTTATCGTTTATTAGATGAGCTGCAGGCACGTTAACCACGTTTTCTATTCCCATCCACTGGTTAGGAGGAATTCCATCAAATTTTTAGTGGTCTGCATTTTGAACCAATGAGGTACGGTTCAAGTACAAAGTAATTAATTTTGTAAAAATGTCTTTGAATATTTATTTATTTATTTATTCTTTATTGTGTCCCTTAAAAAAAAGAAAGGAATACAATGGGCGGACTTAATGCCTTTTGGCATTCTCTACCAGTCAACCCTGGGTGAGAAAGAAAACATGTTGGCAGGTACAAAATAAATAATAATACATATAAATTAAATATAAATATTAAATATATAACCCTTGTAATATACTTACATACTTATAATATAACATACATAATACACTACACATAAACATATAATACATACATAAACAAATTAAATGAGGAGAGAAAATTCTTAGATGGCATTTGCCTTCAGATAGTGACGACGGAGCAGGGTTTTGAAGGAGTTTTTGTTCGGAGCTTTCTTAATATCATCGGGGAGAGCGTTCCAGAGAAGTGTGGCTTGAACGGTGAAAGAAGAAGAAAAGAAACCAGTAGTATGTTGTGGAACACTAACCTTCAAGGTGTTTGAAGTTCGAGGCACTCGGTTATGACTCGAATAAAGAAAATTGAAGTTATCCTTAAGATACGAAGGAGAGTTTGCATCGTTTAAAACGGAATAAAGTACTCATAAGATTCTGGAGCTACGCCTTTGGTGAATAGTAAGCCATTTTAGCTTTGAACGATAGAAGGAAATATGGTCATACTTACGCAAACTGAAAATAAATCTTATGCAGTTATTGAGAAGGCGCTCCAGTTTAGTAAGAAGATATTGCGGTGGATCTGGGTAACACACATCTGCATAGTCGATAATGGGTAGAATAAGTGAATGGACCAGCAAAAGTTTGGTTTTAAAAGGTAGGAAATTCTTGAGACGATAAAGAGAGCGCAAAGTGGCAACGACTTTACGGCTGGTTTCACCGATGTGTAAATTCCAAGTCATAGTGTGGTCCAGATGTAAACCAAGGTTTTTCATGGAACGACAGTATGGGATGATAAGGCCGTTGTAGAGAACAGGAGCAAGACTTCCATAATCCACCCTTGCGAGCATTCTTGCACTACCCATAACCATCACTTTACATTTTGATGGATTGACAGAGACTCCGTATCTGTGTGACCAATCTCTGATGGCACCGAGATTATCATTAAGACTTTTAATAGCATTGTTTAAATCTTTAATGCTAGAGTGAATATAGAGCTGAAGATCATCAGTATACAGATGGTACGAACAGTCGACAACTGATGTGATAGAATTTATAAATAAAGAAAACATTATTGGAGAAAGTATACTGCCTTGCGGTACACCAGACTCTAGATCAGCCCATGCAGATAGCTGCTGTCCTAATCGGACTGATTGCTGGCGACCGCGAAGATAGGATGAAAACCATTCCAAGGCCGGGGATGAAAATCGAAGAAATGTAAGGATTGAGAGAAGGATATCATGATCAACTGTATTAAAAGCATTTGAAAAGTCAACAAGCGCCACCACTGTGAGTTTCTGCTCATCCATCGCTTTTATATTATCAGTGATATCGTGTAAAAGGGACTTCTGATAAATTTGCAAAGCCATGGCACCCAAGCGATCGGACTGCTCGCTATAGTTACATAGAGCGCGGATATCAAGGATTTGACCCCCGATACCGGCACCATTAAAATTGTTAAAAGAAATTTTAAGTGTTATATTTAGCACGCGAAGGAAAACCTCTTGAGAAAACCTGCACGTCTGAGGATATGTGAAGTCTACTTCACGCCTGTATTCTGCGAGGCCGTGGTATCGACCCGGTAGAGCCGGCCCATTCGAGCAGCAGCAAAAGCCGCCGCTTGGAATTTCGTTATATATATCGTTGCTGCATATCTACTAACCTCACTAACATGTTAACAGCATTAACATAATCTCTCATTCCCCTCATTATAAACTTGCGACACAATGTTTGATTAATCCTTCACGTGACATAACAATATAATTTCATTTGTTTTAAAGTTGTTTTCAAAACTTATTAAATTATAGTTACTCTGACAAAACGACAAAACAGTACTTAGTTAACCACTGTAAATGTAATGTTTCTCAACAAATCTATTATGAATTTATGAAACCAAACAATGAGGTTTACCGAAAAGTTAAAGTTGGTAGCGAACGTTTACCTGTTTAAAATAATAATTGCGAACGGAAACTTTGTGGTGAATTTTTTGTGTGGTATTAAATTGATGTTGAGAAAACTTTTCTATTGTACAAAGTCGTAAGTATAAGGAAATAATGAAGTTATCGTGTTGGAATGATGATCGGCTCATTGTTTATTTTTGTATATTAAAAACATAATAAACATTTTCCGTTTACTAGACTCTTTAGAGTCAGTAACTCGTTCAAGGGTCCATGTATACGTTTCTCCGAAAAAAATCACAGTAAATACGCAAAGTATAGGAAAATTTAAATGTTATAAAGAGTCTTAAAAATTTATTGAAGACAAAGATCTTATAAAAAGGGTATATTAGAATGTTTTACACACACGACAGGATCAGCACAGAATGCCGTTCTGCATCTTCCGAGGATTATTTTTTTATGGTAAATGGGGCAGATGAGCAAACGGCTCACCTGATGGTAAGTGATTAGAGGAGCTGCAGGTGCGTTGCCGGGCTTTAAGGATATTTAGGAGATGAGATGGATGATAGATGTGAGATAGGGGGGCAGTGAAAACCACCGCCTGGCCTCTACCATGTACAAAATCCTGAAATTATTTACAATCTCTGTACAGTGCACTACTATTTAGCGGGTGAACTGATAAAGACTATCCTTATTCCCGTCGTTGAACATGGTAATTAGAGAATGATTTCATTAACCACTACAGCAGCAAAGGTTCTTGAGCGACTAGTCAATGAACAGTTGAATCTACACGATACTCTGTACAGGTTTAGAGCCGGCCTATCTTCTGAAACAGCTATACTACCGCACAACTATATCATCAGATACTACACAGATTGGTGGTAGATTCTTACGCCGATACCATCTACCACCGTTTCATAATAAGCTTCCACTTGCGAAGAATAAACATGCGCAGCAGTTTACTTCTACGTTGGTTTTCTCTTAAGATAACAATGTTCTTACACGCTTCTGCAACTCATCCGGTATGTTTCCTGAAGCACGTACATATTGCTTTAATACAATATTACCGAAGAGGAGCGCATCGCATCAGCGCGACGGATCCGGGGCAGCGCCAACAGCGTTCTGAAGGTGACCAATGATATACCAGACTGTCCATTGCAGGGAAACGTTCGCAAATTTATGACACGCTCCGAAAATATATTTTTTAAATAAATTTTGAAAAAGAATATCCGGTACGGAGTTATGTCTCCAGAGTAACCTCATCACGAAACGGTGGTGGATTTAAAAAATTACCTTTGTTAAAGTGAAGTTCTTACTGTCGAGAATAAATAATTTGATTAGATTTGACGTACGTAGGTACGATTGGCATAGATCAGCTTAACCAAACGTGCTACCAAAATCCACTTTTTGCGTCTCGAGGACTTGACTGGTAGCGAGATTCATTCCGCCAGATTCGCTTCCGAAGATAATCACGAGATTTTCAAGACAAAAAGGCAAGGGGGGGGGGCAGATTCCAACACCGCTACCACATAAGTGTAAGGTAAGGGTAAAGACAGATTTGGGTTGCAGGTATTTAGAGCTGTTAGTAAACTAAATATCACAATTAATATACCATCGTTTTTGTCACAACCCTACGGTACCTTCGGTCCGCTATTCAACATAGACATATACGATAGATTACTACACTTGTGCCATCTGCATCCTTTGGCTCTTCGCACACAGCGTGATCAACACTCCGACTAGTTTCAACTCGTTTATTTCTGTCAGTTGCCACTCGAGACTTTTTACTCCATGCCCTTTCGGTTCAAATTATGTTCACAAATCGCAATTTTATTTATAATTGTTAGTAAACACAGATTTGTACGTTTATATGTAAATAGATGTGATAATACACTATGTCAGGCTATATGTTCAGGCTGCACTACTCTGGAATTCCTTGCCTGAAGACATTAGGAAAGTGTCCAGTAAATCATCGTTCTAGAGACTGGTACGTGAACACCGCTTCAAGACGTCCGTTCTCACTTTGTGGAATTGATATCATCGGTCATTGTAATTATAATAATATTTTGTATGCTGTATGTATATATTCGTTTATATGTATTTATTCCGTCAGTATGTATCAGTGTAATTTATTCATGTACTTTAGTTCTTTTTCTTAACAAATTTAATGTTTGCCACCCTTACAATATCTCTCCACGGCCCGGGTTGACTGGCAGAGAATGCCAAGAGGCATTAAGTCCGCCCTATGTAATACTTTTATTTAAAGGTATTCAAATAAAGTTTAAATAAATAAATAAATACACAGGCTCTTTTACTGTGTTAGTGTCTAAGCCAACGATACAAATCGTATATTCGGAGGCAGATCCCCTAACCACTCGGATATCGCGATTCAGACCGCTAGAATTACAAACTTGTTATTTCAAGTACATACAATATTAGGTATACAACTTGCTCCACGGAAAGGTTAAACTGATATAGAAACTTTATACATATTCAATGTCAACTATAAATTCAACATCTTTGAGTGAGTGAATGAATGAATGAATGAATGGATGAATTCACTTTTATTGCACACAACAAAAGAAACACTGAAAACATTAAGAGAGTAGGTCTATTAGAAGGTAGAATTTGGAGATCTATCGCTGCTTAGCGATCTCTTCCAAGCAACCAACCATCGTTGTACTTCGAACCGAAACATTCATGGCAAATGATAGTTAAAAATAAAATTAAACTTTAACAAAACCGGCATAGGCTTGGAACTCCTGGCTGTACACCAGACGGGCCAGGCATTGCCTCAGTGCTCACAGTACCGTGCTGGTACCCCCCGGACTCGAAACACTTGTCCCCATTAGCAGGCTTCGGGATTTTGGTCAAACATTTGAAATTAACCTATCGTTTACGGATTTTATCGCGTTTAATTAATTTCTAACAAATAATTACAGTTGGCATATTATGTTCAATTATTCTCTCTCCTATTTATTTGAAATTCTGGGAAAAGATAATATTGGAAAACTGTCAAAAATATTATTGTCTCATTTTTGATTGTTAAATGCCGTCCCGTGCGGTGCGTGTAAAACTGCAGCACAACTCGTAGAATTTCGTATCAGACACATTTTGAATTTTCCGATATGAATATTCATATGCGGGTTTATCCAATCCATGTTGTTTATAGAATCGAGCATGGCTTTAAATACGCGTCAGAAATAACATAGGAATACAAAGTGATCGTTTTGATTAAAAAAATCATACAAAGTAGATTATTCTAGATAGTCTTATTTATTTAAACTATATTAACTATAAATAAAAATGAAGTATTCGTCATTTTAGACTATCACAACTCTACTGCTGAACACAGGCTTCTCCCAAAGATTGCCACAAATCGAAATCCCTCAACCATTCACTCCATCTTGTCGGAGGTTATTACATTTTCCTATACAAAATTGCCACTTGAGAATCCTTTCTCACCCAAAGACCCTTGCCACATCAGCTTGGTTATCCTTTTTAACCATCCATATCTTCGGTGCAGATTCGATCCCGCAGAGAAACACCGGGCATAGCCCTTTCCATAGACCCCCAAAGCAACTTAGAGTTTTAACTTCCTCTCAAATTGTTGTGATGATGGTTTCGGAAACGGTTCCTCCTGAGCAAGACTCCGCCACTTCACTCCACGGATTGACTTGTACTTAGCAGTTTTCCTGTTTTCCTGCGCCGCTGAGGACGTGGTAAGTTCAGCACATAAAATTGCAATCAAAAACTTTAGTAATACCGACAAAGGCATTCATATCCGGCGTCTGAACTTCCTTTTAATACGGTCGAGGAGGGCGATGGCTGCTGCATGCTGCATGCTGCACTTGTGAACAGGTACAGCTTGCGGAGGCTGGTCTGCTCGAGTTTGCAGTACTTCAGCTTTGTAGATCACTGTATTCTTTTGTCATGCTCTCAGTTCCCTACACCATACCTTTTACTTTATGATGTTACAAAAAAATCCAAAAACATGTAGTTTCTTTCACCTGTTTCTTCTCCGTCAGAGGAGCCTCATTACAGAACGATGTTAGATTCTAAAAAAAAAAAAAGATTTGACAAATGAAATTATCATTCTTATTATTATTGTTAATCAACTTGGGAGAAGACACTGACCTCTGTAATACAGGTTCTTAACCTAGCACGGATGTCAGGGAATTCATACTCTGTGGTCCATATTCTTATGACAATAAAGATTATTATTATTAAATAGATAATTAAAATCCTTTTTTTATTATTATTATTATTATTCTTACGAAAAAGTATAATGAATTTTCATTGATTCTCATTCTTGAACTACCTTGCCTCTTAATAGAAGTAGCAATGTTCAGCGTAATAAGATATATCCGCTGGAGAATAAAATGGGTAAAGTAAAAAAGGTTCCCGCGTTTTACACTGACACGGCGCCTGTCCAGCATCCTCGGAACAAATGAGATGTCAAGGGAGTGATTTATGAAAGCGCGTTCGAAAGTTGTAACAGACATGCTAGCGAAGTGCTAACCGAGATGAACTGGCTTTTTGCATTTGCATAGACGGAGAGAATATGAGAGCGAAGTTTTGAAAACTTTAGAATTTATGTTTGTACTTGGTTCATAAATCGAATTCATTCGAAAACAATTTTTTTTTTTTTAACATTACATTTTAACAAATAAGTCGCAGTTGTCGGTCAAATGGCTCACAGATGTGACTACCATTGTGGGTTGGGAAAAGTTCGCGAATGATAAATTCGAACAGGCTAATGTCGTGCAGAACGAACGCTCTCAATCTCGTCACTCCACATAAAAACATATATGACGACTCACGTTTATATAACAGTGCCTAATAACCTTTTTCACTTTTAACCTTCAACACCAGAGGAGCTGCACATTTTGAAAATGATATTTGGTATACGGGGAGATGGAGAGGGCATGGGGAAGGGGTAATGGGGGGTAGAAGTTACTTATTGTCCAGTTTATAAATTGTAGTGGCCATGGCTTTGAACTTTTCAGATGCATGCAATATTTTCATCGGCAAAAGCCGGTTATAAATTCCAAAAGTTTTTTATTTTATGGGAAAGTAATTACTGTCGCCCACGTACATCCGCAACACCTGGGCAGCTGCAGCAGCATTGTCGGCCTCTAAGGATATGTGGAAGATGGGAGAAAGGAAGAGGAGGGCGGATGGGGAGAGGGAGTGGTCTTCCTGCAACTCACTCACCCTATGAAACACAGAAGCACAAGATGCCTCTACTTCACGCCGAGGCACTACCCGTTCGAACCGGCCCTTTCATGCAGCAGCAAAAGCCGCCGCTTGGCTCTACCACATCAAAATTAGATTAGATTAGTATACAGGTAATGTTTAATACAAATTTTTGAACTTAAGTTTTTCCCATTTCCAAAATGAATACTTGGCTATATTAACTAACAAACATTCGTTCAGCGTTTTGTATAAAGCTGTAAAGAAACGTGAAGAATGTAATGTAGAAGGGACGGGGTTCTAGACCGCTGACGTGTCGCATTTGTGTCGAGTGGGAGGGGTTGAATGACACGTCAATGGGCTGAGGTCGAGTTATTGTCGGTGACCATTACGTAGTCTCGTTTGTATTTAATTCGTCGAGAAAGCACTATTTAGGCGAAAAAAAAGCAGACGTGAAAATAAAAGAAAATTCTTCTGGAAGGTTGAATTGAAGATTTGACTAGATTTGATTTGATTAGAATTGATTCCTAAGCATCTCTCTTACTAAGCCGTTTGTGAAAAAAAACCTATTGTTTTTTATGCAGGGGTCTCCATGCCAGAAAGGGTTTTTTTTCTATATCGTAAAACCAAGAAAACAACAAGTCAAACTTTGTAAGAGAACTTACAAATTTGCCAACTCGCTCCATAGACTCTGCTGACCATCATCGGTCTGCCTAATTTCCATCTAGGGACAGCCTTCGAGATGATTAACCCGCCATCTGCCGGTACCCATCGATATTTTCTTCTCTTCAACGACATTTAACTATTAATAGTATAATATACTCACATACTGTAAATGGTAGAGTCGGGAGATATAGGTCTTTCTCTCCCGACTCTACCATTTACAAGGCCGGCAACGCACCTGCAGTACCTCTGGTGTTGTAGCTGTATGTAGGCGACGGTAATCACATACCATCAGGTGAACCGCTTGCTCGTTTGCCGCCTTTCCCATAAAAAAAAATGATATATCTCTATTCACCCCATTACTTGGTATACGATCGTGAGAGCATATTATTATTATCTATCACTTAGGTGTCTGAAAAAAAAAGGCCAAATCAAGAGTACTCTAAACCAACGAGCATGCATGCGAAGAGTGATGAAAGTGGAAGAAGCGAAAGTACCGTAGCAAGTGGAAGAAGATTGTATCTGCCTACCCCGTTGGGAACAAGGCGTGAATATATATATACATATACTCACTACGTATTTATTAATTCATTGCCTATTCCATACTGCTCACATTCCTTTCATTAAAACAATACTCAGGTTACTAAATCTAAACATGTGTAACGATCTTTATATGTACTAAAACTAATCCGGATATACATCTGTACATGTCAACATTTTTAATCATCTATTATTAGTAATTACTTTATTTCTTATTATATAATTACATTCGCTTTAGGTAATAGCTCATAATCAGTGTTTTGCTCATTGTACACTGAGCTATGGCCTTTTTGCGCCACTGCAGAACACCACATTATTTTTGTACGAAAATGAATTTTATTTGTTTTCGTCTAAGTTTACTTTCGTGTTTATTTTCGCTATGGAGCTTTTTCTTCGTTGCTCTCTGTAATGTGTATTTCGGATATAAATTGTAAGTGTACTGCGGTGGCCAAATGAGTGGTTTATCTGTCTGTCTATCTATCTATGTTTTAAAGCCACAGCAAGAAAGAAGGCCGCGGTTTCTTACGGCAAGACCATTAAGAGTTATAATGCATTCGTATTTGTGACAGCGGCGTAAGAATTTATTTATTTCCTTCCCATGGATGCCATAAGAGAAACTTTGAGCTTTGTAAATGTAATGGTAGTTTCCCGTGATCTATCCGTGGACGAGACTAGTCACCCGGCACTTTCTATAAGCCGGAGGATTTTAGTTTTTTTGGATTAGGTTAAAAATCTGGCTCACCGGCTACCTGACTACTGCAGCCCATGGACTCCCATAACCTACTTCAATGAAAGAAGGTCACATATGCATTGTCACCCCGTAATAACTCTCTGTATCTTTCAAACCGGAACCACATATTGCACTACTTGGCGGCAGATCTCGATAAGATGACGTACAACACCTAGATAGAGAAAGATCCTTGAATGGTCTTGTTGTGAATGATGCGCTTTTAGTTACTAATAATGCAAATGTTTTTTTTTTATTATATTTTCATGAACAAAAGTCAAATTAAGATGCTTTCGGCGTTTCTTTCGCCTGTTCTTTATCCTCCAGAAAAACCTAATAACAAAAAGGGTGACAGATACAAAAAAAAAACGGCCAAAACAAGTTTGTTTTTTTAAATCGAAAAATAAATTATTTCACTTTCATAAATTAAGTTATTTTTTGGCGCATGTGGTTTATATAAAATATTATAAACTCTGTGGCTTTTCTACAGAAAAAAAAATTAAGCGTGCAAATGTTATTTCAACATATTTTATTTACAGGCACTCTAACTCAACGCTATATAGATATATATATATATATCTTGCGCTCCCGATGCTCGTACTGGAGAAAAATATAACTAATAAAATATCTGTTATAACCTACATTTCAAATTATAAAGGCACGGTGAATTTAATAAACAAAAAACAAAACTGAATTAATTAAAAAATCTGGGTAAAATTCTGCACAAGTTCCAAACCGACCCCCAGTGACTACTAACAAGGTTTTAATAAATAAAACTCAAGCCAGGTAGGGGGAAACAGATATTTTTTTATTTTTTTTAAATGGGGGAAAGGCTGTAGTGTCCATTATATATATCCGTCTCTGGTGACTGATTATGTCGGAGATCAGCATTGAAGACCCGGCCGGACCGAATAAAACCCCCCACGGTAAATACGCTGTTGGCCCGGTGGCCTTTACAGCCCCAGGGGTAGGGACTCGCGAGCTGAAGGCCCGCAAGTTAGGTATTTTTAATATATTTTTTTAGCGTGGGGGAAAGGTGCACTCACCTACCCACCAGTGAATGTGTCCGGTGACTGGTTATGTCGGGATCAGCATTGAAGATGCCGGGACCGATTGAAACTCCCAACGGTAGATATGCTGCTGGTCCGGTGGCCTTTACAGCTTCGAAGGTAGAGACTCGCGAGCAGAAGGCCTGCATGTTAAAGTCTATTTAATATAGATTATCTAATAACCTAAGCCACACCATTTCGTAACGTTAATTTCTACTAGCGCCATCTAGTTATTAAAATTATCAACACTTTCATTTCCATTTACCGAAGTTTTGACTGATGGTAGACTCCTACTCTGTCTAGGAGTCGGAGGATGTTTGAAAGGTATAGACAGTCAGTATAATTACGGGTTGTATATTATGATTATATATTATATAGAACACTTTTCACAATATTCTTATTACATCTGTATACATATAGGTATTGTAGGTAGTACTTTTGTAGATTGTGACATAATCCCTCGAAATTTTGGGACTTCTCATCAAAAAACTGCGACAATATATTTACGGCTTTGTTATTGTACTGGATTTTGTAAGGGCTTCTTTTCCCCATTTATAATCAAATTTTCATTAAACGATAAAGCGAATGACAAAAATGTACGCCCGAAGTTAAGCACCTAGATTAAAGAGGGGCAGCCTACCCTTGTTTAGGGATATCAGTCGATTAATAAACAAAATTCTGACAGTTGAATTAAGTTTTCATGCCGGTCTGTTTAGTGACCTCTTCGCGTACAGTTCTTCTTCTTTTTTATACCCCATTAGCCTGTTAATAACAAATTGGACACAGGGATCTCCAAATGCGAGCATTTATTGCATGTGGTCGGTCGTTCACCTCCTTTTAACTGTGTCCTACTTATGAAGACTGGTCTGCTCGAGTTGTGCTTTAATTTTGTGGATCACTATATTCTCATAGCACGCTTTCTATTGGCTATGGGACCATGCCATTTAATTAGATCTCATCGTATGCACAAAAAAAAGTAAAGGCCTCCTTCTCAAATACGAGTATGAGAGAGGGTTTAGGAGCCGGTAAGGATCCGCCACGCTGCTCCAGTGCGGTTGGGCGGGCTTCACATATCCTCGCAATCATATTTTTATTATTTCTCAGACATGCAGGTTTCGTCACCAAATTTTCCTTTACCGCTGAGCACGTGGTAAATTAAGCAACTAAACTCGCTATTAATCAATATGATGCGATGTATGATGGGAGGGTGGACGAGGAGAAGGGATGGAGAATAGGGAGTGGGCTTTTCCTCCTACTTCACGCCGGTGTTCTGCGAGCTCGCTGTACTACCCCGGTCGAGCCGCTTGGCACTAACACGTTTTACATCTAACTAATTAATACCTTAATAATACAATTCTTTTTCCTAATTAGATAATGATTTCTTGTGAGACTATTATTTACGTTTTTTATGGGGTCTAATTTTGTTTTTCTATAGTTTATCTCCACTGATATAAAACACGTGTTGTAGATTAATATATAGTTGAATATAATTATCAGTTCTCACGGAAAATTTAGAGTCAATTACCAACCAACTTCATGGTGTTGCTTTTAGGTGTCGGTGTGAGCGGGCATCGAAATAATTCACTCTCATAATTTTTCCCAAACGCGCTAAAAGAAGTATAACTTCAAAAAAAAAGATACAAACAAATGTATACGTTACGCTCCGTTTCATCCTCTTTGTAATCTAACGAGATTTGTAAGTGCCTTATAGGTAAAAAGATGGTTAAAGAAAAACTTAGAAGCGTCCAATTTGGAAGACTTAATGAAATTTAACAAGCTTATTTTCTTTATGTGAGCTGTAAACGTGAATCTTTTCAATAATTCTGTTTCGTATTTATTCTTGAATAAAGTTAAGCAACAAATACTTCTTTATTTTACGACTCGAAAGCAATTATGAAATGTTTTCTTTCTCTTTTTTTTTATAATTTCCATTAAACCTTTTTGGCGCTGTTAATGGAAAATACGAGTATTTTTTAACTTACGATTGTAACAGTGCTGTTTCAATTATTAAAAGTTTCTCGAGTGGCAGCCGCGTACAGGCAAACGCAGTGTAGGACGACCTCCCACAAGATGGAGTGATGACCTGCGCAGTGTTGAGGGAAGTCGATGGATGCAGGTGGCTCAGGACCGAGCTTCGTGGCAATCTTTGGGGGAGACCTATGTTCAGCAGTGGACTTGTGATAAGCTGAAATGATGATAATGATGATGATGATATAATATTTACAGAACTAGTAAAATAGTAAATCAGTTTTGTACTCGGTTAGAGCCAAGCGGCGGCTTTTGCTGCAGCTCGAATGGGCCGGCATTACCGAGACAGTACTGGCGTGAGGCTTACGTTTAGTGAGGTAACCGATAGCCCACTCCCCACTTTCCCAACTCCCCTCCCCATCATCTAACTCATCCCCCAAATATCCTTAAAGGCCTACGCACCTGCAGCTCCTCTGCTGCTACAGATGTACGCAGACGCGACGATAATCACTTACCATCAGGTGAACCGCTTGATCCCTTGCCCCCATCCAATAAAAATTAATCTTATTGAGTTATGATTTAGATTACAATTTAAATTAATTAATTTACACAAAATTTAGTACAACTCTACATTATACTTTGTAAACACTTTATCTTTTTTGTAACGAACGTTCTAAATGTGTTTACACTCGATATTATACTTATTGGACGTTTTTAATAATCGCCACGATATATGGTCTTTATGCCCATTTTCATTACATCTCGCCTTGTGTCCTTGTGGACGTCCGAAACATATCATAATAACTAACTAACACCAGTCAAGGCCACCGGGACAACAGCGTGACTCTAATTTGTAGGGTACGGTCAGATAGGTGCTCTCAGCTTATCCCCACTAGACACAATGAAAAATTGACTCGTTTTGGTTATTTTAATGTCAAGCCTAGTGGTCAGGGCGCTCTTTACGCCGGGCTGGCTTTAGTTTAATGGAGAGTGTGTAACCGGGTGTCCATCCCCCCACTAAAATTGTGAGGAAACCTGCATGCCTGTGAAAGGCCATGTGAAGCCCGCCTATCCGCACTGGAGCAGCTCCCCCATTTAATCCTGTCAGATATTTTTGGGAGTCCGTAGCCCGGCCGTGGACATTATAGGCTGCTACTTTATGGATATGTCCACCCGTGGGCGGTGCGTTTCGCTAGTCTCAAATAAAATTAAACTCGCAAATGTTAAAAGGCACAAACAACTTTTGCTCGGGGATGCGCTGTCGGCCTGCGTAATGACATTCTTAACTTTGTTTCATTTTTCCTGACACAATAACCCGACTGTGTAATGGGTTTTTCGTGTTCAGTTAAACATGTTTCATGTGCTCGAGTGTCCCTGGAGTTAATCTTGTGACAAATTTATTATTGCATCGTTCTTAGAGGCCGATGTTGAGAACTTTTTGATTATTTTAAAACGACCTAATAAAGCATAATGTATCTGAAGACCCCCGATGGCCTAGATCCGATATCTGATGGCATGAGACGAGAGATTCGGCTCGGAGACGTACGCCGTTATGGCCCTCCGAACATCACATGTTGTACCCCTACAAACAGGGCCTTAGGGGTCTACCGACGTCTAGTAAACCGACTCCGAGGAGGATGTTATGGCGACGGACGAGCGATGCTGGGGATAAAAGAGATAAAAATTTGAGTCACGGTTACGTTTCGAACGGAGAGGGAGATCCCGTGACCGTTCTTCAGTGCCGAAGGCGACCACCGTGGGGTTTTAAAGGGTGGGAGTCCGACTTAACCCGGCTGTCCCTCATGGGGCTGGTGCGATTTTGATTTATTGAGATGGTATGTTTGTGTATATAAGCAGGTTTGTGTATATATGCCTATAAATGGTATGTATGAACGTATGAAAGCAACTGTATATTTTTTTACATTAAATCCGTACCTATTTATTTGAGAATATTTATGTATTCATGTCCTTATTATTTTATTAAAACATAAAACGTATATTTCAATGCAGTCTTACATTATTTCTCCGCATCCCCGGTTGACGGGCAGATAATGCTAACTCTCATTAAGCAAAAAATTAATAAATAAAGTAAATATAATTTCAGTGTTTCTCAACTTGTCGTCTTACGAAACATATCAGAAATGAAAATTTCGTTTATATGAATCTGTGATATCAGGTTACATTATATTTGTGATAAACATCCTCTTCTATAAACATAACCCTAAATAATGATTTATTGTATTTACTCGGACACTACCCCCTTTTTTTTACCTTTTGAAATCTCAGCCCCCTGGTGACAACGGGTGCTGTAAAGCACTCATGCACGTCGAGAACATAAAAAAAATTAAACGCGACAAAATCCACAAATAATAGTTTCATTCCGAATCAGCCTAAATGTAATTGAAATTCTATCGCTTCTCTCCAATAAAATCGAGTAAGCCAATATAGTTCACTTCGTTAATAGTTTCGGCAAACACTCTTTGATTAAATATAGGAATTAGAGAACACACGTATGTAAGACACACACAATCAAATGTGTAAACATTGTTCTGTGTAAATTTACTTTCTGAGGCTCTTGCTTTTATTTATAATCTTATTTTTTGCACGCGGTAGAGACAAGCGAAGGCTTTTGCTCCTCGAATGAGCCGGCTCGATCGTAAGGTCCTCTGGCATTGCATGTGTACATGGGCGTCGGTAAGAGCTCACCTGATGGTAAGTAATTATCGACGCCGACAACCAGAGCAGCTGCAGGCTTTTGTGGATATTTGGGGAGAGGGATGGAGAAAGAGAAAGTGGGATAGAGAAAGGAATGTGACCTCGGTTACCTCATTCACTGAACAAAAACAGAAGAAGAATGAAAAAAAGAAGATTGTGAGGTGAGATATGATTACGTATAACTGTGCAAGCACTTATCTATCCGAAATAAATTAGAGGCCGTGAGGTCAGAAATAAGGTCAGAGAAGGAGCCGGATACAATTTAAAGACACTGGACAGCTACTCGTATAATAATTCTTGACCCGACATCTGAAATATTAAGTTCAGCCGGGATTTTAACCAGGGTCCCATAATTTTGCCAGTATATTACCACTGAGTTTTTTTTTATGCGCAAGCCGGCAAACGAGCAAGCGGCTCTGATGGTAAGTGATTACCGTCGCCCACGTACATCTGCAACACCAGAGGTGCTGCAGATGCGTTGCCGGCCTTTAAGAGTATTTGGCAAATAAGAGGGCGGATGAGGAAGGGTATGGGGAGACAGTGTACCTTCGGTTACCTCACTCACCGAACGAAACGCAGAGGCACAAGATGCCTCTACTTCACGCCGGTATTCGGCCCATTCGAGCAGCAGCTAAAGCCGCCACTTGGCTCTACCACGTTTAAGATACGCTCGTCAAAGAATAATAATATCTAGACGATAAAAAGATCATTTGGCACAACTTAGCGTTGACAAACAAATCTGCTCAACCTACCTTTCATCTCTCCGGGCGAAAGGGAAAAAAGGGTTTCTTAAAAAAAAAAAAAAGTAAACATTGTTTCATTACAAATTAAATATACTTTATTTCACTTAAAATCTTTCCTTTATTACCGTATGTTGCTTATGAAATACAACCATTCGCAATACGATACCGGGCTAAATACAGAACAATCACAGCTTCACGTGCGATTGAGATGAAATTCCGATGAGTGCACATTTCATGTTCAGCATCCGAAGAGGATATCTAATGCAACTGTACTACATTGAAAACTAATCCTACTGTTGAATGTACAAGTGAACTCTATGTATTAGGGCTAATAAATATTTGGTTAACATTTTTTTAATAGATAGTAGATATATTTAAAAGGTAGTTGGAAACAAAGAGGTTTTGTTAAACAGAAATTAATAATATTAGTATGGTAGATAAAAAATAGCATCCTGTGTATAGATACAACTGCTTGTCAAAGGACTTCTTACACTTAGAGAAGGTTTTCATCGAGCTACTTCAGAGCCCAACCCACTCAGAAGTAGAGTGGCGTGTGTAGTCACATGTCTTTGAAATTATTTTTATTATTATTTCTCAGACAGGCATGTTTTATTCAGCACAATTGCAATTAAAAGTTTAAACTTGTAAAAGCTTAAAGTGGACGCTTCTATCACTCGTGTTATTTATTAATCTAAAAATGTCAATATTAATTTACAAAAACGTGTTGGAAATAACAATTTTGATTGAATATTTTGATTGAATATTTTGATTGAATATTTTGATTGAATATTTTGATTGAATATTTTGATTGAATATTTTGATTGAATATTTTGATTGAATATTTTGATTGAATATTTTGATTGAATATTTTGATTGAATATTTTGATTGAATATTTTGATTGAATATTTTGATTGAATATTTTGATTGAATATTTTGATTGAATATTTTGATTGAATATTTTGATTGAATATTTTGCCGATCGTCATTACTATTCATTTTTTTTTATTTTTTTATTTATGTACACACAAAAAGGCATGAAAACATTAAAACATAGTATTAGTACAAGGGTACTACATATTCCATACATTGAAATTTCTTCCAGCAGACCCCAGAACAGGAAATTTAATTGAAATGGCAAACTTAGTGCGTACATTTCTAATAAATAATATGTATACAATTAAATAAATAAGATTACGTATAATTAAATAATATACATAGATATATTTAAATATATATACATATACATACATGCATCATCATCATCATCATCATTTCAGCCTATCAGAAGTCCACTGCTTAACATAGGCCTCCCCCAAAGTTAGCCACGAAGCTCGGTCCTGCGCAGGTCGTCACTCCATCTTGTGGGGGGTCGTCCTACACTGTGTTGGCCTGTACGTGGCTGCCACTCGAGAACCTTTTTTCCCTAGCGGTTGTCAGTTCTGCGAGCTATGTGGCCGGCCCATTGCCACTTCAGCTTGCTGATCTTTACGGCTATGTCGGTTACCTTAGTTCTGCAGCGGATATCATCGTTGCAGACTCTATCACGCAGAGAAACACCGAGCATAGCCCTTTCCATAGCGCTTCAAGCTTTGAGCTTCCTCATATGGGCTGCAGTGAAGAACATAAGGACATACATGCATACACAGTCGTAAATATATAATATATTGATATATTAACGACCATTTTTTTTGTTTCATGCTCTACCGTAAAACAGTAATACATACAAGCGTCAAACTCGTTATGATTACAGTGCAATAACTAAATTAAAAGAACTTAAAATAGAAAATAGGACAAGTCTGAGTCGGAATCGTAAAACGAGGTTTTCGTACCACCTAACAATACAGCTATGTTATGTGTTAACCAAAAATAGTGTGTGTTCCATTCGAGAAGTTTGTGATCCCGATTCACACTTGGAGGGTATTTATTAAATGTTCTCTTACTTATTTATTTATTCTTTATAATGCCTTAAGCTTAAGGTGACAATGGGCGGACATAATGCCAAGTGGAATTCTCTACCAGTCAACCCTTGTTATGGTGAAAGGTAGTTGGCAGGTACAAAACAGAGAATAAAAAAAACCTATAGGTAGACCTAATTGTGACAAATTACTATTATTGTACTGACTACTGTCTGATAATTATCTTGACGTTTCTTTATTATATATATACATTATATTCAATCGTTGTATTTGCGTAATCTATTTGATGTTATCGTATTTCTTCCAACTGTCCTAGAGGAAGAGTGATATTTCGCTTTTTAGAGGTACAGTCAACATCAACGTTTTTACACGTGGTAGAGTCAAGCGGCGGCTTTTGCTGCTGCTCGAATGGGCCGGCTCGACTGGATTGGTAACACGGCCTAACAGAATACCGCCATGAAGTAGAGGCATCTTGTGCTTCTGCGGTTCGTTTAGTGAGTGAGGTAACCGGAGGCCCACTACCTCTCCCACCCCTCTTCCCACCTCCCTCATAAAAAATATGATTGAACACGTACACATAAACGTTTTATTAATAATTTCCCTAGTTTGTTTCTAAAGTTTTCTTTACTGTTTATTTATTTTGTTTATTTTCTCCCCACAATAACAGACCATACATTATTATCTAATGAAAAATTTATATACATTTAGATATCGGTGTGTCTAGTCTAGGATGTGTGAGGAGCTGGTGTCTGTGATAGGCATAAAAAGCCTGTATTACAGATCACCAGGACCCCACCCCGCGGAAAAAACAAGAGCATTATTTAGCATTAGTGGTACTGGTGTTTAAACTTAATGTATAAAGAGCCAACTAATTTAAATATTATTGATACTATTAAATACTATTGAATTGATACTGTTGAATTGCTTGTTTTCAATAATCAAACGCCTTCGACACCTTGACCAATCATAATCGTTTACCTTTGCTGTTGACCGTTCAGGGACACACAATCGTTTATGAAAATATACCAATCTAAGAGCGGAACCCGCAATACGTTTGAAATCACACTGCAATGTTCAATGCGTACCGTGAAAGGCTCGCCATTGATACGTGAGTAATACGACGCTTTGTGATGCAACACTGCGCTCGATATAATACACGTTGTTATACGCTCGAGTTCAGTCGAACGTCTCCCCAAATGTATGCGGTGCAAATTCCAAACACCCCCTCTCCACCCTCCCACCTAGCCCCCTAGCTCGGCTTTCTAAAGGAATACCTAATGTAGCGGGTACCCTTTGAAAATATACCCTATATGACAGAGCTCTCGGATTTAGCATTGCTTGTATCCAATTCCAGCACATTCATGATATCATGAGAAGCCGGCGCATGTGCCCGTCGCATTTCAATAGGAAACGAATTTTTAACAAGTTTTCATAATGTCTTATTCTGTTACGCATCGTGGTATTATTTATTTATTAATTTTAATGATTTTATTTGGCATTAAATTGGCATGGCAATGGCATTAAATCTATAAAATTATTTATTAATTTTATAGATTTAATGCCTAAAGGCATTCTCTCCCAGTCAACCATTAGGCTAAGCAGAGATAGACATATAGTAGAGGCGGTACAGCTAACAGAATTAAACAAGTAAAAAGATATAAATATCAAAATATATACTTACACAGATAGGTAGATACATACATACACACAAATATACCATATACACATAGAATCAAGATGCCTCTACATCACGCCGGTGTTCCGCGAGGTCGTACGGCCCCGGTCGAACCGGCCCATTCGCGTAAAAGCAAAAGCTACCGCCTGGCTCTACCGCGTACAAAACCCGCAGACAGCTTCACTTGAAGAAGTTTACAGATGCATCGTCACCCTTGAGTAATTATGCTATCTTAACCGGAAATTAAAAGACATCAAGTGTCTAAACAAAAGCAAGTAGGTATTAGAGATGGAAACTAAAGCCAGAGTTCAATTTTTTGATTTATTATGTGTCATTCCCATCATATCTATATGGGCATATAAAAGTAAGTTAAAAATTGTTCTATTAAAGATTTCGAATCCCTGTTGTATTCAATATTTTCTAATAGAATTCAATAGGGATTCGAACACCGGACCCTAGACTCTGGAGTCAGGTATCTAAACACAAAGCCTCGCGGTCGACAAACAGATAAACATCAATAACATACGGTCAAGCTATTTGAAATTCCGACTCAAATTCACTAAAAGATCACTGTCAAAACAAAAACACATAAACCTATCTCAACAATTAGTTTTTATTAATAAGAATGTTATTAATAAGAAAGAATGTTATATTTATTAATAACAAAGTAAGCCCCAAAACGCACAGATCAATTTAGTTAACATGATACATGTAATTTTGTTACATACATCAGCTAAATTTCCCACAGGGCTGGGGCTGCATAAACCTTACCCAAAATTCTGTACAAATTTCAGTTGAAAACTAATCAAATTTGCTTGGAAGAAAAAAAATCTCTTTAATACAAATGTGTTTCTGAATTGTTTGAAGAAAATGCTACGTCATTGCTCTATTTGTGTTTCCAAAGTAACAGTTGACATCAATCGAACATGAGGAATATAAAAACAAAAATTGAACGCTATAAAACCTGTAAATAATAGTTTCATTTCAAACTACATGTTATAATTATGCTATCTTAACCGGAAATAAAAAACATCAAGTATCTAAACAAAAGCAAGTAGGTATTAGAGTTGGAAACTAAAGCCAGAGTTCAATTTTTGATTTATTATGTGTCATTCCCATCATATCTATATGGGCATATAAAAGTAAGTTAAAAATTGTTCTATTAAAGATTTCGAATCCCTGTTGTATTCAATATTTTCTAATAGAATTCAATAGGGATTCGAACACCGGACCCTAGACTCTGGAGTCAGGTATCTAAACACAAAGCCTCGCGGTCGACAAACAGATAAACATCAATAACATACGGTCAAGCTATTTGAAATTCCGACTCAAATTCACTAAAAGATCACTGTCAAAACAAAAACACATAAACCTATCTCAACAATTAGTTTTTATTAATAAGAAAGAATGTTATATTTATTAATGACAAAGTAAGCCCCAAAACGCACAGATCAATTTAGTTAACATGATACATGTAATTTTGTTACATACATCAGCTAAATTTCCCACAGGGCTGGGGCTGCATAAACCTTACCCAAAATTCTGTACAAATTTCAGTTGAAAACTAATCAAATTTGCTTGGAAGAAAAAAAATCTCTTTAATACAAATGTGTTTCTGAATTGTTTGAAGAAAATGCTACGTCATTGCTCTATTTGTGTTTCCAAAGTAACAGTTGACATCAATCGAACATGAGGAATATAAAAACAAAAATTGAACGCTATAAAACCTGTAAATAATAGTTTCATTTCAAACTACATGTTATAATTATGCTATCTTAACCGGAAATAAAAAACATCAAGTATCTAAACAAAAGCAAGTAGGTATTAGAGTTGGAAACTAAAGCCAGAGTTCAATTTTTTGATTTATTATGTGTCATTCCCATCATATCTATATGGGCATATAAAAGTAAGTTAAAAATTGTTCTATTAAAGATTTCGAATCCCTGTTGTATTCAATATTTTCTAATAGAATTCAATAGGGATTCGAACACCGGACCCTAGACTCTGGAGTCAGGTATCTAAACACAAAGCCTCGCGGTCGACAAACAGATAAACATCAATAACATACGGTCAAGCTATTTGAAATTCCGACTCAAATTCACTAAAAGATCACTGTCAAAACAAAAACACATAAACCTATCTCAACAATTAGTTTTTATTAATAAGAATGTTATTAATAAGAATGTTATTAATAAGAATGTTATTAATAAGAATGTTATTAATAAGAATGTTATTAATAAGAATGTTATTAATAAGAATGTTATTAATAAGAATGTTATTAATAAGAATGTTATTAATAAGAATGTTATTAATAAGAATGTTATTAATAAGAATGTTATTAATAAGAATGTTATTAATAAGAATGTTATTAATAAGAATGTTATTAATAAGAATGTTATTAATAAGAATGTTATTAATAAGAATGTTATTAATAAGAAAGAATGTTATATTTATTAATGACAAAGTAAGCCCCAAAACGCACAGATCAATTTAGTTAACATGATACATGTAATTTTGTTACATACATCAGCTAAATTTCCCACAGGGCTGGGGCTGCATAAACCTTACCCAAAATTCTGTACAAATTTCAGTTGAAAACTAATCAAATTTGCTTGGAAGAAAAAAATCTCTTTAATACAAATGTGTTTCTGAATTGTTTGAAGAAAATGCTACGTCATTGCTCTATTTGTGTTTCCAAAGTAACAGTTGAAAGCACTCCGAACATGGGGAATATAAAAAACAAAAATTGAACGCTATAAAACCTGTAAATAATAGTTTCATTTCAAACTACATGTTATAATTGCTGCCATACTTTTAAAAAGATCGTTCATCTTAAATGTTTTTTAAAACAACCTTGAAATTGTCTGCCGGACGAGTGAAGTTAATATGCAAATATCATTAATACATTGGATTAAACTCACAGACGAGAGCTAGGTAAAAGTTTGCGCAACAAGAAGTTGGCGGCGAGAGCTTCTTGTTGCTAGCTTCAACCAGTTCAAATCTCAAGTAATTTAACTTGGATGCCTTCAAACAAGGAAAGCTATCTACATAGTAAACTTTCAATGCTTATACAGGATGGATGCGAACTTAAATTAGAAAAGTCAAATGTCTGAGAGGGTTTTGAAGCCGGGAAGGGCCCGCCACGCTGCTCCAGTGCGGACTGGCGGGCTTCACATGTCTCGAAAAATATTTTTTTATTATTTCACAGACATGCAGGTTACCTCTCGATGTTGCCCTTCAACGCCGAGCACGTGGTAAATGCAGCACTGTAAATTGAACCCAGGTCACACGCGCTCTTTGAAACTAAAGTGAACGCCTCGCACCTGCAACTTTATTGACATTTATTAAGAATTTGATTAGTTCCTCGTATAGTACTGATAATTATTTTGATGTATCTTAAAAGAAATTTAAAAGGGTTATAAAAAAAAGTTTTTTTCCAAAATCTTTAAAAGTCTGATAATCTAAATGCAATACGCGTTACATTCGTAATGAATAATTGCTTCATGACCTCGGCAAGAGCGACGACATCGCAGGATTGTTTCTTAGAAACGCTGGCAGCGAGGCCTTCTGTGGTATGCTCTGGTTAAACAACTATACTTATTTTATTGATATTTGGTGTATGATCTATATGAGATTATATTTAATGACGTAAGGTCGCATCCAGCCTGTATATTAAAATTAAGATCAAACTCTTTTTAATGACATTGTCGCAGCTATCCAAAATGATCGACCTTGTCACTTCCTCTTCGTAAGGCTATTTATAAATAAGTTTCTATTAATAAAACCGAATCTAAATTAAATCCCTTCAAAAAAGCCACAGAAACCTATGATATAATAGTAATTTGAGCCCCTGATGATGGAAATTTTGCCTTGAATATTATATTTGGGTTCATTAACAGAATAACGTCAGTCTTCTTAGTTCTCTAATGATCTTAGGCTATGAGATTCATATGAAGTTTTTAATGTAACATTGTATTGAAAAATGAAAGGTGGCAAACGAGAAAACGGCCCATCTGATGGTAAGCGATTATCGACGCCATCGTACATCTGAAACTCCAGAGGAGCTGCAGTTGCGTTGCCGGCCTTATAAGTTATTTCAAGAGGGGGAGGTGTAAGTGGAGGTGAGAGTGGGTCTCCGGTTATCACACTCACCGAACAAAATGAAGAAACACAAGCTGTCTCTAACCCACGCCGGTATTCTGCGAGACCGTAGCACTACCAGATCGAGCCAGCCCGCTCGAGCAGCAGCATGAGCCGCCGCTTGGCTCCACCACCTACGAAACCAGCAAACGTCTTCTATAGTAGTCTTCACCCTTGAGATCCACGATGGAATGCCTCACGGCCTGTAATTATAATTGCTCTATACTTTTCTGTGTTGAATTAGTGATTTAAGACCAACGTGGAAGCAGAAAAGAAGTCCCGGCTACTGGGAAACGTCCGGCGTACGTTCCTGATATGCAAAGTATCATCAGCAAAATACATCCTTATCTTTTAATGTATTGCTTAATGATTTCAACAAAGTAACAAAGTTATCTTGAACAGATGCCGCATAAAGTGATAATAAACGTAACGGAAACTGCTTTAGAATTGAAAGGAGAAACATTTCTCTTGCGTCAGTGATTCTCATTAGCCTGATGAGAAACAAATCTGATTTATTTTATTTTAATGAAATATCAAGGAACCGAACGAAGTTGTTTTCAGCTTGTTTGATGATAAGAAAACGTAATTTACTCCCAAGTAAATTAATTTTTCAGTTGATATTTTACCCAATCACCGTTCATTCGAAGTTTAAAATTACTGGAGGACCGTTCTTAATAACAGAATTGAGCGTCGAATATTTCTTGGTATTTCTTCTTTGTAATAATTGGCTGGGGAAATATACCATCTCTTCCTTCAAATGCCTGTTTCACCAGCAAATGGTGCAGCGTGCCCCCCTGCTGGTAAGGAAACAAGGCTCTGGCGACCGATTGTTGACTGAATATCCGTTAGAAATAGCCGAATCCAAATTCCACAGAATTGTGACTGAATGCACCACCAGTGCTACCATACCGTACCGTGTACATACCAGCTTGGCCAGGGTGGTGAGTATGAGCTCAACTTCCAAGAAATATTGTAGTTGCCCTGGATATCGTCTGGTGGTGATCATCCACTTAACTATTTCTGCCACCTGTACGTACCTGCTTGCCCAGGGTTATGAGTATTAGATCAACTTCCAAGACATGTCTGTCGAGATATGCTTCCAAGACATGTATGCTGGAGTTGCCTTGGAGCCTATATTCAGCAGTGGGATAAAATATACTGATGCACAGCAGTGGTAAATATAGAGTTGGTGGCGGCGTGAGAAATTTCCACCCTCTTTCATTGGCTGTTGAAGGAGTTAACTAAGGGCCGACAAATGGCCGACTAACCATCACAATATATGCCAGACATAAATAACACTTACGACTGTAAAATCCCTGGGTCGGAGTAGTCTGGTGGGTTACATCCACTTAACTGTTTCTACCACCAAATAGCGCTGTTTCAATCACAGTGTAACAGTGGGCTTTTCATTTCAGTCCTCTGGAGTTACATGGCATCTGTAACCTCGTCTCAAGTTATTTGCAGGTGTCCATGTCATCTCAATCCAATAACTAGGTCCGGTATTAAAGTTGCGTGGTGGGTGATAGACGATTACCTAAGCGCGGAGTATATTTCCGGTCTGTTAGGCAAAATTTAGATTGTTATGGTTGAAAGATATGCATTAGGTTAATTTTTTTGAAAATAAGGAAATTTCCAGACGTCGTTCTATTCCGTGCCTGAGTGAAATTTACAAAATTGTAAATTGTGATATGAAATAAAATAGGATAATTTTTATCTTAATCAAATATACTCACTAACCAACTAACTTATATTTCTACTTATAAGGCTTTGAAAAAATTCTGCGAGAAGACGAGTAAAGTAATAAAGAGTCATCGTGTGCTACGTTATATCACCAGGAGAGGTGAAAACTTTTTTTAGGCAAACGTGTACCATACCAGGCCTCATCTTCGCCTTACGTACGCCTAACGTAAGCCTATTATAATATTTCTATTATAATATTCCTAAGCCCCATAAAGACGACTACACTGATATTTCCTCTTTTCGGCCTTATCAACGTGTTTGGAAAATTACTCGAGAAGCTTATCACACGCAGATTAACATACTTCATGCACCGGAACAATTTATTCAATTGCGCACAGTACGGCTTCAAAGAACAGACATCCACTGTTAATGCTCTCACTAATTTAATAATTAAAACTAAAGAGTCCATAGCCGTTTAAGATCAAGTACTTACTGTCTCGCTGGATATACAGGCAGCTTTCGCTTGCGCTTGGTGGCCAGCCATATACCGTAAACTTTATAAAATTCAATGCCCCCGTAATATTTATAACGTTTTACCCAAAAAAAGGAAGGAATACAATGGGCGGACTTGATGCCTTTTGGCATTCTCTACCAGTCAACCCTGGGTGAGAAAGATAACATGATGGCAGGTTCAAAATAAATAATAAATATAAATGAAATATAAATATTAAATATATAACCCTTATAATATACTTACATACTTATAACATACATAATTTATATAGAAAAAAAAACTCAAATAAGTCAAATTAAACTGACAACTTTTATCATTAGTTTAATTTGAATGTGAAAAAATACAAGAAATCATTACATAAATCTTAATTAATAACCACATCAGCCAAGTGGTCAGGGTGCGCGATTTAGTTTTACATCAGGTTCGATCCCCGCTTAGGGCTACCACTAAAATTTGTTAATAGCAGTTTTGAATGCTGTATTTACGACGTTCTCGGCGGTGAAGGAAAACTTCTATCACTATAACTTAACTGGGACAACGTGACAGATAGCGAACCGGACTACATCAAGTCAACGATATAAATCGTACATAAGTTTCGACAACCAATAAGGTCCGATTCCCCTCACATAGGGGATCGAAATCAACTCTTAATTCGAAGGTAGATCCTCTAACCATGCGTGGATCTACACTTTAGTTACACGAAATATAGATTACTTATAATTGAATTGCTACAGTAACATTTTTGTACTTACCACAAATAATGTTGTGCTTCTTTTAAGTAACTTTTAAATATCCATTTGTAAACAAATTTTTGCTTTAAAGTAATCATATATAAATTTAAATAAAAATACATAACTCACTACCATATCGATGAAAGTGGAAGAAGCGAAAGACGGTAAGTCAGGACCGTAGCAAGTGGAAGAAGATTGTCTTTGCCTACTCCGTTGAGAACAAGGCGTGAATATATACATACATACACTTCCAAACGAATAGAGTTGAGAACTGTAGAAGTGGGTGTATATGCATAACTTACAGAGTATAATCAAACTTTGTTACTTTTATTTTCTACAGCTGTATTTGATGAATTAAAAATAATGTCTGTAAATTTTAAGTCTAAATGTTTATGTATTATTTATCTGTAAGTATTTCCCCGTAGAGCAATGGATTTCTTGGGAAAACCATTCAAAAAAAATATTGTTATTTGAATATCCTTATTACCTGAAGGAATAGAGCAGTTCCGTTAAAAGAATTGAATTACATCAAATTTATCAAAATTATGTTTAAAGAATGTATTTATTTATAAAATTGATTTATGTATTGTATACATCTTATGCTAAGGGATAGACTGAGCGGAGATTAAATATATGCGTCTCCAGTATACAAGACCTAAACCTGAAAGTCTGTATAAGACCAACGGTGACAGCATCATCATCTTCAGCATTTCGGCTTATCACAAGTCCACTACTGAACTTGGGCAACTCCTAAAAAGAGACACGAAGCTCGGTCCCACCTGCATCCATCGACTTCCAGAAACACTGTGCAAGTCGTCACTCCGTCTTGTAGGGGGCGGTCCCACACTCCGATACGTGGCTGCCACTCGATAACGTTTTACCCCAACGGCTTTCTGTTCTGCGAGCTATGTGGGCCGGCCCGTTGCCGCTTCAGCTAGACTATGTCGGTTACCTTAGTTCCGCTGCGGATATCATCGTTGCAGACTCTAGCGCGCAGAGAAACACCGAGCATAGCCCTTTCCATAATAAAAGCAGCATATAAATAATATTTACGTTTTTTAATGCGTTTTATTTTCTAGTTTTTAAGTTTCTAACGTATCGGCATTTCACAACAGTCGTGGTCATAGGGGGACTGAAAGGGAATCTCTTAATAAAATTCAAAAAGACTCTACAATTTCATAATAATCCCATTGTTCGTGTATGTCTGCGTGAGTTTGTGTGTGTTAGTATTAACGTAATAGATATGTATCTAAGTAACAAATTGTGTAAGAGCTTTAAGCGTTAAGGAGCTTAGCGATTACAGAAAACACTTTCCCTAAAGGAGGCATATCTCTAACAGAGGAGTGCTCAAGACTGATGCGGAGTTTTTTGTTGTTTCTATACCTGATGTTCGAATGAAGCGATGCAATGTGGTTCGTAACGTTTTAAGTGTACAGCAGAGAAGTGGAATTATTTACCTGCGTCATTTTACGGACCGAAGACAATGTGTTTTTTTTTATTTCGGAAGGGCTGTTTTAATTATACCGTCGCTCACGTACATCTGGAACACCAGAGGAGATGCAGGTGCGCTGTCGTCTTTTACGGATATTTGACTGATGGGAGGGAAGAAGTCCCCATAATAAGTTCAAATGCATAAGCCGGTATCCTGCGAGCAGTAGCAAAAGCCGCCGCTTGACTCTACCACGTAAAAACAACGTTGCAACCCTTGCTTTGAGAAACAAAGAAGCCAAATATGAATCTAAAAATAAATGTACGACAATTGTTTACATTTTACATATTGTTTAAATAGCCAAAATACTTACATGACTCATTAAGAACATAGTAAATATACTTACTAATGTATCCTTTGTTCCAAATATGTAAAGCTTTGCCAAAAAGTAGTTTGAAACAAGGCAATTCACTGATCAGTACCGGTGTTATGTTTGTTAAAATTTATTACCTAACCGTATTTTAACCTCTATATTTATGTATTTATGAATTATATATTGATGTATGTATGTACATTTGTTAGTATTTATAGAATGTTTAGTTATGTTTATATTTTTGTTAATTAATTAAGATATATGTTTCCCTTTTCACTGTGCTCTCAAGAAAAAAATTCAGCTCAATCCAAGAGTAGTCTGGTAGAGAATATCTCCCGGCATCAACTCCGATTTGGCACCTTTTTTTTTATTTGTAAATAGATAATAAACAATCAAACCGTAATCTAGAGTAGAACTGTGAAAATATGGAAGCGTTTCTGAAGTCCGTCATAAGACAGACTTCGAGAAAGGAGGAGGTTAACAATATTTTTTTTTTCACGTTCTAAGTTAAAAAATTACCCCCATACGATTGGGACAATAGAGATTGAAATCGAATGTTTCTCTAAAACTTTGTTTTAATTAATTCTTTTCCCTTTTAATAATGTAATCATTACAGAAAATGATTTTTTTTTACTCTCGTAAATACATTAAGATTTATGTCTAATTAAGTAAATTAAGCAAAGGTAAATGACAGCGATAATATTGATTTTGTTTCGCGCTGTACACAAAAACTTAACTGGCAAAGGAGAAAAATTTAAATTACCTTCTCAAGAGCCGTGGTAGTCTAATGGTCAGGGTGCTCGCTTTAATTTCATAGAGCCGCGGGACCTGGCTTCTATCCCCGGTAACGAAACCACTAAAATTGTCAATAGAAATTTTAAGTGCAGTGTTTACCACGTGCTCGGCGGTGAAGGGAAACATCGCGAGGAAAGCGGCATATCTGAGAAATAAATAAAGAATATTATTTAGAGAATATGTGTAGCCTGCCTACCCGCACTGGAGCAGCGAGGCGGGGCCTTCCTGGCCTTTATATCGGCGATTTTTATCGTTGGTTTGAACACTATGATAGCGCCAGGCCTGTCATGTTGTTATAAATAAACTCTAAAGAAAACTGGTTTAAAACCATTAAAATAAACGTGGTAGAGCCAAGCGCGGGCTTTTGCTGCCGCTCGAATGGGTCGGCTCGACCGAATTGGTACCACGGCCTCGCAGAATATCGGCGTGAAGTAGAGGCATCTTGTGCTTCTGCATTTCGTTCGGTGAGTGAGTTAACCGGAGGCCCACTCCCCCTCCCTATTACCCTCCTCTTCCCTCCCAACTCCCAAATATCCTAAAAGACCGGCAACGCACCTGCAGCATCTATGGTCTTGCAGATGTATGTGGACGACGGTAATCACTTACCATCAGGTGAACCGCTGGCACGTTTGTCGTCTTTTCCATAAAAAAAAATACATACTGAGGTGAAGTGGCAATCTTATTCGGCTCTCTCAAAATTTGCGAAGGACTCAATCGGAGACGCGAACGTCTCTATCGCAAGAATCTAATTGATAATTTGTCTACCGCGGAAATTACAGCCACTGTTAAATTGCGACAGACCAACACCATTATCCTGGCTATATGTCGGGTCCCTTGACTCCGGGCGCAATGTACAATTTAATATATTTATTGATACTTAGTTTTTTTATCGTTTAGTAGGTGGTGGGGTCCTTACAAGTCATCCGGGTGGGTAGCAACATCTAGCTATCAAACGATTTTTGTTTTTCTCAAACTCCAACAACACCTAATAAATATGTAAGTAGTCTTAGGTAGATTGAGATTTTCTCTTCCCATTGACAGCTTATTTGTAGCACAGGACAAAGAAAGAAAGAGACAGCTAGAGAAGACCTGACCTAAAAGTATAAGGTAAAAGTAAAGTATATAGAAAGAATATTGTGGAACAGACAGGCACAATATTAAGGAACCTGTAAAAGAAACTTTATTCAAAAAGATCTTCTATGAAATAGATCAATAAATAGAGGACATAGGTGTGAGGAAATCGTTCGGTCGAGTTAAAAATGACATTCATAAAAATTACTGCGCAAAAATTAGAGTAGCATGACGGACCTCTTCCGGTACCAACATTGGAAGATTTACGGTTGTTTTTTTTTAAACATAATTGAATACACACGTAACAACCGGACAGGAAAACGATGAACTAAATTAAAAGGTCACTTAATAAGCTCCTTCCTAAATAAATACTTGCGACGGGTAAGCTATGTAAACCAATTATCAGCCCCTCAAATATGCAGGTACACCTTTAAATGTTCCCGGAATAAGTTCCGGCGCCCTGGGGAGATCCAGTGCGCCAATTACGACGCTTCCCCCTGTTTCCTTTTTTTTTTTTTTACAATAACCAGACTGTAGAACTCTCTTAATTCCGCCTCACTTTTTTTTTCTCTTCGCCGAGGAAATTACAGTCGAACGGAAACATTTCGAGGGGATCGACTGTTTCGTTTGACTTGTCATATTTTCACATTTTTATGACCGAGGCGGCTTGCTTGAATAAATTTTCGTCTTAATGATTCACAAGATGTGTTTACAAGAATATTAACCCATTGAAATGAAACTATTATTTACGTAGTGTAGTCGAGGGGGGACTGAGGAGTTCGACCCGGCTACCAGTACGCAGACCTCTGGGGTGACAACGCACCTGTGTGATCTTCTTCGATAGAAGTGGTTTGCAGGTGTCCATGCGCTGCAGTGGCATCTTACCATCAGATGGACTGTTAGCTTGTTTTTCACACCTCGACCGACACAGAAACTAAAAAAATGAATTAATAGTGTAAAAAGACTGCTGGACAAAGGCCTCCTTAGCAAATATTTGAGAGAGTTTTGGAGCCGGGAAGGGCCCGCCACACTACTCCATTTAGATTTACGGGATTCGCATATCCTTGAATTTATTTTTTAATTTTTCTCTGACATGGCGGTTTCCTCACGATGCTTACTTGGTAAATACACCATTAAAATATGCTATTAACAATTTTAGTGATGCCGGCATCGGGGATGATGATGGAGTCGGAACATGGGTAACGGAACCCTTGAATGGCTACTAGTAAGCTCATCAAGTTCGAGCTCATTATTTTTGTTTCAACGAGTCCTTATCATTTCATCTGACTCTGTGGATCCTATGGAAGGGGGAAATGAGCAAAATTTGATAGAAATATTTTTTTGCTTACATTTTGTTATTTTTTTTTCGTGCAGACAAGTGCTGGACAACGGAACGCTGGTGTTCCTGCCGTTCGCAGCTGCGCAGTATCGTCAAGACGTGCACAGCACGGTGTACAGGTGCCGCGCTCACAACGCCCACGGTGCCATAGTCTCCAGGGATACGAGGATACAGGCCGGTGAGATAATTAACAAATGCCTTTACCTTTCTGATACACATTTCAGTGCCTAAAAAAAAAAAAGCTAAAACATAACATCATCTTCTCTCAAATGTTACAACTAATTTGTACTAATGAGTATTTAAAAATGTTAACCTGTACGTTGCTCTGATGTTTAATATGGCACATGTGGTATTCAACCGTAACGAATATTGAAGGGTCAGTTACTAAATATTCAACTACTAATTTAGGTTAAGACAATGAGGGAAGGGAGGGGGGGGGGAGTTCGACAGAAAATAGACTCTGATGACAGCGATGCTTGTGGCCTTAACGTCAAAGATTTGTACCAGCATTGGACTATTGTATACGATATTATGTACATATATATATATATATATCTTTAGATTTAGATTTCTTACTACAGTATATACTAATCACGATAAGAATAAAGCCAGGTTTGTCGTGCGGTGTAGGGATTCCGTGTTTTTTTCTTATAAAAGATGGGAGCAAACGAGCGTGCAGCTCACCTGATGGTAAGTGATCACCGACGCCCACGAACATCCACAACACCACCAAGGAATAAGATCTTTTCTTGAAGCTCCCTAAGTCGTAACTGTTCGGAAATACTGCTGCCGACAGCTTCGTAACCGTCTTCGAAAGTTCAATGCACAGGGGCATAGAAGAGTCCCTTGAGTGTGAGATGAGGCTTTCGAAACTTACGTACGATTTGCATCGTTGGCTTGAATACTAATACGGTGCCAGGCTGTCTAATTGCAACGTTGTCTCAGATAAGCTCTGCTGGAAAGTGGTTTTGAGAGCAGGAAGTATTTCTAGACCTCTGTCTCCAGTGTCAAGTATATCTTTCGTGAGTTCTTAAGTTTTAATTTTGTATCACAGATTTAACAATGTATATCTTTTGCAAACATTAACTTCACAAAATGAGATTTCATTCCTGAAGACAACGCCGTACCACTGCTAGGTATTGACCTCAATAGAAGGAGATCTAGATTTTTTTTTTTATTATTATTACCACACATCTCAATAATTTCAGAACCTTACTCCACTACCGAATAACACTTACGAAACCGTGTTAAAAACTGCAGTGCTACTTTTCTTCGCTGCTTTTTTTTAAATGACAAATATATAACGTACGTGAAATAATATAATACCGTCTCTTTCCTCCTCTGACTCCCTTTTTATCAGAATCTTATTACAAAAGAAGTATCACGTTATATAAAGAGACGACGCCAGTTAGACCGACGCGTTGCTAATAATTCAACTAACGAAGCGTAACCATAGCTTACTAGTGGGAAAAGCTGTTTTTTTTTAAACATCGCGTTTTTGAGATTTATTAACATACCTAAATGGCGTGCCATGGGACGTTCGTTCTATTCCCAGGCGAAGCCAAACTATGTCTACGAATATAAACACTTTTCGGGTTTGTTTATGGTATGTTGCGTGCCGTGTCTCTGATCATTGCTTAAGATTAATCGCGTATGCATTAGATAAGGTAAGGTGAACACAAATTGGTGCACATTTGGTCGCTCGTACATTAACGGCACTATAGTTTATCGTACGCAGTTGATACCTCTCACGTCAGAATCAGAAGGACATCGTCATCTGTATAACGTTTGTGTTGAAGGCATTTAAAGAAAATTGACTTGAAATTAATAATTATGAGAATGTTATTACTATTTTTGGTACGTGGTATTAAAAGTTTTATACGTGGTAGAGCTCGACGTGAAGTAGAGGCATCTTGTGCTTTTGCGTTCCCACTCCTCCACCCCATCTCCCACCTCATCCTCCTTCCCATCTCCCAAATAACCTTAAATACCGCTAGCACACCTGCAGCTCCACAGTTGCAGATGTACGTGGGCGACGGTAGTACCGTCGGGTGAACCGCATGCACGTTTGCCGCCTTTCCCATAAAAAAAAGTAGGTGGTAGAGCCAAGCGGCAGCTTTTGTTGCTGCTCGAATGGGTCGGCTCGACTGGGCTAGTGTCACGACGTCGCTGAATACCGGGAAAAAGAAAACGTTAATAATACCACATGGCCAAAACATACTTAAGTAATACCGTAACAAAGTTCACCCCTCACAGTAAGATTTGATATCTTATATCGGTATATAGGCGGTGACTCACTAGTAGAGGCAAAACTTCTAAGCCTCGAACACCGTAGACGAGTGGCCTGCCTCTCGGTTTTTTATCGGATTCATTTCGGAGAGTGTGCGGAGGTTTTGCATAACCTAATACCTTCCTCCCCTTTCCATCACCGAACGACTAGACGCGGCGAGCAGTTCCACCCTTATGTTGTAGACATTCCTCCATTACGCACGAAGCGGTTTGCCTCTTCTTTCTTTATGCGGACGGCTAAGGAGTGGAACTCTCTGCCGAGGTCAGTTTTTCCGGAAACCTATAACCTGGATATCTTCAAGGCCAGAGTGAACAGACATCTAGGCAAGCGTGTACCATCCTAGGCCTCATCTTCGCTTTCCATCGGGGAAGATTGAGGTCAAACGCAAGCCTAGCAAAGGTCTCTCTCTCTCTTCTTCTCGATACTCAGCTCGATGTAGATTTAGCTTTATTATTAGTTTAATAATTAATATATTTCTTTTATTAAATTGAAGTGACAAACGATCTAACAATCCACCAGCTGGTGAGTGGTTACTGAAACCGATGGACATCTGCAACCGGGTGAGCTGAAATGCGATGCTTCACAACCTTTTACACCGGCTCAACATTCCTTTAGAAACCGGAAGTCGTAAGCTGATGTTACTTGCCCAGACAGTAACTACTAAGCCTGCAGAGAAGAGAAGACACCGACCACCTAGAAATTATAAACGTACAGTAAATCGTCTATTTGTTAGAGGTCGCCGGTCGTCCCCTTTTTAGTACATCATAAGCACATTTCTTTATTTTCAACAATACATTTCTGCGACCCGCAAGAAAAGGGCACCTGAAACCCCTCTATATTTTCATACATTAGATATTATACGACAAAATTACGTTATACGTCATTAACTAACCCAATTGCATGATTAAAACTATACGACTTTAGTCCGCTTCGGTGCAAGCTCCGGGGTGCTTTTACATGTAGTTAATTACAAGCCGCCTGAACTCTGATAATCGCTCTCCTTGGACGTTAAGCGTTTAGTTTTTTTCGTTTGTCCATTTATGCTATCCCAGTTTTACTCTATTAGACTAACTAAGGCCGCAGTTGTACATACACCTTTTTGTGAGTGGTAGAGCTAAGCTTCAGCTTTTGCTGCTGCTCTCGGTCTCGCAGAATATCAACTTGAAGTAGAGACACCCTTCCTCGTTCCCATGAGCGTGCATGAATTTCTTAAAAGTTGTTTTTTTTAAAAAGAATACTAGCAATTCTATTTATTGAGTAACATGTAACTAATGTAACTAATGTTCCTGTTAACCCTCCAACTAAGTTTGCAGCTTGTATCCGGAGCGATTCACGACAACAATCGAACGGCGGGCTCGAACTTACGACGTCATGTTTCGTAATCCGCACCCTAACCCATTTGGCTATTGGCGCTAAAGTAATTCTACACATTGGTAACACCGGAGACTTCTCTCTGGAATTTGCGAACGTGAAGTTCAAATGCGATGTTTAATTTGTGATACAATAATAATCTGTATACTTCGGGGCCATTTTAAAATTGGGCACACGTCACAGACTCGTGCTCACTGTCTTAAGTGATTTTATAAGGTTCTTCGCTTTAGATCACGGAATCCGATAACTGTTATAATTCGACTATTTATATAACCCTTGTTTTTAACGCACTTTCTTTAATTACTGTAAATAATTTATCTTTACATTTCACTTTTATTCAACATGCTCGCCTCTACGTAGAGTTAATTAGTAGATAACGGTCGGCTGCAGTAACTACGCTTCTGTTCTGAGTAACTGTTCTGAGGAACTGTTCGGATTGATCCCAGCTGCTGAGTTTCACCATCGTACATCGCGACTGAATTCGATGTTCCATCGATACCACCTAGATGGTTGGCATTCCACCACAGTGCGTTTTAATCGAAGTTTTCTGCCACGCACTTCGACTTTGTGGAATCAGCTGTCGCCAGCAGCATTTCCGAATAGTTACGACTTAGGGACCTTCAAGAAAAGAGCTTATTCCTTCCTTAAAGGCCGGCAGCGCATCTGTAGCTCCTCTGGTGTTGTGGATGTTCGTGGGCGTCGGTGATCACTTACCATCAGGTGAGCCGCACGCTCGTTTGCCCCTTCTTCTATAAAAAAAAAAAAAAAAAAACTACGCTCGTGGTTGGACTCTCCTTATTTTTTTATGAAGGTTTTAATTTAAAACCGAACGTTTCTCGAACATTTCACTCGATAACTAGTCATTAAGGTTTCAGTGTAACGAAAAGTTGATCATTAAAAACAAAGATTGAATGTTTAACACGACGTTACACTCACGCACGTAATTCCTGACGGGGTAGGCAGACACTTCTGCCAACGGAGAGAGTTAATATTCGTTTGGAGGTTACGGTAACCATCACTGACAAATAAAATCATTATAGTACATAATCAGAAAACTATTTTTTTTACATAGATGCTATTAAAATTGAAAGAAGGTTTGCTTATATTTTTAATATTCATTGTAATAATATAATTTGTTAATTTTTTTTTCATATTAACGTTAAGATTGCCATAAAGTAAGCGTTATTAATAAATATTTACATTTAAATTACATTTAGCAACATATCGTTTAACAGGATCTCTTAACGATGTTTTGTTTGAATCGTTATTTAATTGAAATCAGAATTAACATCATTTAACTCTGTTATGTGCAAGGTGAGGTAAGTGCTTAACATTTAAACAATATTTAAAAGAAGGTTAAGTAAGCGGGCTTACTTAAAATGCACGACTCCTATTTGTCAATGTCCACTGAACACGACGCCGTCCAACATTTCACCCCACTGGAAAAGATCGCTTTAATAGTAGTGAAATTAGGTTAACAGTGTAACCGAGCCTTAAAATACTAAATCATCTTTTCGTATATTTGGCAAAAACCTTGACTTATTGGATGTTTTATCAGAAAGGGAGAATATAATCAGAAACTGTGTTTATCCATCAGACGGACGCCACAGCCTTTACTCCGTAAAAGATGGTATATCCGACTCATAAAAGGAGGGTTATACTTTTTAAGTATATATGTATGTATGTCTATTTCCTTGGCACTTGTAACGGCTTTATGTATTTCAACATACGCGGTGTCGTTAGATTCAGCTTCATTGTGGGATTGACATGCAGATTAATATTTCAATATGGCGTCTGCGAACCAAAAAGGAGATAGGGATTTTTTTTTTATTTCAATAATTGAATTGCTATTTTTAACACGTAGAGGTCTGTAATGTTTTTTATCATCCTATTTTAGTCCACTAGTGAACGCAGGATTAACAAAGAAAACGCCAGTCGAAGTTAGAACTCACTAGGCAAGCCGGTTTTCATTTATTTGAATGGTCACGGCCTGACTCTTCAGCACATCTGCAACACCAGGGGAGTCAGGCCGGCACATTGAAGGATATTTGGTTCATGGGAGGGACGATAGGCAGGAGAATTGGGAGGCAAAGGCAGTGAGCTTCCGGTTACCTCACTCATCAAACGAAAAGCAGAAATAAAATTTACCTCTAATTCACGTCTGTATTCTGCGAGGCCGTGGTTCTAACCCAGACGAGCCAGCTCATTCGAGCTGCAATAAATGCCGCCGCTTGGCTCTACCATCTGTGGATCATTATCATCATCATCATCATTTCAGCCTATCAGAAGTCCACTGCTGAACATAGGCCTCCCCCAAAGATTGCCACGAAGCTCGGTCCTGAGCCACCTGCATCCATCGATTTCCCGCGACACTGCGCAGGACGTCACTCCATCTTGTGGGGGGTCGTCCTACACTTCGTTTGTCTGTACGTGGCTGCCACTCCCATCTGTGGATACTTGGCTATATTGTTTGGACTAGGATATCAGAGATAGGTTGCAAACATGTCACGTTTTCAAGATGTTTATCTCCTGACAAAAAAAAGAGTGCAAATTCTAAATGTGACATGGTAACTTTGTTACCTATCATCGTTCTTTTCAACTGACAACGGAATAGGATCAACGCAACGAATTAAAGCTACTAACAGCTTTATAGCGAACTAAAACTACTAACAGCTTTATAGCAAATTAAAGCTACTAACAGCTTTATAGCGAATTAAAGCAACTAACAGCTTTATAGCGAATTAAAGCTACTAACAGCTTTATAGCGAACTAAAACTACTAACAGCTTTATAGCGAACTAAAACTACTAACAGCTTTATAGCGAATTAAAGCTACTAACAGCTTTATAGCGAACTAAAACTACTAACAGCTTTATAGCGAATTAAAGCTACTAACAGCTTTATAGCGAATTAAAGCAACTAACAGCTTTATAGCGAATTAAAGCTACTAACAGCTTTATAGCGAATTAAAGCTACTGACAGCTTTATAGCAAATTAAAAGCTACTAACAGCTTTATAGCGAATTAAAGTTACTAACAGCTTTATAGCGAATTAAAGCTACTAACAGCTTTATAGCGAATTAAAGCTACTAACAGTTTTATAGCGAATTAAAGCTACTAACAGCTTTATAGCGAATTAAAGCTACTAACAGTTTTATAGCGAATTAAAGCTACTAACAGTTTTATAGCGAATTAAAGCTACTGACAGCTTTTATAGCGAATTAAAGTTACTGACAGCTTTATAGCGAATTAAAGCTACTGACAGCTTTATAGCGAATTAAAGCTACTAACAGCTTTATAGCGAATTAAAGCTACTGACGGCTTTATAGCGAATTAAAGCTACTAACAGCTTTATAGCAAATTAAAAGCTACTAACAGCTTTATAGCGAACTAAAACTACTAACAGCTTTATAGCGAACTAAAACTACTAACAGCTTTATAGCGAATTAAAGCTACTAACAGCTTTATAGCGAACTAAAACTACTAACAGCTTTATAGCGAATTAAAGCTACTAACAGCTTTATAGCGAATTAAAGCAACTAACAGCTTTATAGCGAATTAAAGCTACTAACAGCTTTATAGCGAATTAAAGCAACTAACAGCTTTATAGCGAATTAAAGCTACTAACAGCTTTATAGCAAATTAAAGCAACTAACAGCTTTATAGCGAATTAAAGCTACTAACAGCTTTATAGCGAACTAAAACTACTAACAGCTTTATAGCGAACTAAAACTACTAACAGCTTTATAGCGAATTAAAGCTACTAACAGCTTTATAGCGAATTAAAGCAACTAACAGCTTTATAGCGAATTAAAGCTACTAACAGCTTTATAGCGAATTAAAGCTACTAACAGCTTTATAGCGAATTAAAGCTACTGACAGCTTTATATCGAATTAAAGCTACTGACAGCTTTATAGCGAATTAAAGCTACTAACAGCTTTATAGCGAACTAAAACTACTAACAGCTTTAAAGCGAATTAAAGCTACTAACAGCTTTATAGCGAACTAAAACTACTAACAGCTTTAAAGCGAATTAAAGCTACTAACAGCTTTATAGCGAATTAAAGCAACTAACAGCTTTATAGCGAATTAAAGCTACTAACAGCTTTATAGCGAACTAAAACTACTCACAGCTTTATAGCGAATTAAAGCTACTGACAGCTTTATAGCGAATTAAAGCTACTGACAGCTTTATAGCGAATTAAAGCTACTGACAGCTTTATAGCGAATTAAAGCTACTGACAGCTTTATAGCGAATTAAAGCTACTGACAGCTTTATAGCGAAATAAAGCTACTGACAGCTTTATAGCGAATTAAAGCTACTAACAGCTTTATAGCGAATTAAAGCTACTGACAGCTGTATAGCGAATTAAAGCTACTAACATCTTTATAGCGAATTAAAGCTACTAACAGCTTTAATTCGTTGCGTTGATCCTTTTCCGTTGTCAGTTGAAAAGAACGATGATATGTTATTAACCACTCCAGCTAACCAAGTAACAAACCAGCAACTAGCTAAGTACAAAATATTTTGGTCTCCGTTATATATTTTAACCTTGAGAAGCTTGATGAGAACCTCGAGAGAATTATGACAAAATAAAATTATTAAAGGTATTGTATCACGTGTTCCCAGTACCTAAAGGATCAGTTTCTTTGTACTAGCGATAAATTTGAATATTTTGTTCTTAGCAAGTAGTCACAATAAACATAGGCTTAAGATCTAATGAACCGTGAACACACCGCGGCCCTCTAACAATGTAAACAAAGTAAATGAAGTGAATATAAATCATAGCATCAACACAATATTGTACATTTACTTTGAATTGGGATACAATTTGATAATAGTGTTATTATTATAATCATTATTACAATCTATCAGAAGTCCTCTGTTGAACATAGATCATTCCCAAAGCATACTCATCTGCAACCTGCATCTATAGACATCTCGCAGCACTGTACAGGTCGTCACTCCATCGTATTCTCCACTAAGTTGCCACTACTACTTCCAAGATTGCCACTAGACAACTTTTCTTTCCCAACGATTGCTACTTTAAGCTTTGCCGATTCTTACTGCTGTTTCTGTTACCTCGGCTCTGCTGTGAACATCGTCGTTGAAGATTCTGATCGATATCGGATATCGGCTATCGGCTCGCAGCGCACGCACTACGTCTTCACTCCGCACCGCCTCGATCACGAATAACCCCGCTCTTACTGACGCAGTGTTTATAAGCTCTTTGGTTCCTACCGCGGACCGCGTAGTGCATTACCTGAGATGACAGAATTATCCATACATATTATAAATACATAGATTTACATTCCTTTATTAGTTTGTATTTAATAGGTATACTTTCACATACACTACATTAATACTTCAAAAAAATCAACTAAAGCAGCAAAAGCCATGAACATCTGCAGATTGCTTCGCCCTTATTTGATCATGGATACCCATAGGAGACCTCTAACAGCAAATTTCGGCCATAGCAAGCACCACTCGAAGGATCCGATGCAATGCACGAGACACGGATATGATGATGATGACTATGAAAAGCGTTAATTTTTTGGGTCACAAATTTAAATATACAACTTACAGTCTAATAACAACTTACTTACGACACACACATAAATTGTGTGTGCCTATTCTGAATACAGTGAACACAGCCTGTGTAATGAGAACGTTTACAACATAAGTTTATAGTTCTTTTACAATAAGTATTTTTGCCGAAGCTACAGACCCGTTAAATATATCAAACGATGAATATTCATATATTATTAACCCCAAACGTGCTATAATATAATTTCTATAGTTGCAGCAGGTTAAAGTTTAATTATAATATGTATACGGTCTGACCCGTACACGAATTGTACACTTAATTATTGTAATAATGAACAGTGGTCAGTTGAATGATCCATTCAGCACTGTAACGTTCAGTTTAATATAACCAATGTATAATAAACTAAATACATTAAATGCGATTCCTATTCCTCTAATCCTAATTAAGGCTCAGTGCTCCGGCACTACACTGAATTATAGCTGTGGTTTAAATAGATGTGTATTGAAGTGAATTTTACGAATACAAATACATTTTGAACTGTTATGAGTATTGGAAGATTATCATAACAAGCTATTTAATAAAATACGGTAGGTTAATGTCGTAGAATCTGCAGCAGGCCCCCTCTCCCCACCCCCCCCCCCCTCAATACTTTCTTCACATGGTTTTACTAGCAGTTTTGTGAATGTAATGACAATCTTCGTGAGCAAACCTCACGACGAGACTCGCACCTGTCATGATCTCCTGTGACGTAAGTAAGTTGAGTTACTGGAACCCGTTTGGCTACCCCCGTCCCGTTTAATGAAAATAATCTCTGCTTTTGCAAAAATCACATTGCCAGCTGATGAACGTTGATCTAAAACCCGCTTAATCATCATCATCATTTCAGCCTATCAGAAGTCCACTGCTTAACATAGGCCTCCCCCAAAGTTAGGCACGAAGCTCGGTCCTGCGCAGGTCGTCACTCCATCTTGTGGGGGGTCGTCCTACACTGCGTCTGCCTGTACGTGGCTGCCACTCGAGAACCTTTTACCCCAGCGGTTGTCAGTTCTGCGAGCTATGAGGCCGGCCCATTGCCACTTCAGCTTGCTGATCTTTACGGCTATGTCGTTTACCTTAGTTCTGCTGCGGATATCATCGTTGCAGAGAAACACCGAGCATAGCCTTTTCCATAGCGCGCTGAGCAACTTTGAGCTTCCTCATACGGGCTGCACTGAAGGACCCGCTTAATGTGTAACCTAAAGTGTCTTTATATTCGAAACTTCACAGCTTCAAAGCTTCTTCGAAGCTCCACTTAACTTGCGAGCCTTCTGCTCGCGAGTCTCTACCGCTGAAGCTGTAAAGCCCACCGGATCAACAGCATATCTACCGTGGGGATTTTTGGTCGGTCCGGCATCTTCAATGCTGATCCCGACATAACCAGTCACCGGAGACGGCGACACATAGGCGCGAGCATCTTTTCCTCACATTAAACTAAAAAAAAAAAAACAAGCTGCGCTTCTGAGGAGTCATAAACTTTAGAGTATCAGCGATATAATACAGGTACATGGTCTAATTGTTTGTTGTCTGGAAGAGATCGATTTCAGCAATGAGACCATACATTGTACAACCTCTTATGTTTAATACTCTTTTGCTATGTTTTATTCTTTGTTGTGCAATAAAACGTATTCTGTCTATATATCTAACTGAAACTTTAACTAAAAATTAAGGTCAAAGTGTGGGTGGAATCGGCTTTAGGGCAATCGTTCTAAATTCAGTATGGTTCCCATTACAACCCTTAATTATACAACGCACAATAAATAATTATAACCCTTACAAGTTTCAAATGCTCACCACAATTTCAATAGGTAACTTTCTTGCAATTAAAAAAGTATGTCAGCGGTACATATTTATTTAATACTTTGAAGCGCGACTCACTGAGTGTTTTTAACCAGCGCTCACTCATTCTATTTAAACTTCTACACTTCCCGTTTCCCCTACCCCTTCTTTGAAGAGAAAGTTCTAGTGAAAAGGTTCTCATATATGTACAAGTTATAATTAACTCACGCCAGTTATCACTACAGATGTTTGTAAGTTTGTGTGGGTGCAGGTTTATAGAAACATGTTTCTTTTTGCATGTAAATATTAAGGTAGTGTAATGATTTATGTTTCGCGAGAATAAGAAGGAACATGCCTCGTCTTTAAATACCTCAACCCCATCAGTATGTGATGCACCTTGCTACCAAACAAAAGGGGCTAAAGGTTCGGAAATCTTACGAGCAAGCAATGGGAAGCCGTGTCACTAGAGCGAAGATATCCCTACTGAGCAAACCGACTCAAAAATATTACAAAATATTTGATGATCATCATCATTTCAGCCTATCACTAGATCACCGCCAAACATAGGAAGAATCCATAAAAAAAAAAGTCCGCTGGCTGGAGAGAAGCCAGCTCGTCCATGCTTATTAATAAGCGTTGGTCCTCAGTGAGCAAGTCCGTTAACGGCTCTGCTGTCTGATCCCTCGGTCATAAAATCGATCTCCCATCTTTAAAAATACTTGGTGGCACTTGGGCTACTTCTCTTCTACAATGTGGAAGCTCCTTCTCTGTCTAGAAGTCATCTGGTATAGTACCACTCTCTTATACATTTCTTGCACTAAATAGCAGTGTAGCAACTATCGTGTTCCGGCTTAAAAGGTATAGAGTGCCGGTATAGTTACGAGCTTTGAGGTATTTGACGACCCAATAGCCTAGTTAGTAGTGAATCCCGCTAGGTGTAAAGATTTGTATGAAGAATCTGTACATTTGTAAACGAGTCATGGATGTAAATATAGGTATATTAGTATGTATCTATTTAAGTATGAATATGTATACTGTATACTGTGAGCACATTCTGCATAGAACCGAACGAAATTTTGTATATAACAGCTGAAGGTTGCTTGAGTTAACTATGACATCTGGACGTCTAACACCTCTGTGACTACGGTTGCTGTAAAGTAATCGAAACGTCGGCAATATAAAAACCAATTAAAACTCAATAAAATCCGTAAATAATAGATCAACTTCAAATATGTAGGTATGTATATATATACTTATATATCTGTCTTGACACCATGCAGTTACCATGACACAAGGTATCCTTATTTGGAACTCGATGACGATGATGTGATTGTTCAAATATTAGAACTTAGTCCTCAGAGGGACCACTGTAGGTGTCCATGAGCTGGATAAGGTAAACTGTCGTTAATCATCCCAAATGAAAAATATATTTAAATATATATACATGCATGCGAAGATTGATGAAAGTGGAAGAAGCGAAAGACGTATTTTTTAGGACCGTAGCAAGTTGAAGAAGATTGTCTCTGCCTACCCCGTTGGGAACAAGGCATGAATATATAAAAAAAATATATACTTTATAATTAGATTTCAATACACTTCACTGATCCACTTTGTTTTCCTCACCATATACCATAGACAAGTTCCCATTATATTGAGCTAACGCTGGCTGTATTGGCGGAGCTTGTAATTTTCTTATTAAAAAAAAACATTCACTTCGAGTAAAATGCTCCATAATTTTCTGATTAAAAAAAAAACATTCACTTAGACTCCACTTCGGTGTTTCGATCCAATCGATGCACGATAAATAATCCCACGCCCCTCCATTTCATTACTCAAGGAACGCCACGAGCTCATTACGCTAATGGCTAATCTAACTCCTCAACAAAGACGCGATAATAAATGATTGCAAGCATGCCGAGTGTCTCCAGTCTAGATTTAAATTCCAGGTTAAAGCTAATTACACGTGCCCGAACCTCTTGGTTCGATATACTAATAGAAGTTTCATTTATGAGAAACTTTACCCCCATTGGAAGGCAGCATGCATAAATTGCGCAAAGGGAAACACGCGGTACCTCTAGAGGTATGAGGTATCTCTAGGGCCTAGGCCCTACAGACGGTGCATCAGCCTCCTCCTCTGATCTTATCGCATAAGTGTCAGGGGACACGAGGTATGCGATGGGGTGCCTCCGTTTTATGTACATATATGTTGCAAACTGTATAAGACATAATGCTTTTTATCTATTATAGTGTCTGTGTTTTTGATAAAAACATTGTAACTATATATATATATATATATGCGTATATACTTTATTGTGTACATCAAAAAGATTACAAAAGGCGGACTTAATGCCCTTTGGCATTCTCTAACTGTCAACCCAGGGCGTGAAGAAATGTTGTGAAAGGTGCATCAAATTTTAAATAATATAAATAACAAATACTAATCGAGAAATATACAATATAATTAAAATATATTTAAATGTATAAGCATACCTATATACATACTTACAAACACATTAATACATAGATATATAATAAATCAAAATAAATACTAACAATTATCAGATGGTTTTAAAAAGTGTTCGCGTACCAATCGTTTGAAAGAAATTTTATATGGGGCTTTTCTAATGTCTTCGGGCGAGGAGTTCCAGAGAAGTGTAGCCTGAACGGTGAAGGAACCACCAACAAAATGGTTAAAATGTTGCGGGATACTTATCATATGATTAGCAGAGGAACGATGGATGTATGGATAGAAGAGAGATACTGAAATTTATTCTTAAGATATGAAGGGTAGTAGGATCACACAAGATGGAAAAGAGAGCAAAAGAATTCTAGAGTCACGCCTCTGCTGGATAGTGAGCCATTTAAGGCGAGAACGATAGTGAGAGATGTGGTCATACTTTCGTAGACCTAAGATGAATCTGATGCAGATGTTAATGCTATGTTAGCATGTGTGCTAATGGAGCTAACCTTTCTATTATTTGAATTAGTTTAAAAGATACCTCTGTGTCGCATTGTGTGTAACGTTTGATAATAGCTGTTATATAGCAGCTGCAGCATTGTTACGTGGTAGAGCCAAGCGGCGGCTTTTGCTGCTGACCGAATGGGCCGGCACGACCGGGGAATTACCGCGGCCTCGCAGAATATCGGCGCGTAGTAGAGCCATATCGTGCTTCTGCGTTTCGTTCGGTGAGTGAGGTAACCGGAGGCCCACTCCCCCTCCCCATATCATCTCTCAAATTTCTGTATAGGCTGGCAACGCACCTGCAGCACCTCCGGTGTTGCTGTTGTACGTGGGCGACGGTAATCACTTACCATCAGGTGAGCAGCTGGCTTGCTTGCCTTGTTTATCATAAAATAAATGAAATAGCAGCTGGCTTGCTTGCCTTGTTTATCATAAAATAAATGAAATAGCAGCTTAATAGCTTAACAGCAATAATTAATAATTAATTTAGTAAATAAAATACTAGCCTATGTAACGTAGAGCCTAGTCTGCCCATACCAGTAATATATCAACATAATTTATAACATGTACCTACTTAATCCAGCTGCACTTTACTTGAGGTCCGCAGCGATATATCGTGTCATCAATTAATTCCGAAGAACCCTCCTCACGGCCGCGACTGAAATTACCCGATCGAACAACTTAGAGGTGTGCTTGATTTTATATAAATCACCCCCCCCCCGCCCCTTCACCACGGCTGCTGTAAAGCGATTGAAAGGTCGGGTATATAAAAACATAGTTAAACGTAATAATATACTAATTTCAAATGTTCTAGAAATCATTAATAGAATATCTAGATTTTACCCTGTGGTAACCGTCCATTTTGTTCCAACCGTTCGGAACAAAAATAATTGTTTCACACATGCACGATTCGTAGCGGATAGGTACGCTGAGCACAACGTCACGCGTCGTGTGTCATATGCCATATGTCGTGGTGACATGTTGCCATGACGATGATAATCAGAATATGTTAAGTTGATTGAATGAGTGGAATAAAATATTTTTTTGTCATTAAAATCCCTCTCAATTTCACGAGAGCAATCGTCAAAGAGATCTTCAATCAAAGCTTTACGTGGCCGTACTGAAAACATATACAGTTTAATATAAATATCCGAGTTTTTAGTTATAAATAAGAGAGTCCTTTGATTTTAAAGACATTCAATAATATTTAAACTCATTTAATATCAAAACGTTCGGGAAACTACGTCATATCTACTCGTCGAGTATACCGCAAAGCCTCAAGACCAAAGTATACAACCAGTCCATGTTGCCAGTGATGACATACGGATCCGAGACTTGGTCCTTCACTGCAGCCCGTATAAGGAAGCTCAAAGTTGCTCAGCGCGCTATGGAAAGGGCTATGTTCGGTGTTTCTCTGCGTGATAGAGTCTGCAACGATGATATCCGCAGCAGAACTAAGGTAACCGACATGCCACGTACAGGCAAACGCAGTGTAGGTCGACCCCCCACAAGATGGAGTGACGACCAGGGCAGTGTTGCGGGAAGTCGATGGATGCAGGTGCCTCAGGACCGAGCTTCGTGGCAATCTTTGGGGGAGGCCTATGTTCAGCAGTGGACTTCTGATAGGCTGAAATGATGATGATGATGATGAATATCAAAGTTTTTAGCAAATACTTACGTACATGGAATAAACGAAAGAGCGTTTTATCCGTTCCGAATAAATTATGCACATTCGTTACCAGCTTACCCAATTAAGCGAAGTGCATAATAACGTTTGTTTGCAGTAATTAATTGCTTAATTCAATGCTTCATACGCAATGTAATAATAACCGAGACCAATTATCTAATTGGAAGCCATTGAATGTATAATGTAAGCTCTCACGACCCAATACTGGGATGGTAAGAGGATTTTATCACTTTTTACCGTGCCTTATTTGGGTTAACGTGACATGTGATGAGCATGTCGCCGTCTAAATGTCTCAGCCCAAAATCTAAATTTGTTTTTATTTGTCCAAGCCCGCCATATAGCTGACTCTACCGTGGAGCCACTCTAAGTGGTAGAATCAAGTAAACGGAAACCCATCCCCAAAAATTTTAATTATGTTAAAAAAAAAATTTAAGGAAAAATCTTTTTCAACAGGGTTTTCATGCACTTATCTTTACTTATAATATCATTGAGCAATCTACGGACGGACGAATTTGTGCTGCAGTTGTAGATGAAGACACTAAGAGTCTATCTGTATATCTCTTATTAAAGTTTGTTTTATCTCTATTTTTTTACAAATAAATCAGATATATTCTTCCTGACTGATCAATATTATAATATATTGTATATAACCATCATCAACATCATCATGATTTTTTCTTGTATTTACGCGAACGCTACACATCATTTCATCATCATCATCATTTCAGCCTATCAGAAGTCCACCGCTGAACATAGGCCTCCCCCAAAGATCGCCACGAGGCTCGGTCCCGAGCCACCTGCATCCATCGACTTCCCGCAACACTGCGCAGGTCGTTATATATAACCATGTAAGCCTATATATAACCCACTATTGGATACTACCATAGAGAGAACTTGCCTTGGGATAACTTATATCTTATATGCTGTTAAAGCTCCGGATAACTTATGTCAATATTATTAATATTGGCATATCAATATAATTTATGATGTGTTATATAATATAATGTATTGTGAATATTAATATTAACAAGGTGTAACTTATTTATGAGAGACAATTTAAATTCTGTAATAATATAAAATATTATTAATGTTCGCACGCCTAGATAGACAAAATACGTAAAAATAGAGATAACTAATCCGTCATTTATCGCCAAGTGTCAATCAAGTGTCAACCATGTGTCAGCCAAGTGTCAACCAAGTGTCAACCAAGTGTCGACCACATCCACATGCTGTGTCGTATCCGCTGATGACTATCGAACGTGTCTCTAGCAACCGATTGAAGGCGATCCGATAAAAATCTATACAAATATGCCAAATTTCGGTATTTCGTTTTTATGGGTATGGCGGCAAGTGGTCTTCAACTGGTGGTATATGATTACCGTCGCCCAGTGTGCTTCAGGTGCGTCGCCGGCCTTTAAGGTATTTGGGAGCTGGGAGAGAGAAAAAGGAGGGGTAGGGGGTGGGAGAGTGGGCGTCCGGCAAAAGCCGCCGCTTGGCTCTACCACGTTTCATAATGATCTATAATTATTGTACATATCTGTATTGCATATTATCTATAAATTTTCAATAGAGATTATACAATACGTACTCGATAATTAGCTTAACGGATCCTCGACAAAGTTCGGAATGTTTCCTTCAATTACTTCAATCATTATTCTCACCGAGAATTTTTAATTGAATTTTACTCATGACTTAGTCTTAATTGGCTTACGTAATTTAATTATCATGCCATTATTTAACACATTCGCAATTTGGGTGCATGCTCTGTTATTTTACGGGTTTTAATGTATTTGAAATGAAAACTTATTAATTTGACACCTTTCTCTCGTGTTTTTTTTTTGGAGCGGCTTATGTTCTGCAGTGGAATAAATATAGGCTGATGTAGAATTATTAGTTGCGGTGGAAATCTGCCTCAGATTAATATTTTTCAACATTATCCCTATATCCAACGCTACGGCCCGTGTGGTGTCGGCGTAAGAACTTTGCCACTGAACTGCCCCCCTCCTTTCTTCTCGTATGTGTCGTGAGAGGTGACTGAGGGGAAAGCCTTGAAAATAGCAATGGCTACCGATAGATGGCGGGACTACCGTCATGAAAATTACCAGACTAAAATTGAGCAGACCGATGACGGGCAGCAGCTAGGTGCGAGGTGTCCAGCACTGTGATCGCCAATCCGCTTGCCGAGCGTGGCGATTGTGGCAAAGCCTCCTATAAAAGAAAAGCTCCACTGTAGAAATTTCTCCTGTATCAAGAAGACAGTTTACATAGATAAATTGCACATGGACAAACACAAAGACCCGAAAAAAATATTTGTGATCCTAGTTGTCCCGTGCGGAAATCAAACCCGAGTCTCGCAGCATCGCGACCATACGCTCAGCCGCTGCTTGGCTCTACCACGTTTCATAATGATCTATAATTATTGTACATATCTGTATTGCATATTATCTATAAATTTTCAATACAGATTATACAATACGTACTCGATAATTAGCTTAACGGATCCTCGACAAAGTTCGGAATGTTTCCTTCAATTACTTCAATCATTATTCTCACCGAGAATTTTAAAATGAATTTTACTCATGACTTAGTCTTAATTGGCTTACGTAATTTAATTATCATGCCATTATTTAACACATTCGCAATTTGGGTGCATGCTCTGTTATTTTACGGGTTTTAATGTATTTGAAATGAAAACTTATTAATTTGACACCTTTCTCTGGTGTTTTTTTTTTGGAGCGGCTTATGTTCTGCAGTGGAATAAATATAGGCTGATGTAGAATTATTAGTTGCGGTGGAAATCTGCCTCAGATTAATATTTTTCAACATTATCCCTATATCCAACGCTACGGCCCCTGTGGTGTCGGCGTAAGAACTTTGCCACTGAACTGCCCCCCTCCTTTCTTCTCGTATGTGTCGTGAGAGGTGACTGAGGAAAGCCTTGAAAATAGCAATGGCTACCGATAGATGGCGGGACTACCGTCATGAAAATTACCAGACTAAAATTGAGCAGACCGATGACGGGCAGCAGCTAGGTGCGAGGTGTCCAGCACTGTGATCACCAATCCGCTTGCCGAGCGTGGCGATTGTGGCAAAGCCTCCTATAAAAGAAAAGCTCCACTGTAGAAATTTCTCCTGTATCAAGAAGACAGTTTACATAGATAAATTGCACATGGACAAACACAAAGACCCGAAAAAAATATTTGTGGTTCTAGTTGTCCCGTGCGGAAATCAAACCCGAGTCTCGCAGCATCGCGACCATACGCTCAGCCGCTGCGCCAGCGAGTCGTCATTCTCATTGTTGTTTGTAGTTATATTGTTGATATTACCAGAAGCCATAGCTCACAACGGTAAGACATGCCTCGAACACAGTTTAGACAACTGTGTCATTAAAACCTTTATGCTTGTATAAACAAGCATGATTAATTAATGACATAACATTGATGTGTAACTCGGTTCGATTCAACGACCAGTACCGTGACCGGCGTACATTAATAATTTCACATCCATAACCCATGTCTAACCCTCGTCTTAGTTCGTTAGTTAGTATTTAGCTGCATAACACAAAATCTATAGTTTTTTTTTTTATGAATTTTGTTGCAATTTTTGTACATTGCGGTAGGATTCTCTCAATACCAATCCCACCAGCACACGGTGCAACCTGATAACTTGTTGTTTTTGTTATTTTTATTTTTAAAAACGTTACCTTCCGCTGTAGGAATTTCTCCTCGGTCGCGGAGGCAGTTTACATACATGAATTGCACATGGACAAATACCCAGACCGGGAACTATTATTTGTAGTCCATACAAATACTATTCCCGTGCGGGAATCGAACCCGCGACCCACAGCGCCGCAGCTTCTATAACTAACAGACGAGGCGCTGGTGATCGAATGATGATCGGAATATGCATCCCGATTTTGCGAAATTGACTACGATCTGCGACACCGGAGGAGCTGGAAGTGCGTTGCAGGCCTAAAAGGATATCTATGGGATGAGAGGGATGATGGGGAGGGGGAAACGTAGAAGCACAAGATGCCTCTACTTCATACTGGTATTCTGCGAGATCGAGCTACTAACCCGATCAAGTCGGCCTATTCTAGCGACAGCAAAATCCGCCGCTCGACTCTACCACGTGAAAATGTCACAGCGTTCAGGGCAACGACAGGAATCTTACATAAGTACAGAATCACTTATTGGTACGGGCCCTCTATAAAAAAAGTAAAGTAGCAGCCTATAAGTGCCCACAGCTGGGCAACGGCCTCCTTCTCAAATACAGAGTATCAGAGAGGGTTTAGGAGCCGGGATGAGCTCGCCACGCTGCTCCAGTGCGGGTTGGCGGGCTTGGAGGATGGGGAGGGAGGATGAGCATCCGGTCACTGAATGAAACGCAGAAGAACAAGAGAAGAGTAGAGGCACTTCAAGCTGGTATTCTGTGAGGTCGTGATACCAGCCTTTTTTTTTATTTACATGGGGAAATGCCTGGCGCATACCCGCCCTCTCGGGGGCAAGGACGGGTTATGTCGGGTTCGCACCGACTAAACCCTATGGTGTTCCACCTTCGCCGCATGTCGGCAGGGTCACGGGAACGCTTTCGCACACATCCGCGACCCCACCAGCGCCGGCCGCTGTAGGCGGCTCCTTCTCAGGAGAGAACGTCCTCTCCCATACCGCCCTGGCTAGACGCGCCGGAACACAGACGCGCCTACCTACTCGGCCTCCAAACACACAAGGGCAACGGACCCCCCGAGTCAGCCACCCGGAGGCTATGGGGATCAGGAAGGCTGGTGCTTATGAGCGTTCAGTGATACTACTTACGTTTACGTTGTAGTACGTTTGCCCAGGGTGGTGAATATATCCACGGGAACGTTCCAAGAAATGTATAACGGTTTTTGCTGGTGCATTTACGAAGCGGTCCTTGTTCAGCAGTGGACTTAAATACGCTAAATATAGTAGAACGTTAAAATGTAATGATTAGTCTAGTTTAGATGTGTAGTGGAGTGTATTTCAAAAAGCTTAAATATTCAAAAACAGAACGGTTGTGCTACTCATCACTGATCTCGGGAAGAGCGGCAACATTGCTGGATTTCTTTATCTGCGCGTCGGCGACTTCTAAGACGGAGAGCATACGCGGTAAAACAGACCTTCGAAAAGTTCTCAGTGGCAAAGTTAACGATAAGCTTAAATAAGTCTTCAGTCAAAATAATTAAAAAAAAATCATTTGTAACTTAACTATTGCACTTGTTTATATATTATTGATATTTAATGTTCAGCTATAAATGACCTAAGATATGAGGATAAAACTAATGTCGTTGTATCGCATCCAACCTGTATAAGATACGTATAGGAGACACTCGCACATATGCATATTAAGTATAACACACACACGCGCACTCAGTAAGAACGCCCACATCAACGGCACACGTTTGCATATTCATGTACAGCAACACGAACCCTGTTTATTGCATTAATGAAGTAATTAATCACCGTAGTAAATACAGGACGTGCATTAACTACACCGGAACAGACGAGATTAATGTAACAGTTTTATAGAACTGTGTCGCTTTGATTAAAATGGGAATACTATAAAGAATTGCCGAGCATCCATAGATTAAAAACTTAAAGAAACATTTGCCATTAGATTTGCCTTAATAGCCACACTTGGGAAGCGGGTTGGCAATCGCGGTGCCAGACGTATAGCATCAACGACGCTGATACCCGTTATCGACCCATTGTTTTCTTGACTTTAACAGTTTTCGAAGATAGTGACGTTCTATAAGTGGTAGAGTCAAGGGGCGGCTTTTACTGCCGCTCGACCTGGGTTGTACCACAGTCTCGCAGAATACCAGCGTGAAGTAGAGGAGAGTGTGCTTCTGCGTTTCGTTCAGTGAGTGTAGTAACCTTAGGCTCACTATCCTTGCTCCTCCCACATCTCCCCCTCCTCCCCTTTCAACTCTTCCAAAACAGCCTTAAAGACTAGCAACAAAAAAAGTGAAGACCGAACTGAAGAGCTGCAGGTGAGCTCTTCAGTTCGGTCTTCATTTTAAAGATGTACGTAGGCAGTGGTGGTCACTCACCATCAGACGACTTTGAATATGACGTCCTATTTTCCATTTAAAAAGAAAAAAAATCGGAAACTTCACCGACTGTCCTTTACCGAGCCGATGGGCCGGCTTGACCGAGTTGGTACCACGGCCCCGCAGAATACCGGCGTGAAGTAGTGGCATCTTGTGCTTCTGCGTTTCTTTCGGTGAGTGTAGTAACCTTAGGCTCACTATCCTTGCTCCTCCCACATCTCCCCTCCTCCCTTTCAACTCTTCCAAAACAGCCTTAAAGACTAGCAACAAAAAGTGAAGACCGAACTGAAGAGCTGCAGGTGAGCTCTTCAGTTCGGTCTTCATTTTAAAGATGTACGTAGGCAGTGGTGGTCACTCACCATCAGACGACTTTGAATATGACGTCCTATTTTCCATTTAAAAGAAAAAATCGGAAACTTCACCGACTGTCCTTTACCGAGCCGATGGGCCGGCTTGACCGAGTTGGTACCACGGCCCCGCAGAATACCGGCGTGAAGTAGTGGCATCTTGTGCTTCTGCGTTTCGTTCAGTGAGTGTAGTAACCTTAGGCTCACTATCCTTGCTCCTCCCACATCTCCCCTCCTCCCTTTCAACTCTTCCAAAACAGCCTTAAAGACTAGCAACAAAAAGTGAAGACCGAACTGAAGAGCTGCAGGTGAGCTCTTCAGTTCGGTCTTCATTTTAAAGATGTACGTAGGCAGTGGTGGTCACTCACCATCAGACGATTTTGAATATGACGTCCTATTTTCCATTTAAAAAGAAAAAAAATCGGAAACTTCACCGACTGTCCTTTACCGAGCCGATGGGCCGGCTTGACCGAGTTGGTACCACGGCCCCGCAGAATACCGGCGTGAAGTAGTGGCATCTTGTGCTTCTGCGTTTCGTTCAGTGAGTGTAGTAACCTTAGGCTCACTATCCTTGCTCCTCCCACATCTCCCCTCCTCCCTTTCAACTCTTCCAAAACAGCCTTAAAGACTAGCAACAAAAAGTGAAGACCGAACTGAAGAGCTGCAGGTGAGCTCTTCAGTTCGGTCTTCATTTTAAAGATGTACGTAGGCAGTGGTGGTCACTCACCATCAGACGACTTTGAATATGACGTCCTATTTTCCATTTAAAAGAAAAAATCGGAAACTTCACCGACTGTCCTTTACCGAGCCGATGGGCCGGCTTGACCGAGTTGGTACCACGGCCTCGCAGAATACCAGCGTGAAGTAGAGGAGAGTGTGCTTCTGCGTTTCGTTCAGTGAGTGTAGTAACCTTAGGCTCACTATCCTTGCTCCTCCCACATCTCCCCTCCTCCCTTTCAACTCTTCCAAAACAGCCTTAAAGACTAGCAACAAAAAGTGAAGACCGAACTGAAGAGCTGCAGGTGAGCTCTTCAGTTCGGTCTTCATTTTAAAGATGTACGTAGGCAGTGGTGGTCACTCACCATCAGACGACTTTGAATATGACGTCCTATTTTCCATTTAAAAGAAAAAATCGGAAACTTCACCGACTGTCCTTTACCGAGCCGATGGGCCGGCTTGACCGAGTTGGTACCACGGCCTCGCAGAATACCGGCGTGAAGTAGTGGCATCTTGTGCTTCTGCGTTTCGTTCAGTGAGTGTAGTAACCTTAGGCTCACTATCCTTGCTCCTCCCACATCTCCCCTCCTCCCTTTCAACTCTTCCAAAACAGCCTTAAAGACTAGCAACAAAAAGTGAAGACCGAACTGAAGAGCTGCAGGTGAGCTCTTCAGTTCGGTCTTCATTTTAAAGATGTACGTAGGCAGTGGTGGTCACTCACCATCAGACGACTTTGAATATGACGTCCTATTTTCCATTTAAAAGAAAAAATCGGAAACTTCACCGACTGTCCTTTACCGAGCCGATGGGCCGGCTTGACCGAGTTGGTACCACGGCCTCGCAGAATACCAGCGTGAAGTAGAGGAGAGTGTGCTTCTGCGTTTCGTTCAGTGAGTGTAGTAACCTTAGGCTCACTATCCTTGCTCCTCCCACATCTCCCCTCCTCCCTTTCAACTCTTCCAAAACAGCCTTAAAGACTAGCAACAAAAAGTGAAGACCGAACTGAAGAGCTGCAGGTGAGCTCTTCAGTTCGGTCTTCATTTTAAAGATGTACGTAGGCAGTGGTGGTCACTCACCATCAGACGACTTTGAATATGACGTCCTATTTTCCATTTAAAAGAAAAAATCGGAAACTTCACCGACTGTCCTTTACCGAGCCGATGGGCCGGCTTGACCGAGTTGGTACCACGGCCTCGCAGAATACCGGCGTGAAGTAGTGGCATCTTGTGCTTCTGCGTTTCGTTCAGTGAGTGTAGTAACCTTAGGCTCACTATCCTTGCTCCTCCCACATCTCCCCTCCTCCCTTTCAACTCTTCCAAAACAGCCTTAAAGACTAGCAACAAAAAGTGAAGACCGAACTGAAGAGCTGCAGGTGAGCTCTTCAGTTCGGTCTTCATTTTAAAGATGTACGTAGGCAGTGGTGGTCACTCACCATCAGACGACTTTGAATATGACGTCCTATTTTCCATTTAAAAGAAAAAATCGGAAACTTCACCGACTGTCCTTTACCGAGCCGATGGGCCGGCTCAACCGGGTTGGTACCACGGCCTCGCAGAATACCGGCGTGAAGTACAAGCACGTTGTGCTTCTGCGTTTCGTTCGGTGAGTGAGGTAACCGGAGGCCTACTCCCTCTCCCCTTCCCCTTCCTCATCCTTCCTCCCATCTATCAAATACACCTAAAGGCCGGCAACGCACCCGCAGAACCTATGGTGTTGCAGATGTATGTGGACGACGGTAATTACTTACCATCAGATGAACCGCTTGCTCTTTTGCCGTCTCTTCCATAAAAAAAAAACAACAGTGCAATACTTTCGTCTAGTGTCAGACGAAAATTCAATCAATATAACCGACAGTACTAATTAGTAACGAGGCTTTGAATTATTAGTCCATCTGTCCCGATATAATCAATATGTACGTTTACACCCAGGCTCATTAATAATTCCGTCACACCGCGATGTCACACCCTCTTCTAAGCTTCAGATTATAACATGGGCAACAAAACGAGACGAACATAATAATAAGCGTTTCACTCTAATGTAAGTTTATTTGTATTTACGGATTAGTTAAAAAAGATATTATATTTATTTCTCAACGTGGTAGAGCCAAGCAGCGGCTTTTGCTGCTGCTCGAATGGGCCGGCTCAACCGGGTTGGTACCACGGCCTCGCAGAATACCGGCGTGAAGTACAAGCATGTTGTGCTTCTGCGTTTCGTTCGGTGAGTGAGGTAACCGGAGGCCTACTCCCTCTCCCCTTCCCCTTCCTCATCCTTCCTCCCATCTATCAAATACACCTAAAGGCCGGCAACGCACCCGCAGAACCTATGGTGTTGCAGATGTACATGGACGACGGTAATCACTTACCATCAGGCGACCCGCTTGCTCGTTTGCCGCCTTTGCCATAAAAAAAAATATATATATTTACTCTGTGTTAACAAAGTACCTTGGTTCGCTTCGAGCCGCTCTCGAGTTGTCGAAAGGTTTAAGTCTTGATAAATTTCGTTAACAGGGTTCAAAGCACATTAAACAAAACAGCCAGAGTACCGGCGCAAAGCCCGACATGACCGTTCACAACTTTCAGTGACAGGTATGAACTCCCTCGTGAGACGTGAAGTAACATATTTGAATAATAAAAAAAGTACATAATAAACTTTGAAGTAAACAAAAAAAAAGTACGAGTTTGAAGTTTGGTCTCGACTGACTTTTTATTCAATTTAGGCTTCTTTTAAACTCTTATTAACGTCAATGTCTACACCGGTTTGCTACCGCAGACATTCTCTGAGAAGAACCAGCGAGAATCACCGGCTTCTGTTTTTTTTTTAACTCTATGTTGTAATAATCTACAATAAAATCTATACAATGTCAATTATAATAAAATCAATATTTTTTTTTAATGTCAATTTATCAAATTAACAATAGCTGGCAAATAACGATCCACAGCTGTGAAAACATTTCCTAAATATTCATCATTTCCATACACTAAATGTCGGAAACACAACGGTTCGAATCCCAAGTATTGTCTCATTTTAATCATTTACCCGAGCCGTGGTAGCCTAGTGGTCAGGGGGCTCACTTTAGCTTCATAGAGCGCGAGTGACCTGGCTTCGATCCCCGGTGCCGGCACCACTAAAATTGTTAATAGCAATTTTAAGTACTTTATTCACCACGTGCTCGGCGGTGAAGGAAAACATCGTGAGGAAACCTGCATGTCTGAGAAGTAATAAAAATATTATTTCGAGGATATGTGAAGCCCGCTAACCCGCACTGGATCAGCGAGTAGCTGGGCGAGCCCTTCCCGGCTCCTAAACCCTCTCTGATACTCGTATTTGAGAAGGAGGCCTTTGCCCAGCAGTGGGCACTTACAGGCTGCTGCTTTACTTTTTACTTTAATCATTTACCCATAAATTATTGATCATTGCATCTATTATTTCGTGTGAGGAATATTGACACACGGTACGGCATTATGATTACGGCACTATCTTTTTTACGTTCGAGGCAGTGAACGAGCCAGCGGGTGGACTGATGGCAAGTGATTACCGTCGCCCACGTGCATCGTTAACTTGCGCCTTGAAGGCTTCGAATTTCCCTACCCCACCTTTACCTGTAAATAGTCCACTGCAGGGCACACGCCTCTCCCACTAAGAGAGTTAACCACAATCGCCACGCTCGGCAAACGGATTGGCGATTGTAGTACCAGACACCCCGTGCGATTTTCAAGATTATTCTCTTGGTCGCCTCTTACGACACCCACGGGAAGAACGGTGAGGGAGAGAGGGCATATTCTTACGCCGCTACCACACAGATGTGATATGTAATTACGATACGCAAGTCCATCAAATTTTAATTGACTTCCGTGGTTTATTCCAAACGGCCAATCACTTTATCCCCCGGCGACAGCACGTTGTTAAAGCATCTGTCATTTCACAATTCGAAAATACGTTGCTGGAATTGGAACAATTTCGTCACTACTAAAATAAAATTCAACATCATCCTATAACACATCCTATCTCACATTCGAACTTTTCCTAACAAATATTATTAATTTGAACGCGGTAGAGACAAGGGGCGGCATTTTCTGCTGTTCGGATGGGCCGGCACGACCGGATTGGTACCACGGCCTCGCAGAATACCGGCGTGAAGTAGAGGCATCTTGTGCTTCTGCATTTCGTTCGGTGAGTGAGGTAACCGGCGGCCCCACAATATTCCCATCCCTCTGCTCATCCTCCCTTCCATCTCCCTAATACCCTAAAAGGCCGGCAACGCACCGGCAGCACCTCTGGTGTTGCGGATGTACGTGGGCGACGGTAATCACTTACCACCAGGTGAACCGCTTGCTCGTTTGGCGCCTTTCCCATAAAAAAATAATCAGTGTATTCATTTGTTTGGCTTTGTTCTTTTGATTGGCTTTGTTCTTTTGTTTGGCTTTGTCCTTCTTCTCCTGTCCTTCTTTTTCACCCAAAAAAGCAACGTATCGATTTTTTGCACGGGTATAGCTGAATGTAATGAACCTAAGCTTTAAGTTACAGGAAAAAAGATATAAAAAGTAATAAATAAATGACGCCACGGAACATTAATAACTGACTGATCAAATGCACTAACAGTGATATGGGACGAACACAACACAAAGAGAAACGAAAACCGAAATAACGATTTTTTACACAAATATTGAGTTCGACTAGGGTTCGAACGCAGGACCTACGGCAGCAGTTAAGTACGCTGACCACTAAGCCATGTATATAAGCAATATATATCGACTCCTCCTCGCAGCCGACGAATACGTTTCCTCATTAACATAATGACCGGTTGTAAAGCAACACGCCATGCTCACCGGACAACAGAATGTATATAACTTGAACATAAAATGGAAACAATTACATTGTAATTTAGTTAACAGACCCCATTTATAATCTCGTTGACTGAATTAACGACAACTTAAATGAAATCGAATGAAATGTTTTTTTTTTGTATTTACACGAACGCTACAAATCATTTCATCACCATCATCATTTCAGCCTATCACAAGTCCACTGCTGAACATAGGCCTCCCCCAAAGATTGCCACGAAGCTCTGTCCCGAGCCACCTGCATCCATCGACTTCCCGCAACACTGCGCAGGTCGTCACTCCATCTTGTGGGGGTACTCAAGGAACGCTACACATTTGAAATGAAACTATTATTTACAGATTATATCGCGTTTAATTATGTCTTTATATTCCCGACGTTACGATAGCTCTACAGCAGCTGTGGTCACGGGGGGACTGTAATGTTTTTTTTTCTACAATCTACCACCGCTTCGCAATGAAGTTCGTATGACGGTGAAGAAGCAGGCGAAAGACACTACGTAGTTATCCTTGTTCCTTTTATATATATTTAATAATAATAATAATGCCGTGATAGAGCCTTGGTAGCCTAGTGGTCAGGACGCTCACTTTAGTTTCATAGAGCGCGAGTGACCTGGGTTAGATCCCAGAATTTTAAGTGAAATATTTACCACGTGCTCAGCGGTGAAGAAAAACATCGCGAGGAAACCTGCTTGTTTAAGAAATAACAAAATATTATTTCGAGGATATGTGATGCCCAGCAGTGCATACTTATAGGCTGCTACTTTATTTTACTTTACTTATATATAATAATAATAATAGTAATGATGAATGATTTGTTAACAGACAGACATTTGTAATTTTGTTGTCTCAATTTAAGACTATAATAGTCACTTAGGTTACTAATGTTGGGAGTTGTAGTAATTTAGTGTTAACGCTCGTACGCTTCCTTGAACGTAGTACACATGTGACCGGGATTCGAATTCAGGTACTAGCATTTGGAAACAGCGTATCATCCATTGATATGGCTCAAGCATTGCAAAAATCCCTGCTCATGTGCTAAATGGGTTTAGTAACTCTGTTCCTCTGTCTGTTGCCAGATACTCTCAGCGCTGGAAAGTAACATAGGCAACTTTTCATCGCGGTAAACTTACCGCGGCTAAAGTTGCCACATGAACGAAGTCTAGCGCGGAAGCTGTGTTATGCAGCCGAATGGGTCAGGGCGTGGACTACGTACGAAATATGACGTCTTAAGTACGAGACCGCCATTCGAGTGTTGTCGCGAACCGCTCCGGATGCAAGCTGTAAGCTTAGTTGGAGGTTTAACAGGAATATAAGTAATGTTACTTAATAAATAGCAAGCTGAAGTGGCAATGGGCCGGCCACATAGCTCGCAGAACTGACAACCGTTGGGGAAAAAAGGTTCTCGAGTGGCAGCCACGTACAGGCGAACGCAGTGTAGGACGACCCCCCACAAGATGGAGTGACAACGTGCGCAGTGTTGCGGGAAGTCGATGGATGCAGGTGGCTCAGGACCGAGCTTCGTGGCATTCTGATAGGCTGAAATGATGATGATGATGATGATGAAATAGCGTTGCTGGTAATGTTTAAAAAAAACCCAAATCCGAAAGTGTCGCGCCCCGTACGCTCCTCCGAGCACGCATAACTTAACGTAACTTGGAAATTCACGCCTGCGTTATTTCTCTTACACTTTCTTTTTTATTGTTGCCTTTGGAATTTTTCACCGATCGTAAAGTAACGCGATCGGTCAGTGCTGCGAATTACAAAAGCTTCTCACAGATTTCATTTCACCACCGGACTGGTGTAATGTGCATTTTCATTTTTTTTTTTAAACTCGTTTCATACTATCGATCATCTTCCAATGGACTTCGGAATGATAAATTCGCTTTAGCGCCGACTCCAGCGACGCTTGGTAGCCAAGCGGTTTTATTTCCATAGAGCATAGAGAGTAAATATTGTGATAAGTAATTTTAAGTGCTGAACTTGCCGCGCGCTCGGCATTGATGGAAAACATCGCGAGGGAACCTGCGTGTTACGTCTGGTATTTCAAGTGCATGTGAAGTCGGCCAACCCGCGATGGAGCAGCGTGGGGAAACCTTCCCGGCTCCAAAACCCTCTCAGATATTCGAGGAGGAGCTCTTAGCTACTTTACTTTTTTTTTACTTTTGCTCTCTCTAGATGATTCCTTCTTATAGTATAACGAAGATTGGCTGCTGCCTGGCAATTAAACATTACGTATATACGATCTTATACTTAGTTAATACTTGTTTTTTTTTAAAAACTTAATTGCTCACACCTCTTATAATTTGAGGTGACAAAGGGCGGACTTAATGGCTATTGGCATTCTCTGCCAGTCATCCCGTGGGTTGGTGAGATAGTCGTAGCAGGTGTATTTATTTAGTAAATTAAATAAGTAATAAAATTATTTTAAAATAAAATATAACACTATAAACAAACATAAATAAATATTATATAATAATAAAATTAATGAATATAAATATGATTGAATATACATGATATACATAATGATATACTATTATATATGTAGATAGATAAATAAATATAAATAAGAAACACAATAATAACTAAATAAGTCCATTTAAATTTAAATAATGTTCTTTAACAATTTTTTTAAAAGAGTTCCTGCTTTCTGATTTCTTGTTCACCGAACCTGTCCGAGGATCCACGAGCGTGGATTCGAAAGCTTGCTTTGTGTTACGCATCTTTTTTTTATATAGAAAAAGGAGGCAAACGAGCAAGCGGTTCAGCTGACGGTAAGTGATCACCGACGCCCACGTACATCCGCAACACCTGAGTAGCTAGAGATGGGTTGCCGGGCTTTAAGGAAGGAATCTGAGGAAAGGAAACTATGGAAGGAAATTAAGCTAGAATGGCATCTGACCCGTCCTTCGATCTTAGTGCTTAACCGTTATATTAGTTACGGGAACATAAGAACGAGTGAGTGCCTGCATATATGCATGCGTTTGCGGCACTATGACCAGGTAACCTGCGCAGTGGATTTAAAAATTGTCTTCGTGATCAAGATGGACATCATTTGACATTTGACGTAAATTGAGTGTTGCTACCAAAGCTTTAGAACCAGAGCCTCGCCTTGATTTTTAAAACCATCTTAATCTAGAGATTACTTTTTTAATGGGTATGCGGGCAGACCAAGCGGCTCACCAGATGTTAAGTGATTACCGTCGCCTGCGTACATCTGCAACACCAGAGGCGCTGCAGTTGCGTTGCCGGACTTTTAAAGTATTTGGTATATGGAAGGTAGGATGAGGAGGGGGATGGGAAGGGGGAAAGGACCTCAGGATACCTCACTCACCGAACGAAACGCAGAAGCATAAGATGCTTCTAATTCACGCCGGTATTCTGCGAGGTTGTGGTACTAAACCGGTCGAGCCGGCCCATTCGAGTAGCAGCAAAAGCCACCGCTTGGCTCTACCAAGTTAAAAAATGATGCTGCAAATGTATCATAATTACACGTAGCGTAAATTTTAAGTTAGTGCATTTAGAATGAATTTAGAACAAACTTCTAGAGAGGCAACCGACTTCAACCCTTATCTTAAAACATAACCCAGGAGGTATAATGTATATATTCACGCCTTGTTCCCAACGGGGTAGGCAGAGACAATCTTCTTCCACTTGCTACGGTCCTGACATACGTCTTTCGCTTCTTCCAATTTCATCAATCTTCGCATGCATGCTCGGTAGTTTAGAGTAGTCTTGACCTGGCCTTTTTTCAGAACGTCTCCGATTTGATCGTGAAATGTTCGCCTAGGTATTCCTCTCCCGACTCTACCATTTACACTCGCTTATTTATTTGTTTAGGTTTAGTAGGTATAATCTGTACAATAAAAAAGAATCATGGGAATCTGTTCGCGATCGGCGAAGATATCGTGTAACATACATACAAAAAAAAAGTACAAGACGAATTGATATCCAGGAAAGGAAGTTCTGTGCTTTTCAACCGACTTCACCAATTCAAAATAATTGAAAAATAGTGTTTTAAATTCACTTGTTTGAAGTCGGGTGAAAATGTCAGAAAATATTACCCGCGAAGACGAGATAACAATCAACGTCTGAGGTCCATTATGGTACTGTGTCATCATCGAGTCGACGGAAGAATGAAGTGGTTAGTCTGCAACCACTCATGTCTCTGCAACCACTCATGTCTCTGCAACCACTCATGTCTCTGCCACCACTCATGTCTCTGCAACCACTCATGTCTCTGCAACCACTCATGTCTCTGCAACCACTCATGTCTCTGCAACCACTCATGTCTCTGCAACCACTCATGTCCCTGCAACCACTCATGTCCCTGCCACCACTCATGTCTCTGCAACCACTCATGTCTCTGCAACCACTCATGTCTCTGCAACCACCATGTCCTGCAACCACTCATGTCTCCTGCAACCACTCTCATGTCTCTGCAACCACTCATGTCTCTGCAACCACTCATGTCTCTGCAACCACTCATGTCTCTGCAACCACTCATGTCTCTGCAACCACTCATGTCTCTGCAACCACTCATGTCTCTGCAACCACTCATGTCCCTGCAACCACTCATGTCCCCAACCACTCATGTCTCTGCAACCACTCCATGTCTCTGCAACCACTCATGTCTCTGCAACCACTCCATGTCTCTGCAACCACTCATGTCTCTGCAACCACCTCATGTCCCTGCAACCACCATGTCTCTGCAACCACTCATGTCTCTGCAACCACTCATGTCCCTGCAACCACTCATGTCTCTGCAACCACTCATGTCTCTGCAACCACTCATGTCTCTGCAACCACTCATGTCTCTGCAACCACTCATGTCTCTGCAACCACTCATGTCCCTGCAACCACTCATGTCCCTGCAACCACTCATGTCTCTGCAACCACTCATGTCTCTGCAACCACTCATGTCTCTGCAACCACTCATGTCTCTGCAACCACTCATGTCTCTGCAACCACTCATGTCTCTGCAACCACTCATGTCCCTGCAACCACTCATGTCCCTGCAACCACTCATGTCTCTGCAACCACTCATGTCCCTGCAACCACTCATGTCTCTGCAACCACTCATGTCTCTGCAACCACTCATGTCTCTGCAACCACTCATGTCCCTGCAACCACTCATGTCTCTGCAACCACTCATGTCCCTGCAACCACTCATGTCTCTGCAACCACCTGTCTCTGCAACCACTCATGTTCCTGCAACCACCATGTCTCTGCAACCACTCATGTCCCTGCAACCACTCATGTCCCCAACCACTCATGTCCTGCAACCACCATGTCTCTGCAACCACTCATGTCCCTGCAACCACTCATGTCTCTGCAACCACTCATGTCCCTGCAACCACTCATGTCTCTGCAACCACTCATGTCCCTGCAACCACTCATGTCTCTGCTACCCATGTCTAAAGAGTCTCCACGAAATGTTTTAGTAACCAGAGACATGTGCGATCATGTTGCCACACAGTTTTGTTGATATGTATAAATGATGTTTTTTTTTTGGTTAAAAAAGTTTAAGTTACATCCTGTAAATGCCTTCTGCTGGGTAAAGATCTCCTCCTCAAATATATGCGAAGGTTTTGGAGACGAGAAGGGTCCAACATAAATGATGCCGACACCGGGACTCGAACCGGTGTGTGAATATGAAAAACTTCCGCTCTATGAAACTAAAGCGTATAGAATTTTTATTGTTATTATCATTACTAAATATTACATTGGTTTTATTTACGTATTTCTAGTCCTCTTTGTGATTTGTCCTTGAATACAGACATACAAACCATATAGTTTTTATTTGTATTCAAGTTCGGTTATCGCTGAGCACAGTCGGTTCCACCACAAGATTATGCTTAGCAATGCACATTTTTGGCGCGGCCTATGACGTACAAATTCAAAGGGAAGAATTAAAAAGATATAATATTCACTTAGTATTTACTTATTTTGTACGCCTGTCGTTGTGCCAAATTAAGTGTTTTTCAACCTTTCTTTCTTTCATTAAATTTGAAAAATAAATTAATTGATTTGATTAAGAAACAATTTTTATTATAAAACTATAGAAATGCAATGTCGATAAGTGAAACGTAGTAAAATAATTTGTTGAACATTGTGGTTTATTTGAAATGGTAATATATCATCACGAACAAACAGAATTATAGATAAAATTATAGATAATTATCAGTGCCGGTTTTCATTACAATGCATTATTTATCTCGTTTATTGCCGGCATAATGAATGAATTTATTCTGTGTATATTTGTAAATTAATACAATGTATACGTTTATAATGGGTATACGTTTCATATACTTTGGAGTTGATTTCAATAAAATTTATAAAATATGAAATGACACCGAGTCTTCGATAATTTTAACTTAAATTGACGGAAAAAAATATCAGAGTTCACCTGTTAGTACGTGATCGCGGTGAGGGACCATTTTAAATACAAAGAAGCATATTGTCTGAGTTAAAAGTTATCCCAATGGTGAGCAAAGTACTTGGCAAATGCTTTCCTTTCTAACGTGTAACATTGATACACTAGAATAATTACCGAGATTTTCCTTTTCAAAACGTTAGTTCTTAGCAAAAGAATATGTTTTCTTGTATTTACGCGAACGCAGGCCATTTCAAATTAAACTATTTATGGATTGTATTGCGTTCAATTAGATTCTTAAAATTCCCATTTCCTTAAATTGCTTTACAGCACCCGAAGCGTGCAGCTGTAAAACAAGGTAAACAGAAACTGAGGTGTTCGCAGTCCTCCATGTCATAATTAACCCCGCTTCCGTCAGCTTCATAATTATTAATTTTACCAGTATTTGATCACGTAAGTCTGCAGTCTATGATTATATTCTGGATCCTCTCCACATCCTCGCAAAAGAACACCGATGCCTGTCAAGGATGATTCGCGAGGCTATTGAAACTAAAAACAAATACGTCCTTATTTCAATAGAGAAAATGTCTAGGTGCTTTGCACTGGCTTGGCTTTAGATCCTAAAATAAAGCCTCAAGATACAGTGAACTCTTCTGCGCGGATTGGATTAAAATTAAAGAATTATATAGCCGATGGTAGATGGGTTAATTATGACACCAGGACGTCTAACAAGCAGTCCCCCGTGTGACCACGGACGTTGTAAAGCACTGGTAATAACGGAACATAATAACAAAAATTATACGTGATAAAATCCGGTTTTAAAATTCTAATTAAACACTATGAAATACTAGTTTCATTCAATAAGAAAATGTGTAATTTCAATACTTTTAGGATAATCACGAGCACGGTGGTCGCATATATAAGTGGGCGACGGTAATCACTTACCATCAAGTGAGCCGCTCGGTCCTTTGTCCCCTATCTCGAATAAAAAGAAAAAAAACATCGGATGAGTTCGTTCGAGGCCCGAATCGAATAAAAATATTAACGTACATCCAGCTGAGTTCGATGCCACATTATATTAGAGCTCAGAGCTCCAAGTATCTTGATAGCTTTATACCCACCTCTCCCGAAGATATCAAATCTGACTTTAAGGGGTTAACTTTGTTACGGCGTAATTTAATCGGCGCTCGGGGCTAAATAATAAACGGTTAATGAGACTATTTTACCAAGTATAATTTCTATCGATGTTTAACCTATATATAACTTCCAAAATGGAATAATATTCAATGCTTTTCTTATTTTTTTTTTGGTTCATTATCATCATTCATCATTTCAGCCTATCACAAGTCCACTGCTGAACATAGAACTCCCCCAAAAGATTGCCACAAAGCTCGGTCCTGAGGCCACATTCATCCATCGACTTCCCGCAACACTTTGCAAGTCGTCACTCCATCTTATGTCGGTTTGCCTGTACGTGGCGTGTATCAAGTCTGCGAGGTATGTGGCCGGCCCGTTGCCACTTCAGCTTGCTGAACCTATCCACTATGTCGATTACCCTACTTCGGATATCACCGTTGCAGACTCTATCGCGCAGAGAAACACCGAGCGTAACCCTTTCCAATAATAATAATAATACCACGTGCAAGTAGAGCAAGTCTAATACCACGCGATATTTATAAAATACTAAATACTGGAATTGAAAAGGAAAATTTAATCAAAATCAATTTAGAAAATAAAAAATACTACTTTATTTAATACCGTAAGCATTCTACTTGAACTCTCATCCACAAGTACAACGTTTAACAGCTCTCTCTTATTTATATGAAAGCCTAGTCAGGTTTAATTTTTTTTTTTATAAATTACTGACTTTCTATTTATACGATTATATATGTTTTAGTTAGGTAATGACGGGTATATTCAACATATAGTAATGTAATTCCGTGGCCGTGAATTCAGTAAACCATCCGAATCGTGTAATGTAATTTAAAAGTAAATATTAAGCGCAATAATACCGTATAATTAGTAATGTTTCAATCAATGGTTAAGTTTCCATTAAACAGACATCTTCTTTGATCATATGATTGACGGTTCAAGGACACACTTCTACAAAACTAAGAAATGAACTCGTAATATGCAAATACAACAAAGTACAGAACAAAAGTCATAGAGCGCGGGTAACCTGGGTCCGATCCCTGGTGCCGGCACCACTAAAATTGTTATTAACAATTTTAAGTGCTGTATTTACCACGTGCTCGACGGTAATGGAAAACATCGTGAGGAAACCTGCATGTCTGAGAAATAGTTAAAATATTATTTCGAGGATATGTGAATCTCGCCAACCCGCACTGGAGCAGCGTGACGGGCCCTTCTCGGCTCCTAAACCCTCTCTGATACTAGTATTTGAGAAGAAGGCCTTCGCCCAGCAGTGGGCACTTACCGGCTGTTACTTTACTTACAGAACAAAAACAAGATTTTTAAAGCAGAAATTTGACACGTCTTACATAGCCAGTGTAAGTAACGATATGCGTGGCTCTAACGAAATAATCTCTTGAAGAGGTTACGGCCATCTTAGCATACAGACTGATCAGTTTGTGGTTAAGCCAAGCGGCGGATTATGCTGCTACTTGATATGCCGGCTCGACCGGAGTGGTACCATGACCTCGCAGAATACCGGCGTGAAGTAAGGCCCACTCCCTCTCCCAATCCCCCTCCCTATCCTCCTACTCATCTCCCAATTATCCTTAAAAGCCGGCAATGCGCACACACCGTACAGCACCTCTGGTGTTACAGCTGTACGTGGGCGGCGGTAATCGCTTAACATCAGGTGAACCACTTGCTCGTTTACCGCGTTTTTCATAAAAAAAAACTTCTGCACAATGTCAGTAGTGGTCGACTGCGCAGAAAGTATTATAGTACACCTTAAGCTTCTGCTCAATCGTTTACGAAGAGATCAAAGGAAGCGACATATTGCAGTCTCCAGACCATGATGCAACACAACACAAACAAACCGAATTTTGGATTGAACTGTGATTTCAACTCAGAGCCTATGACCTGGTAGTCAGGTAACCAAGAAGCAACACGGTTACTACTCCGAAACGAAGGTTAATAAATAAAATTTAAATAAAAGTGAAGAGATTATTTTAAACAGATGGTAGATTCCTTCTCTACCTAGAGTAAAGGTATAATGACGGGCTATGAGACATTCGATCTTCAGTCCTCAGGGGGTGATTAAAGTTGTTTGCAGGTGTCTATGAACTGCTGTAGCCACTTAACATAACGTTAGCTCTATTTTGCAGACTAAATTGTAGAGTAATGTGTGACATAGAATTGGAGTTATTAAAGATATATCAAAAATGAATAGACCCTTTTTCATAAAGACAGTTTGTGTCATTTCATTACAATGAATGAGCAATAACAAAACAATTGCATACAAAAACCTCTCAGGTTTAAAAGGAGCTTTGTATTAAATTCATAAAGAGCGACCGACATTTTCTGTTTCAGCGTATAAAATGGTTAATAAAGAAATCACAAGGACTTTTTATCCTGGCAATAGAATATTCATCACTGGAGTTTATCCCAACATTAATCTTCAAGAGCTTTTAAATAAAAATATACCTTATTTTTTTTAGACCCACGATAGCTGGGTTAGGTTAGGGGATCAGCCTTCATACCAGGAGACTCTAGTTTAAATCCCCTACGTGAAGGGCTCGTACTCATTTTTTTTCCCGTTGGTTGACCGTATACCCGTATAGGGTATACGGTCCCAAGACAGTACCCCCATGGTACGGTCTGTGATTTCTACTTTCACTAAGACAACAGTTTTTAAGTCAACTGGTTTAGGCTTACCCAGACAATACTCTATGATAGCACATGTGTCCACCAAAGGTAAACTTTATAGAATCTATGTATTTCATAAATAGATTAAGATGCAAACTCGCCTTGCATCTTTTTTGGTAGTATGGTTGTAGAAATGTCAGAGTTCGATAGATTGTCCATGGATTATTTCCAAATGTCAACTGTTAAAATTCCTCCGTTGAAAACTCTGATAAGTTACAACAATATCATGCAAAAAAGTGATCAAAACTTTGTTCGATCGATGTGTTTTTCTTAAACCTGTGCCTGGAAACTGAGTTACAATTTGTACAAAGCATTGAATATAGGGCCTTACGAGATTAACACTAATTTAATCTATAACATTTAATATGTCCAGGTTAAATCTATATTTTTTGTCGTCACATGAAAAACTGATTTACGGGGTGTTAAAAAGATCTACTATGCTTTTGTAAGTTATTAAACACCGAACAATTTATGAAAATCAAAATAAAAAAATTAGGTTTAATGGCAAGGGTAAAATCATCGCCTCAAGCAACCCAATGGTACTTGATTGAGACGATATTGCTAATAGGATCGCATTGCCGATTTCGCCTCCGGTCTATATTTAACGGAAAGAGATTGCAAAAAATTTGTTCCTTGAAGGGATTCAACTTTAGGGGGAGATATTGCCGAACAATTTTTAGCCTAGATAAAGTCATAAACATTCTGAAAAGATACGCTGAGAACGCTTAAATGTCTCTCTTCTTTCGAGTACAACAATCATAACTATTTAGGCTTATCGTAAAATAGTTTTTTTTTTTATGGAAGAGACGGCAAACGAGCAAGCGGTTCACCTGATGGTACGTGATTACCGTCGCCCACATATATCTGTAACACCACAGATGCTGCAGGTGCGTTGCCGGTCTTTAAGGATATTTGGGAGATAGGAGGGAAGAGGAGGGGAATAAGGGGGGGGGGGGTTGTGGGCCTCCGGTTACCTCACTCACCGAACGAAACGCAGAAACACAAGATGCCTCTTCTTCACGCCGGTATTCTGCGAGGCCGTGGTATCAATCCGGTCGAGCCGGCTCATTCGAACAGCAGCTAAAGCCGCCGCTTGGCTCTACCACGCTTAAAAAACGCAATCAAAAACAAATCAAAGACGCAATCTGTGTTTGTCTGTGTTCGTTAACACTCTTCTCATCTTCTTAAAGGATGCAGTTTTCACCGTAATTTAAAACACTTCAAGAGAAAGGTTAACGTGTACACATACATGTTGTACAAAACATTCAAAAATATTTATTTGTGACTTGAAGGAATTACTATAGTTTAACTAATTTTAAAATGAGAACTAAGAAAATAGTCGTCAAACGGTGTATGAGATGAAACTAGAGGCCCAGTCTCCTGACCCTATCACCTTACCACCTCCAGAAATATCCTCAAAGGTCGACAACGCACCTGCAGCTCCTCAGGTGTTGCAGATGTACGTGGGCGTCGGTGATCACTTATCATCAGGATAGCATCTTGTGTTTTAAACCTATTTCCAAAAAATAACACGTGCGTGTTCCATTTCCAGAACGAAGGGTTTCTATTTTCTTATTCTGTTCAAAAAACCGTTGTGATAATATTTTAATAACATTGAAAACTTTATTCCGATGTTCGCATAGAGATATGTTTTCGTACAGAAATGGGATTTCGGTTTTAAATAAAAAAGCAGAAACAGCTTACAGCTGGGATTATTTTTGCATTAAGAGGATTACAGTGTAAGCTTTCCGGGAAAGCGTAGTCGGAAGGTGAAAGCTTTTACGTGGTAACTTGTTACCTTTTTGATGAGATCTTTTTGCGGTTGATATCCGAAGATAAATATTAACAGTTCGTTCAATGCTCGCTTAGTATTATCGCCGCAGCATTAAAAGCTAAATATCTGCTATAAAAAAAAGCATAACGCGAACGTTTTTTTATTACTTAGTTTGAGATATATCATTCATATAGTATCAAAGCCTAAATATATCGGTTATAATGCTAACCTAGACAACATCAGCTGTAGTGGTTAATTTGAGCTTTCACATACATACGCCCGATAATGCCTCGTTAGGAGGCGAAACATGAGCCGCGTTTAATCGCCGGTGGTTCAACGGTGCAGGTGAGTCATCATCAACGTCATTGCCATTTCAGCCTATCACAAGTTCACTGCTGAACATAGGCCTCCCCCAAAGATCGCCACGAACCTCGGTCCCGAGCCTGCATCCATCGACTTCCCGCAACACTGCGCAGGTCGTCACTCCATCTTGTGGGGGGTCGTCCTACACTGCAGGTGATTACTGTTGTGGAAATTGTGTACGCACTTGTTAGGTGAACTTCCAGAGAGGATTGGTATGTTCATCGGTTCGAAGTAGGTACGAGTAATGTGTTAATTATGTTAATTGTGTTAACATATCTTAAATACCTAAGTTGACATTTGAACTAACGTTTTTGTATCACAAAACTAAATTTCCAAGTCCGAATAATTTCCTAATCCTAATTCTCTCCCATCAAATATAAGTGATAGCGAATCTTTGTTTGTATTTAAGAAACGAGGTGATACGTCCTTAGCAGTATGAATTATAAAATAACGTCATTACATAAAAGAATCGAAACATATGCTACTATGTTAGTTTTATAAATATTTACTTATTTAACGTGAGTTTATTCATATATATATATATATACGGTAACCATTTTAAGACGTGGTAGAGCCAAGCGGCGGCTTTAGCTACTGCTCGAATGGGCCGGCTCGACCGGATTAATACCACGAACTCGCAGAATACCGACGTGAAGTAGAGGTATCATCTGCTTCTGTGTTTCGTTCAGTGTGAGGTAACCGGAGGCCCACTCCCCCTTCCCATTCCACTCCTTATCCTCCTTCCCATCTCCCAAATATCCTTAAAGGCCGGCAACGCACATGTAGCTCCTCTGGTGTTGCAGATGTATGTGGGCGACGGCAATCACTTACCATCAGGTGAACCTGATGCTCGTTTGCCGCCTTTCCCATAAAAAAAAATATCCAGTCACAGGACTGCGTAATAAATAAGCAGTACAAAAGGCGATAACGTTTTTTTTTTAAATTTCAATGAATTCCAACGACGCTATGCTACGACACACATTCTAAGTATGTCGTGGAATAAGAGCTCACCCACATGCACTGAACCGTGCTAACTAACCGACGAGGCTCCGGTGGTGGAACAATAGTGGAATATCCATCCGAATATGCCGAACCCAAATCCCACAGACTAGTGGGTATCAGCACTGGGCTAACCAACCTTGCCCGTGATGTAGTGTGGGGTGAGTATGGGCAAACGTTTTAAGGCTCGAATTGTGATTTGGTATTTTCTATCCCGCCATCGGGTCTTATAACCATTTCGATTTCCAAGGCTTTTCCCAAAAAGAAGGTGGCGGTACTACTCGTATATACGATTCGGCACAGTCGCACTTGTAAATGTAAGTGTGCCGTGTGATATACACCCATAAGTGTGAGTGTTCCGTGTGGTATCGGCGATACAGAGAATAATATATTATTATAGTACGACGTGGTCGCTCGATGCTGAACGCTAAATGAATTTATTTACACGCTATAAATTCTATAGCAGACGATAACGATTGAATTATAGCACCTTCGGAACATGAGTTATTAGGTTTTAGTCTGCGGCTGGACACCGCGATAATTCTCGATTGGCGGGAGCTGGATAACATTATCCTCGAATAATGCAAGGGAAGTTTTATTTTACAACGCTACCAAATAACATTTGATTAATTTTGGTATGGGGAAGGGGGCAAATTAGCAAGCGGCTTTCGTGATGGTAAGTGATTACCGTCGCTTCCATACATCTGCAACATATTTCAGAGATGTAGAGAGGACGAGGACAGGGAATGAGGAGGGGCATTGGACCCCAGGTTAGCACACTCACCGAACGAAACGCAGAAGCCATGCAGCTACGGCCTTGAACTCCGTATCCCCGCACAGCATCGCCGACACGTCTGCTGGCAGGGAGAGGTTTTGTCCAATATGGTTCACCAGCATATTCCGCTCCGCCTCCCATGCTGGGAGGCGGAGCGGTACACCCCCAGTATGCGTGATACGGAGGCCTGGTCCTTTCCGCAGTGAGAGCAGTTCGCCGTACCTCACGCCCGAAAGATCTCGTTCATTCGACAATTAAACGGGCTATAAGGGGCTTATATTCGGCACTTACCTAACTTGCGGACCTTCTGCTAGCGAGACTACCGCCGAAACACTCATAGCCACCGCCCCACCAGCGAATCCACTGCGGGGGTTTAACATGGGTCCAACGTGTTGTTTTTAAATACCGACATAACCAGTCACCAGGTTCGTGTTAGCTCTTTATCCTCACGTAAAACTAAAAAATGCTTTCGGCATTTATCGTTCAGTAGTAGTCGAGATGAATACTACTAGAGGTGGAGCTAGTACGAGTAGCTGTGTGTTTTGATGTGCGATTAAACGTAGAGCAAGTGGAGTTATCGCTCTGGTACCTTTCCCTATTATTTCATTATGAATATCCCTATTCAGATTTCGATACATATTTAACTTCTGCCTACGCAACATGAAACTAAAAGCATCACCACTGCGCCATATATTCTGGGCCATAGATTGTAAGGAAGAAAGAAATAAACACAATGCTTATAATAGAAAGAGAGAATAAACCATATTGTTTTAAATATATAAAAAACACAACAACACTATTAAAAAATCAAAAACAACTCTAACAAGAGAAAAAAGTCAACAACTTGACTACTCTATAATTTGCATATTGTTTATGCAACGCTAAATCCCTACTGCAACTATCGTATACAGTCTTTACCATAGCGTTTAGCATCTGTTAACGTTTAATATCAGCTTGTTAATGTAATACCATGTCAAAGTTCCAATAATGTTTTGATACGATATAAGTTCACGTAACTAAAACTTTGCGGTGACTTCAAAGAAGCTTTAACACAAGCTTTCAGTTTAATGCTTATGTTGATACTGTAAGGAGCCAGGCTACTTGAGAACGAAGCGCTCGCGTTCAATCTGTTCGCGGGCACGGCGAGCTACGTCCTCGATACCGGTATCAATGAAACTGTTAATTGAAATTACACTCTACTAAGTATTACTTGTTTAGTGGTGAAGATTTATTTCTTCCAATGAAACTTATCATCATATCATGTAATTATAATGATTATTAATGCTTTAAGATTATAATTTATTCGTAATTAAGTGGTGATTTTGGGGGTAAAAGAGAGAATAGATTATTAGTAATTTTAATACGTGATAGAGTCAAGCATTGTCAAGTAGTGCTACTCGAATGGACCAGCTCGAACTTGTGGCATATTGTGCTTCTGCCTTTCGTTCGGTGAGTTAGGTGACTCCCAGCTTCCAAAAATCTTTAAAGGCCGGCAACGCACTTGCAGCCCCTCTGTTGTTGCAGACGTGCGCGACGGTAATCAATTACCAGCAGGTGAGCCACTTGCTCGTTTGCTCCTTCCATCCAATAAAAAAATCATAATGATATTTTATAAGCCGTTCCCGAAAATGACTGCACCAGGCTCTATGGAGCCCGTCATTACAGATATTTTTTTGGTCAACGTAACAAAGCCTCGTGAAAGTCGAAACAGACACGAAGTCAAAATATCTGGACCCGGCTCACGAGCTGATCATCATGTGGGGTGATATGCCGAATGAAGTTATTCGACTCTGCAAGTGGGTTAATCCTAGTGAGCCTCTCGGAACATCTGAGCGGCTGGGACTCGGCGTTGTGCCACTCCGAGCTCAACTGCATAAGGCGGTGCTCCTCGATACCGGCCGTATTATCCGCCGGTTTCTTTCCCTTTCCGCATAACCCACGGCCGTCTGGTCTCCTCTGCCGAGGCCTTCCATCTCATTGGATTCTATTTACTAATTTCATTTTATCGAATATTTTTTATTTTATGGTAATTTATCCATACGTATTTATGTATATAACCCGACCAGACAAGAATATATATAAATACCCCATAAAATAATAACATTAAACTCCTATAAAAAATAACACACATGGGACTAGATCAGATGCGGTGTCAGAATACGTAACCAGACACAACTCAACCAGACCCCTAAAACCAATAATTGTACCTATATTTAACATTTCGTGCCACAACATGTTTTTATTTATGGGAAAGGCGGCAAACGAACAATCGCTTCACCTGATGGTTTGGGAGATGGAATGGAAAATGAGCGGGGCCTTCGGTTACCTCACTCACCGTAAGAAACGCAGAAGCACAAGAAGCTTCTACTTAACGCCGGTATTCTGCGAGGCCGCGGTACTACCCCGGTAGAGCCGGCCACGTTCGAGCGGCAGCAAAAGCCGCCACTTGGCTCTGCCACGTATCAAAAATATAATCCATTCCCATTATTTTATTCGTAACAATGACGCCATATACATAACGATATTACTCCACATGAGCGAGAGTGTAAATCTGCCATAACTTTCGAAATGGCCGTTATCAACATATTTATTGTTATTTCCTGCAAACGTGAATTATATGGTTTTAGTTTACAATTTGACTCGGCGCTGATCGTCGATTCGGTAAAGTATAGGTCAACGTCTGCCATGGCGAATTGAATTATATATGTTTAGCCTAGTCGCGGTAGACTAGCGCGAGTGACCTGGGTTTGATCCCCGGCGCCGGCGCCACTGAAATCGTTACTAGCAATTTTAAGTGCTCTGTTTACCACGTGCTCGATGGTGAAAGAAAACATCGTGACAACTGCATAGGAAATAAGCATGTAATTAAAAACAAAAATATAATTTCAACGACTCGTGAAGTCTGACAACTTGCATTGGAGTCACTCAAGCTCTATGATACTAAAGTGAGCGCCCTGATCACGAAGCAACCATGGCTAACTAAATAAAAAGATAAATATACAAATATTACTAAAATATAAAAAAGCATTACTAACTAAAATCGTTTTTTTGACAATTTCAAGTATAAAAAAAAGACTTTTAGATGTGGATACATCGTATCAGTTCTAACTCTATCATTTCTGCAAACGAAAAAGATGCACCTTCAACATCATTTTAATCGTGCAATATTTGAGCGGTATTAATATGAAGAAGTTAAAGCTACCACGTAAAGCAGCTGTCCTGTACCATGCGTATAGCAGGCATGTGGTATCACGTGCGGGATGCTGGGAGCATCTCAGCTTTTCGTACCAATACTTCAGCTGTTGATTTTGTAGGATTTCATACTGAATGCTACTATAATGAACCGATCTAGGAGATTTCATATTTATCAGCTTGTCTACTTTAAAAACGATTCCTGCATGAGGTCTGCAATGGATTTGATAACAGAACCTGGAGCACGCATTCTGCACTCGGCATACAAGAAGTGTTGTGCGGGCAAGGGTCCACTTACCGATGAGGTCAGCTTAATTTGGGTTTGGGATCGAGCCTGGACGGAGTGGGAGAGGATATGTTCTCTACCGAGAAGAGGCCGCCGGGAGCGGCCGGAGCTGGTGGAGTCGTGGTTGTGAGCGTAAGCATTCCCGTGAACTTAAGGCGGCGAAGGTGGAACACCGTGGGGTTTTAGTCGGTGCAAGCCCGACATAACCTGAGATAAGTTGAACTTTGAAAAGCCGTGTTTGTTCTTGAAATCGAATAATGTTGACTTAACTCCGCCTCTCTTTATCCGATGGATTGTCATTACGATAATACAAATACGACAATTGGAACCCAGTACCGGGATGTCAAGACGACAGTCAGGGCGACAGTCAGGACGACAGTCAGGACGACAGTCAGGACGACAGTCAGGACGACAGTCAGGACGACAGTCAGGACGACAGTCAGGACGACAGTCAGGACGACAGTCAGGACGACAGTCAGGACGACAGTCAGGACGACAGTCAGGACGACAGTCAGGACGACAGTCAGGACGACAGTCAGGACGACAGTCAGGACGACAGTCAGGACGACAGTCAGGACGACAGTCAGGACGACTGTCACGACTACAGTCAGGACGACAGTCAGCCCCAGATACCCCACTCTCCCTCCCCATATACCATCCTCTTACTCCCACCCAATTCTCAAATGTCTTTAAAGGCCGGCAACGCACCTCCTGCACCTTTGGAATTCCGAATGTACGTGAGCGACGGTAATCACTTACCATCAGATTAACCGCTTGCTCGTTTGTTTCCTATACTATAAAAAAAATACACATATATAGGTTTATCTTTATGTCAGACCACCACATACAAACCCACACACACACACACACACACAAACAACAGGACACGATAAAATCTCCAACCCGTAACCATTCTCTCGTTATCTCAAATAAAATGTCTGTTGCGATTGTCCAGTTTGAATTATTAGCGGAACGGATTAATGGACATGTCCAGCCACCGCTTCATTTATATACGCCGGACTATTTCCGACATTAGCCTGGCCTTATGTCACTGTATGCTCTATGTAGAGCGTAATGAAAGTATGTAAAGAACATAGAGCACGTACTGTTAACGTAAGGTAGAGCAATGAAAACTGTTACTTGTTCTCGGCCACCGTCTGAAATTGACACTGTGTCATAAAAATTGCTACGCCATGAGCATCACTGGAACATACATGGAATGTTCCGGAAAAACACTTAAGACGTGGCTAATCGAAACGCCTTTTTATTGTTTAAAAGAATTTTTAGATCTCCTTAAATTGTAAATGTAAATATTATTAAATTCTTATATTTACTTTAACATCTCAACTTAATAATATTACTTATTTATTTTGACATACCAACCTATTAATATTGATTTTGACCGCGCATTTGACGTTGAATTGTATTTTAACACAATTTATTGTATCATAAATCTCACATGCCGATTAACGGCAAAATAGGACTATGGGAGTAAATATGAAATACCTAATCACACAGATCAGGGTAAAACTCTATTTTTGTTGAAAAAATGTCTATTTCGTTACTCGTTTTAAAAATGGAGTTCTTTTGTTTTCTGTTAAAATCCAAGCATATTAAACATAGTATAGAAGGAGGTGGTAAATTGCGAAAAAAAATATACAATTATATGAGGCGAGCGTAAATGGTAGAGTCGGGAGAGGAAGACCTAGGCGAATCAAACCGGAGACGTTCTGGGAAAAGGCCAGGTCAAGAGTACTAAACCAACCTCTAAACCAACGAGCATGCATGCGAAGATTGATGAAAAAGGAAGAAGCGAAAGACGTATGTCAGGACCGTAGCAAGTGGAAAGAGATTTTCTGTGCCTACCCCGTTGGGAACAAGGCTTGAACATATGTATGTATGAATGTATGTATGTATGTATGTATGTTTAGTAGAATAATTACACGTATCTGAAATAGATGACTATTCTGTTATTATATCCCGATTTAGCAAAGCAGCACGTCCATAGAGACCACCATGGATACCGGTTACGAATCAACGTCTAAAATTTGTAAATACTATTAATAATGCCTTCTTAAGGCAGTCGTCAGTGTTCACTGTAAGGAAAAGCCTTCTTCTCAAATATCTGAGAGAGTTTTTGGAGCTGGCAAGGTTCCGTCATGCTGCTCCAATGGGGGTTGGCAGACTTCATATATCCTCGAAATATTTTTTTTTATTATTTCTCAGACATGCAGGATCACTGCCGAGCACGTGGTAAATACAGCACTGAAAATTGCTATTAACAATTTTATTAGTGTCAGTACCGGGGATTGAACCCAGGCCCACACGCTCTTGTGAAATTAAAGTGTGAGCCCTGTCCACTACGCTACCACGGCTCTGTAATAATATCTGTCTTTTTTGTTTAACAAAACAATACTAGCAATGCTATTTATTAAGTAACATCACTTATATTCCAGTTAACCCACGAACTAAGCATTACAGCTTATATCTGACAATAGTCGAATGGCGGGCTCGAACTTACGACGTCATGTTTCGTACGCATTTCGCGCTCTCATCCATTCGGCTATCGGCGCTTAAATCCAAATCACAAAACACGAACACACCGAAATTATAATACGTTTCGTTTCACGTCGTAAACAATAAATATACGTTTAATATTTCCTAATGTGTGTGTTACCACGCTCGTATGATGTACGTACCTCTTTGTGTGGGGAGAAATGTAATAAGATAGCAAAGAAACATTTACTTTCGCGTCGTTTATTCTCTGATTTATCTTCTTATTACGCTTCGCTCAAAAATATATGACGAACAATAAGAGACTCTAAAATGTACGCGTTAAGTCTCAAAAATATGCAGCCGTGAATCCTTCATGTATTCAGGTCAATTGTAAGTCAAATATTATGACCAAATTTTATTATAATAGTATTTTTTTTAATAAGGTTCCTTTTATTACCTTTTTTTATAAAATAAATTACACTTCGCTTCATTCTTTATGGAGTTCTAGTATTTTTGAGGTTATTGACAGGTCTTTGAACTTTTTATCCGAGGCAAAATATAGCTTTATTTGATATACCTATAGGGGTAGGCAGGTTTTTTTTTATAGAAGAAGGGCGCAAACGAGTGTGCGGCTCACCTGATGGTAAGTGATCACCGACGCCCTGGAACATCCTCAACACCAGAGGAGCTACAGATACGCTGCCGTCCTTTAGGGAAGGAATACGCTCTTTTCTTAAAGGTCCCTAAAGTCGTAACTATTCGGAAATACCGCTGGCGACAGCTGATTCCACAAAGTCGCCGTGCGTGGCGGAAAACTAAAAGATGTTACAGATTTTCATTTGGCTCGACTCAACGTGACCAGTGTATTAGTGGATTGCAGGCCACTTTTCGCCGCTCCAAGAGAACAAGACAGACCCTTAATAATTTAATTGAAAAATCCGTCTGGATTACTAATTTCTTATATTAAGTAAATCCTTTAGATTTTACTTTAACATTTACTTATTTTAAATTAGTAAGCTTGTTAATGTTTGTAAATCTTTGTTTGATTGAATATCTTTTTCTTTGTTGATATTTTCCGAATGCACTTGCCAATATTATTTTGTACCACCCCGGGTTGACTGGTAAAGAATGCCACAAGGCATTAAGTCCGCCCATTGCCACAAATATACATTTTTAAGTATATTAAACTTTATATATGATTAGTCTTGTTATAAAAACATAATTGAAAAGACAAAAAGAAATTTTAATCAGGCAACTAAGGACGTTATATTTTATTTATTTATTTATTTAAGCGTCATGCACAAAGTGGTACATATGGCGGACTTAATGCCTAGAGGCATCTTCTCCCAGTCAACCATTAGGCTAAGCAGAGATAAACACGTAATAGAGGCGATACAACTAAGAGAATAATTTCACCTGGCTTCGACAGATGGCGAAGAATCCAACTGATTTTGCCAAAATCAAATTCGGATGAATTTGTCTGAAAGAATAGTGATGGGGGGCGGCATCACCACTGGAAGAAGACCGTCTACCCAACTTGATTATAGTTATCTGATGGTTAATAGAACACATATTTGCCATAGTGGAGTCTTATCGTCTTTTTTTTTTATGGAAAAGGCGGCAAACGTGCAACTGGTTCACCTGATGGTAAGTGATTACCGTCGCCCACATACATCTGCAACACCATAGATGCTGCAGGTGCGTTGCCGGTCTTTAAGGATATTTGGGAGATGCGAGGGAAGAGGAGGGGAATAAGGGGGGGGGGCTCCTGGTGGGTTACCTCACTCACCGAACGAAACCCAGAAGCACAAGATGCCTCTACTTCACGCCGGTATTCTGCGAGGCCGTGGTACTAACACGGACGAGCCGGCCCATTTGAGCAGCAGCAAAAGCCGCCGCTTGGTTCTACCACGCCTAAAGACGGCATGTTGCGTGGCGAAATACGTGTCTAGTTTTAAGCTTATTTCGAGTGTAGAGATTGCAAAGGTGATGGCACTTTAGACTCTGCCGCCCGTCGTCGGTCTGCTTAATTTAGGTTTGATATTTTTCGAGATGCTTCTACCGCCATCTATCCGTAGCCATTACTATTTACAAGGTTTCTCTGCTTGAAAATGCTTAAAAAGGCGGTTCTGAGTAACCTTTGTAATTACAACTATCACTACTGCGTCAGCCTTTTTAAGTCCATACTCATCATGCTGGGCAAGTAGGATGGTGCTCATTTAGTCTATGATAATTCAAAGCACTTTTAAAGATTGTCCGTTTAACAGACAGACACTAAAAATTTTATTTAATTGAATAAACTCAAAAAGGAATAATATCAATAATATAAAATAGTATTTCACGATATAATAGGAGTAATAAATTACCTTAATTTATACAGATACACCTTTTATAGTGACTTCCTTTCGAAACAAAGAAACGGCATGTAAGCTAAGTCAAGCTTTTTGTCTTTTAAAAGTGTCCATAAAGTATTCACACAGAGTCGACTTAACTTTGAAGAGTTGTTCTTCAACTTGAAATATAAACACTTAAAAACCTCGAGACGTGGCAGTGTTCATGCAAAAGGTACAGTACAAAACGTACAGTACAAAAAAAATACTTTTCAGCCATATGGTTGGGGGAATGAGAGGTGAAGTGGGTCCAGAGACCCACCGAACTGACCGAACGAAACGCAGAAACACAAGATGCCTCTACTTCACGCCGGTATTCTGCGAGGACGTGGTCCCAATCTGGTCGAGCCGGCCCAGCAAAAGCCACTGCTTGGCTCTTCCGCATACATTCGGAATCGGCCTATAAAGTAAAGTAAAGTAGCAACCTGTCGGTGCCCACAGCTGGGCGAAGGGCTCCTTCTCAAATATCTGAGAAGGTGTAGGAGACGGGAATGGCCCGCTACGGGAATGGCAAGACATGCAAATTTCCTCACGATGTTTTCCCTCACCGCCGAGCACGTGGTGAATACGGCACTTAAAATTGCTATAAACAATTTGAGTGGTGCCGGCACCGGGGATCGAACCCAGGTCATTTGCGCTCTATGATACTAAGGAGAGCGCCCTGACCACTAGGCTACCACGGCTCCTCAGTCAGCATACACTCGTACGTGTAGGTTTTCGCCATCAGGCGGACGCCACAGCCCTTACTCCGTAAAAGATGGTATATCCCTCTATACACCACTTATTACACCTCTTATTTAAGAATACAGATGAATTATTTTATTTATTTATTTATTATTTATTGTTAGCCTTAAGCTTAAGGTTACAATGGGTGGACTTAATGCCAAGCGGAAATCTCTACCAGTCAACCCATGTTATGGTGAAAGGCAGTTGACAGGTACAAAACAAATAATTAAAAAAAAAGATCTATAGGTAGACTCCAATAATAATAAGTTGATAAATACATATAAACACACTAATTAAATAAATATTTATAACATAAAATACACAAATACGTTTACAAATATATAAAAAGGTACATAAATATATATATAATAAATATCGAAAAAAGATAAGCCGAATATTGTCAATGATCTATTAGGTAATCACGAACTAGACTCTTAAATGATTTCCTGTTAGGAGCTGCTTTTATCTTATCGGGCGTTCCAGAAGAGTGTAACTTGAACAGTAAAAGAAGAGTTATAGTATCCTGTATTATGTTGTGGAATTCGAATCTTAAGTTGGTTTATGGAACGAGGCTCTCTGTCATGAGCAGAATAAAGAAATAAATAATATTGTGGATTAATGAATTGATTACATATATGGCAATATAGCGTTAAAATTTACGGTTCTACTCTGTGTAGGTCTTGACGTTCATAAGAGCTTCAAAGAAGCCTAAATTGAATAAAAAAGATTTGACTTTGAATTTGGTAGTCAAATTGTATTAACCAAAAATTTATCCGTACCTTTCGAAATTAAATTCACCACGCAATACCGTTCAGCATTCGTGTTCACATACGGCAGCTCTCCTGCGGTGAGATGATGGCAATTTGTGTAGAATATATAATAACCATATCAAAATTATTACTAACTAAATTGTACGCGAACCGAGCTTCATAAATGATAATAATAATGTTATGAAGTGGATATATATGATCTTTCTATCGATGTTACATCGCGTACGTACGATAAGCATACCAGGATATCAAGACGTCCCCCCCCCCTCCACTCCCCTTTACCCCTTTAAGTGTAGCTGAAAATCACTAGAAATAAGGAGGGGGGGGGCGGGGATTGAACACAATGAAATCGGTAAATATTAATTTAATTTTAATGTTTAGTCGCTTGAATACAATAAATCATAACGTTTAGTCGTTCGTACACACACAACACATAAAATGCTCGACCACAATGTCAAAAATCGATTAAACTTTAGACCACAACAATTATTAATGTGTTCTAAGACTTATGCAATGTAAATTCAGCCATCCCCCGGAAACACTATGGCAATTATTCAAGAATGGAATGGACATGAGCGACTCTGTTTCGGTACAGAACTTAGTGTTTATATAAATACGTAATTAATGAAATATACTTTATTGTAGAGCAATCAATAAAACTAGAAAAAAAAAAGAAATATAGAATTTACAAAGGTAGGTATTTATCACGAGATCGGCGGTTAAGAAAAACACCGTGAGGGAACCTGCATGTGTGAGAAATTATAAAAAAAAATATTTCGAGGATATGTTAAGCACGTCGATCCTCACTGGAGCAGCGCGGTGGGTGATTCCCGGCTCCAAAACTCTCTCAGATTGAAGAAGGTCTTTGCCCAGCTGTGGGCACTTACAGGGTGTTACGACTGACACTGAGAGGTGAAGCTCTCTTGCACGCGGTGCAATCTGCTGATTAAGGAATGAGTCAAAAATAAAACTATCTAACCATATGAAATTAAGCGATATCAAGTGATTTATTACTTTTTCACAAAGGTACAATTGGCGTACCTTATCGCTTAGTAGAGATCTCTACCGGGAACCATGTTGCAGAGGATATAATGACCAGTGAGCAAGGGTTAGGTGTACGCAAGTTTCTAAGAAATTAAAAAAAAATTACATTCTACCCTCTATATAATCTGTTATTATTTTTTGTATTACGTTTGTGATTATAATTGTTTATTGGACAGGGGTTGAAAAACTTGCTCACAGTCCACATAATTCGTTGCGTTGTCACCCTGGAAAGCCTCACCGACCGTAATTATACTGGCTTTCTTTACCGGAACACAACATTTGTTACACTGTTGTTTGGCGTTACAATTGTCAAGAGGGTGGTGCCTGTAGTGTATGTGAAAGTATACCTATAAAATACAAACTAATAAAATAATGTAAATCAATGTATTTTTAATATGTATGTATAGGGATGGGGATGGGGAGTGGGTCTTCAGTTACCTTCACTCATCGAACAAAATGCAGAAGCACAAGATGACTCTACTACACGCCAGTATTCTATGGTAGGTATTATGTAGTTTGGGTGTATCAAAAACAGGTTTTGTTTCGATTTTAACTTTAGTCGTTTTGGTTTGTGTATAATACATCTTATATGCATCGATTTACATCAACCTTCTCCATGAGTAATATTGTTTAGAGGCCGGGCTCGAAAAGTCGTTAATTTAACACTGTAGAAAGCTACACATTCGTTAAGATAGGGTGTGAATCGCTTAATATTGTTGCAACCATGGTTAAAGTTACAAGGGTAGACTAATATTAATCGCACACAACAGCAATTACACAAACTAACACTTGACAGCCCTAACGGGGCATTTAGATATTGAAGCAACAAAATGTAACAAGTTCTTTTTTTATAGTAAATAATCACCGACGCCCACGTACATCAGCATTTCAATTGTTTCAAAGTTATGACAAAAGCCGAGTTACACAAGCTAACAGTCCACCTGATTGCAAGTGACAACTACATACCATGGACACCTGCAAATAACTTCAACCCAAGATGGTGGCTTGTCACTCCTGAGGTCTAAGATTTGCGTTGCCGGCCTTTAAGGGTATTTGAGAGATGGCAACGAGGATTGGGCCTCCGGCTCTCCGAACAAAACGCAGAAGCACAAGATGTCTCTACTTCACGCCGGTATTCTGCAAGAAATTAGGATTATTAGAGTATTCTAAGATGAAAATACCGCACCGACCTTTCGAATCGGGACAGAATAGCAACTGCTGTTGGGCGACAGAAATAGGTAGAGGAAGTAGGTAAGCGACTTGGCATCGGGAGAGCCACTTGCTCATTTGCCCCCATTCCAATGAAAAAAGAAAAACATCATAATTTGTAACACGAGAAGAGGTAATACTCTAATGTTACGAGTGTCTGAGATAAATAATGAATTCTGAAATAAATAGATAATAGATAGAACTAAAGATAATAGAAGAAGAGAAATGTTTCTCAGACAGAAGAAGTAGAGCATCTATTTAAATAATTATTTTTTCCCAAACTTACAAAATATCGGACACAATTCAATGTCACTTGCAAAAGCGAAGCGAAACGATGTCAGATATAATGAGGCGGGGCTCGTTGCGACAGTATTTCCGGTTTACCTGTCCACGGTTACGACATGAATTTAGTCAAACGTTTCTGAAATTCAAATACTAAAACCGGAGCCCAGTAAAGAGCGGTTTAAGAGAATCTGAAACCCCAAATATAGTCATAATAAAGTACAAGACCTGAAATTATGTTTGGTTCATAAATACTTTTTGGTGGTAGAGCCAAGCGACATCGTTTGCTGCTGCTCGACCGGGTTGGTATTACGGTCTCCCAGAATACCGGCGTCAAGTAGAGGCATCTTGTGCTTCTGCGTTTCGTTCGGTGAGTGGAGTAACCGGAGGCCCACTCCTCCTCCCCGTCCCCTCCTCATCCTCGCTCCTACTTCCCTAACATCCTTAAAAACCGGCAACGCACCGGCATCACCTTCGATGTTGCAGAAGTACGTGGGCGACGGTTATCACTAACCATCAAACAAACCGATTGCTCGTTTGCCCCCTCCCCCATAAAAAAACCCTAAATGAACTAATTTTTGTCCACTGTTGAACAAAGGCCTCGCCAAGAAAGCGCCAGAAAAACCAGGCATGAAGCCAGACCAGCGGTGTGACCCCACGAGAGTCGCGAAGGACATGGAGCAAAGAAACCTAAGGAGCCAATACCAAAACTCTCTCCATCAGTCCGACCAGTGGGTTCCTCTTAACTTTATCATTTGACATTTGAACTTAAACTTAAACATTTGTAATGTCACAGAATTACTTAAACTTTTTATAATCTATATCGTATAATCGTTTGCACCTATATTTATTTTATGTGTATAAAAGAACTGAAGACCCTCTCGTAGCTCTACTATCTTCTGTGATATCGGTTACAAAGGATCGAACAAAACTAAACTAAACTTCTTTTTCTAGCGGGAGATGACAAAGACTCTACTTGACTGTTTCGCCCCCGTAAGCAGTTCAGTGTTCGGATATTTTTAAAGCGAGACTCTATAATTAAATTTACGATTTCGCAGCTACAAAGATTTTTTTTTTTTATGAGAAAGGCGGCAAACGAGCAATAGGTTCACCTGATGGTAAGTGATTACCATCGCCCACATACATCTGCAACAGCAGAGGAGTTGCAGATTAAGGGGTATTTGGGAGATGGTAGGAAGACGAGGAGGAGGATGGGGACGGGGAGTTGGCCTCCGGTTACCTCACTCACCGAACAAAACGTAGCACAAGATGCCTCTACTTCACACCGGTATTCTGCCGATAGGAATATGTTTTTTTTTATGAGAAAGGCGGCAAACGAGCAATAGGTTCACCTGATGGTAAGTGATTACCATCGCTCACATACATCTGGAACACCAGAGGAGTTACAGGTGCGTTGCCGCTCTTTAAGGGTATTTGGAAGATGGGAGGGAGAATAAGGAGTGGAATGGGGAAGGGGAGTGGGAGTAGGCCTCCGGTTACCTCACTCACCAAACGAAACGCAGAAGCACAAGATGCCTCCACTTCACGCCGGTACTCTGCGAGGTCGTGGTATTAATCCGGTCAAGCCGGCCCATTCGAGCAGCAGCTAAAGCCGCCGCTTGGCTCTACCACTTTGAAATGTGAAAGCGCTGTGAAAAGCGGAATATGTGTTTAAATCTCCCTCGTTTATTTTTAAACTGGATCTTATTGCACTAACTGCACAGCAGGTAGATGAAGGATTTTTATTTATGAAAAGAGAAATTCAAATATTAAGTGTTTTCGATTCCTCGCACTTATATGCTATTTATAACGTAATCTTTTTTTTAATTCCGCTAATTTAACGTAATAGTTATTGTAGAAATTTATAATTCGATAAAGAGCATATTAATTACTATGGTATCAGGTGACCGAAATAAATTCCGTAGTATACCAATTTTTCTCAAAGTACACCAACTTTGAGAAAAATTGGTGGACGATGAAGCCAGATTGCATTAGAAACATAATACGTTTACCTTAAAGGAGAAAAAAAAACCAGTTAACCTTGATTTGAATAAAAACTATTATTTACGGATTTTATCGCGTCATACCACTGCACGATCTCAAGATACTGCGTAGACCGGATCAAAATCAATAATTAAAAGCTGAAGGTAGCCTATACTTTAAAGCGTAGTATAATATTCGAGTATATATATATATAGACATAATATTTTTGTGCACCCTTTTTCGCTACGTTTTGTCTGTTCAATTTAATGGTATACTGGTAGAGAATGCCTCTTGGCATTAAGTCCGCCTTTTTGTTCTGTAATTTGCAAATATAGCTTAAATAAATAAATAAATAAATAAAGCACTCGATACATCGGAAATATGAAAATCAAAATTAAACGCGTTAAATACGTTAATAATAGTTTCATTTCAAATGTATAGTGTTCGCGTAAATAAATATATTATGTTAGCCTTGATTATTCATTATAGAATAATTCACTATTGCAAAAATTAAAACACATACATATAAACAAACATGAATTATTGTTTAATGCGATGTATTGTTACTTAGAAATTTAATTTAAGATTTGCTTCTGTACACCTTAATCTTGTAGACGAATGCAAAGCAGTCTTCCTGCGGGGAATTTAAGATGATTTACGTGGAATATAATATAAGTAAATCAGAATTATTCCTATTTTGAAATACCGGCGCGTCTCCACCCTGTTCCGTGTTAACTTGAATACTGCATATCAAATAAGCTGAGAATAATACTGTACTATGCAAATTAAAAGCGTAGCTAAAACAAGCCACGATATCCGAATGGTTAGGAGATCGGTGGTCAGGGCGCTCACTTTAGTTTCAAAGAGCGCGAGTTCGATCCCCGGTGCTGGCACCACTAGAATTTTTAATAGCAATTTTAAGTGCGGAATTCACCACGTACTCGGTGGTGAAGGAAAACATCGTGAGGAAACCTGCATGTTTGAGAAATAATATAAATTATTATTTCGAGGATATGTGAAGCCCGGCCAACCCGCACTGGAGCAGCGTGGCGAGCTCATCCCGGCTCCTAAACCCTCTCTGATACTCTGTATTTGAGAAGGAGGCCGTTGCCCAGCGGCGGCGTTACTTTTTTTTTATAGAGGACCCGTATTAATAAGTGATTCTATACTTACGTAGGATTCCTGTCGTTGCCCTGAACGCTATGACATTTTCACGTGGTAGAGTCGAGCGGCGGTGACCCCGCAGAATACCAGTATGAAGTAGAGGCATCTTGTGCTTCTGCGTTTCCCCCTCCCCATCATCCCTCTCATCCCATAAATATCCTTAAAAGCCGGCAACGCACCTGCAGCTTATCTGGTGTTGCAGATGTACGTGGGCAAAGGTAATCAATCACCAGCAGGTGAGCCACTTGCTCGTGTGTACACTCTGACATACAAAAAAAAACTGCTCACCGTTTATTGCGTTAATCCAAATAAGTTTTAGCAAAAAGCTTCAAATCAAAATGTCAGACATCCGACAACTGTAGTACGGTCAGGATAGTTTATTGATTGTAATATTAATCTTTTTCATAAATTATACGAGTACTTTGCTCAAGTATCAAGCTAAGATATATTCAATTAGCCAACATTTTTTAAATAACATAATATGTTCTTCGAATATTTATACAGGTTGTATGCTATCGTTTTGACATTAAAGGAAACTAGACTAAGACAGTGGTATTTATAGAAATAAAAAAACAATAAATAAAAAAAACAATTTACTGATTTCGTCAAGTGCGGTGAAGTCAACTAAGAAGTGAAGTACACACTACAGCTTCAAACACAGGCAGGGAAAGCCGGGGCGGACGGTCGACAAGCTCTTTGAGCTGGATCTTGTTAACCTTGTTATCTGTTAGTGCATATATCTCAACTTTAAATAAAATAAACTAAAAAGTATTCTTTGACTAAACTACTATATATACCTATGCAATTAATTAATATTTAATGGATAATCTGGAAATTAACTGTATATCGTTACTTTGCATCCAACCTGTATAACTATGTATGAGCATACATTTTCTAAGTTTTGCGTAAAGCTGCTTCTGTGTTACGTTGTAAAAGATAGTTTAGTAAAACATATGTCACTTTTGTTCACTCATACTTACACAATATGAACATCTATATTACTAGTCATACATACATATCATAGTGTATACAAGGCTGCTTAAGCCTGTTAGTCGTGGATGAAGATATATGGAAAGGTCCTTTACAGAATATTATTATTAATATTAGCCATAAGATATAGCGCTATAAAATAAGGAGCATTGCCAGTTAAATTGAACACTTGCATTACACAAAGATTACGTTCTTGAAAGATAATGAAAGATCGCTTTAATGATAACGCAGGAGTTGTACCGTTTCCCATCTACTTTGAACATAACCGACGTTATATATATATAATATTTTGTTTATCGCACGGGCAAGCTAAGGTAAATAATTAATGTAAATAATAAAAAGGGACGATCCTAAAATTGTGCCTAGTGGCACTCCCTTGTCAACAGCAAACCGGATTACTGTGTTTTGTTAATAACAAGGGTTAAAGTATGAAGTTGCCGTTTTAATGGAGTGGTCACTTTGAATTAAATACAAACCGGCATGGTCCAAGATTCGTGATTAAAACTGTTTTTACACAAAGAGTATAATATTTTATTTCGAAATTTTATGTCACATTCAATACTTTTTATTGGTTGGTTTTTGAACCACGAGACAGGCCAGACACTGAGATGAGTTTTAAGCGTGGTAGAGCCAAGCGGCGGCTTTAGCTGATGCTCGTATGGGCCGGCTCGACCGGATTGGTACCACGGCCTCGGAGAATACCGGCGTGAAGCATCTTGTGCTCCTGCGTTTCGTTCGGTGAGTGAAGTAACCTGAGGCCCACACTCCCTCCTTATTCCCCTTCTCTTCCCTCGCATCTGCCAAATATCCTTAACGACCGGCAACGCACCTGCAGCATCTATGGTGTTGCAGATGTATGTGGGCGACGGTAATCACTTACCATCAGGTGAACCGCTTGCTCGTTTGCCGTCTTTTCTATAAAAAAAATAATAATAAGCAACGATGAATTAAAAATAGAGATGGAAGCCGATCCTTATACTTTGACAAATAATGAATCAGCTACATGGTTTGTCGTGAGTTTACCCATCACATAGACTCATTTGTGATGTTGTTGAAGAAATAAAAAAACTCTATAATTAGGTTCCTAATCAACCGATAGCATACAGGACCAGGCGTCGAAGCTTGCCTTGCTGGGAACAGTAGGCACAGTTATTAAAGGATTTCGGACAGAAGTGTGACATGAGTTCTGTTGCAAAGACATGAATTGATCTACCCTCGGTAAATGTAATGATAATAAGTAATATAATCGACTAAATAGGTTTTACTTTAAAAAAAAAAGTCTTTGCATATTTCTATACAAAACGGCAATGTATTATATTGTCCTCTTATATGTACGTATGTATGTATATGTTCATGCCTCGTTCCCAAAAGGGGTAGGCAGAGAAAATCTTCCTCCACTTGCTACGGTCCTGACATACGTCTTTCGCTTCTTCCACTTTCATCAATCTTCGCATGCATGCTCGTTGGCTTAGAGTACTCTTGACCTGGCCTTTTTCAGCACGTCTCCGATTTGATCGTGAAATCTTCGCCTAGTTCCTCCTCTCCCGACTCTACCATTTACTCTCGTCTTCCCTAATACCTACTATGTATACATATTAAGTATTCCATGTTGAAGTATTTTTATTTGCTTGCCAACAGTGGTCTGGCAGGACTGGCAAGTGCACGTGACTTCAACGTCAGCCGAAGTGGGTGGACCAGCGCTACTAACTTGTGTGGCGCCTTCAGCGTTCCGAGAACACGCATCGGTGGCCGCTTGGTACCGGGACGACGCGGTGCTGGCACCGGGCGATCATATCAGTGAGAAATTACTTATTCATTATAATTAAGTTACTTAATATATAATACCAGTTTGAAGCTTTTGAGTCTGTTAATAGTATCACATAATGTAACCGGAGAATATTAGCTTGTAATTTATAAAATAACTAATAAACAATGTCTTTTTTTTTTCGTTCAGCCGGTCCTACTCTACTAGTGGATGAAGGCTGGAGATTGGTTGTGCGTTCCGTACGCCCGGATGACACCCGAGCACAGTATTCCTGTTCCGTCCTCGACTCGCTGACAGGCGAAAGACGGAGGAGCACCCCCGTGAACATAGATGTTACTCGTAAGTGTTACTTTGGTATAAACAGTAAAAGCTGTCAGATAAAGGATAGATAAGAGATCGGTTTCAAACTAGTATTTTATATACATTGGACGCTTAGTAATGATGTGATATGGGACATAAACATATTACGCATAATGATATTAATCGTATATTAATGAAAAAAAACGTACGTTTGTATTTATGTACGTACAATGTAACAAAACAATTTATCCCCTGTGCTCAGTACTCTTTTTTTGTGAAAAAAATACATTAAACGTAATTGATAACGGTTTAATTAAATAAATTAGCGTTCACCACCATATATAATTTCAAATCACACACAAATACAAATGTTTACTTCGTGGTGTCGCTTTTAGGTGTCGGTGCGCGTGCGCATCGTAAAAATTCACTCTCATCATATTTCCCCAAACGCGCAAAAAGAAGTATAGCTACAGAAATAAACAATTAGCAAACATTTGCCTTTCGCAGAATTTCAACCAGCAACCCTTAACTGTTGTAAGTAAGATTGCTGCTGACTAGATTATCGGACGGTTAAGTTATGAATCCATATATTTAAGAACAGACATTCAAGTCGGTGGCGACTTGAATGAACAACAGCGTCACAATCGTCGTTTCTTATTAGAAGATCAATTACAATGCAATTTGAACTTAATAAAAGATTCCTTTAATATAATTTCGATTTCAATTAAATCAAGTACTTATTTAGTGAAGATTTTTAATTATAAAACGGTTTTTTAACATACAATACAGTGAATAATACGTGTTATATTAGTTTAAATATAATTTCCCACCCAAATATTTGACAGGAATCTTTTGTGGGAATTCATAGGCTGCTTTACTTTTAGTTTAAATATGTCGAAGTACAATTTACCCAAATCGACATTAAATACATGATAAATATTGGACAAACCTTTACAGCCATGAGCGTGGCGTCAGCCCCTCGTTCCATTTTCCACGGAACGTGGGATGCAAACGTCCGTCGTGGGGGAGATGTAATACTGCCCTGCTTGGTTCACGCCAATCCTCCGGCTACGATCAGGTGAGTACTCTATTGTTTGGACTTAATTTAAAACAACCAACAGTAACATGTTGTCATGTACGAACAAAAGATTAGTATAGTTTTGCACTAAATTTGACATAGTAAAAAAGAATTAATTTGATTGGTAAATAAACAAAAACCTACAACATTTATTACTGGTTAGCACGCCAGCACAATTTTAAGAAATATTAATAACAATAATTTAAGCAAAGGGCTATTCTTTGATTTATCGTAAGCGTTCGACTTCGTAGCTCACAGCATATTATCACGAAAGCTGGAAATGCTCGATACTAAGGGGATTCCATTTAAAAGGATATACTTAGCAAATCGAGAACAATTTGTAGAAATTAATAAAGTTGTAGGAGATAACATTCCATGTTATAGATTTCATCGACCTATGAAGAGAACTAAAATGACATACCGCAGGTAAGTGTACTGGGTCTAATATTATTCCTTCTTTATATAAATAACATAACTCTTATCACAAAACGTTAATGTGTTTTATTTGAAGATTACATCTCAGTAATAATCACAACGAAAAAAAAAAACAGAGTAACTCAAGACGTAATAATGTGATTGTCATAGACATAGCAATTATTGTATGGTTAAGGACTAATATTTTAAAATTAAGTTATAAAGACAAGTCATTAAAAAAATCAAGTTAAGTCCAATTTAAGAAATCAAATTGAAATATTAATAACTATAATTATTTTTAATCTGAACATAGATATTATGCTATACTTCGATATAGAATCTTTATTGCGTTATGGAGTTGTAATATGGGGTACTGTTACCCATATAGATAAAGGGCATTCATTGTATAAAAGAAATACATTATTAGAGCTGTTTGCGGAATCGCTCCGGATAGATCCTGTAAACCACTTTTAAGATATCTCGGTTTATTGCCGCTACTAACCAAGACGCTCTATTAATGAAACTTGTAATTTTGTACATAAACATAAGAACCTGTTTAAAAAATAAGTTAGACTAAGAAGAAATGTCAATAGACTTCAATCAAATGATGCTGCTTGCCTAATATGTGTTCGAATAAAATAAACATCAAATCACATAATAATCAAAATTTTATTCCATGGTGCTTGTACTTTTATGTGTTTTAATTTAATGTTAATATTTTTATAGGGCATATGATAGAGATTCAACGAAGGCCTGCAGTGGCACAGTAGTCACTTGAAAGCACGATAGGCGTGAAAATCTGCCTCTCCCTTTTTTCCCGTGCATGTCGTAAGAGGCGACTAAGGGTAAAGGTTGGTTTTCATTAATGGCTAGCAATAGATGGCAGAATAAAAGCAAAGTAAAGTAGCAACCTGTAAGTGCCCACTGCTGGGCAAAGGCCTCCTTCTCAAGTACGAATATCAGAGAGGGTTTAGGAGCCGGGCAGGGCCCGCCACGCTGATCCAGTGGGGGTTGGCGTGCTTCACATATCCTCGTAGCTACTTCTCAGACATGCAGGTTTTTTTACGATGTTTTCCTTCACCGCTGAGCACGTGGTAAATACAGCACTTAAAATTGCTATTAACGATTATAGTGGTGCTGGCACCGGGGATTGAACCCAGGTCACTCGCTCTTTGAAACTAAAGTGAGCGCACTGACCACTAGACTACCACGGCTCTCGTGGCATGAATGGCAGAATATCCGTCATGAAAAACTCACACACCTTCTGCACTGGAATTCTATGAGATAGTCAATCCACCATCTGTTGTATGCCAGATTTAAGGCTCTCAGTAGTTAGAGTTATTAGTCAAGAGTTTCGTAAAATAAAAGTACAGTCTATTAATGAACTTCACACGTCTCAGGTATGCCGCCGAGCAGTGGTAAATTCAGTTCTTAAAAATTGCTATTAACAATTTCAGTGGTGCCGTCACTGGGGATTCCAACTCAGACCACGGGCGTTATATGAAATTAAAGTGAACGCCATGAACTCTAGGCTAGCACGCCAAGAGTTTTGATTTATATTAATTTATTTGTAACTGAATTTTCATTGTCAGATAATAGCTCATCTCCAAGTAACTTGAAAACATTAATATTAATACAGACATAATAAAACTGTTCCATTTTAATACAACTCAGTATATAAGCAGTTAACTTGTTTAAAATTGTAGACTGAATAAAAACATTTCTTTTAGAAGAGCAAAGAGAAATGTTAAACAAAAAAGTAAACAGACTAGACACTTAAGCCATCTTCCAGTTTTTAAGCCGAAGCTCGAGTGTCAGTGGTGTCAGACATAAAAAAAGAACTCTTTTAAGATTGTTACTCAGTAACCTAATACTTATATAAGACTAGGATGGTTATTTTATTGTTATTCTTCGATAAAGCTGATATTTAAATAAGCATAAAATCTTTTATGTTGAACGCATCGAATGCGTTTTGTCAGATTGTTCGACATATATGATGGTAATATTCTATAAACGTAAATGATTTTTTTAACAAATAGATTTTGTTCGTACTAACTAAAACGCGGTATAGCCAAGCGATGGCTTTAGCTGCTGCTCGAAAGTAGAGGCATCTTGTGTTACGTTCGGTAAGTAAGGTAACCGGTGGCCTACTCCCCTCCTCCTCAAACCTCCTCCCTATCCCTATCTCCCATCCCCAAATATCCTTATTGGCCGACAACGCTCCTGCAGCCTCTCCGGTGTTGTAGATATACGTGGGTGACGGTAATCACTTACCATCACGAGAGCCGCTCGCTAATTTGCCCCCTTCCCCATACCAAAATTAATCAAATGTTATTTGGTAGCGTTGTAAAATAAAACTTCCCTTGCATTATTCGAGGATAATGTTATCCAGCTCCCGCCAATCGAGAGTTATCGCGGTGTCCAGCCGCAGACTAAAACCTAATAACTCATGTTCCGAAGGTGCTATAATTCAATCGTTATCGTCTGCTATAGAATTTATAGCGTGTAAATAAATTCATTTAGCGTTCAGCATCGAGCGACCACGTCGCACTTTAATAATATATTATTATCTGTATCGCCGATACCACACGGCACACTTACACTTATGAGTGTATATTACACGGCACACTTACACTTATAAGTGTAAGTGTGCCGTGTGGCATATACGAATAATGCCCCCACCACCACCATCGTTTGCTCGCTTACCCATAACAAAATATTTCTATAAATGATATGCTGAATGGTGTCGTAAGGTCGACAATTTTCGAATGTCATCGGCAGTTGGCAACTGCCAAGGACATATTACTATACCCAAAGAATTGACAAAGAGACAGAGCCGGATGGATAGCTGTTTAACCATCAAATTAAAATTCAAGAATTTCATATTCAATTTATTTCTGTTAAAAACTCTTATGAACGTTAATATCAACGGTACACAAGAACCGGCAAGAAACTATGCGGACTTTCTTTATACTGCCATGTTACAATTTCGTTTATAATATATAATAAAATCAATACACTGATAATGTTTTTAGTCATGTAAATTTGACAATATATCAGCAGCCAGGGGAATAGGAGCTATTTAGAAACAGTTAACAGTAATCATCTGTGTATTGATCTATTTTTAACAAGCCTTTTTTTTTATAAAACGTTCCTTTCCATTGTAGGATTTTCACCTATCGCGGAGGCAGTTTTTATACATACATTGCACACGGACAAACACCCGGAAACGGAACCTATTATTTGTATTTCATATAACTTTATACTCATGAAGAGTTGTTGAGATAGTTAAGACTACTATCTCAACAACTCTTCATGAGGTAGTCCGAATTTTTATTAAGTAAATTGACTTTTTCCGTACGTACCTAATGTTTTCAGAGATAAACGACACTGTTCCGTAGACAGTGAAAATATTAATCATCTTGAAAATATCGTTTGCTTTAGGAAAACGAATATTTTTCTGAATCCGGCTGCAGATCCCCACAGCAACACACCAATAGGAGATGATACTGTGGAAGTAAAGAAAGTAGACTAATTTAGCTGTTCCTTTATCAATCAACTCCCTACAATTTTTAATAGCGAAAGTTGTCGAATCTTATTTCAAAGGTTGTTTAACGGAAAAAAAAGCTTATTCTTATTTCTTATCTTTCTTAAAAGCGTTCAAGTCTTCTTTACAAATTGATGAAATATCGAAAGAATGCCTGAAAGAAAATACACAGACCGGTAACTGACAATAGAGTCCAGGGTGCGAGGAGTTGACTGCGATCTTCAACTCTTCAGCCGAACGTGGTGATTACACAGGCACATCTTCTCATTGGGAAATGTCAGTAGTGATCCAAAGCGTGGTAGAGCCTAGCGGGGGCTTTAGCTGCTGCTCGAATGGGCCGGCTTGACCGGATTGGTATCACGGCCCCGCAGAATACCGGCGTGAAGTAGAGGCACCTTGTGCTTCTGCGTTTCGTTCGGTGAGTGAGGTAACCGGAGGCCCACACAGGGGGTGAGTTCCCCTCCTCTTCCCTCCCATCATCCAAATATCCTTAAAGACCGGCAATGCACCTGCAGAATCTATGATGGTGCAGATGTATGTGGGCGACGGTAATCACTTACCATCAAGTGAACCACTTACTAGTTTGCAGTCTCTTCCATAAAAAAAAATCGTAAGTTTGAGATAAAGAAAAAAAACTTTTAGTAGTTGATCTCTGGTATCTCTTTTGTTCTACAAAATAAATTTCAAGGAGCGTCTAAAATGCTAATCTCGTTAATAACCGTGCTTATTTCGGACAGATAGAATCTCGGGAACTTTGAAAGTTATTTACATAAAGAAGCTCTTAGGCAGTTCATTATAATCGCCCCATTTATCAGATTAAAATATAATTATATACACATATATATCCTATATGTAAGCATTAATTGATAATTCAGCCTATCATAACTCCACTGTTGAACATAGCCCCCAGGGGCATACCATCCATCGACTCCCCGCAACGCTGTGCAGATCGTCACACCATCTTGCATGTGGCCGTCCCATTGTCACATCAGCTCGCTCGATTCTGAAGCCTATGTCGGTTACCCTAGTTTTGCTGCGGGTATCATCGTTAAAGTTAGCAAACTGTATTATTACGGAACACATAATAAATTGGTCCTTCACTGCAGGCCGTATGAGGAAGCTCAAAGTCGCTCAGCGTGCTATGGAAAGGGCTATGCTCGGTGTTTCTCTGCGTGATAGAGTCTGCGACGATGATATCCGCAGCAGAACTAAGGTAACCGACATAGCCGTAAAGATCGGCAAGCTGAAGTGGCAATGGGCCGGCCATATAGCTCACAGAACTGACAACCGCTGGGGAAAAAAGGTTCTCGAGTGGCAGCCGCGTACAGGCAAACGTAGTGTAGGACGACCCCCCACAAGATGGAGTGACGACCTGCGCAGTGTTGCGGCAAGTCGATGGATGCACGTGGCTCAGGACCGAGCTTCGTGGCAATCTTTGGGGGAGGCCTATGTTCAGCAGTGGACTTCTGATAGGCTGAAATGATGATGATGATGATGAGATAATAAAATACACTCGTTTGTTCTTTCCGTATGAAATAACAAAGTAATTTCACCCTTACGACGCCCTACGGTGGCTTTTCCCAGCCGTTAAAACGCAACATTAGTGAAGGTATGGCGTGGCTTAGCATCGACCTTTCGGGGGGTTAACTTTAACGAAATTAATTCGGTGCGTATTCGAGGGGGAGGAGAGATATTACACGGTCAATCGTAAAATTGCATTTGAATATAAATGAACAGTTCGAATTATAAACATTGTTTATGAGAGCGTCTTGGAGCCGGGTATTGGGTTGCGTTGTTTACCACTATGCTCTGTTGGGCGAGACCTGGAAATAATCAGCATGCACCCATAATAGGTTATGCGATTTATATTAAAATGAAACTATCGCGTTTAATTTAGCTTTTATAGCCTATATATAGCCTATATGTATATAGCCGCGGCTGCTGTAAAGCAATCGAAAAGTCTGAAATATAAAAACGAAATTAAACGCGCGAAAAATTTCGTTCGTCGTCTTTCCCATAAAAAAAAGCTTACATTACATTAACAGCCTGTAAACAGTCCACCGAAGAACGAACCATATACTCAACTCTCATATAAGGACGATTCGCCATTATAACCATGCTCGGAGATCGCGGTGCCAGACACATCGCACCGTAGACGCTGCTGTCCGTGTTCATTTTTGATCTGGCATTTTTCCAAATGATCATCCCGCCATCTGTGAACAGTCATTGCAATGTTCAAGGAACAACAGCAAACGATAGCTAAATTAAAAATAAAACATGCTTTAACTCGTCGCAAATTTGTTCCTAATTCAAACATTTACTAATAAAATGTCATAGGGTTTGAACAACACAATTTAAGACACCGTAAATATGACAACATTTGATTTCGAATGCTTTGACATTATTCAGACAGTGATGAAGAAAAAAAAACTCGTCTCATGTTTGAGAAAAGAAACATGAAAGAAGTATTGCGAATTCGGCATAATATTAGCAATTTCCCTACCATTAAGTCGGATGCAAACATCCCTGTAGGCTCATCAATTCAGCTTATTTTTATGTTTGATTTTCGCTGATTGTATCCTTATGCACAGCGAATGAATAAAGCGAAAAATGAGAAAAAGGACGAAAGGTTTTATTTAAAAAACGTTTTGAAATATATATGCATATAATATTTAAATAATCATCAATCTGTTGCAAACATATATCTCTAAGAAAACACCAGCCACCAGGCATACATAACTCAAATGGTTTGCCCAAATTAAATACGTACTTGTGATCCCACTCTAAGAGTTTTTTAAACGTGGTAGAGCCAAGCGGCGGCTTTTGCTGCCTCTCGAATGGGCCGGCTCGACCGGCGTGAAGTAGAGGCATCTTATGTTTCTGCGTTTCGTTCGGTAAGTGAGGTAACCGAAGGCACACTTCCCCTCCCCGTTCCACTCCTTATCCTCTCTCCCATCTCGCAAATACCCTCAAAGGCCGGCAACGCACCTGCAACACCTCTGACGTTGCAGATGTACGTGGGCGATGGTAATCACTTACCATCAGGTGAACCGCTTGCTCGTTTGCCGCCTATCCCATAAATAAAAACGGTGGCAGATTCGTACGCTAATTACCATAATTACAGCATATTACAAGTCGGCTGCTGAACACAGGACTCCCTCCAATATTGCCACAAAGCTCGGTCCTTAGCCACCTTCATCCATCGACTTCCCACACACAGTTACGCAAATGACGGAAGCTATGCCTATAGGCATTCTGTACCTGTCGACCTATGGTGAGGTGAAATTTTATGGTAGGTATGGTAAAAAAAATACTAAAATAAACAATAAAATGTAAAAATAATATTAGTATTAATTATTATTATTACGAGATAAATAAGTAATAAAAGCCTGTACATATATTACATAAATATGAAACTAATGAAACACGTTTAATCATATATATACAAAAATACTTTCTTATAGAATAATATACACGTACATACATACACACATACTAACAAAAATCCATACGTACTGGTACTTCTGATAGTTACGGTAATAAAATAAACAATATCATGTAACATCCGGGGGTCCTCAAAATGCTCACGAACCAATCTCTTAAAAGAGCACTTACTGGACGCTTGTCATATATCATCGTGCAGGGAGTTCCATGCAATAATGATGTCATGTTGACCTTTGGGGGAAAAGACTAAATATTCCATTTTGTTTTTGTATGTATATATATTATGTTTATATATTTGATAAACAAAGTTAAGCAGAAATTTATCACTTACTAAGATATATGAGATATATTTTAAAACTTTATTTTAAAATTTATCTCAGTAGAATTCTGTTATCTTTTTCATTTCTCTGCGTGTTTTATCTTATAATATTAATCGTCTATATCTAATATCTTCTATATTAATCTAATCTAATATCTTCTATATTAAAGGTCTATATTAATCGTCTTATGAATCCCACATTTGTGGGATTCATAAGACGATTAATATAGACCTACATACATCAAGAAAGAAACGCTCAAATATTATAAAAATTAAACTAGGAACATCTAAAGCAACCCTTCGCTTGACGTTAACTTTGTTAAGCAACAAACAAACCAACAATTCTACACGAGACAAAAGAATGAGCTACGCGAGTGGGGTGCTCGACGCCTGCCTTTCACCACGCACTGGATATTTGTTTTCCCCACCACCGGTTGGCTAAAACCACTTCATTAACCATTGCGAGTTATCCCATTTCTTAACCCTGTCCTCGGCGTGATATGCTGTATAATATTTTCATAGTAGTTGTTAACGTTAAAGGTTCTATAACAGGTGGTAATTGCGTGAGCATTAGTGAGTTGGACGGCTCGGTGGGGTTGTGACTAAGCGTTTAGCTGCGGCACTATCGGCCTCGGGTTCGATTTCCACAAGGGACTAGTATTTGTATGGAGTACAAACTAATAAGCTCCGTGTCAGGGTGTTCGTCCATGTGCAGTTTATAAAATGTTTTTAAAAGAAAAAAACACATTTTAATTATTATACTAAGAGCCGTGGCAGCCTAGTGGGCAGGGCGCTCACATTAGTTTCATAGAGCGCGACTGACTTGGTTTCGATCCCCGTTCCCGGCACCACTAAAATTGTTAAGCAGCTCAGCGGTTAAGGAAAATATCGTGAGAAAACCTGCAAATCTGAGAAATAATAAAAAATATTATTTCAAGGATATGTGAAGGCCGTCAACTCGAATTGGAGCAGCGTGGCGGGCCCTTCCAAGCTCCTAAAACCCTCTCTGATACTTCTATTCGAGAAGGGGGCCTTTGCCCAGCTTTGAAACTATTATTTACGGATTTTATCGCGTTTAATTATGCTTTTATGTTCCCGACGTTTCGATTGCTTTACTCCTGGTATTTAGTATTTAGTAATACATATATATTTCTTTTGAATTTAACACAACGATGGGGTCGGAACGTGGTTAGAACAAAAGAAAACGGGACAAATAAATTAGTGGAGTGTGTTCAGGGCTCTCTGCACGCGCGGAACGTCCTCTGTTTTTGTGAATAAACGAACTGGCGTCCATCAAGGCATGATTAACTTCATTGACTGCTTCATTACATTCACGTCGTTACCTTCACAGATAATTAATGCGATGGTCTCCATTAAAACGACTAAGAGAAATTAGGTTATTAATACCTTTGTATTTGTTTTTTTTTTGTATGTACGTTGCGGTGTATCTTCATCATTAGATTAATTTTGTTATCTAATAGGCTTTACCTCAAGGAAGATAACATTTTAATTTGTAGTGCATATTCCACTCCCGAGGTTGGGAAAATAGGGATTTAGATCGGTTGTGTTTCTAAAACTTTGTTTTGAATTCGCTAGTTTGAATGTTAGTTGGTTTTAAGTGTTTCGAGCAGGGCGAAACCCTCTCGGGTACTCGATTCCAGAAGGTTTACCCAGCGATATAAAAACCCAGACAAACGTATCAACTAGAAACTCGAAAATCGTTTTCTTTTCTTAATCCCGTTCTAAATGTGATCCAGCACGATATGCCAAACAACTATTATTCGCCATTTAGCATTTCATTAATTTCATAACAACGGTATAGTACAGTAAAGTGCCCATAAGTGCCCACTGCTGGACAAAGGCCTCCTTCTCAAATATCTGTGAGAGTGTAGGAGCCGGAAATATCCCACCACGCTGGGCTTCACATATCCTCGAAATGTTTTCTTTCACCGCCGAGCACGTGGTAAATACAGCGCTTATAATTGCTATTGACAATTTTAGTGGTGCCGGCACCGGGGATCGAACCCAGGTCACTCGCGCTCTACGATACTAAAGCGAGCGACTTGACCACTAGGCTACCACGGCTCTTAACAACGGCATAGTAAAACAATATTTTTAACAGAACGAGAATAACGCTGTATGACTATAATTAAAATATGTTTAAAACTATTTCTGTTTGGCAGTGACGTACGTATTGTAACGAACTGTCTTCGAATGAGAAATCAAAAGAAATAATATTTTATAAATCACCAGTCGATGTTAACGAAACTCTTTGGTGAGTAAACAATCGTGGCTGTACAGTGGTTGAAATACAAGCTCTATCCTTCATTAAAAATTAAATATTGTTCTGGAATAATCGAAAATAAAAAGACGATCGAAATTCGGGATTATATAAGGATTGTTGGAGCGCGCTAAGGACAGTTCAGTGGTGAGTTCCGAAGTAAGTGGAAGTAGAAGATCACGAAGAAACGGAAGAGCAAAGGAACATAAGAAGAGTAATGGGAGAAACAAGACTAGAAGTGAAGGCAAGGTGACAAGGGCACGAAAAGGCAGAGGATTGGTTAAAGCAGCAGCAAAACCTGCCGCTTGGCTCTACCACAATCAGTACAAAAATATAGCGATTCATTAAATTAAAGGTTAGGATTAATGTAGACCGTAGGTGAGGTTTTTTTGTTCAGCGGTTCACCTATTGGTAAATGATTACCGTCGCTCACGTACATCTGCAACACCAGAGATGCTGCAGGTGCGTTGCCGGCCTTTAAAGGTATTTGGGAGATTGAAGGAAAAATCTGCAGGGGATCGGGAGGGGGCGTGGGTCTCCGGTTACCTCATTCACCGAACGAAACATAGAAGCATAAGATGCCTCTACTTCACGCCGGTATTCTGCGAGGCAGTGGTAACAACCCGGTCGAGCCGGCCCATTCGAGCTGCAGCAAAATTCGCCGCTTGGCTCTACCGCGTTTAAAAACCCCTAACGAGTACGTAGTGAGTTTGAGCAAACCATTTGATTCATGCATGCCTGGTGGCTGGGGCTATGATATACACAACACACATCATTTTTAAAAAAAGCATTGATGCTCATTGGTATCGCATACGGGAGTACGGAACGCACGAGGCGCGGGTCCGGCTCGCGCTCGACCTTCGTTTTTATGTTTAAACAGTAGTTACAATAGGTATTACTGCACTACGAAGATTGCATCGCAAGGCGGTGGGACTCGACCACAAGTTTGAAACGTAAAAGTCCTAACGGGAAAGTGTTTCTTTTACTGCCCTTTTTATTGTTTTTCGTCCGTAACATAATTTGCGATGCAGTGCTTACAGTCGGCCATTTCTTTTCCGTGTAAAAGGCATATAATGTTTTTTTTTTATTTTAGTGTAAGTAACTTTTTTATTCACATCTATATAAGAGACTTTACTACATCTTCAAAGGGAAAGAACTGAAGGAAGAATAATCGTTCGTTACAAAGGTTGAAACGTTGTGAGTCAGCTCTGTTTAATGAATGAATATTTTTATGGGAAAAGATATTAAATCACATATAGCTGGGCTGAACAACAAAAATAACAATGAGTGTGTTGCAAGTTACTTGTATATTATTTCATTTATCAATATTCTATTAATGTCTAACGAGCTGTAAACAGCCATGCACATCTGCAACACCAGAGAAGCTGCAGATGAGTTGTCGGACTTTAAGGATGGTGGAGGAGCGTCAGGGGGAACGGGCCTCCGGTTACCGAACTCACTGAACGAAAGGTAGAAGCCCAGGATGAATTCACGCGGGTATGGTACGTGGGCGTGGTACAGCCCCGGTTGAGCCGGCTCATTCGAGCAGTAAAAAAAGTCGCCGTTTGACTCTACCACGTCACCAGTCACCTTTTAATGTAACACACTGGTTTCTTTTTAATCTTAGAATTCTATTCCTAAAACTGTAATATTCCTTATATAGTTATGTCTTTAAATTATATCATATAGTAAACAGAATGTTAACATCTATACAAGTATCACATATGACCAACAAATAAATAAAGAATTCTTCACCATGAGCATCATGATGAAGTTACTGTACCGATGCAACTACTGTTTCATCACCGTCAAACTTTTGTGCCCTCAGATATTTCTTCTATCACCGAAATAGATAGACGCAGGGTCTTGTTAATATGGAGGATGCTCAAGTATTATAAGCCCAGCATCTCGAATTGCAGCCATCGCAACGGCGCACTTGTGAGCCGATGTGTGATCTTCGTGAAACAAAATAATCCTTGCTAGTTCACTACTGTTCTTTATCTCGCCTTTCTCGCGGCATCAATTTTATCAATTTTTGAAGTGATAACTCCTGGGAGGGTAGACCGATTCGTTACGTAACGTGTTACGGGGCCAGTCTGTCTGGCTTCCCTTTCTCTTACGCATACGGCAGCGGTAGGCAGGCTCCTCCTCTCTCTCTAACCCACAGCGCTAGCCGTGTTTCGTACAAACACTTCCCCCTCTCTCTACTCAGTGTTTAGTGTGCGATAGACATATACTGACTGAAATATGTTTCATAATCAATAAAAGATTTTATTAATAAATAACTTTTCCTTAGATCTGGTCTCTCCGTGAATTTCTTAGGAGTTGCAGATGATGGTTTTTTGGAAGTATAAATAATTTAGTTTCGGGATCGTTATGGTGAAGCCAAGCTTTCTTCCATTGTTAGTAAATCAAACTAAAAACCGATCAGGGTCTTTGTTGCAACAGTTCCAAAAGCGTGGTTTGTTACTGCACATCGGTAAGTTCTACCCGGATTCTCATTTTAATGTGTGTAATTCGTAATATGTATATTATATTCAAAAATAATTAATTTCTTATTCGAGAATTGAATGTATAATATATTTAAAAGTAGAGTTTAGTTTATAATATATATTACCTTACCAGCCTTCCGGCTAGCAGGCCAGTGGATTGACGATTGCAGCACCTTCGGTTTGATGATGATGCTTCACTTTGGTCGGGTGTTTTTCGAGATGATTATCCCGCCATCTATCCTACCGATAGATGGGACCATTGCGATGTTCAAGCCCTTAGTCACCTTTTACGACACCCACGGGAAGGAAGGGGGGTGACACATTCTTCAGGACGTTTTATGATCACTAAGCTACAGCTAATGAATAACACGCTCAGTTCAAACTAATACTTAAATACAAACTGAAATATACGTTCGTATCTTACGTGTAACGACCAGTTTACCCTTACGGACCCCTAGGGCGATATTTGCGAACCTTTATGCGTTACATTAGCGAAGCAGTTGTATGTTTTAGCCTTACCCTTGTAATGGTTGTTCTGTTAATTTTAAAACAATGACATATACCAATTAACTTTAGCCTCAACATATTAAGTTATTGATAGTAACATATTTGAAGAAATTTCTTAATGTTAAGTGTCGATTTCAAACGTTATATTTTTTACAACCCACCACCGTTTCTTAATGATATTGCTCTTACAAAAGAAACTTATCGAGTCCGAGATCCTCTTTTTGTCATTTTGGTTTTGCAATATTTTTTTTCGCTTGGTTTTGGCGCCGGGAAAAGTCCTCCACGCTTCTCCAATTGAGAACTTCACATGTTCTCTAAAAATATTTTTTTTTATTAATTCTCATACCCTTCTCAAGAAACCACAAGATTTTTCCTCCATCACGTGTTGTAGTCATTATCTCAATTAACATTTTTAAGTTTAGGTTAAAATGAAAAACAAACGCTTGCCCCTCGGTTACCACAACTCTTTGTATGCGATTAAAAAATAATAAATGTTACAAAAACGTACAATTGCAAGTGACAAATCGTCTCTGCTCATTATGAGCGTGTAGGGTATCCCCACGGGGGAAGAAGGGGGGACGTTTGGTCACAAAAAGAAAACAAGGAAGCCCAAATCCAAAGGACACAAGTAAATTGGACACGTACATACTTAGTCTGACGTGACATGCGGCACGCTCTCCGCTTTTTTGTGAATTATCACGAACGTCGCCAGCCTCCTCATTAGCCACGCCAACTGCCTTTGTTTACTGTGCTCAGTACACTTATACAGTGCTTTATAGTCTTCTTAATAAATCTAAATGAAGTGATATACGCTACTTAATTTATCCTTACTTACATAACTATTGTATGCTGTAGGTATGTATATATATATATGTATATATATATATATATATATATATATATATATATTTGTTTACATGTATTTATTCCGTTAGTATCTTAATTGAATTCTGTAGTATGTGTTGTATAAATTCAAATATTTAGGACATAGAACACCTTTAGTTTTTTAGTAAAACAATACGTACAATATCTCTCCACGCCCTGGGTCGACTGGCAGAGAATGCCAAGAGGCTTTAAGTCCGCCCTTAGTAATACTTTTATAAAGGTATTTAAATAAAGTTTAAATAAATAACCCCCCCCCCCCCACGCGTCATTAAAGTTTAATTTAATATTCTCTGACAATTATTATTGTCTCTTGCACTAGTTTCAAGATACGTTTTTTTTTTTTTTTATTTAAACAAAGTCACATAGCACTTAGATAAAATTATATAGATTAGTTAAAATACAACTTAATGCCAATAATGGACTTCATTATTTATAATTAAAAGATTTTGATGACATGTACAGTTACAGGTGATTATTACTACTTAACAAACAAACCAACCGACATTATGTAATTTAGAAAATAATATGACAACAAAAAAATAACATAAAATAAAATACACATTTCTAGAAAGGCTTAAAAAAAGAAAAAAAAGCAAAGTTTTTGAGAAAAAAAAATTATATTACAGTAGGTTCTTATGTTATTATGGCAATGAGGTTATTTAAATGTAAATATGGTGAGTGTGTGGTGAGTATGTGGTGAGTGTGTGGTGAGTGAATGGCCCATAAGTCTTTATGTACTAAAAATATTACCTTATTAAATTTCCTACATTATATACTGTTCAAAATATCTACAATTTTGCTTTTAAAAACAGCTTTAGTTTGTATAAAAAGGTCAACACTTGAGAAATGTTTATTGTATACCCTGTGCGCTCTGCAGGTTATATAATTAATTACTATATAAGTCGGCTTCGGGGTATAATATTATAATCAATTATAATTAAACACACTGAAGATGCCGTAAGTTGAAACGGCTCTGTTACTTATATAATAATTAAAATGTATCGCGTAACTAATACGTGGGAATAATCGCAAGTATAAATTATTTCTTAATATTCTCTACTGAACAGAGTTTAATGGTAGAAAATGCCACAACGCATTAAGTACGTTCGTTCCAATTCTTAATTTATGATATAGACAATACGGAATGAAAAAATATCACAACGCAATCACCTATGGATAACAAACGCAAGTGATAATATATATACGAGTATATATCGTATATATTTTATGTATATATCGTATATATATAGCTGAAACAAAGATTTTAGGTAAGAAGTAAATATTTATTTACTTACATAGTGTGTTTATATGTATTTATTTTATCAACTACCTATAGTTTTTTTTTATTCTTTGTTTTGTACCTGCCAACTACCTTTCCATACCCATTACCATATTAACAGTCGACTGGTATAGAATATTATACTGGTAAAGAATGCCACTTGGCATTAAGCCCGCCCATTGTAACCTTAAGCTTAAGGCTAACGATAAATAATAAATAAATAAATAAATTTCTTCTTCACTTATTTGACGCTACATGTGATGCAGCACCGCATAAATAAATTTTGTGCCATTTGTCGATCCGCAATATTTGAGGTCTATATTTAAAAACATAGTTATCATAATAAAATCTTATACTTAGGTAAGCTAAAATCGTGTTTCTACACTAATAACATTTAGAGTTGAGAAATTTATATTTTTGTTTTGTAATATCATATGTAAAGTACTTTACTTGAGCAACCTGTAAGTGCCCAATGCTGGGTAAAGGCCTCCTTCTCAAATATCTGAGAGGGTCTTGGCGTCGGGAAGGGGCTGCCTTGCTGTTCCAGTCCGGGTAGACGGGTTTCACGTATGCTCGAAACAATATTTTTCTACTATTTCTCAGGTTTCTTCACGATGTTTTCCTTCACTGCCGAGCACGTGGTAAATATAGCACTTAAAATTGCTATTTTCGTGCAGGCGCCCGTGATCGAACCCAGGTCACACACGCTCTATAAAACTAAAATGGCCACCCTGACCACTAGGCTGCCACTAGACTATCTATCGTATGTATTTAAATGAAACAATTGAAATAAGGAATGCAACACGTGTAAAGTAACAGTAATCATCGGATGTAATTTTGTCTGTTAAACAATCTGTTTAATGATTTCATTGTAATAACTGAAACGATTGTGTCATAACGAATATAAAACCACAGCCCAATCTATTTAAATTACATTATAATTAATTACAGTGATGGAATTAATGAAATTTATCGTTGTCCGCTCAGTTACGCACCCCCGCTGACTTCCCTCGCGTGTGTGAACATTACATTTAAAGCATGAATTTTATTCAATGTCAGTGATTGATTCGGAAAAAGAAACCGACAACGTTTATTCTACCGAGTTTTCATAAAATTTTCCAACGAACTTTCCGATGAGCTTTGGAGACTTGACTCTTTAAACATAGCTTACAATTTTTTTTCATGGGGAATAGCAAACGGCAACGGTAAGGGATTACCGTTGCCCACGTACATCTTCAACACCAAAGGAGTTGCAGGCGCATTCCTGGACTTTGACGACATTTCGGCAGATGGCCTTCGTTTGCCTCACTTACCAAACGAATCGCAGAACCACAAGAAGCCTCTACTTCATGCCGATATAGGCCCGGTATGATGAGAAATAATAAATAATAAAAACGTGGTTAAAACACTTGTTTTAAATATAAAAAAATGTAAAATCATCAGTTTTGATAGCCTACTCGGACCAGTGCTTACGGTACCTGAATGCTACAGTTATCATTTTGTGCACTAAGATAACGTAGCGGCGGCGTAGCATATCCGTAGAGGGAGTATAGCTTTGTCGTATCGGGGGCGTAGCTTTGACGTAGCAGAGGCGTAGCATTAAACAAGAATAGAAACATATTTGTAAGCGCTGTGTCTGTATCTGCTGCCCATCATCGGTCTGCTTAATTTTGCCCTGGTATTTTTCGAGATCTGTCCGTAGCTATTGCAATTTTCAAGCTTTTTTCCTTAGGACACGCGGAAAGAAAGGTGGTAGAGGTGGCAGATTCTTAGGCAGATACCACACGGCGACACTCTAACGCTTGGTTTCGAATAATATGACATTAATAAGTAGTAATAAGCAGACGATAACTTCGAGATAATAAACAAAACATATTGCCGTCTACGTAAACTATCGTAAAACTGAAAATAAACATTAGATATCATTAACAATCCAAATAAGCAAGTTTTATGTTTAGACATTTCGGTCCCATTACTGGGAAAGGCATAACGTTTTATCGCGATACTATATAGTTCCAAAGTTTACTACCTTCAGACTCAAATATATATAATACAGTTTGATTAGCGAACATAACAGTTTTTATGTCTTTTTAATTTGCAGAAACTAAGCTTTTTACTTATCAGCTGTGTACCAGTAAGCGTTCAAGATATTATCTACCCTAATAACCTTTACTTTTTTTTTAATTTTATTTATTTCAGTACAATCAAAAACGCCTAACGACACTATGTTTTAAAGCATAGTAACATTAAAGCTTAGTGTCTGTACATGGGCACTACTTATCCCATAAACTAAAATTTAACTTAACAGGAAATTTTAGTGACATAGCTAACTTATTCCGCACATATATGTGGTGTATAAATGATTACATATAATAAAATAATATAATTCGTTCAATTTTTTTAATTCTAAAGCCGATTTCCTGAACGTTTCAAGGTCAAACCAAACTTCTTTTTAGACGTCTCGGTGACGTAGTGGCTAAGCGTTTAGCTGCGAAGCTATGGGTCACGGGTTCGATTCCCACTAGGAACTAGTATTTGTATGGACTGAAAATAATAAGTTCCGGGTCCGGGTGTTTGTCCATGTGCAATTTATGTATGTAAACTGCCACCGCGACACAGGAGAAATTCCTACAGAGGAAGTTAACGTTTTTTAAAAAAAAAAATCGTTGCGTAAATTTGTATGTCAGAGTAATAAAAATATTATGTCTATGTCAACCTTTTACCAGATTTATGAATATTTACTTTTTAATTCATTCTACACTACTACCGGTACTATGCTTTTTTATTATCAATTTTTTTTTATATATAGGCTTACACGTTTGACCTCAATCTCGCTTGATGAAAGGCGAAGATGAAGCCTAGGATGGCACACGTTTACCTAGAAGGTGTCCGTTCAGTTTTTATTATTATTCAGATCTTAAACTTCGTTTGACTTCACGCTTGGGCATACCGCATAATATTTTATTCATTTATTTATCTATGCTTTAATAACGTATACAATGGGCGGACCTTATGCCTTTTGGCATTCTCTACCAGTCAACTTTTATTCAGAATATACTCACAGATTGCAGACTTTTAGAGCGTGGAAGTTATAGATCAGCAATATGTTCCTTTGCGCTGGGTTTTATTGATATTTTAGATTTACTTAGAATGGTTCTCAGAGGAACATTTCATTATTTTATCCAATTAAAAATAACATGTGGATGCTACTTAAGTTTTTTTTATGGGAAAAGCGGCAAACGATCAATCGGTCCACCTGATGGTAAGTGATTACCGTCGCCCACGTACATCAACGCCAGAGGTACTGCAGGTACGTTGCCGGCCTTTAAGGGTATTTGGGAGATGGGTGGGAAGAGGAGGGGAACAGGGAAGGGGTGTGGGCCTCCGGTTACCTCACTCACCGAACGAAACGCAGAAGCACAAGATGCCTCTACTTCACGCCGGTATTCTTCGAGGCCGTGGTAGCAATCCGGTCGAGCCGGCCCATTCGAGCAGCAGCAAAAGCCGCCGCTTGGCTCTACAAAGTAAAAGTTGAAGCCTGTAAATGCTCCACGCACGTCAGAGGTCTCCTTCTCAAATGTCTTAGAGGGTTTAGGATCTGGGAAGAGTCTAGTGCGCTGCTCTAGTGCGAGTTGGCGGACTTCACTACTCCTCGAAAGAATATAGACTTTTATTTCTCACGATGTTGTCGGTCACCATATTGTGTCATTTAGAGTTTATGAAAAACAATTCAGCGCGGAATTCCTACGATATTTTAAATTTAGTTAGTTTTTAATTTAGTTATTATCAATATAATTGTAATATTGATTCTGAACCTAATATCTAATTTTAAAAACACTTGAAATAAGTTACTTATAATGTTTGGGTTAATCATTCCCGCGGGTAGCGGAATTTTAAAATAACCCGATATAAAACTAAACTTTGGTCGTAATATAAAACATAACGTCGTCCCACCACATACTTTAACCTGATTCAATTCGATCAGCGCATGCGGCAATCTGTTTTACTATAATAGGAAATGGGTTTCACGTGTTTATAGGCCATTTACGAGGCTCAAACGATTATGCGGGTTTTTTTTGTTTCTCATAGATATAAAAATTATTAGTTGAATGCCGATAATCAAATCAGTGAACATTAACGTAACTGTTGATAACGAAACCACAAACGTATGTAAGTACGTTCACCAATTCTATAAGTAAGCACGTATAGACTTCACACAGACGTACGAGTATATATATGCAAACGCGTATAGACGCATACACTCACACCCATACAGTAGGCTTTACCTTACCTTAACAGTCCCGTAAGTCCCGTAAGTCCCATATCCTGCTCGATCGGATTGATACCACGGCCCCGCTGAATACCGGCGTGAAGAAGAAGCATCTTGTGCTTCCGCGTTTCGTTCGGTGAGGTAACCGGAGACCCACTCCGCTTCTCCTCGCTCCTCCTCATCTTCCCTCTCATCACTCAAATATCCTTAAAGGCCGGTAACGTACCTGCAGCAGTTTCTAGTGTTGTAGATGTACGTGGGTGAAGATAATCACTTACCATCAGGTGAACCGCTTGCTCGTTTGCCGCCTTTCCTATATAAAAAAAAACACATCTCACACTTTAGACGCTGATGCCCATCATTGGTATGCTTATTTTGGAGATGGTTATCCCGCCATCTGACAGTAGCCATTTTGATTTTCTAATCTCTTCCTTTAGTCGCCTCTTACATCACCCACGACAATAAAGGGAGTGACAGATTCTAACGTGGAGTCCAATTCATTATATAATAAGTAAAGTTTATGCTTCAGTAATAAACTGTAGTTCAAAAAATAAATGATAAAACATATAGTTATTTATAAATTGTTTTTTTTTTTAATAAATAAATTTCTCCTGTTTTTCGGAGGCAGTTACATACACAAATTGCCAATGGACAAACACCCAGACCCGGAACTATTTGTAGTCCATACAAACACTAGTCCCGTGCGGGAATCGAACCCGCGACCCGCAGCGCTGCAGCTTAACGCTTAGCCACTACGCCACCGAGCCGTCATAATCTGCATCTTCCTACATCTTCCCACTGCAGGGTAAACGATTATTTACAATAATAATACACGCCTTAATAATGGCATTACTTTAGGCGTTTCGCATTACAAATTATGATCACGTTTGAAGCGTGAGTACAGCCTTAACAGCTTCATCTGCACAGACTATATTAGTGCCACTCCAGACTATTATAAACCTCGTTATTTCCATTAAAAACACCAGCATGAGCTCCGCTGCAAAGTTAGAACATCTCGCCTCGCCAATATGTTTAACTTAATTCTGTTACCCTAGGGCGAATGCGACGTTCCCTCTAACTTACAACGATGTGGGTTTCAAATGATTATAATGCAGTAACGAAGGTCTCGTGCGCTTCATGCCTTTATTAGTATAGTTATTAATATATCATCACTTCAGCCTATCAAGTCCACTGCTAAACATAGGCCTCCCCCCAAAGATTGCCACGAAGCTCGGTCCCGAGCCACCTGGATCCATCGACTTCCCGCAACACTGAGCAGGTCGGCGCTCCATCTTGTTGGCGGTCGTCCCACACTGCGTTTCCCTGACATTTCTGTAGGCTTCGTTTGTTATTAACAGTTTCAAGTTCAATATTCAAAATACAAATAAAAAAACTTTTTATATGATTGCTCAGTTACTGTATTTATCTATTATTTACGGATTTTATCGCGTTTATTTTTCTGTTCCCAGCATTACGAGTGGTTTTATCGCACCAGTGTCATAGTTAACTCGAGCTAGCTTCAGTTATAATTATTAGCTTTATAGCTAGGCTAAGTTAACACTGACATCAGGGCGTCTAAAACCTCAGTCCTCCGCGTGAACATAAAAATAAAAATTAAACGCCAAATCGTTCGCGTACATTTGATGACACAATATTTGATGGATGCAGGTGGCTCAAAACCGAGCTTGGACTATGTTTAGCAATGGACTTGTGATAGCATGAAATGATGAAAAGATTTATGTAATGAAATCAACATACAATATATTAGAGATGGTGTTCAAATCAATGCAATTCAAATGCCTCTTACAATTTTTTTTTTTTATAAGGAAAGGCGGCTAACGAGCAAGTAGTTCACCAGATGGTAAGTGATTACCGTCGCCCACGTACATCCGCAACACCAGAGGTGCTGCAGGTGCGTTGCCGACCTTTAAGGGTATTTGGGAGATGGGAGGGAGGAAGAGAAGGGGGATGGGAAGGGGTCTGGGCCTCCGGTTACCGCACTCACCGAACGAAACGCAGAAGCTCAAGATACATCTACTTCACGCCGGTATTCTGCGAGGCCGTGGTACCAATCCGGTTGAGCGGGCCCATTCGAGCAGCAGCAAAAGACACCGCTTGGCTCTACCAAATACTGCTAGCACATTCTTACTAGGTGATAGAATACGAGTACTTCTCTGTCCAGGAGTTGGGTGATTAGGTAACACCATCTTACGAATCCCTGCCGCCAATTTGAAAGGTATAAAGTACCTGCATAATAACAGGTCATGAAACATGACGCATGGGTAACCATCATCGGTTGAAGCTGTTTGCAGGTGTACATGGGCTGCTGAAGCCAGTTACATTCGCCCCAATAAAAAAAAAACCTTCCCCTCTTTAATCTACATATGTACACACTGTGGTACAGACAGGCGAGAGGAGTCAAGTGTGAAGTAACGAAATTACCCCACGGCGAAATCACCCCGTCAACCGCTTCAATTTATTACAGCTTGGGTTTGACACATTAATAAGTTATCCGCCTTAACAAGGCCCTGAGCACCCCGGGGCCTTTATAAGCACACCTTGTATTTTAACACATTTAAAAGGATCTGTATCATAAAATTTAAGAGCGAGACAGAAGCCTGCGTAAGAGCGAGATAGCTCACTGCAAGCTTTATCCTACGTAAATTAAATAATTATGGCCACTATGGCTTAGCGGTTAGAGGATCAGCTTCCGCATGACGAGTTATATACCGATACAAAAAATAAAGCGATAAAATATGTAAACTTCTAAGTGGATTTCAATGCAAATTTAAGACGAGAACATTCCTAATTACATGATCCCGTTGTGAACGGTTTCATGTACTTATGAATCTTCATAACTCTACATCCATAGCCTTTTTAAGTAAAAAAAAAAAAAGTAAAGTAATAGCCTGGAAGTACCCGCTGCTGGGTAAAGACCTCCTTCTCAAATACTAGTAATCAGAGAGGGTTTAGGAGCCGGGAAGGACCCGCCACGCTGCTCCAGTGCGGGTTGGCGGGCTTCACATATCCTCGAAATAATTATTATTATTTCTCAGCTATGCAGGTTTCCTCACGATGTTTTCCTTCACCGCCGAGCACGTGCTAATTACATCACTTAAAATTGTTATTAACCATTTTAGTGGTGCCGGCACCGGGCGAATCGAACCCGGGTGACTCGCGCTCTATGACACTAAAGTGAGCGCCCTGATCACTGGGCTACCATGCCACTTTAAGCGTCAATCGTCAAGTTTTAATTGTGCCTCTCACTCGGCAGTGACGTCGACGGATCATTTATCATTGCGGCAAGCTTCATGTCTAGACGCTAATGGGATCTCACAGAATTATAAATTCGATCTAGTCACGCAAACCGTTATCTTAGAAAATACTTCTAGAAATTACACCGTCTTAACACGCACTTATAACATAGATTTTCATTTAAAATATTGACGAGATGCAGTCGCAATCCTTTACCGGAAAGAAGCGTTGTTTAACTTAACTTCAGCTAAGTTTTAAACCACAAACACTGTGTCACTAAGGTGTCAAGCATCAAAACTGTTTTGCATGTGTTAAGTGAGAAATGTAGTAGTTTTAGTAATGACGTCAATAAAACTACAGCTTGTGATTTCTTTCCTAACGTTCCAAAATGAGTCTTAAGAGACGTGTCTCATGCCGTGGGATAGTTTTGTCCGAACAAAAGGTGTAATGATTAGTTCAGCTAAATACTGAAAAACAATTGGTTCGATGTTAACTTTTTTGTGTGAAAGGTGGAAAACGAGCCAACTGCTCGCCTGATAGGAAGTCATTACCATCACCTACGTACATCTGCATGACCAGAGGAGCTGCAGGTGCGTTGCCGGCCTTCAAGGGTATTTGTAACGAAGTGTTCGTACTGTACCGAATTAGTGTTAACGGAAAATAATGAAATATAAATATATTTCTAATAACGATATCTAGTATTTACGCGAACAGTAACACATTTGAAATGAAACGATTATTTACGTATTTTGTTTTAAAATTCCCTACGTTTCGATGGCTTTACAGCAGCCGCGGTCGCGGAGGGATTGAGGCGCTGTGAGACGTCCAGATGTCACAGTTAACTCGGGCTACCTTCGGCTAGTAGCTTCATGACCACGGTTGCTGTAAAGCCAACGAAACTTCGGGAATATAAAAACATAATTAAACACAATAGGATCCGTAAATAATAGTTTCATATCAAATGGGTAGTGTTCGCGTTCATTTGAAAAGGGTTGTGTTTTAATTCTTCAAAGACTCCCTCTGAAGAGAAGCGTTGCCAAGTTGAGCCGGCATGTGACAAATGACCTGTATAACTAAGACGAGTTAATTTCGACCTGATCGGAAGCAACCCAGTAAAATATTCTATTAGAGTATTATTACATTCAATATCACTTGGCTTAAATTAAATGCAAATACTAATAAATACAATAGCACAAAATTATGCAACGTCAGGACAATATCATTAATTTGCTTAAAAGATTAAACAGCTCTTACTGCGTCGCAGGCATCTTGAGCGTTCCGTTCGGTGAGTTAAGTAACCAGAGGCCCACTCTCTCTTCCCCCCCCCCCCTCATCCTTCCTCACATCTCCCAACTGTCCTTCAAGGCCGGCAACGCGCCAGCCAATTTCTCTGTGTAGCAGATAGTTTGATGTTGCATTCCCATTAAAAAAAAAGCCCTTACTACATCAGCCTACTTTCCTTGTCCTTTTGAACATCCCGTCTCCCGTCATCATCTCCATCAAATTGCTCGTACAAGCCAGCACGCGATTCTTGGAAGGTCATAGGTCTGCCCTGAGCAGTTTCTGGGACATTGGCACTAGTGATGCTGCTTCCCATCACGTGTGGTTTGTGTTTCGCAAATTCGGATGAATGTTCTACCGTCGTTTTTATTCGTCAGACCTTCGTTTGTTCGCTTGCGAGAAGCACCACGTGCTGGTGAGGTTAATGTAGGAGGCATTCGGATTGGAGCTCGGATCGCACGGGGGTAATCCGTCGCTTGTAAGGCCGCAAGGTGGCGCGCGCGATATTCCCGTGCGCCCCTTTATGAAGTAAGGGTGGAGAGCTCCCTCTCATAAGAAGAAGCCCCATACGTGCAAGCGTCATCGCAAGCGTACCCGTGGTCTCGACAAATGACGGCGAGAATAACACCGTGGGGTTTTAGTCGGTAAAAGTCCGACATAACATACCATGCCCCCGCAATGAAAGGGTATCTATATAGAATTTTCCCACCAAAAAAAAAAAAAAGAGTCATTTGGATTGGACTTTGTGTCCAATTTCTTTTAAAAGCAGCGCATTTCTGTCTGTACGTTTATATCTTATTTGTAATAATGCAACTAGGTTCAAAGATAATTCATTATACGGAGTAACAAATTGTAGCTGGACCGTGGAATGACAAATGATCCCTGAAGCAGAATAAGTGCGCTTCGGAACGGAACTGTTGTAACTTAACAAGGGGATTTTATTCAAAATTGACACAAGGTGATTTATCCTGACTGTGAGAAATAAAAGGAAAAGCGACTAAGTCACGCATGGGTTGCCCTAAGTATTGGATTCGAAGCAGACGAATACAATACGGAATAATACAATAAGCTTTCACGACCGTAAGCTCAATAGCGGGTTTGGTCAGAGGTCTAAATATTTAAAAAAAAATATACATGGTAGAGTCAAGCTGCGGCTTTTGCTGATTCTCAAATAGGCCGGCTCGACGGGATCGGTATCACGGCCTCTCAGAATACAGGCTTGAAGTAGAGGCATCTAGTGCCACTGTGTTTCGTTCGGTGAGAGAGGTCACCGGAGGCCTACTTCCCCTCCCTCTCCCCTCTCCTCACTCTCCCTCCCATCTCCCAAATACCCTAAAAGGTCGGCAACGCGCCCGCAGCACCTCTGGTGCAGCAGATGTACGAGGGGGACGGTAATCACTGACCATTAGGTGAACCGCTTGCTCGTTTGCCGCCTTGTCCATAAAAAAAAAAGAATTAAATTTACGTGACTGATGATTGATATGAAAATTGCTGTTTCTTGATGATTCGATCACAGACTGGAGTGGACGGGGTTGAAATCGGTTAGGGGAACATGTTTTTTTTCTATGACAGTGGCAGCAAACGAGCAAGCGATTCACCTGATGGAAATGATTACAATCGCCCACGTACATCTGCAATACTAGAAGTGCTACAGATGCGTTGACGGCCTTTGAGGGTATTTGGGAGATGAAAGAGAAAATGGGGAAAGAGTGTGGTCGTACCGGCCCTTTCGAGCAGCAGGAAAAGCCGCCGCTTGGCTCTACCACGTATAAGTATGTATGTATGTTTTAATATTTATGTATTACATAAATACGTGTATACGGTTTATATTTTATTATGTATTATTGTTTTAGTTGTATAGTATGTATATTTATCGTATCTGTAGCTTTGTTTCTCTACGCCTTTGGTTGCCTGGGAGAGATCGCTATGCAGCGATAAGGCCGCCAACTTCTACCTACTACTGCCTTTTTTTAGTGTTGTGGTGTACTATAAAGTATATTCATTCGTTCATTCATTCATTCATTCAACATCGTGTTGTGAGTCATCTGAGGGTTATCATATCATAGTAGAGATGGAGCATTCGCTTCATAAAAATCGCTGAATAACACATCATACTACAGACGTTGCTTTGTATCGCTGTTTTACAGTTTTGTAATACTAAACATAGTTTAAGTTAAATGCATACAACATAAAACAAGTACAGTTTATTACATATTTAAACAGTTTAATGTTGATAATAAAATAATAGTTATAACATGATACTGAGTGTTAAATCACTGCACTTAAAAATACTTCAAGACTTGCTGTATAAAGTTTACAAGCAAAGTTACGACCTCTGTTTACGTAAGGTATTGCAACTCAATAGTTCTGCATTCCATGTAACATTTCTTGAAGTTGGGACTATTTATAATGATTATTGATATAATATAGCCTTCACTTCGTTTTCATTATATCAATAATACGTATACCAATAAAATCAATAAAAATAAAAGCAGGTTGGTGCACCCAGTACCGGTATTCTCGCACCACTTTGGGATTGGGATTCGGCAAATTCAGTTAAATTTCCCACCACCATTCAGCAGCCAGATTCCCTCGTCTCTTCGCTATCAGAATATAGAGGTTCACGATGTTCTGGTCCACCGCGTGTTTGAGTTTTGCGTTTGGAGAAATAGATCATATATTCCTCCACTTCCCCTCCCCAGGAAAGTACTAATTATGTGGTCTTAGTTTGCAAAATTAACGCAGAGTTTACAAAATTCAACATTACACGAAGCCACTCGTTCAAATTTAACGAAAATCAAACTTCAGTACTCGTAGTTTGAATGATGTTTATTCTAATAGCTAACTTCGGGTTAGTTGAATGCATCGATTTGTTTAAAATAGTGGAGAAATAGCGGGCCTTCACCCGCTTCATTGTTCAAATATTCGCTTATATTTCTTCATCAGCCCTATTCAAGTCCACTGCTGAATATATGGAACAACGCAAACGCAGATGTTCTGTGAATGGAACACGCCGCCTGCATGATATTTTCATTGTGGTTATTCTTCTCTTGCATAAAGACATAAAAAACTATTTAAATATATCTATGTATATTATTTAATTATATGTAATCTTATTTTCATCCCTTTTTGTGTGTACATAAATAGTTAAAAAAAAAAACATATTCAGACATTTATTCAGTCACTTACATCCACACACATAGTACATAGATTTGGTGATACATAAGAATTATTAAAAAAATAAACAAAAGGAATAAAAAATAATGCTACAAGATTTAAATTAATATATATATATATATATATCACAAGGAATTTGTGTGTGTTGTAATGAAGAGATGGATCTATATGTCCATGATCATCATTATTATTGTCGAAGATAATAAATCCAAGAAGCCATGATTGTCGATTCGTTCGAGGATCTGTCTCCGAACCTGGCCTCTTTTGTCTTCGATGATCTCGTAAGTAACGGCCACTGGTTCATCAACAATAAAATAATGCCTAGATCTCTGATCACCTCGTTAATGTGTTCGTGGGAGATTAATCATCATCATATCAGGCTATCACAAGACCACTGCTGAGCATAGGACTCCTCCAAATGCTGCCATAGAGCTCGGTCCTGAGCCACCTGCATCCATCGACTTCCCGCAACACTGCGCAGGACATCTTTTTTTCTCCCACGGTTGTCAGTTCCGCGAGCCGTGCCACATTGCCACTTCAGCTTGCTGATCCTAACGGCTATGTCGGTTACCCTAGATCTGCTTCGGATATTTTCGTTGCAGACTCTATCGCGAAGAGAAACACCTTAGAAGATTATATTTCATTTATTATTATTTTATTTTTATGGAAAAGACGGCAAACAAGCCAGCGATTCACCTGATGGTGTGATTACCGTCGCTCACATACATCTGCAACACCATAGATGCTGTAGGTGCGTTGTCGGTCGTTAAGGATATTTGGGAGATGGGAGGGAAGAGGAGGGGAATAGGGAGGGGAAGAGGGCCTCCGGTTACCTCACTCACCGAACGAAACGCAGAAGCACAAGATGCCTCTACTTCACACCGGTATTCTGCGAGGCCGTGGACGAGTTATCTGGACGAGCCGTCCCATTCCTGCGGCAGCAAAAGCCGCCGCTTGGCTCTACCACGTTAAACACGTTTCACAAAGTTACATTCTTTATGCTGGAAAGCAAATACTGATTGTAAGTACCCTGAGGTAGATGCTAAAAGGTAGACATAGCGTGGCCGGCCCGGCGGTTCCCGGCTGATATTCGTCTCTGATATTCATATTTGAGAAGGAAGCATTTGCCCAGCACTTTGTGTGAGCACTTACACGCTGCCACTTTACTACTTTGGACATAGAATATTCACCTGTAAGTGCCCACAACTGGGCAAATGCCTCCTTCTCAAATATTTTTCAGAGGGTTTTGGAGCCGGGAGGGAGAAATAATCAAAAATATTATTCTCGAAATAATATTTTTGATTATTACTTAGACATGCTCTGTCGTCACTATCTGAAGGCAAATGCCATCTGAGATTTTTCTCTCCATATTTAATTTGTTTATGTATGTATTATATGTTTATGTGTAGTGTATTATGTATGTTATAAGTATGTCAGTATATTATAAGGGTTATATATTTAATTTTTATATTTATTATTTATTTTGAACCTGCCAACATGTTTTCTTTCTCACCCAGGGTTGACTGGTAGAGAATGTCAAAAAGGCATTAAGTCCGCCCATTGTATTCCTTTCTTTTTTAGGGACACAATAAAGAATTAATAAATAAATACACGCGGGTTTCCTCGGGATATCTTCCTTCACCGCCGAGCACATGGCACAATCACATTCAGCACTTAAAATTGATGTTAAGAATTTAACCATTTTTGTGGAGCCGTGATAGCTTAGCGGTCAGGGCGCTCACTTTAGTTACAATGAGTTAATTCAAATATAGTACACATAATTAAGACAATAATCGGTGCTAAAATATTAGAATTGAGTACAATAATGAGTGAGAAGTGATTAGGGATTATCATTTGACACCACTGGGCGTGGCCAAGCCGGCTCACTCCCGGAGGATTTCACCGTAGCAGCCTCTCTATAAACACCCAGGAGACAGACAGACACATTTCTGGCGTTGTTCCATTCTACTCTAGGTACTCCTATTGTTTTGTAAATTAACAATTCAGTAAATTCCGAGCTCACGTTATTCCATAACTTTAGTGTAGCGCGTAAAATTTTCATTATTCACAAACAAAACAAAAGATAACTCAAGAGCAATTTCATCGGAGATTATTATTACGTAATTCTTACTAGGCCTTCCAGTTTCAATTTGAAACAAACATTAATTTGATCTTTCACATTTACGTCACTTCCGATTCATTTAAATGTGGCGAGGGAAACGCGTTTTCTGATGTAATGCAGTCATTGAAATGCGATAACAGTGTTATAATATACCTAACATCACATTACTTTCTTATTTCAAACTGTTTTCCATAATTGAATTGGCGTTTACATAGTTTTTTTTAATATTTCGTGTGTTGCTAGTGTTTAACAGCAGACTAATAACGAGTTTTAACCATAATTTATGAAACTAGTAAAACATCACGACATGCAACATATGGGATTGTCATATTTTTTAAAAAAAACATTGGCACAATTCCGCAAAAAAAAACCAATAAAATAGAATATATAACCGATTTTTTTTTTTTTATTTACATGGGGAAACGCCTGACGCATACCCGCCCTCTCGGGAGCAAGGACTGGTTATGTCGGGTTCGCACCGACTAAAACCCCATGGGTGTTCCACCTTCGCCGCATGTCGGCAGGGTCCAACCCAGTCCGAAGAGAAGTAGAGCACCACCTCCTTAACTAACAACTGTCACCCGCACAAGCACTACACTCGACACTAGGCTCGGCGGTCGTACGTCGCAGAGTCTAATCGCTTGATAATGCCTTGTTGTGAGGCGAAACACGTATCGCTCAATAAATGTTGGTTTTTTTTTTTATGGAAAAGACGGCAAACGAGCAAGCGGTTCACCTGATGGTAAGTGATTACCGTCGCCCACATACATCTGCAACACCATAGATGCTGCAGGTGCGTTGCCGGTCTTTAAGGATATTTAGGAGATGGTAGGAAAGAGGAGGGGAATAGGGAGGGGATGTGGGCCTCCGGTTACCTCACTCACCGAACGAAACGCAGAAACACAAGATGCCCCTACTTCACGCCGGTATTCTGCGAGGCCGTGGTATCAATCCGGTCGAGCCGGCCCATTCGAGCAGCAGCTAAAGCCGCCGCTTGGCTCTACCACGCTTAAGGTGATGTATATCCTATTTTTATGTTTTTTTTTAGTATTTGTTTTATTGCTCTTTCTTCATACGTAATTATGCAAAATGTTTTTTTCTAAAATCTTTAAAATAATGGATATCAAGCAAAGTCGCTTCTGAGTTTAATTCCAAAACGATTATCCATACTGCGTCGGTAGTAGTAAAACAGTGGTCCCTACACTGGGCCCCGTATCTCGGGGGCCGGTGATAAGTTAGGTGATGAAACTGACCGATTTGACGCGGTGATATCATCTATTCGAGTTTAATAAACTTTTATATAATAAATAATAATTGTAATATATGTAAATATCTAAAGGGAATGATTTTCTTGTTAAATGTATTGGTATTTAATATTATTAGTTAAAGGTTTAGTATATGTACATAATATAACGAAATATTTAAATTTAAAATGTTTTTGCTCTCATTAAATAATTAAAAAAAATATATATTTAAAATGTTTACAGCTTCATCATGATTTTGTAGCCAATTTTTAATTTTATTCTTCATTTCTATAAATTTACATTTCTTAAGTTGACATATATTAATAATTCTATTGTATCAGAATGGATGGCTAAAACTGGTGAGTTTTTGAGCGATTGAGTCCGTAGATGGTATTTTAATTTTGGTAAAACGTTTTTTTAAGGGGGCACAGATACTGTCGTTTTATGACATCGACAAATGGAGTACAGTATATATCATTTTCGTACGCTATGAAGTTGTCAGTCGTATAGATCTCTGGTTGGGTATTTGGGCTTCGACTAGACATAACTTTCAGCACAGCTCGTTGATCTCTATCTATTATTATAAGATTACTTATTACGACTCCATCTCAGACGGACAAACAGTAAGTAATAACAGGCTGGTAGCCTAGTGGTCAGGGCGCTCACTTTAGTTTTTAAATTACTTACATTAACATTACACAGACAGTCTATTTAATATTTACATATACTTAATAAAATAACGTAAGGGGTCAAATTTCAAATTAGCTGGAATTAAAGAGAGAGAGCCATGGAGCTGTGGGCACTTACAGGCTACTACTTTTATACTTATGTAATTTTTTATCAGAAGACTTCTTTCATGAAGAAAAAGTATTATAAAACATGAAATACAACACATTAAGTACAAAAGCCTCATCTCAATAGTTCAGCGGGATATGGAACCGAGGAAGGGTTCGCCCAATTGTTGTGTGTTTTATTATCACTTTTCTAATTTTGCTGTGTTAAAACAGTGTGTAAGTGATTAAAAGATTTGTTTAGGCAAGACTGAATAAGTAACAAATGTTGAATATTATTAATAAGCGTAATTATATTAGACGTCTATTTTTAAAATTTTTAAATTTCAAATTTTAGAATTTACTTGAGAAATGTTGGGTATCCTTTGTCGAGAATTGTCGAGTCTTGAAAACCAAAAAGTCGAGAAATCGAAAACGCTACGACTAAGCTACCACGATAGAAACATGCCTCAAACTTTCATTAGATCCTAAACAATATTTACTCGGGAAAAATAACTGTCACGCCATAAGAGTAAATCCTAAGAAAGATACGTATTGATGTGAGCGGTAAATGGAGCCTTATAAGTGCATGATGGATTACCGCTTTCGAGGTCCTAAAAGGGTCCGTCTATGGTATCCTCCATGTCACATTAGAACGAGTGAAAGCGACATTAATTTAGTTCTTGACAGATCAGTTTACGTCGTTTGAAGCTGCTAAACGAAGTAACAAACATTTCGCATTCATTCGTTTTTTTTTGAGAGTACATTTTACAAATATTCTAGAGAAGACTTTTGTACTGCAGTGGGCATATGCAAGCTACTTTATACACTTTAAATATTATTATTTATATTATAGATATTTAATTTCGATTTTTTGTCTAATGTTTTGAAAAATTTTAAATATTCAAGTTTAAGTTTTGACCTTAAGAAGTATTTAAGAAGTGAATTTAAACAAACGTTTTCCATGCGTGTTATGTAATAACTCTATCGTAGCAAGTCAAATATTAACGTTCGCATGTCGTATTTGATCGTCAACGCGCAGTGTATAGAGTAATTAAGATTCAGAGCTGTCACCATTTTATTTAAATTTCCGAAAAGTATTAATATATTGAACATAACGATAGAATAACAATTGTTACACATCTTGAGACATTGCCGTGTGCATTACTCTTGAAATTACTCTGTAATTACATTGACTCGTGGTTGAGTTCCCTGGAGCCTGGTAGACATTATAAAAATTAAACTTTGTGCGAGATTAATTCAAACAAACCAGCACTAATAGCTTGTTCGCTAATGATTCGAACATCTAATTATCTATAATTCCACAACATTTTGTTTTTCAAGAGCAAATTTAAGGGTTATCTTTATTTATAAGAAATTCAGACTGGCGTATGTTTGTACACGCAACATGGTCGATTGAGCTCAAATTTATAGAACTATACGTAACGTTCTATATACTAGAACGAGTGAATTTGTACGGCTTTCGCTGCTGCTCGGAAGGGCCGACTTGAAAGTTAGTGCCACGGCCTCGCAAAACACCGGCTTGAAGCAACTACTTCAACGCGGGTATCTTATGTATCTGCGTTTGTTTCGGCGAGTGAGGCAACCCGGAAGCCCACTCCACCCTATCACCGTCCCCCTCTCCCAATCCTCCCTCCCATCATTAAAGGTCGGCAACGCGTCTGCAGCTCAGCCAGCCTTGTGGATGCGTACATGGGCGACGGTGATAATTTACCAATAGCCGAATGAGCCGCTTCCACGTTTGCCCCCCATTTCCAGTAAAAAAAAAAAAACCCTAGCTCGCTGAACTGATATAACGGTCGGGGAAACCGTAGGTTTCGCGAGGCCAACTACTCATATACGCAGACGCAGTGTAGGACTTCCCCGCAAGATGAAGCGACTATCTGAACAGAAAGGTTGAGAAAAAAACAAATCAGTAGTTACGAAAATGTCCACAGGAAAGCGCGACAGAGTTCAGCCACCATGATGGATGGAACTTGTTTGCAAACCTTATCCTTTCCGAGCATTATATTTCAAAATTTAACTGCTCGCTCGTAAACTTTGTGCCGGAGTTACAGTGTTCCGAATATTTGACTTATAAAAGTTAAACGACTGTATACTGGAGAGAACTGCGTATAAAATAACTTTGTAGATCTTTTTAAAATATTAAAATTCAAATTGTCATAAACGAACTGGGAAATGTTCGGTGCTATAAGGAGCAGCTTTCGTTTCATAATAATTTCTCTTTTTTTTTTTAGGACTTACGTAAAATTACATATATATATTTTTTCTTTTTTTTTTTGATCTGTCCATATATATCTAATAATATTATCTGTGTACATAAGGATATAAATACACTTAATAAGAAAAGTGATGTGCATTATATAAATAACAGGAATAGATACAAGCCAGCAATGATAGTTACTAGACTCTACGTAGAGTCCTTAGCTCGTTCATGTGGGTAATGTATACGTTTTTATAACCATATCCCAGTAAGTGTGCGGTCAAGATTAGAGCGGAGAAGATTAAAAAAAATTCTCTATAAAAACGATTATTACAATATAAATGAATTCATGGATGATTGTAACCCACTGGAATGAGTTGATCGCACCCAAGATGTTACTAAAAGTTGCATTGTTATATTGTTTCATTTGAAAACAAATATTGTTGTAGAAGACCTACAGTGTTTCTTTCGCCTGTTTCTTCTCCATCACCCTTGACTCTACCATAGTTTTGTAACAGAGTTTCCATAAACTCGTTACAAAACAGTGGGTGAATTAAAAAAAATAATAACATTTATCTGGTCTGTCTTCGAGATAATCATGAGACATGTTTTGTTACGCCGCCACAAAATCTATTTTACGGCAATTTTCAATCGGATTTTGTCATCTCGTTGCACGCATAGCCCTGTTAAGCTAACTTGGCACCTGAGACTGATGACGTCACACTCCTGCGCTAGTACTGTGCGCGTACAGTGACAAACAAGCGCACGGCCCACCTGATGGCAAGTGGCTACCCCAGCCCATGGACACCTGCAAATAATTTCAATCGAAAAAGGTGACCCCTGTGGACTGAGATGAAATGCCACATAGCCTGTAATTATGCTGGCTCTATGTACCCTTCAAACCGGAACATTAAACATTTGAAATGAAATTTATTATTTACGGATTTCATCGCGTTTAATTATTTTTTTTTTATATTCCCGACGATTCCTTAGCTTAACAGCAGTCGTGGTCACGGGAGTACTGAGGTGTTAGACGTCCAGATATCATAGTTAACTCGGGGCTACCTTCGGCTTTAATTTATTAATTTTTGACGGCTAGGGATCCAGTAATAAATAGAATTAAATCTAAAACCAAACATACCACTGCACGACCTAAAGATACTGTGAGCATATTCTGCATTGATCGGACAAAAAAAATCCAGACAAATCTGTAAATAGATACACAGACACATAATATATAACTTATTTAAATAAAAAGAAAATAATAGGCATTAAGTCCGCTCTTTGTCACCTCAAATTATAAGTGGTGTAAGCAATAAAGTTTTTTAAATGAAAAAATAATAATAATAACGATACAGCACTAACAATGGCAGCATCTGAACGCCAAGCACGTTGTGAATCAAGTAAGGAAAACTTAAATTAAGAATTTTAGTAATCGCACTCGCGTACTACACAATTAAGCCTCCTTGAGTCCCTTTTATTGTAACGTGGTGGCAATCCCTTATGGATGGCCAAGCTCCCCGGGGGACAGCCGGGTTATATGGGACTCCCGCCGACTGAAACCCCACGGTGGTCGCCGTCAGCGCTGACGAGAAGTCACGCGATCTCCGTTGATGTTTGGAGGGACGTGAGATACGCCTCTGTGAGCGCCGTCTCCGAGCTTAATCAGAAGACTCCATAACCCTTAAGCTATCATGGCTCTTTGCTTGGATAAGGAAGTGAAAAATTAACAACACATCGTCCATGTTAATAGTGGAAATAAAGATGACATCTGCAGAAATAAATCTGTATTGATTTTTTTTTTTTTATATGAAAGGCGGCAAACGAGCAAGCGGTTCACCTGATGGTAAGTGATTACCGTCGCCCACGTACATCTACAACACCAGAGGTAATGTATGTGTGTTGGCGGCCATTAAGGGTATTTGGGAGATGGGAGGGAGGATCAGGAAGGGGATGGGGATGAGAACGAAACGCAGAAGCACAAGATGCCTCTAATTCACGCCCGTATTCTGCGAGGCCGTGGTACCAAACCGGTCGAGCCGGCCCATTCGAGCAGCAGCAAAAGCCGCCGCTTGTCTCTACCACGTTTAGACTGTATGACTGAATGCAAAGTAACAAAGATTTTCATTCGTATCTCTCTCATATTTTTTTTATGTCTATACTGATCTGTCTTTGAAGGATACGACGAGCATTACTAGTCGGTCTTGAAGCGGCGCATCGTAAATCATCATAATGTCGGGAAAACGACGGATTGACGCGGGCAGAGTATGATGCATTGCCGTTTTTACGAACCTAAAAGCATACACTTCGAGAGCCGGTGATAAATCCATCTTTCAGGAATTGTGAAAATTCAACTCTATTTCCAGTCTATACGATCCATCTTGCAGGAAATTCAACTGTATTTTCAGTGTATATAAATGAAATGTTCCGTAAGTATGTGTTATCTTTAAGATTATTTTTTTGTGAATATTACACATAACCAAGTAATATTTATTAGTAGTCAATCACGCTGGTTTCCCACGTCCAAATCTTTAATGTGATTTTATACAAAAAAAAATTTTTTTTGTTAATACAATGTTTACCTTGCTTTACCCGCCTGCAACCAGTCCACTGCATGACGTAGGCCTCTCCCATAAGGTTTTTCATAATCGCCACGACCGTCACGTGTAGTGACGAGCGCGGTTACCCACCTGTTGAAATATATATTTTTTTTTTTTACTACGATTATCTCGTACAATTCCATCAATCTATTAAGTGTTTAACTTATTCTATTAACTTTTGTTCTTTGTTTTTTTGATTCAATTTTTTTTTTTTTGTGAAACGCTCGCTGAAGTTTTTCTTGTTTTTGTTTTGGCTCTATTTTTGTTTCATTCTCTTTTTCGAAATAGGTATTCTGCTCAATGGTTACAATGATTTAAGAACAGTCTATCTTTTTTTGGGTTGTTCGTGAAGTCAATGAAGGACCCGAATGAAAAACAGTGCTGTGATATCACTGAGACGGGAACCTTTTTGACATCGCACAACAAATTAATCTTTTTCATGATTTATGTTTTTTTTTGTTTATTTAATTTGTTTATTATTTTGTGTTTTTTTGTGTGATTGCCAAATAAATGTGTTTCTTTCTTTCTTTCTTTTCACTTGTATCTTAGACGCTGCTGGCCACCATTGGTGGAAGGCCCCCCAATTTTCTTTAAATATAAATTAGCTATAAGAACCATTGGCTATCTTTTTTTTAATGGAACGGGGCAAACTAGACAGCGGGCTCACCTGATGGTACGTGTTTCAAGTCGCACACATCAATACAAGAGGAGCTGCAGGTGCGTTGCCTGCCAGGGGATGTGAGGGGTTGGGGGAAGGAGAGAGGGCCTCCGGTCACCTCACTCACAGAACGTAACGCAAAAGCACAAGATGTCTCTACTTCACGCCGGTATTCGGCGAGCATTCGAGCGGCAGCAAAAGCCGCGGCTGGGCTCTACCACGTATTATAACTTCTCTTACGGTTAAACGTGGTTTTAGAATGTCTGGTAACTTTATCTTGGTAATTGTAAAAAAAAAAAGTAAATGTAAAGTCACAGCCTGTAAGTGCCCACTGCTGGGCAAAGGCCTCCTTCTCAAATACGAGTATCAGAAAGGGGTTTAGGAGCCGGGAAGGGTATCACATAATCTTTTTATGTCTAAATAATATTTTTTATTATTTCTCAGACATGCAGGTTTCCTCACGATGTTTTCCTTCACCGCCGAGGACGTGGTAAATACAGCACTTATAATTGCTATTAACAATTTTAGTGGTGCCGGCACCGGGGATCGTACCCAGGTCACTCGCGCTCTATGACACTAAAGTGAGCGCCCTGTCCAGTAGGCTACCACGGCTCTTGGTAATTGTACCAGCCTGGAAATAGTCCACAGTGGGAGACAGGCTCGGGAAGTGGAGCTACGGCAACAGCAGACACCTCGCAACTTAGATGCTGCCGCTCGTCAAGGTCTGTCCTGCCATCTGTCGGTGGACGTTGCGACTTATAAGGCTTTTCTGTCACGTGGGCTGCCTATTACGACTCTCAAAATAATAATAGGGGTTGGCGGATTCCTACGCCGATACTTTTTCTGTTTTTTATAAAAAAAAAATAGGGTCACGTTTGACCTCAATCTCGCTTGATGTAAGGCGAAGATGAGGCCCAGGATGGTACACGTTTGCCTAGAAGGTGGCTGTTCACTTTGGCCTTAAAGATCTCCAGATTATAGAGTTCCGGAAAAACTGACCTCGGCAGAGAGTTCCACTCCTTAGCCGTCCGCATAATGAAAGAAGAGGTAGACCGCTTTGTGCGTAATGGAGGAATGACTACAACTACACGGCATAATTCACATAACCATAATGTAATTCAATACCCTACCTTAAAATTCAAATTGATCAAAGGACGAAACTCTGAAATCTTCATTAATTACCGGAGGCTTCGGTCTTACGTTACCGTGAAAGATGAAAATCGAAGTTTAAGTAATTCCATGGAGGTTGAAGCTTGAAACTTGAAAATACCAGTTGGATAATTCTACTGCTACCATGATAACCGATCGTTTAGGTATCAGCTTCCGAATCAGAAGACACGAGGTGTTTTTTTTTTATCATGTTTTTATTTAGGTGCCTTTGTGTCTAAGGACTAGGGAGTTAGCCGGCGTTACCTAAAGTTAACATCTACTTCTAATCAAAATATTATCTTACTGATAAGTTAAAATAGTAAATTTATAGTGGATAATATTCCACTATAAATTTTGCTGATTATGGATGAGACGGTGACAAGCTCACCACCTGTCACGTTGTTCCGGTTGGTGTTCTAGTGAGAAGCGAGTTAAAACGACCAAAACTGTCTAGACCTCTGGCCACTGTTGAGAGCTTATTTATTTTTTATTAACTTGTTCCGTATGTTTCTATGTGTCAAGGTAATGGAATCTTTCAATGAAATATTCTCCCACTTCCAGACATTAGAATAATTTGAAATTTCGCACGTGTTAAGAACCGATGACAATACATTGACACGGTATCATCCAGCTGTTCGGAGGCTGGAAAGTGAGTAACAGAAACCTAGAATGGCTACTAATAAACACGTGGAGTTTGGACTCATTAGATTTTTCTTAACGAGTCCCAGTTATTTCACCTTATGACAAAGACCTGATGAAAGCGCCAATAGCCTAATGGGTTAGGGTGCGGACCATTCGAGTATTCGAGTATTGTCGTGAACCACTCCAAATACAAGCTCTTATGCTTAGTTGGAGGGTTAACAGGAATATTAGTAATGTTAGTTAAATAGCATTGCTAGTAGTCTTTAAAAAAAAAGGCAGAATATAAAAGCTTGTGTATAGTGCTTTTATAAAGTGTTATTGATCAAATGGGTTGCGGACTACGAAACATGACGTCGTAAGTTCGAACCCGCCATTCAACTATTGTCACGAACCGCTCCAGATACAAGCTGTAATGCATAGTTGGAGGGTTAATAGGAATATTAGTAAAGCTACTTAATAAATAGCATTGCTAGTGTTCATTATTAAAAAAAAATTGCAGAGTTCGATGCAAAAATAGATTACATTTGCTAAAACCGAGGCTATCGCTACTGCGCTGTCCCACCCACCTGTCCAGAGAGTTGCCAACGCCGTGGTGAGAATGGACACATCTCTCATGCATATGATGCAGTGCAATCTCTAATAAAGAAGAAGAATAAATATGACGGAGAATTATTTCTATTAGGCTCTTTTACGGCGGATAAATAAAAAAAAACCTTATCCAAAGTATTTATAGCACCAGGGCGCCCGAGTCTCGCCCTTCGTCTTTCGAATCAAGCGGATCACCTGATGGTAAGTGACAACCGACGCCCGCGTATATCTACAAACGAAAGAGGAACGGCAGATGTATTGTTGATCTTGAAGAACATTTGGGAAGAGGAGAGGCGGGAGCTAGCGTGCCTCCGGTTACCTTTCTTTTTTGTTTGCGAAAAATGCCAGATCAAAAATGAACACGGACAGCAGCGTCTACGGTGCGATGTGTCTGGCACCGCGATCTCCGAGCATGGTTATAATGGCGAATCGTCCTTATATGAGAGTTGAGTACATGGTTCGTTCTGGGGTGGACTGTTTACAGGCTGTTAAAACCGTAAAAAAACCTAAAACCTAAACTAAAAAAGTTAAACAAAAAAAAAAGTAAAACAGCTCATTAACTCAATTTGATTTTACTTGGTAAACCTTGGTTAACATTATATAAGATCTAGTAGTATTGTGGTCGGTTAAAAAAGTACATATAATCTAGTTCGTTCTTTTTTTTTTATGGGAAAGACGACAAACGAGCAAGCGGTTCACCTGATGGTAAGTGATCACCGTCGCCCACGTACATCTGCAACGTCAGAGGAGCTGCAGGTGGGCTGCCGGCCTTTAAGGGTATGTGGGAGATGGGAGGGAGAGTGGGCCTCTGGTTGCTTCACTCAGCGAACGTAACGCGGGAGCACAAGATGCCTCTACATCACGCCGGTATTCTGCGAGGCCGCGTTACTGCCCCGGTTCTTATAATAACATAAGAAGAACTTCATATTAAACAACTTGCTAATTTACTATCTCTTTTATATAATGAACAACTATAATAACATGTTTGTCTAAGTACCGTCATATATAAATATCGTATCGTAGTATATATATGAACGTAATATTTGTGTGCACCCTTTAACATTTTCTCTGTTCAATGGTAGACTGGTAGAGAATGCCTCTTGCCATTAAGTCCGCCATTTTGTTCTGTAATGTGCAAATAAAGTTTAAATAACGAAATGAATAAATATTCAAAAAGCAAAAACTATGTCGTCATTTATTTAACAATTCGGCTTGCTCTCTTAACAATGTCATTACAAACTTGCAATTAAATCTAACTCAAGACGATACTTCACGTTAATGTAAAGGCGTGGCCAGACAACTTTCTTTAAGAGATTGAAAATCAGCGAGAAGATAAGTCGTGCAAACTTTTCAATTCTCGGTCTTTTAATATTATAATGCTTTTATAAAACTTAACGTTTCTAACTTAACAGGACTGTTATAGCTCAATCGTAAAGTCTTTATGCGCGTTCCTTCTCGTTAAGTTAGCTGTAACATGGAGATGGTAAATCTAAAAGTTTACATTTGAATAATTTAATACTTTTAACGTAAATTTTCGTGCTTATTAACGCAGTACTGGACATTGACGCGAAACACTAAATAATTAAAATTATTTATAAATGTATTCATTAGTAGACCATTTTATAATGTGTTAATTAATAATACATATTTAATAGATATGTTATGTTCAAACTTAAATAATGAAAGAAATATATTCTTTAGTACAGCATAAAGATAGTACAGCCCACACAGAACATGTTAATCAAAAGTATAAGGTAGAAAATAAATCAAAAGTAAGGTCAGACTTCACAATTAAAGAAAAATAATACGTTGTGCGTGTCTAATGGCTGGACCAAAAGGTCTTCAGATCAGCTTATCATCAAGCTTTAGATACAGCCTGATGCTGATTTTCATCTAGAACCTATGTTTACTCGTACATCTATCTATTAAAAAACATTATATTTAAAGCAATACTATTTAAAGCTATATATAATTAATAATTGTTTAAAAATAGAATGTAGTAAAATTATTTTAGCACAAATTATTAATTTCATTATTGTAAATCTTACAAGAAATTCTGTTAATCATTAATTGTCTTACCAAAAGTAAACATCGAGAATGCTCATAATGAAGGTATACCATACAGCTCTGGCTCCTGTTCAATATTCATAGATTGGATTCTATTTATAAAGAAAATTATCTTTTAGATGTAAAAAAAAAAATTATGATACAAATAGATTTTCTAATCATCATTCATCATCATCATTTACTAATTAAAAAGAAAAAAAATCTCACCCTTCTAGGGTATGTAAATATCAACAAGTCGCGCATAGTAGGCTCCCTTTCAAAAATAACAAAAATTAAATAAGCATTGAGATGGGAAACGAGACAGGCATAGAGGAATGAACACGTTCCCGGCAACTAAGTTGAGTAGTTCAATATCTCCAGCTCACTTGACAAATAGGAAAGCTTATGATATATTTTGCCGGTTGTCATTACCGCAGTGCGACCTATTTTTGGGCTCGGTAACGATCGGCCCATTTCATTGCGTCCAGTTTCAGGTGGGAGCTAATGGAAAACTCGTGTTCCAGTTATCAGTCTATCCTCGAAAGGATTGCTGGCAGTGATATAAATCTTAGTAGGAGGTTTTAGTTTCTGTTTAGCTTTAGATGGTTAAGTGTTTTAGCAAGCTTTTTTTAAGATGAATTAGATTTGTTTTAGTTTTATTGGGAGATCAACAACGCCGGGTTGTAGTCAGGTATATGATATGAGGTCAAGAAATTTAGAACCTTTTTTTTTTATACCGCGTGGGTCCCGGGTGTGATCACTATTAAAATCGTTAGTAGCAATACATTTTATGTGCTGGCAGCTCGGTGGTAAATGTAAATATCAAGTATAAACCTATGCCGGGAGAAATAATATTAAAAAAAATATATTTCAACGACGTGTGAAAATCCTACTTTCATCATCATCATCATCATTTCAGCCTATCAGAAGTCCACTGCTGAACATAGGCCTCCCCCAAAGATTGCCACGAAGCTCGGTCCTGAGCCACCTGCATCCATCGACTTGCCGCAACACTGCGCAGGTCGTCACTCCATCTTGTGGGGGGTCGTCCTACACTGCGTTTGCCCGTACGTGGCTGCCACTCGAGAACCTTTTTTCCCCAGCGGTTGTCAGTTCTGCGAGCTATGTGGCCGGCCCATTGCCACTTCAGCTTGCTGATCTTTACGGCTATGTCGGTTACCTTAGTTCTGCTGCGGATATCATCGTTCCAGACTCTATCACGCAGAGAAACACCGAGCATAGCCCTTTCCATAGCGCGCTGAGCAACTTTGAGTTTCCTCATACGGGCTGCAGTGAAGAACCAAGTCTCGGATCCGTATGTCATCACTGGCAACACGCAGTGGTTGTATACTTTCGTCTTGAGGCTTTGCGGTATACTCGACGAGAAGATATGACGTAGTTTCCCGAACGCAGCCCAACCGAGTTGGATTCGACGATTGACCTCTGAGTCGAAGTTGGACTTACCTAATCGGACAATTTGTCCGATGCCTAGCCGTACTATTCATCCTGAACAGTATATGTACTAGAATAAGAATGCACAGGTAACATATATTCACAATTATACATTCATGCATAGATAACGTAACGCGTAACACGTAACGCGTAACGCGAAACTGTAACAATTTGTTTCCCTACAGTGCCCAATGAAGTTCCACCTTAACAATTTCTATTTTGCACAAACATTGACTTCAGACGGGACTCGAACGCAGTACGTCACGTAATATATAATACTCGAAGGCAAGTGAGAACATTTTACTCGGAAAATTCCTTTTACATTTTCACATACATTTAATGTAATAATCTGCTGCTATACGACTGCGCCCTCTCTCTTCAGACTTCAAAAGACGCCGCCGTATTATTTACGACACGCGTAAACTATGAAATGTGTCGCAGATCATATTGTAACAAATTTAAAGTGATATTTTTGCATGAGCAAAGAATAAGATTTCTGTAGAGTTCAAGAGACGCGACAGGTAACTGTAAATGCCTATTTGTTTTATACATTTATATACTGAAGTTTAAAACGCTTCCGCTATAACTTCTTGCTCTATAGCGTCCACTAAATGAAACAGAGATTAAACATATCGCTACGTAGGATAGACCTTGTCTTTTCAACAGAGGTCTACAGCGAGGACAGCATATTATGAATTATTTTTTTTATGGTATAGGAAGTGGCCACGACACGTCGTCCACGGACATCAGCAACATCAGAGGAGCTGCTGGTGCCGACTTTTAAGGATATTTGGGGCACGGGGAGGAGGGGGAGAAGACTTCCGGTTATCTCACTCGGTGAACGAAACGCAGAGGCACTAGATGCCGTGGTACTACACCGGTCGAGACGCTCATTCGAGCAGAAGCAAAAACCAACGCCAGGCTCTTACTATGCGTTAACCAGAATATTTTTACGTGCAAATTGCCGGAAATTATGATAACCGTAGCTAGCTGTACAATAGCTCTGTTGCAGACAAATTTATTGTTTACATCGACTCTAGAGTTTCTTCTACTTAAAAATAGCAAAACTCAGTCATAAATTCCTTCAAAAATAAAATGTTTAACATGGTAGAGCCAGGCGGCGGCTTTTGCTGCTGCTCGAATGGGCCGGCTCGACCGGGTTGCTACCACGGCCTCGCAGAATACCGGCGTGAAGTACAGGCTCCTTGTGCTTCTGCGTTTTGTTCGATTAGTGAGGTAACCGGAGGCCTCCCTCTCCCCTTCCCCTTCCTCATCCTTCCTCCCATCTCCAAAATACCCCTAAAGGCCGGCAACTCACCTGCAGAACCTCTGGTGTTGCACAGATGTACTCACTTACCATCAGGTGACCCGCTTGCTCGTTTGCGTTTGCCGCCTTTCCCATAAAAAAACAAAAAATTATAAGTGACAAGATCACGGTAGGTGAGTAAGCTGTCCTACTCCGTCTTTATTATTGATAAAGTTATCCTGAAAGCCGAAACAAATCCACAACGTAACGCTGGCTATGCACTGTTTCACTTTGAACTGATCTCCCTTGAAACTTCAATTTGCTACTTCTGCGCTATGGGATTTCGGTTTTCAAAGCGAGACTTATTTGTTAAAGCGAACGTTTATCGATTGTGCATATTCCTAAACCTAAGTGATAGTTCAAGGATCCGGGTGGTCAATTCGTAGAACGCGACTGACCTGTGTTCGTTACTTACAATATTATGAGCTGAGAAATATAAGGTGAAATACTTTTAGTACATGTGAACTTTGGTGCAGAGTGACGAACTCTTCCCGGGTTCAACGGTCTCTTATAAAATAGAGGAAGCTTTTTCCAGGCGGTTGGATAATTATAGGGTACTTCTTCACTTTAAAAGTAAAGCAGCCTGTAAGTGGCTACTGCTGGGCAAAGACCTCCTTCTAAAATACGCATGTGGTAAATGCAGCACTTAAAATTGCTACTAATAATTTTAGTGGTGTCTGCACCGGGGAACGAACCCAGGTCACTTGCGCTCTATGACGCTAAAGTGAGGGCCCTATCCGCTAGGCTACCACGGCTCGCACCTCCCTTTACTCCTAGGTATTTAAGAGTAATATATATTTAAAAAATAATTATAGTGGTATAATTAAGCCACCCTGGATCGTGGACACATAATTTTATCTGTGCATATAAATGACAGATGGTCCTTCACTGCAAGCCGTATGAGAAAGCTCAAAGTTGCTCAGCGGGCTACGGAAAGGGCTATGCTCGGTGTTTCTCTGCGCGATAGAGTCTGCAACGATGATATCCGCAGCAGAACTAAGGTAACCGACATAGCCGTAAGGATCAGCAAGCTGAAGTGGCAATGGGCTGGCCCGCAGCTCGCAGAAGTGACAACCGTTGGGGGGAAAAGGTTCTCGAGTGGCGGCCACGTACAGGCAAACGCAGTGTGGGACGACCCCCCACAAGATGGAGTGACGACCTGCGAAGTGTTGCGGGAAGTCGATGGATATTTTGAAATAATTTTTGTTAGTTAGTTAATTTACTAAGTTAAATAAATACACCTGCTATAGCTATCTCACCAACCCATGGGTTGACTGGCAGAGAATGCCAATAGGCATTAAGTCCGCCCTTTGTCACCTCAAGTTATAAGGCTGTGAGCAATGAAGTTTTTTAAATAAATTAAATAAAAATACCTCGGCTCTCGTGGAAACCAGCTTAATTTAACTTAATCACAGAAAAAACAGACAAAGTGCGATTAACTGCTATTATCTATGTTAATGATGGTGTAAGCATTTCCGCTTTATGAAGAGCACTAAGCCAGCTGCTCCGAAGCTATTCCGAACAGAACACTTCAGCAAACGCTAAGTACGGTCTCTAGTGGTCTGCGAATATAACAAGCAATCAATCCGTATACTGATTACTGACCTCTTCAATCCTACCCCAAGTTGAATGCAAATCTGTACTAAAAGATGCTGGGCACTTCATCTACGCATGTCGGAGTAGTGCTATTTGATCTCTCGTGTATGTTGGATTCCTAATTAGGCTTGGTGTTCGAATTTATCCGTTCGGCTTTCTTTGTCAAATTGTCTGTTTTAAGATTAACACGTACTTGCAGATTATATTCGTTCATAGTTAAATGAGTATTATTATTATTATTGTATTCGTGTGGCTGTCGGAAGTAAAGAATAGCGCCAACCCTGTCTGACCATGGGTGTCGTAAAAGGCGACTAATGGTAAAAATTATATTAGGAGATGGGCAGCAGCATCTTCCTGCACTAGAACAAAAAAAAAACTGCGGTTCCCAACCCGCTCGCCAGGCGTGGCAACTAAGGCAAACCCCCCCATGATGAGAGGTAGAAAAAAGCAATGGCCCCCTGTCCCCGGCGGCCTCGCTAGTCCCTGGCTATGGTGGCAGCCATGGTAACGGCGAGGCAGGGGGTGCGAAGAATCACCGGCTGATTTCTAGCTGCCAACTACAGTCGATGGATGCAGGTGGCTCAGGACCGTGCTTCGTGGCAATCTTTGGGGGAGGCCTATGTTCAGCAGTGGACTTCTAATAGGCTGAAATGATGATGATGAATGATGATTATTATTGTATTTATGCAACGTGATTTTAAACAATGTTATTATTTACCAATCGTCTCACCCTACCTGTATCTGAAGGATTGGGAACAATATCTCATATTCGAACAGTGTTTCGTTTTTCATAATTCAACTCGTTATGGATTGCCTTCCATGATTTCCTACCTGATCCATATTCAAAGTGTTACGCAATTCAAAACTCATGGAGCTATCCATTGGCCTATAAGCGAAGCGGCGGTGCAAGGGCGGTGCAAGGGAAATCTCTTAAATCAATATATAAGACGAGTTGGTGGCAGCGTTGGGTCGACCCAGATTAGTGCAAATATTATAAATACTACGTATCTCTACGTATGAAATATTAAAGAGCCGTGGTAGCCTAGTGGTCAGGACGCTCACTTTCGTGTCATAGAGCGCGAGTGACCCGGGTTCGATCTCCGGTGCCGGCACCGCTAAAATTGTTAATAACAATTTTAAGTGCTGTATTTACCACGTGCTCAACGGTGAAGGAAAACATCGTGAGGAAACCTGCATGTCTGAGGAATAATAAAAATATTATTTCGAGGATATGTGAAGCTCACCAACCCGCACTGGATCAGCGTGGCGGGCCCTTCTCGGCTCCTAAACCCTCTCTGATTCTAGTATTTAAGAAAGAGGCCTTTGCCCACCAGTGGGCACTTACAGGCTATTACCTTACAAGCGTAACCGAAGACTTCCTTTTCCGAAGACATCGCCGGAACTGATCGACCGCGGACGCAAACCGGTGAAACTGATAGATGTTAGGACAGATTTTGAAAAAAATTTAAATTTCGTGGGTCATGTGATGATAAATGGTAGCCATTAAAGCAGCCCATGGAGAACTGAAAACAACTTCAATGGAAGAAGGTCACAGATGTGTTCTCAACCATGAGGACTAAGATGGAACACCTTATAGCCTGCAATTATACATTTTGAACCGGAACAGAACAGTAGTTTCCATGTATTTTGTTATACTATATATTTTTTGAATACAAGGGCTATATAAACAAAATCAGGGCATTTGTTTACTCCATTACATTATGAACAAAGTGGGAAGGAAGTTTTAACAACTTTGTCAAGTAACAGCGTACTGTACACTGTGGTATTTTGCATTTATAAACTTAAATTAGTTCCTTTCTACCGGGATTTCCCTTTCCGAGTTACGCCTTATCAAATAAGATGAAGGTTAAGCGGGTAGATTTTGATTACGGTATGCAGTAATGAAATTATCGCTCAACCAAATAATAATAGCAACCATAAAGATAATACCGCCGTGAAGTAGTGGCATCTTGTGCTTTCGTTCGGTGAGTGAGATAACCGGAGGCCCACTCCTCCTCCCCATCTCCCAAATACCCCTAAAGGCCTGCAACGCACCTGCGACTCCTCTGCTGTTGCAGATGAACGTGGGCGACGGTAATCACTAACCATCAGGTGAACAGCTTGCTCGTTTGCCGCCTTTCACACTATCACCTTTCAGTGGTTCGCATTTTAATTAAAGACTTTATGTTGATTATATATTCATTGAGTTAATATATGTATACTTGAAATAAGGTTGAAATATATCAACAACTAGCTGAAACCGGCTTCGGACACCTTTTTAATTAATTGAAATTATATTTTTTTTGTTATGAATTTTCAAACCTTACCTGTTATACATAACTCAAAATATAATCCAAATTTGAGCTCATTCTGTGGAGTGGTTTGCGATTCTATAAGATACAAACAATTAAAGAAACATTAATTATTGTAAAAGAATAATTACAAATTAATATACATCGTTTGTACCAATGTTTGACCGTCCGTGCTCATCACGTCCCGCCGCTCAGAAATGGATGAGTAAGTTGTCGAACGTTATCTTCTCCATTTTCTTCTTAAATACCCTTAAAATAGACCACTACCACTATAGGTCCCTCAAAATTGTCTACCATAGCTCCTAGGCCCTTTCGTATTGAAGGATTAGCCATAATTATTATTAAAAAGTTCGTAGTACACACTCTCAACTGAGACACTGCTGGACACCGGTCTGGATAATTTTTATGTAGCATTTTTGATATGGTTATTCTGCCATCTATTGGAGGCTATGAGAACTATCCGGAAATCTCTGAATGATACGCGTGGATAGTTCCTATTATGCGCCACTCTCTTTTACAACCGACAACAACGCCAGTTTACAATCGACGTAATAAACTATACACCAACAGACATGTTTACAATAATAAAGCTTCTTAAAAATAAGTAAAAAAGAAAGAAATACGATCGGAACACCATTTAAGTGGATTGCAATTGTTTAACTGCCAATAAAAGTCACTGACAACAGAAAAATATTTAGTAAAACACTATATTTCTTTAACACATTTTTTACAAAAGCCAGGAACGAACAGACCTATTTATCCAAAACCTAAATTGTTATAATAAACACATCATGGATTCGGAATTTTCAATGTTTTCTTTATGATTACATCCACGGATGAAACTTGTCACTTGAGCAGGATGTGAAAGATTCCGAAAACGCTAAGAAGAAATCTATTGTATTCAAGTGGACATAAATAGCTAAAGATTACTTTAATAAGCAGCATTTATTATAACGCTGTAAGTATATTAAAAACCACAATAGCTGAATTGTTAGAGGATATGCTATCAAATCAGGAGATCTAACGCGAGATCCCCCGAGGCGGTCGGCTAGTACCAATGTTCTTTTTAAAACTCACATACGATTTGAATCGTTTGCTCGGACACTCACGGCGTCTGTCTCACCGCCTGCAACGTAACCCCAAATAAACTCAGGTGAAATGTGGGCTGAAAAGACCAAAGATGTCTGGACCTCTGACCACCCCAGACTATTGGATCGGTCGTTAACGCTTTAGTCGGTTAACTCGATCGAAGAAAGACTACTCTGCAATAGTATAGTAGAGTCACAAAAACAGAACAAGCTTATGCCTGTGTTTCCTTACGGGGTAGGCAGAGGTACCACTGCTTTCCATTGCGTTCGTTCCAATTCAGACAGAGTTATTATTCGTATAATGTTCTATCGACCCAGTCTTTTTTATACACGCACATAAACAGTAAGTGAATAAAAATTTAAGTTATATTAAATTTTGTAAACTTTAAGGGGCTTGCAAGGATCAAATTAAAAGGAGCAAACTTAATGAAAACTTAAGCAAACAAACTTCGCTCTCATGGAGAAAAATCCATCGTCATTTGCCGAGTACAAATCTCAAATACTAGTGATAGGGAGCAGTATCATTGGTGCAGGAGTACTGGGACTGCGCATAGCGTGGTGATTATTGGCAAACTCCCGCCATCCCCCAAATGTCCTCTAAGGTCGGCAACGCACCTGGGGCTGCTCTGGTGCATATGTACGTGTGCGGTAATCACTTACCATTATAAGAGTTGTAGAACGAAGAGAAACTTTCATATTTTATCGTAAATCGACATATATATTGACACATCCACGTATGACGTCACATTCGTCCCCTAATATTTACGATGCGCATACACGGACCAACGTGATCATATCCTTGGAAATTGTAAAACGTTCGCAGCGAAGACGTAAATAACGAGTTCACAGAATCAAGCCGCACGCGAGAGATAAGCGACGAACTACGCTCGTTTTGGTGTAATGGTACGCGGGTGGTTGGGATACCGGTACTTTCGTCGCTGGAACTGTCAATTGAAAATTAAACATCTAGGATTTACCACGTGACTACCGTAAAACATCACGAGGAAACATACATGTCGGAGAAGGAACAAATATTACATATACATATGTAAAATATTAATATTGTAATATTATTTTTTATTTTATTTATTTTTATTCTTTATTTTTAGCCTTAAGCTTAAGGTTACAATGGGCGGACTTAATGCCAAGTGGCATTCTCTACCAGTCAACCCATGTTATGGTGAAAGGCAGGCACAAAACAAAGAATAAAAATAAAATAAAAAACTCCAATAATAATAAGTTGGTACGTACATATAAATAAACTATATAATTAAATAAATATTTATAACATTAAATACACAAATTCGTATACAAGTATATAAAAGGATACATAAATAAATAAATAATAAAAATCAAAAATAGATAAGCCGAATATTGTCAATGATCTATTATTAATAATATTGCAAATTATAATATTGAAAGCCGTGGTAGCCTAGTGGTCAGAGCGCTCACTTTAGTTTATATTGCGCGAGTGATCTGGGTTCTATCCTCAGTAGCCGGCACCACTAAATTTGTTAATAGCAATTATAAGTGCTGTATTTACCACGTGCTCGACAGTGAAGGAAAACATGGCGTGGAAACCTGCATAACTGAAAAATAGCCCGCGAACCCGGACTGGCGCAGCGTGGCGGGCACTTCCCGGCTCCTAAACCCTCTCTGATACTCGTACTTTGAGAGGGAGGCCTTTGCCCAGCAGTGGCCACTTACAGGCTGCTACTTTACTATTTACTTTACTTGTAAAGTGAAGTAGTACCCTATATTTATCCAACCGCCTGGAAAAGGCTTCATCTCATTTTTTAAGACAGAGTTGAAGCCGGGAAGAGTTCGTCACTCTTCTTACATGTACAAACATATGAACTCAGCTTACCCTTATTTGAGCAGCGTGACGGACTGTGCCCGATAAAACCCTCTCAAAGCACGAGGAGAGGAGATCGGGCCTTAGGCCCGGCGTTTATAGAAAGACTACCACTTTACTTTTTAAATTTGGTTGTAAGAGGAAATATTCAAAGTGTTTCTATTTAAATATCAAGTTGGCCAGCGCTCGGTGAATAGTGTAGGCTGACAAGCGAGGCTCCATACTGTCGGCTGTACGTCGCAGTGTCTAATCGCTTAATACGGCCTCGTTACGAGGCGAAACGCGTGTCGTGCTTTAAACTTTGTTGGTAATATAACCTAATGCCGCTTGTAGTACTTGTGCGATGACTGTTTCAGTGAAGGTGCATTCGGATGGTGGTCTTTTCCTTTTCGAACTAGCTAATATACGCTTTATCATTATTTTGTCTCCAATCTAATCACATCAGCCTTATGTCGAGTACACTACTTGGCTCGACAAACGTTGTTATGCCCTTACCGATAGGTGGCGTGTTGAGTTTGGTTTCATATATAATTGAACAAAAATAAATTTAATATATAAATATGAAGGTGAACACGTATGTTTGCGCGCACACTTGCAGTTGTGTACAGTATTGAGAAGATGTCGCCACGGTCGAAATCGTTCTTTAGGACTTCATAATGCTTGCTTAGTTCTCCAATTGCACATTCTCTTGTACAATTTTATGCAACTTTGCAGTATGTGCATATTTCAATACGCAATATACCGCTCGCAGAACACCGGCGTGAAGTTGAGTCATCTTGAGCTTCTGCGTTTCGTTCGGTGAGTGAGGTAACCGGAGCCCCATTCCCCTTTCTCACAACTCCCTTCCCCGTCATTCCTCCCATCTTCCAAATATCCTTTAAGGTCGGCAAGGCACCTGCAGCTCCTCTGGTGTTACAGACGTACCAGGTGAGCCGCTTGCTAATTTGCATAAAAATAAAATATATCCTGTCATCCGCCTAAAGGCGATCGCTTATACTTTGTACCACAGCATAAACGCTCGAAGCCATTCAGGGCGGTATCCGTCACATAACGCTGACTGCGGTCCCCGGGGACAAGACGCGTGTTGAGAGATCGACCCAATTATGGAAGTTCATCGATTCGCTCCCATGTACGGAATCTTGATGAATATGTGATGATTACTTTGTTCTTTTATTCTTATTTCAAATTAACGCATTACAGTAAAAAGTGCCAAAAAAAAAAACTTACAGCGTGTTAATGCCCTCAGCAGGGGGCACAGGTAACTCCACCTCGATATCTGCGTGGGTTTTAGAGCCGTAAAGAGCAACCACGCTGCTCCAGTACAGGTTTGCAGACTTCACGTGTCCTCGAAAGAATATTTATCAGACACGCAGGTTTACTCACGATTATTTTTGGACGGAAAATTTACCAATCCAGCACTTTTTTTTTAACGGGTAAGTTGGCAAACGAGTAAGCGGTTCACCTGGTGGTAAGTGATTACCGTAGGTCACGTACATCTGGAACGACCAGAGGTGCTGCAGATGATAGAAGGATATTTGGGACACTAAGCCTACGCCGTCCATTCGTCCGTCCTTCCTTACCGTCTGTCCTACCTGTAAAGAATTATTTCTTTTAAACCGTGTTAATTTGGCGGATATCTACGAAAAAAATTTATAGAGATATTAGTAAAAGTCCACTGATGAAGATTCTCATACAATGAAACGTGTTTTTTTCTTTTCAGAATTCTCTTTTCGTTTTTTGTCTCTTTCAGTTTCATATAAGCGTATAAACACAGTAAGCTAACTTGGTATTGCAAACTAAAGCAAATATTAAAAACCGGTCAAGTGTGAATCGGGCTCGCACTAAAGATCCCGAACAGAATGAAAGAAAGCATAATTATTTTGGTAGTAACATAACACAGATATATTATGTGGTTGCCGCTGACCCACGGCGTGGGAATCCGACTCGCACTTGACCGGTTATCCTTTATTTTGACCTCTACACCTTTTTTTATATATGATACATGTAGTAATTTTGCGTACAGAAATCGGTATACTGTGGTACTGAACCCTCGGTTGTCGAACCCAACTTGCACTTGTCCGGTTTTCTTTTATAAATTATAAGGAAGCGACAAACGTGAGGTCAAACGTGGAATGTCTCACAGCCTGGTAAGCCATAACCCAGCATAGACTCTCTACTGTTTCCTGGTTTTTTTTTTTATTTACAAAGCATTATATTAAGTGGTGTCTTACATGTCACAAACCGAACGTTTTAAATGTCACGAAGTATAAAATCCAATTTGACGCTAACGGTAGGGCATGCATTCATGTACGCGACTGCGATTCGAAAAATCAATGAGCAGTTCCAATTTACGCATCCCTAAATCCACCGGACACAGGCAAACATTCAACGTAAGCGTTTTCGTATTGAAAAAATATTATTGCACCCAATTTCCCGCTAACCCTCCGATTTGACATTCAAATCGCGTGCGCGAAGCTCGGGGGGAATATTTGCTTGACGTAAATGTGAAGGTAACGGGGCGAAGTGGGAGCCAGGTGGAGCGAGGTGTTGAATTTGTACCATTGGAGCCGGTGTTATTCCTTTATGTTTCTCTTTATTTGTTAAATTATCGTCATTTATGAACCGTTGATCGTATGGTTATATTCATGCGACGCTGCTTCCAAAGCAAAGGAACTATTGAATCGTGCATTGAGTTTGAATTCATGCCGACGCTAACGTATATATACAGGATGGATGCGACGTTACTGACATTTAATAGAAGCTACTTGCACATAATTATTTAGTAATTTAAAAAAAAAATACGAATTAATGAAAAAAGTATAAGTAAAGCAGCAGCCTGTAAGTGCCCACTGCTGGACAGAGATTTCTGAGAGGGTTTTGGAGCCAAGAAGGGCGCCTATCACGTTGCTTCAGTGGCGGACTTTACGTGTCCTTGAAATTGCATTTCTCAGACATCACGATGTTCTACTTCACCGCCGAGCACGTGGTGAATACAATTTGAGTTGTGCCGGCACCGTGGATTGAACCCAGGTCACACGCGCTCTGTGAATTGCTGAATTGCTGGCCTTTAAGGGTATTTGGGAGATGGAAGGGAGGGTGAGGAGGGGAATGGGGAAGGGGAGTAGGCCTCCGGTTACCTCACTCATCGAACGAAATGCAGAAGCATAAGATGGTACTAACCCGATCGAGCCGGCCCATTCGAGCAGCAGCAAAAGCCGCCGCTTGGCTCTACCACGTTTAAAAAGCTACTGTAATTATATACATAAACATACCCCTTAGAATATAATAATAATAATAATAATAATAATAATAAGGAGGTTCTACAAGGCTCTACATGAGCCTTTGGTAGATACCGTCGCCTCCCTAAACTGGCTGCGTTTTGGTGACCTCTTTGGGGAAACCGAGGGTTTTGTCTGTGCGATACAAGATCAGGTTATTAAGACGAACAACTATCAGAGATACATCCTTAGGGATGATCTATTCCATATGACGAGAACCTTGTGAAAGCCGAAACAGACAAGAAGACAAAATATCTGGACCTGGCTCACGAGGTAACCGACATGTGGGGTGTTATGCCGACCGAAATTATTCCGATCGTCATCTCTGCGAATGGGTTAATTCCAGTCAGCCTCTCGGAACATCTGAGGCGGCGGGTACTCCGTGACGGACCGCTCCGAGCTCAAATGCAGAAGGTGGTGCTACTCGATACCGCTCGCATTGTCCGCCGGTTTCTTTCCCTTTCTCCCTAACCCTCGGCCGTCTGGTCTCCCCTGCCGGGGGCTTCCATCTGGTTGGGTTTTAATTATCTATTTAATTTTATTACATATTAAATTTATAAAATATTACTTATATATGTACTTATATATGTATTTATTTATACCACCCATCCAGATGAGTAAATATAGAAATACCGCAAAATAATAATAATCTTTATTGTCATAAGAATATGGACCACAAAGTATGAATTCCCTGACATCCGTGCTAGGTTAAGAACCTGTAATATGAAGTTAACACATAATGTTTACACACTCTGTATAAACACTCCCTCATGTCACACATAAAAGTAGGCAGATGTTATGGATTTTCATTTGCGACCAGTAAAAAGGCGTCTCGTTGGCGTAGTGGCTAAAGGTTTGGCCTCGGCGTTACAAGTAGCGGGTTCTGGATTCCCGCACGCTACAAATATTTTATATAAACTGTAAATAAATGTTCTCATTCTGGGTGTTTGTTCATGTGCAATCTATGTATCTAAACTGCCTCCGCGAGACTGGAGAAATTTCTAGAGAGAAAGGAAACGAAAAGAAATATTATAGAAGCTATTCATAGATATGTTTTAGGGTCCGTAGACGATCGACGAAAATTCTGCCGAAGAATATAATTTACAATTATCACATCGTAATAATATCGCAATACGTATTATATTATATGTTTTTACAACCTTAAAAAGCTGGAGTGACTAAGGGTTACATTTGCTAAGGTGTTTACTCGTGCCGTGTCCCCTTTCTAATGCCTTTGTTCGCGACCCTAATGACGTCAAGTAGTGCGTGACGTTCCCCGGCGACCGCCGACCGACCACGGTCTTGGGGTCCCCGTCGAGGTAAGTATACGATAGACAAACAACAAATCATGGACATTTGTATACTTTGCCTTTGCCTTTGAAGGTACGAATTAGTTATTTAAATCTTACCCTCTACTAATGACACGAAACACGAATAAGTAACATTGTTATCATTGGGAGATTAACCTCAGTCGAGTTCCGTATCTTATAAGTAACAGGCACTGGGTTCTTTAAATGATAACAAAGTTGAAAGAGAAATCCTGAACTGACGGAACGGTTTTCATTTGATTTAATGAGAATCCTCGCCTCGGCTATGGGGTACAGTAAAAAAATACAAATAAAGAACCAGCCTGTAAGTGCCCACAGCTGGACAAAGGCTTCTTAAATATCGCGAAATAATATTTTGTATTATTTCTCAGGCATGCAGATGTCCTCACGGTGTTCTCCTCCACCGCCGAGAACGTGGTAAACACAGCACTTATAATTGCTATTAACAATTTTATTGAACTGGTTATCGAACCCAGGTCGCTCGCGTTCTTCGAAGCTAAAGCGAGCACCCTGACCTCTAGGCTACCACGGCTCTCGGGGTAAGCGGAGATAACGGATTTCCATCTAAAACAAATCTGTTCAGCGTATCCAAATAAACTGTATAATAGAGCATATATGTTACGTATTCGTATTCCACAATTGGAATCATTGTAATACCCATTTTAAGAATATTGCTACTACCAATGTAACTACGTCTAGTCTATACGTCTCGTTAATACTAACAGATGTCTTAAAAGACCCTAATGGCTTGGAGACAGACGAATAAATTGACCTTAGGGAAGGCTGCAAGAGGATAGAATCCTGACAACACAATAGAGTTAAACACTGCGCTCGATTACGGAAGGTTAAGCTCTTTAACGAACTGTCTTTAGAGCTGAAGACTGCAAGAAATATTATAAAAATTTTTGAAGAGTGGCGCTATGGAATTAATGAGCTTTAACACATATATAATTACTCGATTAATGACAGTTATATTTGTATATGTAAATTAATGAATCTTTATAAATAGACATATGTTTTATATTTCAAACACAATGTTGTATTGTTATTAAGTGAATTGAATTGAAAAACGAAACACCGCAAACCACATTTCTCCTCTCTGAGAGATACAACAGAGAGTAACGGACCGCTCCGAGCTCAAATGCAGAAGGCGGTTCTCCTTGATACCGCTCGCATCGTCCGCCGGTTTCTTTCCCTTTCCCCCTAACCCTCGGCCGTCTGGTCTCGCCTGCAGAGGGCATCCATCTGGTGGGGTTATAATTTATTCATTTATTTTATTTACTTTAAGTATTTTAATAATGATATATTTTGAGATCTTATTTATTTTATAGCATTTTATGTATGTATACATTTATAGACGCCAATCTCGTGGAACACTCGGTTGGAACGAGGATCCTTTCGTAGTACATTATCACTGATAAACGTATTGTGTTATTGATTAACAAATACAAATAAATGAATTACATTGCATGAATTCAGAGCCGTGATAGCCTAGTGGTCAAAGCTCTCACTTTAGTATCATAGAGCGCAAGTGGCCTGGGTTCGATCCCCGGTGCCGGCACCACTGAAATTGTTAATAGCAATTTTAAGTGCTGTAATTGCCACGTGCTCGGCGGTGAAGGAAAATATCGTGAGGAAATCTGCATATCTGAGCAATAATAGAAAAATATATATTATTTCGAGGATATGTGAAGCTCGCCTACCTGCATTGGAGCAGCGTGGCGGGCCGTTCCCGGCTCCTACGCCCTCTCAGGTATTTGAGAAGGAGGCCTTGGCCCAGCAGTGGGCACTTACAGGCTGCTACTTTACTTTACTTTTTGTACATGAATGCACACATTGTGGCACTTTAACTCTGACAATTACCTATCGTCATTGTTATAATCTTCTAAGCAACTGTCACAATGCATTATGGACGTATATTAACCAATAACAAGAGTTAACGCGAATTGCTTGAACCAATAAGCGCGCATCTATGACTGGGCACAGCCAATAGCATACGCACTATGGCTAACCGTCTGCACTATAGAAAGGACAGTCGTGACGGAAATTTCTTACACTTGTTTTCGCCTAGCCCCCTTCCGTACCGTGTGATAAGGAACTTCTTTCCAAAATTTCTTTATTCCTTACCACAAACCACATGAAAGTGTAGGTTCACAGACAAGACAGTGCAAATGTTACGTACCGTACGGGAAACAACCTATTTCGACTCTTAATTTACCCAGCCTTGTGGGTGGAATGCTTTCTTCAGATTTGAACAGGACCATCCTCGTGCTAAAATTGCCTATTCAATAAATATAGAATCGTTAAAAACTTCTAAGATATCGCGTAACATACGTACAAAATAAACACAGTAGTAATGGTGTCACTTCTGCGCCGCGCAACGCGTCTAGAGGAGGCAACGTTAAACATCGTGTGTTTAAATAATTGTTTTATTAAATGTGTTGCAATGTTTGTTTGTTTTTGAGTGGCGTATTTGTGCAATAAATATCTTTCTTTCTTTCTTCTCCTGGTTTGAAGTCGGTTGAAAAACAAAAAAAAATATGTTAAAAAGGTTGCAACTAAAAATAATTCTAAATAAATTCCTTAAGATCAAAGCACGTACAAAATTACAAGCGCTGTAACTTTGTGAACCGGAAGCGCGCTTCTGCCGCAAGTGAAACCCTCTTAGAACAAGCTCTTCCGGCTTAAGGCAGTCCGGGGTGAACGACACTTTATTTCACTTTCATCGTATTCGACACAAGTTGCATTTTAACACGTTTTTTCAACTCGCTTTCTTGTGTGTCTGTTTGTTTGTACGTTCGGTACAAATTGTACAGTCGATTATAAACTAACTTACCGATGAGCAAGAGACTATTAACCATAAACATAACTTAGAACGAAATGACAATACAACATTAACTTGCTTCCTTTTCTATCTTATAACCTAACTTCCTGATAACCTAGAAACTTGTAACTAAACACATCTGAAGCTCCTCTGGTGTTGTGGATGTTCGTGGGCGTCGGTGATCACTTACCATCAGGGGAGCCGCACGCTCGTTTGCCCCCTTCTTCTATTAAAAAAAAAAATTCTCAGAACTGAATGTCAAATCATAATAAATAGTAAGAAAGATAGTAAATATATTCGTTTCAATTAAAAAGTTCTACTTATTTCCCTCGTGCAGTGGCTCAAATAATTTTTTTTTTATGGGAAAGACGGCAAACGAGCAAGCGGTTCAGCCGATGGTAAGTGATTACCGTCGCCCACGTACATCTGCAATGCCAGATGAAGGTGTGTCGCCGGCCTTTAAGGATATTTGGGAGATGGAAGGGAGGATGAGTGGGCCTCCGGTTACCTCACTCACCGAACGAAACGCAGAAGCATAGAATGCCTCTACTTCACGCCGGTATTCTGCCCCCCCCCCCTTATCCTCATCCATTCTATCTTCCTTGAAATAGCCTCAAAATCCGGAAACACACCTGCAGCTCCTTTGGCGTTGTAGATGTACGTGGACGACGGTAATCACTAAGCCGATTGGTATTTTGCCGCCTAAACAATAAAAAAAATACATTCGACAAGTGAAACGCATGTTTCTTTTTTTTTGAATAAACGAAGTCCTTTCATTAGAATATGAACAAATGTTTCCTATTATATTTCAACGTTTAGACGCTTATTTGCAGCTGGTACCGGGAGACGGGCGGCGGGGCGCTGCTGGAATTAAGAGAGATGGAAGCGAGCGGCCGCTACGGCATGTCCTCGGACGCGCTCGGCATCCGGCGCGCCGAGCAAGCGGACGACGGGCGGTGGGCTTGCCGTGCTGCCAACCCCCGAGGTCATCTCACACTGCGCTTGCATTTGTCCTTACGTGCTCACCTCACCGTTCACGCCCAACCGCATACGCAGGTAACGTTAGCCGTACGATTTTAAGAAACATCTTCATGTTTCCAGTGATACGTTTTAATGTAACTAATAATAGATATGTAAAAGTTTGTATGTTAGTCAATCACGCTTAAATGACACAACTGGAGAGATGTCTGAACTGAATGAAAATGAAAATAATTTTTTTTTTTTTTGTAAATACATAGCACTGATATATTGTGGTTGATGGCAGTTTTAAGTGCTGATGAAGAATACATCGTGAGGAAATACACAGGCAAATGCAGATTTATGAGAGAATAGATGAGATATACGGCGAACGTATCTTCACGTATTGGTGATGTACACCTTTCCGCACTGGAGCAGCGTGGCGGAACCTTCTCTTTCGTTCGAGAGAACACCTTTGCCAAGCGATGGGCGTAAACAGACCTAATTTTGCTGGCCAGCAGGCCAGCAACTGGGTTATGTCGGACTCGGATCTCGGGAGGAGAAACATACCGACTAAAACCATCCCCACGTCGCTGTTGGCCCGGAGGCCTTTACAGCTTCGTCTGTAGAGACTTGTGGGATCGGGGGCCCGCGAGTTGAAAGGGGGGGACGAGCTATCAATGATACGCGGATTAACACGCGGGAAGACAATATTGGCGCGGAGACCAATGACCCTTGACAAACTGACACGACATATCCCAAGTACGAAACACTCCGGGGCACAGTGTTATTCGCTACTCAAATCAGGGGGCGAGCACATGTATGCGCGGAGCGAGGTCGCAAGCGGGACTGTTTTTTTTTAACCCCTAAAATACTATGTGGAACTTGTATATATAGCTTTTTTTATTTATTCAATGAAGTTATTGCTGTTAGCCGTTTTGGCTTTTACAGCTTCATAGGTTTGCGCCTGCGTCCTTGAGGCCGCGGGCGTTTTTATCGGGCTTCATCTCGGACGGTCGAGGTATATATAGCTTTTTATTTATTCAATGAAGTTATTGCTGTTTGCCGTTTTGGACAGCTTCATAGGTTTGCGCCTGCGTCCTTGAGGCCGCAGGCGTTTATGCTAAGTAGATGTGCAAGAGTAAATCTACTGCTTACCTCTTTATGGTAAGGAATCTAAGGACCGTCCGAGGGAGGTTCGGGCTTCATAATATGTATATGTATTCGATGAAGTTATTGCTGTTTGCCGTTTTGGCTTTTACAGCTTCATAGGTTTGCGCCTGCGTCCTTGAGGCCGCGGGCGTTTATGCTTTAAGTAGATGTGCAAGAGTACATCTACTGCTTACCTCTTTATGGTAAGGAATCTAAGGACCGTCCGAGGGAGGTTCGGGCTTCATAATATGTATATGTATTCGATGAAGTTATTGCTGTTAGCCGTTTTGGCTTTTACAGCTTCATAGGTTTGCGCCTGCGTCCTTGAGGCCGCGGGCGTTTTTATCGGTCTTCATCTCGGACGGTCGAGGTATATATAGCTTTTTATTTATTCAATGAAGTTATTGCTGTTTGCCGTTTTGGACAGCTTCATAGGTTTGCGCCTGCGTCCTTGAGGCCGCAGGCGTTTATGCTAAGTAGATGTGCAAGAGTACATCTACTGCTTACCTCTTTATGGTAAGGAATCTATGACCGTCCGAGGGAGGTTCGGGCTTCATAATATGTATGTATTCGATGAAGTTGTGCTGTTAGCCGTTTTGGCTTTTACAGCTTCATAGGTTTGCGCCTGCGTCCTTGAGGCCGTGGGCGTTTATGCTTTAAGTAGATGCAAGAGTACATCTACTGCTTACCCTTTATGGTAAGGAATCTAAGGACCGTCCGAGGAGGTTCAGGCTTCATAATATGTATATGTATTCGATGAAGTTATTGCTGTTAGCCGTTTTGGCTTTTACAGCTTCATAGGTTTGCGCCTGCGTCCTGAGGCCGCGGGCGTTTATGCTTTAAGTACATGTGAAAGAGTACATCTACTGCTTACCTCTTTATGGTAAGGAATCTAAGGACCGTCCGAGGGAGGTTCGGGCTTCATAATATGTATATGTATTCGATGAAGTTATTGCTGTTAGCCGTTTTGGCTTTTACAGCTTCATAGGTTTGCGCCTGCGTCCTTGAGGCCGTGGGCGTTTATGCTTTAAGTACATGTGAAAGAGTACATCTACTGCTTACCTCTTTATGGTAAGGAATCTAAGGACCGTCCGAGGGAGGTTCGGGCTTCATAATATGTATATGTATTCGATGAAGTTATTGCTGTTTGCCGTTTTGGACAGCTTCATAGGTTTGCGCCTGCGTCCTGAGGCCGCGGGCGTTTATGCTAAGTAGATGTGCAGAGTACATCTACTGCTTACCTCTTTATGGTAAGGAATCTAAGGACCGTCGAGGAGGTTCGGGCTTCATAATATGTATATGTATTCGATGAAGTTATTGCTGTTAGCCGTTTTGGCTTTTACAGCTTCATAGGTTTGCGCCTGCGTCCTGAGGCCGCGGGCGTTTATGCTAAGTAGATGTGCAGAGTACATCTACTGCTTACCTCTTTATGGTAAGGAATCTAAGGACCGTCCGAGGGAGGTTCGGGCTTCATAATATGTATATGTATTCGATGAAGTTATTGCTGTTTGCCGTTTTGGACAGCTTCATAGGTTTGCGCCTGCGTCCTTGAGGCCGCGGGCGTTTTTATCGGGCTTCATCTCGGACGGTCGAGGTATATATAGCTTGAGTTGCAGAAACTTTAATAGCGCGATGTAGGTAGTATGTATTTTCCGGTGTACGCCCGTGTAAAATACCCTTCTCAATAAGCAAGGTCACGTTTTATGAAGATTTATAAAGTAGCAAACCTTTCGGATAAAAACTAATAAGGTACCCGCAATCCTTAACGAATGCCACCCGTACGGACGGACGGACTATATTATGACAAACGAAACAAATTGGTTAGGAGCAGACCGGGTGAGATCAAAGGGAAAACCTCGTTACAGCAACACAGTGCGGGCGACATTTGAAACAATCTTATTTGCAATTTCTTATCCCTAAAAGGGTCCTTTTTGAAATTTGCCAAAATGTTTGCGTCGTCCATTCCAATTTCAAACAATGAACGGCGTTTTTTCTTTATTTTTTATTATTTTCGAGTGTAAAAACGATCTTGCATAAACATATTAACATAAATATTGAACTCCAGATATACCTATCCTGGTAGCTAAGACTTCTTTTACCTTTACGTAATTCCTCTCGACTGTCCTGACCCTTAGCTTATCACTTAATTCATTTATATATATTGTTATAGGTTGGCAAATGAGCAAGTAGCTCAGATGATGTTAAGTGATTACCGTCGCCCACGTACATCTGCTGGTGTAACAGATCAGAGGTGCTGCAGGTGCGTTGCCGGCCTTCAAAGATATTCGGGGGTTAGTAATAAATAACGATTATTTATATAAGAAGTATTATCAAACTGAAATTTTACTAAGAAGTTCATTATTGTTCATATTGAACATATATCTGTTAAACATTCACGTGGGTAAAACATGGCTGAAAGCTGAAAAACTTTTCGAGGTAGAGGGTTTTTACACAATTTATTACATAGTAGATTCAATAAACATTATTCAAAACGTTCTCATACATCATACACACACACAGACACACAAACGCCACAACAACACATAGAACCTACCCGCGCGAGTATTTACACACAAACTATGGGATAGTTTTCAGTATTCAATTAATAGTAATAGTCTCCTTTCCATTGTTTTGTTGTTGTTTTATGTAAACAAAAACAAACAAGTTGTTTTGTTTGAATTGTTTATATTGTTTGTAATTGTAGCTACATTATATATGTTATGGGGGAGTGTAATCTCCTGATTTGGTTCCTCCTGTGGCAGTTCCTACCATGTTTTAATGTTTTCATTAAAAAAATTATTACACCTCTGTATTAAGTTCCAAGACTTAGTCTATTAACATTTTCGTTTTACACTAATTAACCAATTATAACACAAAATATTAGCCGCTGTACATTATCACAAATATGTCGTCTGTAGATCGCCGCTGTGTGTTTTCACCGCTAGATGTCGTTGTTTAAGCGGCGCATCATCTACATCGCGTAACTACACGGGGAGTGTGAAAACTGAAAATATTTTAAATTCTCATACTTAAAATTCATGTCGCGCTCATTACAACGTCGGCCATGTCACACGGCGTAACATGAATATCTCCATTTAGTTGAGAAAAGTTCAGGGAGTTTTCAACTAGAATTACATTTGGGGACCTTTGTAATATGATTTATTTTCGGTTGGGTCGAAATGTTCCCGCGTTTTGAAATTATTGCTGACTCAAATTGATCGGATTATACGAGTAGGTCTTTTAAGATGACTTTACTAATTCATTAGTTTCTTTTATTTTTTTCTCTTCAAGTTACTAGTTCGATACTCCTATTAATTTGAGTTTGGTTTTATATTTATGACACTAGATGGCGATATTGCATATAGCATATAGCAACTAATATATAGCACATTCACACGATCCCGTTAGTGGCAGCGCAGGGTAACTTCTCACCAGCACGCGAAACAGCACCTGTTAAAAGACGCCCCAAAAATGTCGTCGACGAGATAGGCCGTGTTAATAATTTATTTCAGGTCACTACCCCCGTTACACATTACACAACACAGACAGACAAATCGTGTAACGCGTACAACCCTCTCTTACCGCGTTCGCCGTTACTTAAAATCGACCCACTCCACCCTTATCGATGGTTACCTAAGCCGGAGCCTCTCACATCCTTATGATTGCCCTTGGGTTGCCGCGAGCCCCCCTCTAGTTGTTAACCTAAACCGAAGCCTTTCACATCCTTATGATTGCCCTTGGGCTGCCGCGAGCCCCCCTCTAGTTGTTAACCTAAACCGAAGCCTTTCACATCCTTATGATTGCCCTTGGGCTGCCGCGAGCCCCCCTCTAGTTGTTAACAGGGGTCACAGCAGCAGCCAGCGTCGCGGTAACAATGCAGCGTCGTTGCTCCTCAAATCTACTCAATCACGAGCCTCCTGCTCGCGAGTCTTACCGACGAAGCTGTAAAGGCCACCGGGCCTACAGCCTTTTTTATCTAAACCGTTTTAGACGGTCCAGTATTTCTTTTTAAATCCTATTCATTTCATTTGCATGAAAAATGACAAGATACATCTTCACATACAGGTAGATCTTCGACACATGTAATTTATTAAAAAAAAATTATGATATTACATGCGTCGCATATTTACCACGTGCTGAGCGGTGAAGGAAAACATCGTGAGGAAACCTGCATGTCTGAGAAATAATAAAAATATTATTTCGAGGACATATGAAGCTCGCCAAAGCTCTCTGATTAAATCCTCTCTGATACTCGTATTTGAGAAGGAGGCCTTTGTCCAGCAGTGGGCACTTATAGGCTGCTGCTTTACTCTACGTTCAGTGTCAAAGATCACCTCTTGTATGTAGCTCAATAAGATAAGATTTCTGGAACGAATGCAGGTATTATATTCATGTGCAAATCAAACCGGCTCGAAAATATAATGAAAATTTTGAATAATTATTGTGGAAAGGGGCAGCAAACGAGAGAGGTTGGGGGTGGGGGGAGAGAGCCTCCGGTTACCTAACTCATGAACCGAAACGCAGAAGTACAAGATGACTCTACTTCATGCTGGTATTTTGCGAGGGCATGGCGCTACTCCGGTACGAACCGGTCCACTCGAGCAGCAGAAGAAGCCGCCACTTGGCTCTACCACGTTAAAGCTATTTACAAAATCGTTCACATTACAATCGTTAGAAAAAAGATTACAGATCCTTCGATAGGAGCTCCTCTAGCAGAGGCAATGCAACGATGCGAATATTTATAGAAATTAAACTGAGAAGGAGCTCAAATATCTGAGAGGGTCGGCTCCGGTACGGATTCCCGGGCATCACATATCTTCGAAATAATATTTTTTATAATTTCTCAGACGTGCAGATTTTCTCACGATTTTTTCCTCAACCTTCGAGCACGTGGTGAATGCAGCACTTAAAATTCCTATTAACAATTTTATTGGTGTCGGCATCGGGCTCACGTTCTACGAAGCTAAAGCTCGGCACAAGCTCCTAACATACATTAAAACTTTGAACAAGTTTCAGCCACAACTTTCACTGTTTTCGATTCATGCGTTTTTGAGCTTCTATCGTTTCACGATAGCCGTGTGCAATAAAACACACAAGCGTGAAAATAAAGTCGTTATATTGAAAACGGCGAAGAGAACTTTTTCATAAAGTAATAAAATCTCGGCGCCAAGATTTTTAAAGCGACCGAGCGGGTCGAAGATCGTTAAAATCGTAGGAATGTCGTCTAGAGTGCAGTTGACGCTTCAGTTATGGCCGCCGACGTTGAGCGGGAATCGATAATGTATTTATCTGTTTTACATTGTCATCTGCCAATAGTTCTTAGAGTTTTTATTTTAATATTCATGTCAGTTTTGTCTGTACGTATTGTGTACTGCTTGCTGACTTCTGTTCTTTTGTTTTTTATTTATTCATTTATTTAATAATTTATGTACGCACAAGTAAAACCGAAAAATCGGTCTGTACAAAGGTGCTGCTTATTTCGTAAGAAATTTCTTCCAGCAGACCTGCGACAGGAGATTAGCTAGTCAATGGTAGATTGAGCGCGTACAATACAAAAAAAACATACATATATGCGAAACGTTCTATATAAATCTACATACACCTACTTATAGATAAATATATACTTAAATAAATAAATACATAATAGAATAGTGCCAATAGTTCATACTGTCAATGACATATAGTGGTGTTTCTTTTTTTTATGGTAAAGGTGGCAAACGAGCAAGCGGCTCACCTGATGGTAAGCGATTACGGGCGCCCGCGTACAACTTCAACACCAGAGATGCTACAGGAGCGATGCCGGCATTTAAGAAGATTTGGGGCATCGAAGAGAAGCACAAGACGCCTCTACGTCACGCAGGTATTCTGCGATGTCAACCGGGTCGAGCCGGCCCATTCGAGCAGCAGCAAAAGCCGCCGCTACAACGTAAGCGTCAGGCTCACTTTAGTTTCATATAGCCCGAGTTACCTGGGTTCGATCCCCAGTGCCGGCACCACTAAAATTGTTAATAGCAATTTTAAGTGCTGTGCTGGCGGTGAAGGAAAACATCGTAAGGAAACCTGCACATCAGAGAAGTAATTAAAAATATTATTTCGAGGATATGTTAAGCCCGCCAACCCGCACTGGAGCAGCGTGGCTGGCCCTTCCCGGCTCCAAAAGCCTCTAACAAATAATATTTGAGAAGAATGCCTTTGAATACACAGGGAGTCTTAAGTACTAGCAAATGTAGTGTACTCTAATGCTATACGATGTCACTTCACGAATGTAGATTCGAATGCAACCTAACACAGAATCATGACCAGCTCTAGAAGTTCTATACGTCCCATAGAGAAGTGACTTTCGTGAATCCAAATGAATGAGCTCGAATTCCTCCTTACTTAATTCACTAAAAGTAGTTTATATCAAACGCTAGAGAATTTAGAAGACCACAAACTAATCCGGCAAATACACAACAAGACAGCGCTACGCAGATAAACATACTGTACGTTCAATTATAATGAAATACAACGTTCGAGTTGACTCAGAGCAATAAATTACACAACACATAGCACACGCTATTTTACCCGCAACAATGCTATTTCGCAGTAAATGTCCCCAGATGTTATGTACCCCTGAGGATGAGACATAACATTAAGGGAACAAAATGAGCGGTCGGTGGGATTCAGATGAATATCACTAAGTGACCATATTATATATCTTCGAAATACAGACGTTATTTATTAATACCCTTTTAGACGTGATAGCATAGTGGTCAGGGCGCTCGCATTTCGTTTCAAAGAGCGCGTGTGACCTGGATTCGATCCCCGGTGGTCGGAACCACTAAAATTGTTAATGGCAATTTTAAGTGCTGTATTTAACCACGTGGTATATAATAAATATTATTTCGAAGATATGTGATGCCCAACCTGCAACGGAACAGCGCGGCGGGCCCTTCCCAGCTCCAAAACCCTCTCAGATACTTGAGCATTGGCATTTGGCCAGCTGTGCGTACTGGCATGCTACTACTTTACTTTACTTTTAAACTCTTTTAACTTAAATTCGCAATGTTTATTTATGTAACATTGTTGATTATTTAAAGTTATTTTAAAGCTTCGCGTAGCCAAGGGTCTAAAGGTTCGGGTGCCATCTTTAATTTCATAGTAGGCGTGTAATCCAAGTCATATCGTAGAATACCGGCGTGCAGTTGAGGCCATCTTGTGCTTCTGCGTTTCGTTCGGTGACTGAGGTAACTAGAGGCTGTCTTTCCCCTCCCCCAACCCCCATACCCGTCATCCTTTCCCATCCCCCAAATACCCTTAAAGACCTGCAACGCACCTGCAGTTCTTCTAAACGCCTGCAGGTGACATACGCAGGTGAGGTTGACTATATAGAACATCCCTCACTTTGTATTATGGTATATAAAAAAAACTCGAATTTCTTGCCGGATTTTCTCTGAGAAGGTCTTCTTTTTATGTGTAGATTCTGTCATTAATATAAAACACACACATAAGCCTAAGTTTAAATAAAATTATTTCACTTTGACTTTTAGCTTCGTAAGTATTCTTTTCTGTTCTTCGAAGAATTCTATAAATAGTCCACTGCTGGACACAGACCTTGCTCAATGAGATAATTAAATTGAAGAGAAATTTAGGAGTGTTAAATATCATAAACACCTTTCAATTAACTATAACTATAATGAAGTAGACAATACTAGCAAGTTTGCCACAAGTTTGCTTATTGAAAGCTCATTTCATTTCCCGATCGGCGAGACATTTATACTCGCAAAGCTAAATTTCGTTTCGAGTGAGTTGTTTCTCGGACAACAATATAACAGTACGTGTTGCAAAACGTAACGAGACGTTCAGTTCGTGCGCACAACAGAGTAACATGATGCATCATGTTTCATTTGACTGCCGAATTTATTTGTTCTTTGTATCCGAAAAGCCGTGGTAGGCTAGTGATCAGGTCACCGGGGATCGAATCCATGTCACTTGCGCTCTATGATACTAATGTGAGCGCCCTGACCAGGCTAGGCTACCACGGCTCGTATATAATGTGTACAACTTTATTTTTATTTCTTTGATATACTGATTAAAACGTTTTAAGTATGTATATATACTTTATATACACACATCAAAAAAGTCTACTCAACATGCATGATATTACAAATTTACCATTTACATTAATTAATTTCTAAGTCTTTACTCACTCAAAGTGCGTAGGTATGTAAACTTAAAAAAAAGGTAAAAAAAAATTCGATGATGTTTTGTTTTTTCCATAAAATTTAAAGGCAATTTGTTTGAATTTAAGTACGTTTTCATTGATACGTTTAGTCTGGATTTTATCATTTTACCAACCATTTAAATAAAGTTAGCGACATAATTGAATTGTTAGATATTCTTTACGTCATGGAGCGACGCCATTTGATGGCAAATGAAATGAATAGAGCTGTAGGGATGTTGCAAGCGGGAGTTATCAATCTCAGGTATCTCGGCACTTCGGCATTCATAGAAGTGTTATTTGTCGTCTTTGGCAGCGCTACAATAATACAAGGGAACCCGGTGAACAGCATTCAGGCCGTAAAAGGAGTACAACCACTCGGCAAGACCGGTACATACAACTGACTGCAAGACGCCAGCCGATGTTAACCGCTCGAAAGATCAGTTTGAGGCTACAAAATTCAAACGGTGTTGACGTAAGTCTCCAAACTGTGCGAAATCGACTGCATGAGTACGGCCTACGAGCTCGACGCCCAATTACATGCCCGCCGATACGTCACGGGAATCGCGCTCGTCGAAATGAATGGTGTAGAGAACGCAGAACATGGACCCAGGAACAATGGGATAGAATTATGTTTTCCGATGAGTCGCGATTCGAGTTTAGGCCTGATACAAAAAGGGTGCGAGTGTACCGTCGGCCCGGAAATACTGAAAGGCTCAGGTGCATTCAGGAAGTTCATCCATACAGCGACTGTTCTGGGTCTGGCCGAGATACCTGCGATTGATTACTTCCCGCTTGCAACATCTCTACAGCTCTTTGCATTTCATTTGCCGTCAAATGACGTCGCTCCATGACGTAAAGAATATCTAACAATTCAATTTTGTCGCTAACTTTATTTAAATGGTTGGTAAAATTATAAAATCAAGACTAAAGGTAGCAATAAAAACGCACTCAAATTCAAACAAATTCCCTTTCATTTAATTTTATGAAAAAAACAAAACATAATCGAAATTTTTTTTACCTTTTTTTTAAGTTTACATACCTACGCACTTTGAGTGAATAAAGACTTAGAAATTAATTAATATAAATGGTAAATATGTAATATCATGCATGTTGCTTAGACTTTTTTGATATGTGTACTATACTTTTAAATGAAGATCATGGTATTAATTCCGGCCTTTTGCACTTTTTTATTGTACAAAAATAAAATAAATAAATTATACAAACAAATTACTTCACTCATTAGGAACTCTTAAATTATTAAAAAGAAACAAAGAAGTTTGCTAGAAACTAACGTGTATAGTCTTAAACATAAGGGGTGTTCATAAAATACAGTAGCTTACAGCGGCCCCATCCGGTGAGTCGGGGACGTAAGGTTTTCGAGATTTGTTTTTATTCGCTGAAAAACAATTTACCCGCTACCCTTGTAACATGAAGCGATATTTATTTTAGGGTCTGATCAACGAAAACAATCAACTGACGCTGAAAACTGACAAGTCGCAAGGTTTATGGAGATTGTGATAAAATTATACAATACATACAATACAGTACTACTATAATATAATTTAAATTGACAGATTACATAAATACACTCTTAGTAATCTTAATAATAGAAGACACGTACTAATAGTATTCATCGACTAGAGTAAGGCTTTCGACAATCTGATGCATAAAATATTCTTAAATAAGCTCAACTCGACCGACATACGAGGCCCTTTGTTAGAATAGACACAATGTTACCTTAAAGACCGTAAATATGTTGTTCGTATCGGAGAGGCTGTTAACTAAATGATAAACGTAACAGAAGGCACTGCACAAGGATCAGTGCTCGGACCGATACATTACTTAGCTTATGTTACTGATCTTAATAACTTAATTAAAAATTGTACATTATATCAATTTTGGCGATGCCATATCTCATTTCATCACACCAGGATATTCAAATCGCATAGGAAGATTTACAGAAAGACATACTTAGCAAATAGTCACATGATATGGGTTTGGTGTTCATCATCATCATCATTTCAGCCTATCACAAGTCCACTGCTGAACATAGGCTTCCCCCAAAGATTGCCACGAAGCTCGGTCCTGAGCCACCTGCATCCGGTCAACTCTTCTCTTTTTTTTTTATGAAAAAAAAATAGGCTTGCGTTTTACCTCAATCTTGCCCGATGGAAAGTGAAGATGAGGCCTAGGACGGTACACGCTTGCCTAGATGTCTGTTGCATTTTGGCCTTGAGTTCACTTTGAACTCGGGCTACCTTCAGCTTTTATTTTTTAATTTTCCATACTTTATAATAATAGCAAACTACAGGCACATTCGGCCAGGAAAAGTTTTTAATTTAAATGAAAAACAACTCTACATCTGTCCACGAACATCAATTAATTCCGTAGCTCGTATACAGTGTCATTCCGTGCAGTATTTAATTATGTGAAACAGTCTGCAGTACGCAACGTTATCTCGTTTGATGCACAAAATGTAGCATTTAAATGATACGAGTGAAATGTGACGTGAATAGTCAAAACATATCATCGATTCCCCTATTGAATGTACGTGAAGGTCTTAGGAGCTGATAACAGCACTTACAACATAAGGACCCCTTCCAAGCATTGGAATTTCGAGGGACCTATAAGGAATAAAAGAAAAATAATCACCATGACATAGAACCGTGGTAGCCTAGTGGTCAGGGCGCTCACTTTAGTATCGTAGAGCGCGAGTGACCTGGGCTTCATCCCCGATGCCGGCACCCCTAAAATCGTTAATAGCAATCATAAGTGCGATTCAAATCGGAACATTTCTATTGATTCAATCGTTGGAGACGAGGTGGCAGATATTCTCACGTCACCACTCTTCGGCTATATTACTACTTAACGCTTTAGTATGTTTTGGTTACACGAAACTTTGAATCACAGCTTTCTAGTCATAGTAACAAAAAAATCCGCTACTATAAAATCAATACTTATGAAGTAAAGTAACGTAGTCTGTATGAAGAACGTAGTACGTTACACATATCCTCGAAAGCATGTTTTTTATTATTTCTCAGACTTGCAGGTTTCCTCACGATGTTGGACATTTAAAATTGCTATTAACAATTATTATACAATTATAGTGGTGTCGGCTACACTCGCGCTCTATGTTTTTTAAGGAATACTACCAAACCTATTTATTAAGTAACATTACTTATATTCCTGTTAAACCTCCAACTAAGCATTACAGCTTGTATCTGGACTATGCTCGAATGGCTGGCTCGAACTTACGACGTCATGTTTTGTAGATCACCACCCTGATCCATTCGGCTATTGGCGCTTGATATTAAAGCCAGCGCCCTGACCACTGGGCTACCACGGCACTCCGAGTTAAAAATATTTTATTTTTCTTTTCACGAAACTGCTACACAAAAGTAATTAAGACAACAAAGTAAAACGCTACATGTGTAAAGGGTTTTTCCGAATTTATTTTTGTTTCACGACGAAAACAATTAACTGGATTCCACTTTATTGTTGCGTTAAATTTATTTTTGCCGGTTGCATCGCTAGGGTAGTCTTTGTTGTTGATGGCGTAGATTCGCACTACCTAGTTTTGGTTGTGAATATTATAATACTTATATTATAATACTTATAATATTCAGGATAACAGAAAAATTAAGTACTAATATCGAGCCCTACGGAACCCGCCTAGACTCCGTGGAGCCGGAATAAGTTATACCATTAATGACCACTTTTATCCTGATGCGCGGTTCATCTTCAATACAATCGAAGGTCTTAGAAGGATCATGATAGATACCCAATGCTACCGGCGAAGTAATCAAAGCGTCAAGCTTTAAGCGTAGTAGAGCCAAGCGGCGGCTTTAGCTGCTGCTTGAATGGGCCGGCTCGACCGGATCGGTACCACGGCCTCGCAGAATACCGGCGTGAAGTAGAGGCATCTTGTGCTTCTGCGTTTCGTTCGGTGAGTGAGGTAACCGGAGGGCCACTCCCACTCCCTTTTCCCCTCCTCTTTCCTCGCATCTCCCAAATATCCTTAACGACCGTCAACGCACCTGCAGCATCTAAGGTGTTGCAGATGTACGTGGGCGACGGTAATTACTTACCATCAGGTGAACGGCTTGCTCGCTTGCCGCATTTCCAATAAAAAAAAGTAAAAAAGATGACTGAGGTGTTACGCGTCCAGATGTCACAGTCAACTCAAGCTACCTTCAGCGTTTAATTTTTCATTTTGATCTGGTCTACGCAGAACGTGCTCACAGTATGTTGAGGTCATGCAGTGGTCTGCATGGTTTTAGAATTCATTTTATTTCTTACTAGATCCCAAGCCGGTGATAGTAACCAGGCATCTTCCCAATTGAAATTAGGATGTTTTTTGGTTTTATTTCAAGGTATTTTTTTTCGTTGAGCCTCGGAATCAGAAGTTCAAGTTCTGGTTTCGAACCCCCGTATTGTGAGCTCGTACCGTTGAATTTTACGAAACCTATGTACGATTTGTATCACTGACCTGAACCAAGATTGCGATAGGCTCACCACCTGTCACGTTGTTCCAAATAAGGTCTAATGAGAAATGGGCACAAAAGACTAAAATAAATGTTTAGCTTATTTAAATTTATTTTATTACGGAAAAGACTATTATCAATTTTTAAAAAAAATAACGTAACGCGTTGGTAATCCATGCAAAAGCTTTTTGTATAATAAAATTTAGGATGGGAATAAAAATCAGAATACGCAGTTTTATACATCATGGCCATTTTTAAATCTAGTGCTCGTACAACTGACACTTTGTATGGTTTCAGTAATTCGAAAATGCACCGTTTGTTCTATTTTTCACAGTTAAATATAGTGTCGTTATTTGCACTAAATGCATAAATTGTTTCAATTCAAACTGGTTTTTACTATGGTAGAGCTAAGCGGAGGCTTTTTCTGCTGCTCGAATTTTATTACCATGGCCTTGCAGAATACCGGCGTGATGTAGAGCCATCTTGTGCTTTTGTGTTTCGTTCGTTGAGTGACGTAATCGGAGGCCCTTCTTCCCCCTCCTCCAACCCCTATCACCATTATCCCTCCCATACCCCAAATATCCTTAAAGGCCGACAACTCATCTGCAGCTCGTCTGGTGTTGTGTGAGCTGCTTACTCGTTTGCCCCCTTTTTCCATGGAAAAATATATGTTCGTGACCGTTACTAGTTAAAGCACAGAGCAGCTTTCGAGCTGCGCTTCGCGTTTCTCTTTGCAAAGTTACCGTACATTACACAGAGATGCTGCTTCTGGTTTCTTGTCTGAAGAAAGAAAGATTTATTTTTTACACATTTATTTGGCAATCACACAACAAAACACAAAATAAAAAACAAATTAAATAAACAAAAAAAAACATGAAAATGATTAATTTGTTGTGCGATGTCAAAAAGGTTCCCGTCTCAGTGATATCACAGCACTGTTTTTCAGTCAAAAAGGACAAGAAGCATAAAAAAAAGGATTTTTAGTAGTAAAATAAGTTAAACATTTAATTATTTAATATTATATTATTTCATAATGAAGGATTTGTGTTCGTTGATTTTGGATTTGAATTCGTATGCACATTCCTCCATCGTTCAATCACGTGCAGGTGAGGTTTGGAGGAAGAGCCATGTAAGAGATGGTAACTTGTGTGGTCACTTCGCATTTATTGAAAATTTGTATTTTGTCATTTGTAATTTGTGTCAACAATTGTTTTATATGTATGTATATATTACGCCTGTTCCCAACCGCGTAGGTAGAGACAATATTCTTCCACTTGCTACGGTCCTGACATATGTCTTTCGCTTCTTCCAATTTCATCAATCTTCGCATGCATGCATGGTAGTTTGGAGTACTCTTGACCTGGCCTTTTTTCAGAACGTCTCCGATTTGATCGTGAAATGTTCGCCTCGGTCTTCCTCTCCCGACTCTACCATTTACTCATCTGACTCTCCCGACTCAACAATCGTTTTGTTTTTATTGATTTTGTTTCGTAGAAACTGATTTCGGTTATCACAGTGAAAGTTTCCGTGCAACTACGGGAAGAAAACTAACTTAACTGACCGCTGACCCTTTCGCCCCTCGCTTCCGTGCGCGCAAACTTTCACCAAATCTAAATGTCCGATCTGGATCACTTTACTAATGTTTCCTCAGACAATAAAACACTGAACCGTGCTGATAAGTAAATGTTTACGCCCCTAAAAACTAGAACGCGTTCAAGTTCATTTAGAAAAGTTATAAATATCCCTTGGTTTTATTACTTATGTTTTATATAAAATGCTTTGTAATTTTGTTTTCATTGTTTCTGACCTTTTCTCTGATCTTCAAAGTCAAACTTTTCTATTCAATTTAGACTTCTTTCAACCTCTTAACGTCAAATCTATAATGATTTGCACAACGAGACCTTCACAGAGAAGAAGCGGCAAGAAACTCTGGGATCTGTTTATTTCTTTTTCTTTTTACCGTACATTACACAGAGATGCTGCTTCTGGTTTCTTGTCTGAAGAAAGAAAGATTTATTTTTACACATTTATTTGGCAATCACACAACAAAACACAAAATAAAAACAAATTAAATAAACAAAAAACATGAAAAGATTAATTTGCTGTCCGACGTCAAAAGGTTCCCGTCTCAGTGATATCACAGCACTGTTTTCCAGTCAAAAAGGACAAGAAGCATAAAAAAAAGGATTTTTAGTAGTAAAATAAGTTAAACATTTAATTATTTAATATTATATTATTTCATAATGAAGGATTTGTGTTCGTTGATTTTGGATTTGAATTCGTATGCACATTCCTCCATCGTTCAATCACGTGCAGGTGAGGTTTGGAGGAAGAGCCATGTAAGAGATGGTAACTTGTGTGGTCACTTCGCATTTATTGAAAATTTGTATTTTGTCATTTGTAATTTGTGTCAACAATTGTTTTATATGTATGTATATATTACGCCTGTTCCCAACCGCGTAGGTAGAGACAATATTCTTCCACTTGCTACGGTCCTGACATATGTCTTTCGCTTCTTCCAATTTCATCAATCTTCGCATGCATGCTCGGTAGTTTGGAGTACTCTTGACCTGGCCTTTTTTCAGAACGTCTCCGATTTGATCGTGAAATGTTCGCCTCGGTCTTCCTCTCCCGACTCTACCATTTACTCAACTGACTCTCCCGACTCAACAATCGTTTTGTTTTTATTGATTTTGTTTCGTAGAAACTGATTTCGGTTATCACAGTGAAAGTTTCCGTGCAACTACGGGAAGAAAACTAACTTAACTGACCGCTGACCCTTTCGCCCCTCGCTTCCGTGCGCGCAAACTTTCACCAGATCTAAATGTCCGATCTGGATCACTTTACTAATGTTTCCTCAGACAATAAAACACTGAACCATGTTGATAAGTAAATCTTTACGCCCCTAAAAACTAGAACGCGTTCAAGTTCATTTAGAAAAGTTATAAATATCCCTTGGTTTTATTACTTATGTTTTATATAAAATGCTTTGTAATTTTGTTTTCATTGTTTCTGACCTTTTCTCTGATCTTCAAAGTCAAACTTTTCTATACAATTTAGACTTCTTTCAACCTCTTAACGTCAAATCTGTAATGATTTGCACAACGAGACCTTCACAGAGAAGAAGCGGCATGAAACTCTGGGATCTGTTTTTTTCTTTTTCTTTTTTACCGTACATTAGTATTAAAAATTTACTATGAAATCAATACATTTTTTTTAAATGTCATCTTTAACAAGATATCAGTAGCCAGAGAATTAGCAAGGGCAGATTTTGAACTATTTTCACACATCTTTCTGTTTACAAAATCTAGTGTACTTAAATTAAAAAAAAAAAAATTAAAATTTAATGATTTCTTGTATTTACGCGAACACTACACATAATTTACGGATTTTGTCGCGTTTAATTTTATTAATTTTGGACCGATCTACGCAGAATGTGCTTACAGTATCACTGTATAATAAATAAAAGCTGAAAGTAGCCCGAGTTAACTATGACCTCAGGACCTCCGACACCTCAGTCCCCACGTGACCACGGCTGCTGTAAAGCAATCGAAACGTCTGCAGTATAAAACATAATTAAACACAATAAAATCGGTAAATTATTGTTTCATTTCAAATATACATATTTAATAAATTCTAACGTACTGAAAGGTTTTCATGAGAATGAAACATTACTGAAATGTAATATTGAAAGCCCTAATATGTTATGCATCTCGCGTGACGTCATAGCATTCAGGGGAATTACCTTAATGGCGGACGAGTATCCGAACCGAGCCATTATACAATGCACTTACAATTTTTTTTTTTTTTCAATTCACATTTCAATGGTGTTGTGCGAATAGCATCTGGCTTTTCTCTACAGACAGATAGACACAGTGTTATATCCCTATTAGTATTATTATGCCTTCAAGTATCATCGTCATCATCTGCTGCTAATAATATTAAAAATAAGTAAAGTGGCAGCCTGTAAGTTCCCACTACTGGGAAAAGGACTCCTTCTCAAATGTCTGAGTGGGTTTCAGAGCCGGGAAGGATACGCCACGCTGCTCCATTTCTCAGTCATGCAGGTGGACACGCGATGTTTTCCTTCACCGCCGAGCACCTAGTAAATTCAACACTTAAAATTGTAGTGGTGCCGACACCGAGGATCAAACCCAGGTCACTCGCACTACCGTAGCTTTTATAAAAATATAGTATTACACGTTCACTAATATTACGCGGGTGTTATAAATTTTACAGTGTGAAAATTATTTTTATAATTCAGATTACAAGCTTTATATTCAGATTTTTTTTTTGGACCTCTTCAAGGTCAAAGTGAACAGACATCTAGGCAAGCGTGTACCATCCTAGGCCTCATCTTCGCTTTCCATCGGGCAAGATTGAGGTCAAACGCAAGCCTATTTTTTCATAAAAAAAAAATTTAGATTATAAGCTTATAGCCAACTATTGTAATGAATTTATTTATTTATTCTTTATCGTTGTCAATAAGCTAAAGGTTATAATGGGCGGACTTAATTCCAAGTGGCATTCTTTACCATGCAACCTTTATCATGGTAAAAAGTAATTGGCTGATGCAAAACAAAGAATAAAAAGCTACAATAGGTAGACTCCAAAAAGCGATAAATTAATATTTACACGTACATATATGTAAGTACATATATATAAGTAAAAACACATGTTACGTAATTAAATAATTTATAAACATTTATAATACAAAATACATAAATATGTTTAAGCTCATTATATAAAATAGCTTCAATGTTTAGACAACGCAAGTTTTTATCATACAAGGGCCGGAGAGCACTTTGACACAGTCCTTTGTTTGCAAATTAACGTCGGGAGTAAAAGCGACCGAATCATATTTCCCACTGAAAAGTTTCGTCGTTTTTGCAGCTTCACGAGACCCGGAATTTCTCCACAGAGACAAGTGTGTGTTGACTTAGGGCTTGTTTGTACTGGTCCCATTGTTTTTCGCGCCAGTGAAATGAACACGTCCACGTTGTGAGAAATAAGATGTGTTGTGAATGCACGATATGCTTTTGTACGTTCTTATGATTTTGTAATTTTCTATATTTGTTATTTTATACATTTAGATTAATTCTTTACGCAAACTCTCTCTTTTCAAAGCAATTTCAAGATCAGTAAAGGGGGACTCTACCATATTTTTTTTATCTAAAGCACATCTTCACCTTAACAGGCTGCACTGTGGTAACTTACGGGTAAGCCTCTGGCAGCCGACTGGTGGTGGAAAATCTACTGCAATTTTAAGATCAGTAAAGGGGGTCTCTACCATCTTTTTTTGTCTAAAGCTCATTTTCACCTTAACAAGCTGCACTGTGGTAACTAACGGGCGAGTCTCTGGCAGCCGACTGGTGGTGAAAAATCCGTCTGACTACGCCGAACCCAAAACTTACAGACTTCGTGACGAGGAGCGTCATCTCAACCAACTCTACAACTAACACGCCTTCCTCGTTCGATGAGAATGGGCAAATATTCCATTCTGGTTCAGCTATTTTTATTGGAGTTATCATGGAAAACTTCACGAACCAGCAGTGAACTTTTACATAATGATGAAGCGAGCGCATTTCCTATCAAACAGGGCCGAAATTTTAATAGCTATGAAACTCAGCGATACTGGGGAGTAAAGTATAGTTTCTGTAAAAATTATTAAGTCTCCAAGCTTGTATCTGTTAGTACTGGTTCTTTGCCGGTGAGTCGTCTGGGCAGTGCCACAGGTGCAAACTACTATTGTGTTCCTGTTTTAAAAGTTTACGACCTTATAATTACGGCATGCGAGCCTTTCTGTCTTAGTCAAACGCGGTAGAGCCAAACGGCGGCTTTTGCTGCTGCTCGAATGGGCCAGCTCGACCGGGTCGGTAACACGGCCTCGTAGAATATCGGCGCGAATTAGAGGCATCTTCTGCTTCTGCGTTTCGTTCGACGAGTGAGGTAACCGGAGGCCCTCCCTCTCCCCATACCCCTCGTCACCCTCCCTCCCATCTCCCTAATACCCTTAAAGACCGCAATGCACCTGCAGCGCCTCTGGTGTTACAGATGTACGAGGGGGATGGTAATCACTTACCATCAGGTGAACCGCTTGGTCGTTCGCCGCCTTTCCCATGAAAATAAAAAAAAATCGTCAAGTGTGAGATGACGCATCTGTGACCTTCTTCGATTGAGGTTGTTTAGAGTGCAGTAGTCACTTACCATGACGTGGACTGTTAGCTCGTTGTTCACCCTATTGCAATAAAAAAAACATTGTATTCTTTTTTTATTCTTTATTGTGTCCCTATAAAAATAAAGGAATACAATGGGCGGACTTAATGCCTTTTGACATTCTCTACCATTCAACCCTGGGTGAGAAAGAAAACATGTTGGCAGGTTAAAATAAATAATAAATATAAATATTAAATATATAACCTTTATAATATACTGACATACTTATAACATACATAATACACTATACATAAACATATAATACATACATAAACAAATTAAACATGGAGAGAAAAATCTCAGATGGCATTTGCTTTCAGATAGTGACGACAGACCAGGGTTTTGAAGGAGTTTTTGTTCGGAACTTTCTTGATATCATCGGGGAGAGCGTTCCAGAGAAGAGTGGCTTGTACGGTGAAAGAAGAAGAAAAGAAACCAGTACTATGTTGTGGAACACTAACTTTCAAGCATTAACACTATTATCCATAAAATATGATCAAAACATAAATTTTAATAATGAAGGTGCGTGTCTAACTTATGTTTAATCTTTGGTTTTAGGTGGTAAACAGCGGCGGGACCGCCACAATAAACTGCACATGGGGCGGCTGGCCCGCGCCGCGTCTAGAGTGGCTTCACAATGGTATCCCCATCAGCTCTGGCATTGCGGGCGGCCGTCTGCGTGTCCTCAACAACGGCGAGCAACTGATCATACCCTCCGTCCACAGAGCAGATAAAGGCGTGTATCAGTGTATGGCGAGAAACGAGCGGGACTCGGCACAGGCCAGCGCGGAGCTCCGACTCGGTGGTTAGTCTCTTAGTCTGTGTACTTAAGAACCCCATCCATCCCTCCTCCTTATCCTCCCTCCGATCTCCCAAATATCCTTAAAGGCCGGTAACACACCTGCAGCTCTTCCGGTATTGCAGATGTACGTGGGCGGTAATCAAACGTTTTCCCTATTACCCTTTAAAAAAAAAGTATTCATGTTACTGTTGACGTGAGTTCTTCTTATCAAATATTAATAAATATTCTTCAACAAAATTCTTAAGGATTAAACCATGACAAGAACTTATGGAACTAGTGAATTTTACAATCGAATTTCCATGATAATTTAAATACATATATTTATAAAATATTGATATGGATTATATTATACCCTATCTCTTAATTATTATTTAAACTTTTAATTGCACTTACAAAAGACCAAAAAGGTGTACTTAATGCCACGATGCATTCTCTACCACTCTACAATTAAGTTGAACAGAGAAAATGTAAAAGGAGTGCACATAGGAGATAACTTTGAACTAAATTTTATATTCATATCCATACACAAATAATATACTATAATAGAATACTTATATATAACGGGCTCTTAAACATACATGTAATTATAGTTGTCTATCTATGTAAAACACACTACACATTTACTAAACTATAACTCGAACATTTCTCATATTTTTTTATTACTACCGTGGTATCTTACTCTACAATAAAGTAAATAAACTTTTGCCAAGATATCCCAAACATAGGCATGTAACAGAATGTTTGTAGAGTCTGGATTATTTAATAACTTAATCTTTAATTACTGCCCTAACCTAATCTCACGGCCGTATGTATGAACAATAAGCGTGCACAACTTTTTGTTATTGTAGGTAATTGTTTTGCTACAATGTTATATTGATAATAATGTTACTTTTAACGGACGAGGGTCTGATGATTGGTCATACAGGCGTTACCCAGTACTAACACCAGGCTCTCACAGGAGATTATTTATTGTAATTTATTACTCGTGGGAGCAAATTTCAATTCCATCCCGTAACACTTCCTTCTATTCTATATCCTTTTCCATTGAAGCTGTTCGGCTCCGGAACTGCCTACCACTTCATATAAAGCGTGCGCAATCCCTAGATACTTTTAAAAGGCCTGTCAAAGCGCACTTCCTTCCTCCCTAAATAGTTATTCCTTCATCTCTCATTGTCTGTTCATCTCTCTCGTATGGCTCCTATTGTTTTTATTCTTTACTCTTTATGTTCCTGTATATGTATGGGTATATATTATGTATTTATTTAGATATATCAGTATATGTGAGAGTATATTTATATAGATTGGGAGATGGAAGGGAGGATCAGGAAGGGGGTGGGGAGGAGGAGAGGGCCTCCGGTTACCCCACTGATCAAACTAAACGCAGAAGCACAAAGGTGTCAACAAGGTGTTTACTTCACACCGGTATTCTGCGAGGCCGTGGTACGAACTCAGTCGAGCCGGCCCATTCGCAGCAGCAGCAAAAGCCGCCGCTTCGTTTTACCACCTTTAAAAACGCCGTTTTTAAAATTTCCATTAACAACGCCCGTTGGACTTGAGAAACTATTAATCGATTGTAAAATGATTATCAGACACGGCACCGGAGCTCCAGTACACGTTCATCGAGCAGGTGCTGCGCCCTGGTCAGGTGGTGACGCTCAAGTGCTCCGCCGCTGGCTCACCGCCGCCGCACTTCACCTGGATGCTGGACGGGCAGCCGCTGAACACTATGAGCAGGGGACACAGGTGACAACAGCATCATTTCTAAGATTACCTGACAATTCTCACTTTTTTTTATGGTACAGGGGGGCAAACGAACAATAGGCTCATGATTGCCTGATGATGAGCGATTACCGTCGCCCACGTACATCTGCAACTCCAGAGGAGCAGCCGGTGCGTTGCCGGCCTTTAAAGGATATTTGGGAGTTGGGAGAGAGGATGGCGGTGGGAGATGGGGAGGGGGGATGTGTAGTTTGAAGGTAGGATAAGAATGGGGGATAGGGAGGGGAGTGGGCCTCACTTTCCCTCGCTGTGATATCTAACGTTAAGTCCTTATTTGTAATATATACAATTGCAGAGTGTGGTGATGTCGTTGTGATGATGATTAAGTAATTACACTTTAGAATGCTGCAGTTGTTTGGTTTAATTCATGTAGAGCTAGAGAAAAATAATCAAGCTTAAAGTAGCCTTGTAAATGCCTACAGCTGGACGAAGGCCTCCTTCTTAAATATCTGAGAGGGTTTCAGAGCAGAGAAGGGTCCGCTACGCTGCTCAAATATCATATTAACAATTTTAGTACATAATTTATACTTGTGATTGTCGTCACTTTATGAATTTTCATCATATTGACAATTATTATTATCTCTTGTACTGGTTTCACGACATAATTTATTGTTTTATATAAGTAACCGACCGGTGTCGCCTTACGTCATCTTACGCCTACTAACTAAACCAACATTACCTTCGTGTTGGGTTTTCATATTCAATGATTGTATATGTAATGGACTCTGTCTTTATTAAAACGTTACACTGAATTATTATTTCACATCAAATTATATTGAATGCTTAATCCGTCATACAATTTATGATTAAAAGTACTTTCGACGGGATTCATAGTTATTTTATTAAAAAGATTTTATTATAAGACACATTCAACCCAGTTTAAGATATACCACTGACATCAAAATAAAAACAATTGTTGTCTTCGTCCCGGATGTAGATTTTCTTACCCAAATGTAAGCAGGTAAGACATTTCATTAAGTTTTTTTTTTAAATCCGTCAATTCCGTCGCAGATACAGCGTGGAGCAATTCGCCACAAAGACTAACGACGTCGTGAGCTATCTCAACATTTCCTCTGTCCGCTCGGAGGACGGGGGACTTTACACATGCAAGGCGGCAAATTCCCTCGGTGAAATATCGCACACGTCCAGACTTAATATTTACGGTAGGTTGTTGTAACCTTTTCATGTTCAATCTGTGATCGCATATTTGTTCGAACTGTATACTTCTTTTGGCGCGTTTGGGAAAAGTGATGAGAGTGAATTTCTACGATGCGCGGGCACACCGACACCTAAAAGCGACACCGTGAAGTCGGTTGGTAATTGTCACTCAAGTTTTCGTGAGAACTGATAACTATGTTCAAGGTTATTCAAATATATATGAATCTTCAACAGTTTTATATCAGTGGAGAGAAAAAAAAAATTCATACATAAATAAACGTGTTTATTTGTGTGTCATTTTAAATTATATATGATAGTGGAAGATTGTTTAATGTGAGTATTCGTGATAAAAGTGACTTTTTTATATTATAAACTTTTTTGTGTGGGTTTACAGATTGAAGGTTAACTGTCGGTATGTATTCCTTTTATTCGTTTACATTATAAATTATTATTATTATTAGTTATTTTTGTTTTGTTACGGTTAAATAAGTAGACATACAGACACACGTTTTTTTTTATAAATTTATTTATACTACACCGGCTCAATTAACTATTCACGTGTTGAAATATTAAACTATTTAGTTAAAAATAAATTAATAATTCGCTTTGATACTGTAAACCTACACCGAAACATTAAAATGTATTAAGGTACAGTTTGTATATTATCATAATCATATTAATTTATTTGGGGAAAATAGGTATTTTACAGATGTGAATTATACATTGATTCGCTATATTCTACTACTCTATTCGACGGAGTGTGCAAATATTTAAATGTTCGCTAAAAAGATTTTCACATTATTAAATCATTAATATTGAACGTTTCGCGATATTAATAGATTGATATTAAAATATCAATATTAGAAAACAGAAGTCAAATGATAAACAAAATTGGTCTAACAAAAATTCATTAACATTATTTTAACATTTTCGAGTCAATATATTGGGCAATATTTTCTTAAATAAATTCGCATTTAATTCCTTTAATTAAGCCGTATTAATCCATATTTAATCGTATACAATCATAATACTTAAGTTGTATAATATTAATTTGACGAACGAAACTAATACAATAATATATGATAAATTTAATACTAGAAAAATAAATATTCATCACATCAAATATATTACAGTGTTTACATATCGATGTATGTAAACACTGTAATATATTTGTTTACGTACAACGATGTCAATGATTTATTGTATTTAGGCGAACACTATACATTTGCAAGAGAAAATTATTAAACGGATTTTATCGCGTTTAATTTTTGTTTTTATATTCCCGACGTTTCGATTGCTTTACAGCAGCCGTGGTCACGGGGGGACAGAGGTGTTCGAAGTCCCTGATGTCATAGTTAACACGCACTACCTTCAGCTTTTGATTATTAATAACACACTTGAAACGCTTAGCTGCAGCGCAGTGGGCCGCGGGTTCTAAGTAATAAGTTCCTGGTCTGGGTGTTTGTCCGTGTGCAATTTATGTATGTGAATTGCCTCCGCGACGCTGGAGAAATTCCTCCACTGGAAAGCAACGTTTTTTTTTTTCAATCGAATAAAGATTAAAATGAATCGCGATGAAATACGTAAATATTTCAATTTCGATACAATAAGCTAAAATGTACTGTAGTAATGTGCGTTACATTTCTCATTATTACAGGACCGCCATATGTCAGATCGATTGGACCGATTAGAGCGGTAGCGGGCCGAGAGCTCTCTTTGTATTGCCCTTATTCGGGCTATCCAATCAGGTAAGTTCCCGAATCGAGCTTAACATATCGATATCATGATGGAGATTATCGATTTAATTTATCCGTTCGATTTCGAGACGTGAATGTTATATAAAATCGATTTTATCGGGTACATTACAATGTTATAGCGATGTAACAAAGGTCTACTAGGAGGCTGGTGTCGTAAATGTCGACTAAAGAAGGTCGGATAAATATTATGGCGGAATTACAACCAAGACAAATATATTCAGACAAAGCCGAGTGTTCCTGCAGCGTTTAACATGCGAAGTTCAGATTAATGATTGCTCCAGTCATTAATCTTAAAGTCGCAATGGAGTGGCAAGGGAAGTCAGGATTGCCATCTCGAAAAATATACCATAATTAAGTTGGCCGACCGACTTACAGCGGTGTATGGGGTGCGAATGGGTAGAGGCCTATCTCCTACTTATGGTCCATTCACATGCTGTTAAGGTAAGGTAAGGTAGATAAGATGAAGACGTAAAAGTCTGTCACTTTTCTACAAAACATTTTCACCTACCCTATAGAGACAACCGAGCCAAAAAAAATGTCAAACGGCTGCCACCCCCTTTCTTTCCGTGGGTGACATAAAAAGCGACTAAGGAAATTTTATGGCAATCGCTCGGAGAAAACTCGGTGACAAGGCTTCCCACGCTTTTCATCTCTCGGAAAGGGGATCCATAGGTTGCTGTAACCCTTTTGACTACGCTGAGTCTAGCGAAATGGAAATCCAGTTCTCTACCTACTGCCACGAGTGACAATCTTCATTGCATATAAATTAAGTAAAGTAGCAGCCTGTAAGTAACCACTGCTGGGCAAAAGCCTCCTTCTCATATGAGAGGGTTTTGGAGCCCGCCATGCTGCTCTAGTGCGGGTTGAGCTTCACATATCCTCGAAAAATATTTTTCGTTGTTATTTTTCAGACACTCAGGTTTCCACACGATGTTTTCTTTCACCGCCGAGTATGTGGTAAATGCAGCACTTAAAATTGCCGACACCGGAGATCGAGCCCAGGTCACTCGCGCTCTATGAAACTAAAGCAACCGCCCTTACCACTAGGCAACCACGGCTCGTATGCTTATGCACTTGTATAAATACGTAATGTACAAATAAGTATTTTAATTCGAAAACTAGTATTTCGTGTTGGAGTTGAGAACAAACACTTTAGCTTCAAATACATTAAAAATCTTTTAACTTAAGACCCACAGTCTTAAAGTAATTAGTGATATTTACGAATATATCATTAATAACTAAGAAGTATAGTTTTTCAGCTTGGATACACTACAAATACTAGTCACAGGGCTTAGTACCAGTTACTCGTCTGTTAACAATATAATAAAGGATACTTCTATTTGCAGCAGTGTGAAGTGGGAGAGGGACGGTGGTCAAGTGGAATGGGACGGGGGCATAGAAGGTGCCCTCAGATTGACAAGGGTCGAGTCGTCCCACGCCGGTGCGTACACCTGCGCCGTGACCGGGCCTCATGGGGAGATAGCCAGGAGGGAACTGCAACTTGTCGTAAGCAGTAAGTTGGTGAAGAGCTGCATTTCTTTATCAAAATCGGTTGAGACACGGACTAGAAGTAGATAAATTAAAAGTTAGAGAAGAAACAGAATAAATTATCCAAAAAAAATTTCATTGTAATTAAAATTTGCTACTGAAAAGAGTGTAACATTCTTTTTTTTTTTTATCGAAGAGATGGCATACGAGCAAGCGGTTCACCTGATGGTAAGTGATTACCGTCGCCCACATACATCTGCAACACCATAGATGCTGCAAGTGCGTTGCCGGTCCTTAATGATATTTGGGAGTTGGGAGGGATGAGGAGAGGAATAGGGATGGGGTGTGGGCCTCCGGTTACCTCACTCACCGAACAAAACGCAGAACCACAAGATGCCTCTACTTCATGCCGGAATTCTGGGAGGCCGTGGTACTAATCTGGTCGAGCCGGCCCATTCGAGCAGCAGCTAAAGCCGCCGCTTGGCTCTACCACGCTTAAAAATGATATGTTTTAAGCAAATAAAGATATATCTTGTCTTCACTTACCAGACTTGAACTTTGAAGCCGTAACCCTGAACCCTTAGTGTATTCTTGAACTGGTATTGAATTTAATCTAATAAAATCACATACTTCACAGTACCTTTTTAACGGTTTTCGATAGAATAACATTCGACACTCGTCAACGATGTATAACTTGTGTGGTTTTTAACACAGATCCTCCGGAAATCGAACCATTTTCCTTCTCCGCAAATTTGCAAGAGGGGAAGCGGGCTCAAGTGAGTTGCAGCGTAACTTCCGGCGACATGCCGGTACACTTCACCTGGCTCAAAGACAATGCACCGATACCTTCTAGCTTGCAGGTTCGTATTACGAGACACTTTAGCGTTTCTCTTTTTAAATGCGCCCAGTTCCCTGATTTCCAGATATTTTTTTTATCTTTAAGGCGGCAAACGAGCAAGCGGTTCAGCTGATGATAAGTGATTACCGTCGCCCACATACATCTGCAACACAATAGATGCTGCAGGTGCGTTGCCGGCCTTTAAGGCTTTTTGGGGTATAGAGGGGAGGAGGATCAGGAGGCGGAATAGGGCAGTGGGGAGAGCGCCTCCGGTTATCTCAATCATCGCACGAAACGAAGAAGCAAGCAGTGTTCTGCGAGGCCGAGGTACTATCCCGATTGAGCAGGCCCATTCGAGCAGCAGCTAAAGCCGCCGCTTGGCTCTACCACGCTTAAAAATGATATGTTTTAAGCAAATAAAGATATATCTTGTCTTCACTTACCAGACTTGAACTTTGAAGCCGTAACCCTGAACCCTTAGTGTATTCTTGAACTGGTATTGAATTTAATCTAATAAAATCACATACTTCACAGTACCTTTTTAACGGTTTTCGATAGAATAACATTCGACACTCGTCAACGATGTATAACTTGTGTGGTTTTTAACACAGATCCTCCGGAAATCGAACCATTTTCCTTCTCCGCAAATTTGCAAGAGGGGAAGCGGGCTCAAGTGAGTTGCAGCGTAACTTCCGGCGACATGCCGGTACACTTCACCTGGCTCAAAGACAATGCACCGATACCTTCTAGCTTGCAGGTTCGTATTACGAGACACTTTAGCGTTTCTCTTTTTAAATGCGCCCAGTTCCCTGATTTCCAGATATTTTTTTATCTTTAAGGCGGCAAACGAGCAAGCGGTTCAGCTGATGATAAGTGATTACCGTCGCCCACATACATCTGCAACACAATAGATGCTGCAGGTGCGTTGCCGGCCTTTAAGGCTTTTTGGGGTATAGAGGGGAGGAGGATCAGGAGGCGGAATAGGGCAGTGGGGAGAGCGCCTCCGGTTATCTCAATCATCGCACGAAACGAAGAAGCAAGCAGTGTTCTGCGAGGCCGAGGTACTATCCCGATTGAGCAGGCCCATTCGAGCAGCAGAAAAAGCCGCCGCTTTGCTCTAAAACACTATTGCTCATTAAAAAGTCTATCCATCCTCCGAATGATACACATGATATGTGTTGCCAGTTTTCTGAAGTAGGCAACTGCCTGTTGTCGATCGTTTTCTCGTTACACTGAAACTGAGAGCTTGGTACGAAAGCCCTAGTTTTCCTAAAGCCCAGTATCAGTATAGTGCGACCACTTGTGTAGACTAAAATGAAATCTTCAATTGACAGTATTTTAATCTAAAGCTTCACGCTTGTATTAACTAAGAGCATCATCCTTTCCTCAATGCCTGTCGAGGCTCCACAATACAATATACAACTTTGTATCTTTTGATGAAACAACATTGCAACATCATAGAGTAAAAATTATTTGACATAAAATGGTCTATTTTGTTATTCAAATTTGCGATTATTGATACTTTGTAAATCTTCATCATTATGTATAATTATTATAAACACTTTAACTAGTGTTACAAATAATTTATTTTCTAATCAACATTCACTTAAATCTTTTTTGTAATAGTAGTCTTTAATATAAAAGCTGTTTTGATCTGTCCAAAGCATTAGACACAATGTGACTAAAATTTCTTTATGATGCAATGTGAAATCTCTAGACAAATCCATTGATCACATAAATAGATCGCAAATGTTAAGCTTCCACGCGATTGGTTGTGTAGGTGGAAGAGCGGGGTGCTGATTTTTTCAGCAACCTTGTGTTCAAAGAGGTGTCCGCTCGTCACAGTGGCCTCTACACTTGTGTCGCTTCGAACACGGCGGCCAAAGTAAATTACACAGCCGAACTGGTAGTGAAAGGTAACCACTTCGTGATGATGATCCTACAGCACCAAAAGCACAGAGCACCAAAGCACCGGAACACTTAGCGCGCCACTTCACGCTTGCACCCAGCACGATTTTTTTTTATTGTTCTTTTGATTCGAAACGACGCTGTTATTTCTTAAATAGTTCACTTTTAATATAAATCTAGATTTAAAAACAAACATTATGCTTTGTACAATGAAGTTATTTTAATCTAATTCAGTTATACTATTCAAAAAACATCATTTGCTTCGTATAAGTCTATATGCGATTATTTTAATTTTCAAAGCTAAATAACCACTGCTTCTTCCTGCTATGAGACATCTCGATGATTAACAAGATTGTAAGGAAACGCAGCTATTCCTTAACCAATACAATACTTATGACTAATATTGTAAGTGAAAGTGAATAACTCAGAGTACTAGATGTATTCACCTTCCTCAATAGTAGTTAGTAAATAGTGAACGTTAAAATGAATTACTATTTCAGATTGAAGGCATAAAAATATTTCGATATATACTGATTTTAAGACAACTTTGTGTTCTTCTTTAAATTGACATCAAACATGATTATGTTTTCACGATCGTCTACCACATAATAGGGCGGTCGAAGGCCCGGATAATGCAGAGCTTTTTTTTAAAACAACGCGACAGGTTTTGAGCCTGTGACCTATATAAAGATATAAACACATGTACGTCCTCTACAACCGATGAAGCCTCTATTAGGACGTCATGAACACCAGCAGTCGATTCATATTTTCCCTCAGCACTAAACATATCTGATATTACATTTATGCTTCTTATATTCGAGTTAATTTTGTTGTTATAAACTGTTTCCGAGTTCTGTTCTGTTCGAGTTATAAACTATGTGTCGTTTTTGTTTCGCATCGTTGGATTTACAGATGGCTAACGGGAAAGGGTAATTGCGATTTTTTTATAAACTTATTTAAAATCATTGCCTTCTCTTCGTGCTTAGGTATATGAAGTTCAATTGTTACAAAATCATTGTATCGTTATAAATTAAAAGATTATGTCCCGCCATTATTTATGTATACTTGTATTGTAATTTATGACGCCCGATATGATGCCAATATCAAATATACTGTAATTAAATATGTTTGTTGATTTGTGATGTAATTAGATTAAGAAACTAATTTTTATATGAAGCCTGATAATTTGTTCTAGATCGCATCTACATCCGGACAACGATACATTAATAATTTTAAGTTTAAATATATTTTTACAATACATATAATTACATAATATGCTGCTGTGGCAGGTAAGGAGTTACAGAGGTTCTTTATTATATCAACATTTAAAAACAATACAAAATTAATTTGTTTACTGGAATGGCAAATGGTTGGCGACCCCACGTACATCAGCAACGCCAGAGAAACTGCAGATGTTGCTGGCATTTAAGGATATTTGGAGAGGGGTGGAATTAGAGAGGGAGATGGTTGGAGAAAGCTTGGCTACATCATGTATTTAGGATTTACTAGCCAATTTTAACTTACGAATACTATAGCAAAATACAAAAGCACTCATTTTACGTACCTATTCCCGATGTAACACAGGGCTGACCCTGTCTCTGAGGCACGGAACGCAACGCAATCGGAACGGAAAACAAATCGTCTGTGGATTCCAACCGACGTCCCATGGCTTTAAGAGTCAGGGGTGCTAAACGATTTCATTGAATCAAATCGTGCACATAGAAACGCGCCGTAATAATAAAACAGACTTAATATAAATTGCACGCTGCAGTGTCGCCTAAATGGATAATGGAGCCGAAGGACGAGGCGGTGTTGGCCGGCGAAGCTGTTGCAGTGCACTGCCAGACGACCGGATCACCGACGCCCCAAATCATCTGGTTGAAGCAGAGAGGTGATTGTTTAATACACAAACATTAGCAAATTAAAAAAAAAGCTTTTCCTTTGATGTAAGAAATTTATATATCGTTTGACTATCGTAATTTATTAACAGTTCCTTGAGCCACATGTCGTAACTTTTAAATTATGTTATGTTAGTGATTAGAAGGGATTAGTGATACTTTAATGTCTTTGCTTTGAAGAAACGGAAACGGGCGGAAATAACGTGATAACAAAAGCTTGTAAGGGTCTTATTGTTGTTTATATATTGAAGACCCCGAACTGACTAGGCGCCAAGAGCAGCTGGTGCTTCACAAGAGCGTCAAACTAGGAGCGCATTTTTAAAATGTTAAATATAATAGTAAAGTTTAAATTCTATAAACACATAATAATGTTTAAAAAATATCAATCTGTTGAATTAATTTTAGAAATAGATTATTTGTCTGCTACAGTAGGATCACCGTCAGACTTCATCCCGCTGGTGAACCTGGGTGGCCGATTCCAGTTCCTCTCAAACGGCACCCTGTGGATAGAGTCTGCGCTGCCCTACGACGAGGGTCACTACATGTGCAAGGCTGAGAACGGCGTCGGCTCCCCCCTAACCAAGACTATATTCGTCGCTATTAATGGTAAGCTGTGTAGATAGATCAGTTCCTTAACTCTTGACTTCTCCTTTATCACTAGGTGGTAGGCACCGTGCCTCCTACCCATTACTGCTGCCATACAGCAGTGTTACGACTGACGTCTTCCGGTCTGGAAGGTATAGAGAGCCAGTGTAATTACGAGCTGCGAGGTAAATCATATGGGGGAAGCCGCTGGCTCCTGAAACATATTTTTTACTAGTTCGTGGGGCCTATGGATTTATTGAACATAATCTGTCACTTGTTTATGTCCATTAAATTAATTATTATTTATTGATATATTTATTCCATCTTAGTTCTCAGTGGTGACAACGCATCTGTAATCTTCTTCGAATTAAAATTGAGGTGTTGAAGTCGCAGGTGTACATAGGCTGCAGTAGCTACTTACCACCAGGTGGAATGTTAAAGCAACCCTGTGGAAGCTTTCAGAAAAAACCTTTTCATGAAATCGCCAACATATACATGCCGTGCATAAATGATACATGAGGGAATGACACTAAAATACAGTTTCCCATCACTGATGTAGTCTCTGATGGGGTTCGGTGCAGTCCTATGGACTTTACAATATCTGACGGTCGCCCGAACCTCGTTCTACAATCAGCTGGGTACACCGTCAGGTCATGCTAGGTTGACATTTGAAGAAAATATTGGTATATTTCTCCAAATTACTTTAAGTATTTTTTTAAGGACTTGGATATAATTACTACGCACAATTTCGCATGAAACAAAGAGAAGAAGAGCAGGACCAACCTCACCATAACTATCACTGACACAAGCATAAAACTCGACTTTAGGTATTGTACATCACGAACATTTAATACGCGACACGTATTTCGCCTCGCAACAAGGCATCGTAAATCCATCAGACTCTCCGACCTACAACCACCGAGGATTGAACGTCACGTTTTTTCTTGCGCTCACTTCTTTGATATTGGATTTCCGCCTTCGGGTGGAGTAACGCCTGATTCTATTTACTATTTACTTCTTCACCAAATCGTAACACTTCGACGACACCAGTGTTCATATTGGAACCACACAGCGTTACACAACGATACACAATGTTTTTACTAGAGTTTACTGATAGAAGTTAATTCTATTCTTCTGCTATTAATATCCAATACTATTTTTTTCGATACAACTTTTTTGCATAAAATTTATCTCATCATAAAAGATCAGGGCAAGTTCTCTTTATTCCAGTAACACTTCATTTTCACAGAATAAGCTTTTAAGTTCTTGTCTACCCATAATGTATTTATTCACAAAGTTCAACATTCTGTTTAAAAATGATAACTAGAATATTTTCATTTGGCACATTGATATTAGATAAATGAGAAAATTATGAATAAACAATAAAGTGGATAAGAATATATTTGTCAAAGCATTCGTCGTCTTGAACCCCAATTCATAAGTAAAATTCTTACTGTCTCTATTGGCAATTCATGGCCAATAAAGCTTTCTGTACCAATTTGCAGAATGACATCCGGTAAGCGTAAACCGTGACAACAAAAACTCAAGTGTCGCGCGTAAAAACTTGCGTAAAACGTCAAACCTAATTTGTTCCATTCTCGAGCGCTATTTCGGCTCGTGGTCGCCATCTTGTTGTACTACAAGAAGTGTTTTTATACGTTTAGTTCGCGAACTCCTATAGTTCCATATCTATGTAATGCTCGATGCAATTTGACATGTAAAATATATAAAAATCATTTTACGTAAATGTATAAATGTGTATATTAGGTAATATTTTAATCACACGCTCGTCTAAGTTTCATTTTAAGAGGTGAATTTCTGAATCAAAATCTGTGTCATTCATGGAGACAGACATCTTATTGATGTTTTTTGCGGTAGAGGCTACAATAAAAATTTATTTAGGTTACAGGATACAATTTAATTACTCGATTGTCGCCGCTCATTACTTTTTATGTCACTGAGATTAATTACTTCTTAGGAGCTACGTTTATTTACCCAACCATCAAGTCAAAGTATGAAGATACTTGCAACGTCTTTGATTGTTGCTGTTGTTGTTTCATAATTTTAAAACTCGCCCCGTGGGTGCCTGCCCTGTAGTGTATGTTGGCGAATCCCACGCTCCTCCCACGCTCGTCCCACGCTCCATCCATGGTGCGACGTGCTTGAAAGACCGTAAAATCACGCACCGTGAGGAGCCACCATTTAAGCAGATATCGTTGTCGATGGAAGTGGTTATATCGAAGAACAATTTGCACACTGGACTTCGGCAAAGTATATTACATCAAAGGCAAATGCCATCTGAGATTTTTCTCTCCACATTTAATTTGTTTATGTATGTATTATATGTTTATGTATAGTGTATTATGTATGTTATAAGTATGTAAGTATATTATAAGGGTTATATAATAAATATTTATATTTAATTTATATGTATTATTTATTTTGTACCTGCCAACATGTTTTCTTTCTCACCCAGGGTTTGACTGGTAGAGTATGCCAAAAGGCATTAAGTCCGCCCATTGTATTCCTTCCTTTTTTTTTAGGGACACAATAAAGAATTGACAAGTAAAAAAATAAAATTACAGGACAATTTTTTTTTTCGCAGAGCCAGCGCGGTTTGAACTGACCTCGCACAATGTGTCGGCGAGGAGAGACGCGCCTGCGACGCTCACTTGCGAAGCTCGCGGAGACGCGCCACTAAGACTCACCTGGTCCCGCGGTCCTCGGCCGCTTGATCTTTCTACGTATAGGTACATGACCATGAACGATCTATGTCGACTTCATCGTTATCCTTTCTTTTTAACACTTGGAGAAATACTCAAATCACGACTAAAACCCTCAACTCCACCGGCGGAAGCAACGTAAGCGATCCCTTCTCAATAGAGGAGTCCACTCGCTGTCTTCTGGCTGAGCGCCCTTTCCTATACGGTCTTCAATTTCACGCGCGCAATGCACCCGTTTGGAGAGATCGACCGGTGTATACATAGATCAATAGTGATTCAACTAAGTCTTTTCAATTCCAGGCTAAGTATATCCGAAGCAAAGACTGATAGCGGTTTAAGGTCCCAGTTGTACATCAGCAGAACCGACAGACAGGACTCGGGGGTCTACAAGTGCCAAGCAGTCAACGCCTACGGTCATAGCGACCATTATATTTATCTTTCCGTCCAAGGTGAGCATCTAGAGCCTGCTCTTTACAAAGAAATACTTGATCTGACTTTATTTGTCCAATATTTATTGATTTAGTAAGCCGAATGGTCAGAGGTTTTGCCTCCGAATCGGGAGACTCGTGTTCGACCACGGCCTGTGCTAATGTGTTTGTCCAAACTTATGTACGATTTGTAGCGTTAGTTTCGATATTAAGACCATGTTGTCCCAAATAAGCCCTGATGAAAAGTGGATTAAAAAGACTAGATATTTCAAGACCTGTGACCACGTCAATATTGGGTACACGGTCGGCAGAGCTTTTTTTTTATGTCAAAGACGGCAAACGAGCAAGTGGTTAACCTGATGGTAAGTTATTACCGTCGCCCACATACATCTGCAACACCATAGATTCTGCGTTGCCGGTCTTTAAGGATATTTGGGAGATGAGAGGGAAGAGAAGGGGAATATGGAGGGGATGTGGGCCTCCGGTTACCTCACTCGCCGAACGAAACGCAGAAGCTCAAGATGCCTCTACATCACGCCGGTATTCTGCGAGGCCGTGGTATTAAATCGGTAGAGCCGGCCCATTCGAGCAGCAGCTAAAACCGCCGCTTGGCTTGGTACCCTAGAGCTGTTGCTCGCCATCACTTGTCACTGAAATTTGGGTTCCGCATATTTGAATAGATTCGCCACCATTAGTTGGTGTCCAGAGCGATATCTGCTAGTCAGCAAGCTGCTGTGCCTGCAGGTGTGTTAGACCTATTGACACCCCACAACTATTGACACATCATTGAGAAGAAAACATATTAACGTCACAGAGAAACCCGAAACGCCGCAGTCGCTGTCGGTGACGGAGATCATGAGCCGCGCGGTTAGGCTGTCGTGGAGCCAGGGCTTCGACGGCAACTCGCCGCTGCAGGCCTACGCGGTGCAGCACTGCGCGCTCTCCGTGCGCGTGTCGCACTGGGACTCCGCCACCACGTTCAACGTGTCCGTCCACGGCGCACACGCACCCCACTCGCACGTCATGTCCGTGGATTTCTACTTTTCACTTAATTTTTTTCCCTGACAATAAGTTTATGGAAAGACCTTATAAGAAGGGTTATTGTATTATAAAATATACTAAAAAAAGACACCTTATAAGAAGAGATATTGTAATATAAAGGATTGATCGCTCCCAAAGCCGATTCTAAAATTTCTATTGCAATAATATAATAATGAATTATTAAAAATTGTGATATGTAAACCTAAGAGCATATATCTACAGTCGATAGGCGGGCTCGAACATGATGCGTCATGTTTGACAAGAAGAAACTGCAGCTAATAAAATTAACATACACATACCATATAAAAGTAACGTAACATAAAACAATGTTACGAAAGACATTTTCATTCGTACCGTACTTCTCTCGTCATTTTTCAGTCTAACAAAAAAAGGTGACGTCCATTACGAGGCCTTGGTGAGCAACCTGAAGCCCCACACCGCCTACATGATACGTATCGCCGCCATTAATGAGATAGATCGGAGCGTTTTCACGGAACCCGTGGTTGTGAAGACTCAGGAAGAAGGTACTATTGTAACGCTTATTGCTATGGACATAAAGCACAATCTATACTGTATCCTGTACTTTTCCATTGCATCTATGATTATTGGCGTGAGCTCAAGAATCTTTCACCCCTCTTCTTTATGTGCGTGTTTTTTTTTTTTTTTGAGAAAGAACAGAAAACACCAGAGGAGCTGCAGATGATGCGTTACCGACCTTAAGGTTACTTGGGGAAGAGGGAAGGGGAGAAAGATGCTAGGCCTCCGATTCCATCACTCGCCGAAATTAAACACAGAGGCACAAGATGCTTCTTCACACCGGTATTCTGCGAGGTCGTGGCACGTGCTGTAAGAGTCGGCTAAGATGAAATCTGTGAAACAGCCGGATGCTGGTTAGATGACAAAGATCGCAACCAATACGTAATATTTACACGGATAGACGATAATTAGGGCTGTGGAAGTCCTGCTAAGAAGGAGATCTACCATATGAAATTTCGTGAACTGTCTGTCTAATGGATAGCAGGCGTGAGCGCTTACGTGCATTCCCAATGTTCCAGCGCCGTCAGAAGCTCCCAGCAACGTGCACGTAACCCCTGGCGGTCCGGGCGAGCTGCACGTGGCGTGGCGCCCGCCGCCGCGCGAGGCCTGGCACGGCGAGCTGCTGGGTTACTCCGTCGCGTGCACAGAGCTCGGCGTCGCCGGGGCGGCGGCGATTTCCGATGCTCTCGTACCGGGGAAAAATGCGTCCAGGTGATTGATATAAATTTATTTTTAATTAATCACGACCAGGTGAAATACCCAGAGCCGTGGTAGCGTTAGTGATCAGGGCGCTCACTTTAGTGTCATAGAGCGCGAGAGTAACCTGGGTTCGATCCCCGGTGCAGGCACCGCAAAAATTGTTAATAAGCAATTTTAAGTGCTGTATTTACCACGTGCTCGACGGTGAAGGAAAACATCATAAGGAAACCTGCATGTCTGAGAAATAAAAAATATTATTTCGAGGATATGTGAAGCTCGCCAACCCGCACTGGAGCAGCGTGGCGGGCAGTTCCCAGCTCCTAACCCTCTCTGATACACTAATATTTTAGAAGGAGGCCTTTGCCCAGCAGTGGGCACTTACAGGCTGTTACTTTACTTTACTTTACTAGGTGAAATACTATTTCGAGGATATATGAGGCCCTTCCCGGCTCCAAACACTCTCAGATATCTGAGAAGAAGGCCATTGCTCTGCAGTGGGCACTAACAGGCTGCTAAGCTAAGCTAAGCTTCCCCATCTGGCTGCTGCTAATGGGTTTTAAATAACACTGCATTCTCCAGTAATTGTATGATAACTTTTTTTTGTTACTTTTTACGACACGTTATTTTGCAACCAGTATTATTAGTGTTATTTTTTTGCATAGACTTAGTAGTTTGAGTGTTATGTTTTGGTATATCTGTCATATATTTGTGGTAAAATAATTTCTTTTTGGCGTTCGATATATTGAAAGTGAAATAAAATACATTGCCTTACTTACATCAGCAAAAGAAAAATAAAGAGGTGGTGCACGGCTGGGCAAAGTCCTCCTTCTCTAATACGAGTATCTGTGAGGGTTTAGGAGCCGGGAAGGGCCCGCCTCGCTGCTCCAGTGCGAGTTGGCGGGCTTCACATATCCTCGAAATAATATTTTTATTATTTCTCAGACATGCAGGTTTCCTCGCGATGTTTTCCTTCACCGCAGAGCACGTGATAAATACAGCACTTAAAATTGCTATTAACAATTTTAGCGGTGCCGGCACCGGGGATCGAACCCAGGTCACTCGCGCTCTATGACACTAAAGTGAGCGCCCTGACCTCTAGGCTACCACGGCTCGTACTCAAACACAGAGGCACTCAATTATCTCCACTTTTCGTAATCCAATAAGATCGGAAAGATGTAAACGCTGGACTGGTCAATCACGCTGCTCCGATTCAGGTCGGCGGACTGCAGATGTTGTCGTGGGGTGTATTCCATACAGACCAACAGGTATCGCGATTTACATCGTTAGCTCGGACACCAAAACGACGATTGGCTGACCACCAGCCATGCTGTCCCAAGTTAACCTACGGCTCTTGCTGATGTGCACGTTTATATTATCACCGGCACACGACACTGGCTCCAATTCTGTTTGTCGGTACTTATGCATTTCCAATCACTGCTGCAGACTAAATTAAAGAAATATTTCTATTTCAGAACATTAACTGTGAACGGCTGGTCGGCAACTGAGCTGAGTCTCTCGGCGCTGAAGAAGTTCACGCGTTACGAAGTGCGCGTGCGCGCGTTCAACGGGGTTGCCGCGGGGCCCGCCTCCGCGCCCGTCACTGCCACTACGTTAGAAGGAGGTACGGCCTCTCGTGCCGAAACCAAAAAAAAAAAAATCTTTGAAATTTTCCAAAACTCGTCTATACAAATTCAATTCAAGGATATTATCACTTACAGCTTAGACGAGGTAAATGCTACCTACGCTGCCAACTATTAATAGACAAAGTTATCATTTGGCAGTTGGCAATTGTAATCTAACCGCCAATCGGCCGTGTGAGTATCATTCGTCAGCCATTAGTGGGCAGTAGGGGAAACAAAATATGAATCCCATACATCCTAAAAATGCCATTTGTTAAAATTTTATGAAGGTTCTAAATTGTATTAGAAATTTAATAAAGTCGCACTCCTACAAATCACAATAAAATATGTCAAATCTATCGATTGGTTTATGCTTGAAATAATAGATTAGACGATATATAATATAATAGAAATAAGATAGACGAACGCATTATACTGGTTGAATTCTGTGAAGAGGTTATGGTCTCATAAACAAAATAAAATGTAGAACATAATAACAAGATATTTATTTATTTATTTATGCTTTATTGTCTACACCAAAAGGATTACAGAAGGCGGACTTAATGCCTTTTGGCATTCTCTAACAGTCAACCCGGGGCGTGAAGAAATGTGGTGATAGGTGCACCTAATTTAAAATAATATAAACATAAAAAGGCTAATTGAGAAATATACTACATAATTAAAACATATATAAATGTATAAGCATACATATATACACATCCACATAGATATACAAATAAATACTATAATATATACAGAAAACATACTAACAAGTATCAGATAATCGATCTGAAACAGAAAAATCCTTATTATTTTTGCCCACAGTGCCAGAATCCCATCCGACGAGGGTGACGTGCTCGGCTCTATCGTCTTCCAGCGTGAAGGTGACGTGGGGCCCGCCGCCTGCCGAGCAGCGCGGCGGCATCATCCAAGGATACAAAGTCATTTATTCACCACTCACCATTAACCACGGTAAGTTCTTTTATTGGATCGATGTGATAAACGAGCTAACCGTCCACCTGATGGCAAGTGGCTACTGCAGACCATGGACCAGCAGACGCCGTACAGATGCGTCGAGACCCCTGAGGACTGAGACGGTCCGTACTCAGTCCGTAATTATACTGGCAACAGTTTTGATCGGCAGCAGAAATGGGTAAGAGGGTTATACCTACACATACTCATTGTGTATTCAACAGCATACCGCATTCGTATATATATTTCTCTATTTAATTATTTATTCTTTATTGTGACCCTAAAAATAAGGTATACAATGGGCGGACTTTTTTTTTTCTATGGGAAAGCCAGCAAACGAGCAATAGGTTCACCTTATGATAAGTGATCAGCGTCGCCCACATACATCTGCAGCACCAGAGGAGCTACAGGTGCGTTGACGACCTTTAAGGGTATTTGGAAGATGGGTGGGAGGATAAGGAGTGGAATGGGGAGGGTGAGTGCGCCTCCGGTTACCTCACACACCGAACGAAACGCAGAAGCACAAGACGCCTCTACTTCACGCCGAAACATACTGAGTTTGTAGTGATCACATAATTTGACATTATCACACTTCGTTAATAACTTCTATAGTAACAGTAAAAGATTAATATATAAAAAAAATAACTACTCGCTGACTGGCCGTCCGTCCGTCCATCCCGGCTGGAGATCAGCGCTGCGTCACCGCGCGGCTTATGCTGAGATGCGGTCTTGATGCGTCTTTCCTTCGCTTCATCTCAACACACACAAATTCCTTTATTTTCTTTTTATTTGTTCTCTTTTTTAATTTTTTTTTTTTGTGAAACACGCGGATGCTTTTTTGTGGTTCAGATTCTTGTTTAGTTTCTCTTTTTCGAGACGGGTATTCTGCTCAACTGTACGATAATTTAACAACTGTATGTGTATCTTTTATTTTTAATATTAACGGCTTATTTTTCTTTTTTCTCGTGTTTTATTTATTCACAATTTTAATAGTTTGCAGTACTATATATATATATATATATATATTATGCTATACAGTTTTTTTTTTAACTACTTTGTTTTTCTTTTATTTTGTATATTGTTATGTGGTTGTCAACTAAATGTGTTTCTATCTTCATCTTAGTTGTATAGGGTTATTTACGTAAGTAATCATCTCACACCCATCAGTTATTACCAGAAAAACTTTATTACCGTAACAGCGGAGCACATCGTCGTGAAACCGGTATCAATGAGGAGGAAATACAGAAATGTTATTTTGTGGACGTCTGAGGTTACTGAACCCGCACTGGAGCATCGTAGCGGACCCTTCTCGGCTCCAGACCTTCTCAAATTTTACGAGGAGGCCTTTGTCCTGGTTACATGCTGCTACTTTAATTTTCTTTACTTTACAGGGGATGTGGCCGAGATCAAACGCGTCACGACCACTGACACCTACCTTCTGACTCTGCACAAGTACACCAACTACTCAATTCAAGTCCTTGCCTTCACGGGAGCCGGTGACGGCAAGAGAAGCCCACCTGTGTACTGCATGACTGAAGAAGACGGTACAGTGATGTTATTACCTGTCATGACCAACCACGTTCAGTGTAATTCTATTCCTATTAATATGACACGTTAAGGGATATTTTTTGAACACAAAAAAAATTGCTTTAGGTATCTGGCAGTGTTACATCCAGTGTCTCAAACACTGCATCTGACACTTCCTTCAACATTTTAATGTACATTTTTGCGGATACTCTTGTTGTCCCATTCAAAAAGATTGAGACCTGAAGACCTGCCTTCCTTCTAGTCCTGTGTATCATAAGAGGCGAGGAAGAGAACTCTTCATCAGCCGGGCTCCGTTTTCTCTTTTTATGTGTCCTGTCCTTCTCTTCTATGTTCCTAGTCTTGAATCTTTATTTTTGGGAAAGGCATTTCAAAGGCGTTTCACCTGATGGTAAGTGATTACCGTCGCCCACACGCGTACATCTGTAACAACGTACAGGTACTGCAGGTGCGTTTCCGACCTCGAAGGGTATTTGGGAGATGGAAGGGAGGATGAGGAGGGGGGCGAAGAGGGGTAGTGGGCCTCCGGTTACCTCACTCACCGAACGAAACGCGAGAAGCACAAGATGCCTCTACTTCACGCCGTGTCTTATTTCATCTGCTCATTCTTTCTATCCCTCTTGGGCATGTTCTTCCTTATTTAAGATAATAAATAGACTCAGGCGTTACTCTGCGGATATCCATTATTTCAAAGATGGTGTTTGCTGATTGAAATTACTTATTAGCATAAATTTATTAGTTCGAAGAGAAGAAGGGCACCACCTGTCCACCACAAATGCTTGCGTCACTTCTTCCACACAACGCACCGTCACCATAGCAATCGCCTTCTTAATTATTTTTTTTGTCCTTATTTACTAACATATAAATATTTTTCTTATACGTAATGATCATATATTATTTTCTCACGGCTGCTACAGAAAGAGGGTTAAGCTTCTCAAATGTATATATGTATGTTTGTCTGTTTATTCGGCACGCTCTGTAAACCTAAACCGCTCGATTGATTTCAACATACGAGCTGTCGTTTGATTCGTATTTACTGTGAGAATGACATGGGGTATAATATCTGAGAGAGAAGGTGAATGAAAATTTTCGCAAGAATTGAATCACTACTTATGGTTAGTAAACAAAGGTGCTCGTTAATCCATCATATTATTGTATTCTATAGTTCCTTCGGCTCCTGAGAAAATAAAAGCTCTGGCGTACTCCAGCGACTCTGTGCTCGTCAGTTGGCTGCCTCCCGTGCATCCTAATGGCGTGATTTCGCATTACACTGTTTACTACAGAGAAGCGGGAAGGTGAGTGCATTTAAAATTCTGTTAAATAACGAGTTTTATTACATTATCAAATTACTCTTTGTTATTCTTCTATTCGTCAGCATTCTAAAGACCTCTTCTGATCCATAACCTTTGAATCATCATCATCATTACTACAGCCGACACAAGTTCCCCACTGAGGTAGGTTTCCCATCAAAGATTGCCACAAAGCGCGATTCTGAGCTACCTGCATCTATAGACTACCCACAACTTTTATGTTATGGAACGTCACTCCTATTGACGTTCCATAACATAAAAGGTTTCAATACTGTGAGCTGTGCGCTTGCCTCCATGCAATTTCGGCTCTCTGATGCTGACCGTTATGCCGTCCAGCCTAGTTCTGCTGCTGGTATCAAAGGAACACTTCGCTAAATGCAAAGTTACAGGTGAACAGACATCTTGTTCACGACTAGTATGAATGTATTGTTTATTTTTTCGATAATAGATGTCGCCACTGGTTGTTTGAAACCCACTATTAAGTGGTCGACACAAAAAACCTTAGACAAATGATTTATAAAATATACGTTTAATACAGGATATTCGTTGGTTTCATTTAAAGAAGTACCAATTAGTATCTAGCCATAGTTTCAAAATATTCACATCTAGGCAAGCGCGTGTCCATCCATCCTAGGCCTCATCTTTGCCTTCCATTGGGCAAGATTGAGGTCAACAACGCAAGCCTATTTTTCATAAAAAAAATGCTTTTGTGAACACAGTCGTCCACCAGTGGTGCTTCGTGGTATTCATGGTAAGTAAATTAAAAAGTAAAAGCCTGTAAGTGCCCACTTTGCGTTGCAAATGCCACCTTCTCAGATATCTGAGAGGGTTTTGCTCCAATCCGGATTGTCGGGCTTTGCATATCCTCGAAATAATATTTTTTATTATTTCTCAGATATACAGAGTTGCCTCGCGATGTTTTCCTTCACCGCCGAGCACGTGGTAAATACAGCTCTTAAAATTGCTATTAACAATTTTAGTGTTGCCGGCTACTGGGACTCGAACCCTGGTCGCTTGCGCTCTATGAAACTAAAGAGCCTTGACCATTAGGCACGGCTCTGGTATGGTCATGGTAACACAATTGTATTATACCTACTCTTACACGATATTTAACAGGTCAGGAAGGCAGGCAGCTTCTCTGTCCAGGAGTCGTCAGCACGTAGCAGTATGTAGCACCCTCTTACCCATTTCTGCCACAAAACAGCAGAGTGTAATAAGGGTTGTGTTCCAGTTTGAAAAGACCATTCCATCTTTATTTTATGGGGTAACGATGCATCTGTAACCTTCTTCGATTGAAGTTGTTTTGCAGGTGTTCAGGGGGCTGCAACAACCACCTAACATTAGGATGTCTGTTGGTGCGTTTTTTTTCCCCGATCCAATAAAAAAGTTTCCGTCATCGGTAAATACAAACTATTAAAATGAAATGTACATTACGAAAGATTAATAACAATTAGCTTTCTTTTAGATTGGGCAAACATTCAAGCTTCACGGTCACCGCAGACAAGAGCCCTGAGATAGAGCTGATGTTCCAAGTGCGCAACCTCATGGAGAGTCAGTTGTACGAGTTCTGGGTGTCGGCGACCACCGGCTCGGGGGAAGGCGAGTCCACCCATGTGGTCGGTCAGGGTCCCAGTTCAAGAAGTAAGATACGCTCAAACAACTAAAGCTAAAAAAAAGTAGAAGTACTCAATTTGTTTTTACTTGGTAAACCTTGGTTAACATCATTCAAGATCTAGTAGCATTGTGGTCGGTTAAAAAAGTACACATAATCTAGTTCGTTCTTTTTTTTTAATGGGAAAGGCGGCAAACGAACATGAGGTTCACCGAATGGTAAGTGATTACCGTCGCCCGCGTACATCTGCAGCACCACTGGTGTTGCAGATGTACGTAGATAACGCATCTACACGCCAGCCTTTATGGGTATTTGAGAGATGGGAGGGAGGATGAGGAGCGGGATGGGGATGTAGAAAGGCCCTCCGGTTACCTAACTCACCGAACGAAACGCAGAAGCACAAGATGCCTCTACTTCACGCCGGTATTCTGCGAGGCTAGCAGTAAAACCTGCCGCTTGGCTCTACCACGTTTCTAAGATATTCTCAATAAACAATAAAAAACGTATTACTTGAAGGAAGGGGTTGGCCGAGTCATGGGGGGTGGTCAGAGCGAGACGTATCTACATCTAGTTGTTACTATATCTAGTTGTTTCAACTAACTTTTCGTGTCGTCCGATCCACTAACCAGTCGACAACCGTGACCATGTTGACTAAAACCCCAGGCACTAAATAGTTTTCTGTCGGCGCCAGTACCGGCGCGCATCGCGTCGTTTGGCGGACGGCGCGCGGTGGTGGCGGGACGCGGCGCGCTGCTGGGCTGCGCGTGCGTGGGCGCGCCGGCGCCGCGCTCACGCTGGACGCACGAGCGCGCGCCCGTCACGCACCACCAGTACTACCAGGTCACGCGCGCCGGACACCTGCATATACGCGGTCAGTAACCACTCGCTGCATCGCGTTGAGCAACGGCGCGCTGCTGGGCATCGCGTGGCGTACGCGTCCGTCATGCTACCACTTCTTCACTGCCAGGTCACGACTAGCTAATAAACGAAGCTCGGGAAAACGAATGATTGCGGAAAATCTATCCAAATTTGCCTATACCATTGAGTGATGTAGCGCAGCTGTGAGAGGGGTGCCTACACTGCCTTCTAGCTTTTACTGGCGCTCTCTCGGAGGGCCTGGCTTGGCCTGTGGAGAAATTATTCTGTTAGCTGTATCCCCTCTATTACGTGTTTATCTCTGCTTAGCCTAATGGTTGACTGGGAGAGAATGCCTCTAGGCATTAAGTCCGCCATGTGTACCAATTTGTGCATGAAGCTTAAATAAATAAATAAATAAATTAGTGGACTTAAAAAAACTGTAGAAGATGAACTACACTATAGGGTTGATGGTGATGAAAAAATAATTTAAATCCTAATTCTTATCCATTATCATCATCACTGTGCTGTACTGCTGGACCTAAACCTCTCTAATTTATGACTTCGAAGGCTAGGTACTTAGTCGCATGGGTTCATCGATTCACTGTAAAATATTGCAGATCAGGAAGGAAAGATTATTTGTTGCTCTCAAAGGACAAAAAATTTAATCTATTTGCAACATATAAACTATGAAAAAAATCGATAAGTCCAAGTCGGACTCGCGCTCCGACTGTTCCGCACAACTACGTAATAATTAGTTAGGGATCCTTAGCGCGAACCCGACTCACACTTGGCCAGTTCTCATTGTTTGTGTTTAACATTGCACGAAGTATGACGCTTGTATGCATCATCCTTTTACGATAGGTCAAAAACGAAAAACATTGAAGTTAACACGTTAATTGCATGGGGACTCCATAATGATTACTTTTAGTTTTTTTTATTTATTAGAATATTCGCCATTATAACAACTTCAACGGGGACACTCTTAATGTTGATTTTAGTATTTTTATTGTTTGTCAGTATATCTGTTCCTAAATGGCCTAGTAATAGGGCTTCGTACGGAACCCGCGAAATAATCAATTACGTTGTCACATGCCCTTAATGGTTCTATACAACATGTTCATTACAGAAGTGAATGAGCAATCATCGGGCAACTTTAGCTGCACAGCCAGCAACAGTATCGGCGAAGACTCCATTATGTACGTGGTGTTCGCGGTCACCCCCCCGGCCGCCCCCGCCCTCTCCCTCCAGTACACGACAGCGAGCAGCATCAAACTGCACTGGCGCCTGGCGACGGAAAACGCCGAGCCCGTGCTTGGTAAGTCCTGAGAGCTTAGTTACGATGCGTCAATATTTTGTCGTAACACTTTAAGTTTTTTAATAACGGAAAGAATATCTTCAGTATCCTAAATTATTAACGAGAGCAGTAAAGCTCTACTTATGCGATGAGAAAAAGATACACAATTCGTATTTATCTTATCGAAGTCATATCACAAGATTAAAGATGACTAATCTGGACAGACGTCAATAATGCACAATTATTTAATAAGTGATTTCTATGTATTTACGCGAATAAACTATACTATTTTAAATTATGTAATTAACATTTCCTCGGCATCAGGTTACCTTCTCCACTACAAGCAGGCTTCAGAGACAGACTGGTACAGCGTTGAACTGTCGCCCGAGCTGAACTCCTACACCATGGACATGCTGAAGTGTGGCACAACGTATAACGCGAAGATCCAAGCGCAGAACAAGATATCCTTGGGTCCGCCCAGTGAAGTGCTGACGGCAACGACCAGAGGAGGCCGTAAGTAGTCTCGCACAGGGTTAATTCTCGTTGATAGTCGGCGTACTTGCTCTCGGGAAACATCTTATTTAAGTACTAATTACACATTTTATTTTTTGGAAGTCCCATACTAAAGTAACAAGTATCAATTACAACAATTGCCCCAGAAGTACCTGAGTCATTCGTGTCAAAGAAGGCGAAAGAAGTAACATATCTATTACGAGGTAGAGCCGAGTGACGGCTTTTGCTACTGCTCGAATGGCCTGTTCGTACCTGTACAGTACCACGACGTCATAGAAAACCGACGAGAAGCAGAGGCATATTGTGCTTCTCCGTTTGTTGAGTGAGTACCAAATATCGGCAACTCACCTGCAGCTCTTCTGGTGTTCCTCTGGACAACGGTGATCACTTACCATGCCCCGCGCCGCTTGCACGTTTCCCATTTAAAAAAAAAAACACAATTGTTTCTTGAACTATTACTTATGTCTTTCAGGTCCGAAGCCTCCGAAGCCCGATGAACACGTCCACATGAACTCAACAGCGATCAAGATAAATTTCTACGCGTGGCGCGACGGTGGTTGTCCCATACTCGGATTTCGAGTCGCCTACCGACACGTTGGAGACGAACATTGGATTAAGGTTGGCAGTTTAAGTCATAATTTAATCGATGATGGTGCTGATGGTACCCTCCTCCCGATCGAATAAGATCACTGCGATAACTTAGGGATACTGTGGGAAGTTGGCAATGGCAAGTAAACGCCGGAACGCAGCGGCACTCGCTCTTCGTCACCTTCCCGTATGCGATGATAAAAACGGAGGAAGGGTCACATTGCAGTATCAGAGACACGGTATGCAACCAAAACTAAAAACTCTTCGTCTGGGATGAGAACTCTAATACCATCCCAGTTATATAATTTCGAACTTTTATGTTATTCTTTTAATTCTGTTGTGTACAGGTTGGCGATTCACTCAGTGCAGCGAACCACGTCATCGGCACGCTGTCGCCGGGCACCTGGTACGAGCTGATGATTGAGGCGCGGAGTGACGCGGGCGCCGAGCGCGTCATACTGCTCGCCGACACGCATACTCTGGCTGGCGGTGAGCAAACATCCAAGTTTTCACATTTTATCGTCTTCTTCGCCATCGACCTAACTCAAGGCCGCTGCTGAACATAGGCCTCCTCAAAACAGCGTCAGCCTGAACCAGCATACGCTTCCAGAAGCTTGTTCATGCTCATCTACGATTGACAAACGAGTTGATTAGGCAGAACACTTCGCACTCGTGATGCTACTGCATATCACTGATCTGGAGGATTTGTGTTCGGCACATCTCGATTGTTTTACACCATAAACTTTATTTCATGTCGTTGAATGAATTACAATTATTAAAAATAATCAAAAAAGAGGATATCTTCAAAGTTTCTTTCGCCTATTTATTCTCTGACAGAGCAACTTCATTACGAAACTGTTATTTGACACATGAAATTATCTTTGATATTTGAATAAAGAATGCAAATGTAAAATGTCTCTGTCAAACTTACGCTCATGGCCACACGTGTGCGGTAACGTCTTTGTTAAACGACAAACATCGTAAAAAAACACTTACATATTAATACATTTATAATTTTATGTTGAAGTCTGCTAATTCATTTATGCCTTCGAGCTTCTTATGTAGGGACATAAATATCGCCACTTTATAATGTACAAGTCGATAAGTGTGTGCCGCGGCGCAGGGAGGGTGCCGCCCCCGCAAGCGGCGCCGCCGGCGACGGGCGGCGCGCGCACCGCCTCGCTGCGCACGGTGCTGGTGTCGTGTGCCGCCAGCGCTCTGGTCATCGTCGCCGCGCTTGCCGCGCTGCTCTGTCTGCTGCACGGCAAGCGGAAGTAAGAACGCACCCACACAAAGGAGTAAAAACACATAAAGCTACGGCTGTAATCAGCAAGTGCCTTTACAAACCTACGTATTTTATATTTATGTAATATATTTGTATAATATAGATGTAGGCAGAGGAAATTTTAGCGTATTATGAATATGCGATACGAAAGTTAGCGTGGAATTGATAATAACATCACAAAGTCACAAACTTGTGTTACCCTTGTAAGATTTTTGTGACGTTTTTTATTGATTATGGGATTATTCTTAGTCGCTGGTGTAACAAATTACTCTAAAGAATTAGGAATTATCGGCTTATATGTTTTAAGTTATCTCATTAATGTCTAAAATAAACAACAAAGGACCTAGATGGGATCCCTGTGGAATACCTGAACTTATTTGTTAAGACTGCGATGAAAAACCACCCAAAGCTACAGCTTGTGTTCTATTTTCAATATAGGGCATAATGTAACGAAAAAGATCACTGTATATGCCGAGCCTCCCCAACTTAAATAATAAGGTGTTATGTCAAATTATATCAAAAACTATACAAAGGCCTTTCCATGAAAACACAAACCAAAGTTGCCATGTCATATATAGAATTAGCCCATGCTAACTACCTAGTACCCGCCTGGATTGATAAGTATTGCAACAGTACTCGTACTACAGATACTGCTCCCTATCACTAAGCTGTAGAATTTGGATTTGAAATTTTCAAATTTCTTAAATCGCTTGCATACTTCTCCTTCTTTTTTTTTCTACTTACAACTCAGGCGTAACGTATTGCCGGAAGTATCGCACTAAACCTGAATAGGGAAGCATCCCTATCACTATTCTCAGTCTGTGTGATTCATGTTGGGTAAAATCCAATTCCGTGTTCAATCTTTCCACTTTAAAATCATTTCGTGTTTTTTTTTTCTTTATTTCGTTCATCCAAGAGATGGTTACCAATTAACGAAATCATGTCTTCGATTTGAGAAATAACACGATATATTTTTATCCTGGAATAGTGAAATACTTTTATGACATTACGAATGAGACATACCCCTTTACTTATATTTGTTACGTAATTAATTAGTAACAAACATTATTACACACACACACACACTATAACACTTTTAATGTAACTTGTAATATAAAATTTAATAAAAAAACTAGACGTGCTTGTTTACATGTAGATGTAAATCATTTTGTAGATTCTTCTGTCTGTCAAACGACCATTACATGCGCGATGACCGCAAGCTGAGCGAAAGCAATGAGGCAGAGAGAGAGAAGTTAAGAGAAGGACAGAAACTGTATTCTTCATCGTCCATCAATGGCAACGATAAGTCCAATGATGACTCATCAGGTAAGAACTGTTTGAAATTTAAAGGAACCTGATGATACTATCAAAATAACATGGGACAATGTTGTGGATTTGTATGTGTCACAAAAGGAAAACAAAAAAGGAGCTGCCGAAAGGAATTTGTAGCCGGTCTGTCCACTGCTCAAAAGACTCATTCGTGTTAGACTTTCACAAGCTAAGGAGCAAGCCGTTCGCCTAATGTTAAGTGATTACCGTCGCATACGCATATCTGCAACACCAGGCTACACACCGGTATTCTGCGTGGTCGCGGTACAACCCCGGTCGAGCCGGCCCATTCGAGCAGGAGCAATAACCTACATTCCATAAATCTCTCCATCGAACACAATTATTCTGATTCGGAGATAGATCCCCTAATCCCTCACCTACCGAGACTTCAAAGAAAAATGAGAATTATTACAATGTTGTAAGTGTAGTAGCTAACGAGCTGACGGTCCGCCTGATGGTAAGTGGTTACTTCAGCCAGGAGACACTCTAAGCAACTGCAATCCGAGTAGGCTATAGACGCGTTGTCACCCCTGATGAAGTAATTACACTCGCTGTCGATGCCCTCTAAACCGGATCACAGCGGCAACTGTTGTTTGTCGGCAGAAATGGGTAAGAGCGTGGTATGTACCCAGACGGAGACTCTTGGACAGAGAAAGAGACCACCACCTTTGTTAAATGTAACCATGAAGATGTCCGCCGGGTCGCTTTAGACCTTGTACTGCTGATCAGCCGTAGAAATGGGTGGTGTCTACAGACGGCTCCTAGAGAGCCACCCAGGGTTGTATAACACGTGCAGCCATGACTGCAGTGTTGTCGTGATGCATGCCAACAGCGGAACTGTACGAGATCAGTCCGTACGCGACGTTCGGCGCGCCGGCCGCCCACTCGCTGCAGTTCCGCACGCTCGCGCGCCGCGACGACGACGCGGCGCCCCCGCACCGCCGGCGCAGGCGCTGCGACCACTACCGATACGGTACGTACTCCGCGAACCTATTACCTATGAACTCCGAGAAACCTATACGTACAGCGATTCTAGAAGTACCCGGGTTTGGCCGCACGGTATCACCAGTATCTCGTTGGTCAGCCAGCCAGTTGGTTGGCATTTGATGTAAAGTTTGTCTCAGAATGTTTTTCGTTTTTAGATGTTAAATAAAAAATAAAATATCAATTAAATCTCGTTTTATTTAATGTTAATTTAAAGAGCAATTCTTGTTTATTTATGAAAAACAACCGTTTGCACATGCGCACCGTTCATCTGTTCACACTCATTTAACCTGGAGCTAAAACATTCAGGTCGGGTGGCAATGGATTGTAAACTTTGCTTTTTAGGTAGCCCCATAGGAAGAAATCAGCAGGCGTTAAATCAGGGCTCCTCGGTGGCCAATTGATGTCTCCTCGGCGACTTATCACTCTTCCAGGGAATAAGTCGTGATTGCCATATGATCCGGACTTTTTTCTACGGAAGGGCTACAACCGCAACACCTTTTTCCAGCAAGATGGAGCCACTTCTCATGTTACAAATGACACATTAGCTGGTCTTCACGATTACCTTTTTAGTTCTTTTTTCGCTTAACAGTCATCTAGAATTTTTGGTTACGAAACGTTTATGCGAGTAAACTTTTTATGTTATTTACGCTGCTGAATACATATACAGATGACATGTCGTTAAATATAATCAGCGAAAGTTTAACTTTTGCCTGCACCCGGAGTGAGAGATTCCTAAAGTGCATGTTAGTGCTTCCCGTCACACCAAAGTGAGCATATGTGAGAAAGAGATAAACTGATATTGTACGCTTTGTGACACGAAAGTGTAGGAAGTTATTATCAAATGTTCAAGGTCACGCGATTTATCCAAATAAAATCGGGTCCGAGAAAATTTACACGGCATTTATGTACTAACAATAAAAAAAATATGCCAGGTAATTGAGATTAGCATGAAAAAAAATTGGTTCAAGTCAATTTGTATGTCCGTGCTTACTTAAAGTATCGACCACATTTATGCCATTAGCTACAGATTCATGTAGAGATGTGTTTCGAATATCACTACTCTGATTATTCTAATTTGACATTAAGGTAAAGTAGCAGCCTGTATGTACCCACAGCTGGGCAAAGGCCTCCTTCTCAAATACGAGTATCATAGAGGGTTTAGGAGCCGGGAAGGACGCTGCTCCGAGCTGCGGACGAATTTTAGTGGTGCCGGCACCGGGGATCGACCCCAGGTCGCTCGCGCTCTATGAAACTAAAGGTAGTGCCCTGACCACCAGGCTACCGCGGCTCGGAAACGGCATGGAATTTGACACTATAGTAATTTGAATTAGTAATGAACCGGAGCGTTTGAGAGGTTTTTTTTTATGGAAGAGACCCTAACGAGCAAGTGTTTCACCTGATGGTAAGTGATTACCGTCGCCCACATACATCTGCAATACCAAAGATGCTGCAGGTGCGTTGCCGGTCTTTAAAGATATTTGGGAGATGGGAGGGAAGAGGAGAGGAATAGGGAAGGGGTGTGGGCCTCCGGTTACCTCACTCACCGAACGAAACGCAGAAGCACAAGATGCCTCTACTTCACGCCGGTATTCTGCGAGGCCGCTGTACCAATCCGGTCGAGCCGCCCCATTCGAGCAGCAGCTAAAGCCGCCGCTTGGCTCTACCACTCTTAAAATTTTTGGTTTGTAGTTGTTTATAATATCTAACGTCTATGTCTGTTGCAGACGAGTCGAGCCTGTCTCAGTGCTCGACGGTGGAGGCGCGCCACCGCATGCGCGCGGCGTGCGCGGCGGGGGGCGCCGGGGGCGCGGCGGGGAGTGGTGCGGGGGGCGCTGCGGCGGGCGGTCCGGGGGGCGCGGCGCCGCCCGCCTGGCGCGAGCGCTCCGACTCCGACGACTACAGCGACAGTGCCGCCAACACCACCACTAAAGGTGCATTCTGACGTCACGTGTTCACCTGTTGTTCGTTAGTCAGTTGTTTTTTTTTAATGAGGACCGTATTTGTTTGATTGTGTAACAATTAATCTACAGCGAGTTATTCGCTTAGGGATGTTGAATGTTTTAGCCGATCCGGCTAACTTATTAAGCCGTTAATCATTAACCCTAAATGATAATTATCTCTAGAATCAAAACAAAGTCCGCTCGGCAAGGAATCGGGTGACGTTTATGGATCAAGCGCTAATGCCCCATACCTCGGCCTGAAAGCCGCATATAGATCTCGAGTAGGCGCGCGCACTGTTCATAAAGGTGCAACTGAGAGCTTAATTTCTCCCTTCACCTTCCCGTCAGAAGAGCAAACGACCCGCGGTAGTAAGCCAAAGTTCCAAAGATTCCGATAAAATGCAAAGAACTTCTCCTTCATCAAAGGGTTTTGGCCATTAGGAGTCCAGCTTCCCTTAAATATTATGATATAGCCAAAAAGCCTACTTAGTAACTGTATTGGTAACTACTGGGAAATAGGTAAGAACCGATTTCTGCCATCAATCATCAATGTAACCCTTGTTGTGCTCCGGTTGAAGGGGTATACAGAGTCAGTATAGTTACAGGCTGTGAGGCATTCCATCTTGGTCTCCCAAGAGTGACAATGCATCTGTTATCTTCTTTAATTTGCAATTTGCATTCAGGTGTCACGGTTAGCTCGTTTATTTGTTACACTAGCATTATAAAGGTTGTGTCAACTTGCTGGCCTCAGGGTCCGGCGGCAGCGGCGGCGGCAGCGCGTACGGCAGCGGTCGGCGCACCGCCAGCAGGTAGAGCAGGTACCTCGTCCCCGCCACACACGCACACGTGCACACACGAACACTTACACGCGCACGCACGAATTCAAGCACACACGAACACGTGAACACATGTATAAACGAACACACGCACTCGCAAGCACCACTACACAGGCACATCGCTCCACGCATGAACTCCAGCGGCTTTTATACGACGTGCGTCGTGATGGATACAAATGAAAACGTCCTCGAGGCCGCAGGCGCAAACTTATGAAGCTGTAAAAGCCAAAACGGCTAACAGCAATAACTTCATCGAAGACATATGGTACAAATATAAAGCATAAAAGGTTTCTACGCGAACTCAAACGGAAAGTCTTATATGAGCCGCTTTTAAAATATTTAACAATAAATCCTTAAATTCGAACACTGTCCGAGATGTAAATAATACACGTTTCTTTTACTTTTACTCCTTTTAATATCACAAAACCTCTATGCAACTTTATTCCTTTAATATTATAATATTATATTTTACACTCACCGTAGAATATTTCCGCATACTAAACTTTCTTTTGTTAACTTTTTTTTTTTAGATTCCCTCCACAAGTAGCAACCCCAAACACATGGCTTATTTGAACCACTACGCCCGCAACGCTTCAAGTAACAAGTAACTGCATGGATTCCGTTATAGATTAATAATTGCAAATAGTGTTGTCTGTCCGGCAGCGGAGGGCAGAATGGGAGTGACGGCCCCTCCGGAAGCTTCGCCCCCGTGCCCCCCGATATATCTTCTTTAATAGACAAGTGAGTCTGGCCAATTCATAACGCCGATGAAAGAAAACTTTATCTGTACCATAACCAATACGATTATCGGAGAGGGTTTAGGAGCCGGGAAGAGGCCCGACGCGCAGCTCCAGTGCGGGTTGACACGGGCTTCGCATATCCTCGAAATGATACTTTCTTTTATTTCTCGGACATGCAGGTTTCCTCACGATGTTTTCCTTCACCACCACGCGATGTATATAGCACTCAAAATTGCTATTAACAATTCTAGTGGTGCCGGCACCGGGGATCGTGAAAGTGAGTGCCCTGACCACTAGGCTACCACGGCTCTAACCCTCTCTGATACTCGTATTTGAGAAGGAGGCCTTTGCCCGGCAGTGAGCACTAACAGGCTGCTACTTTACATTCTCGCAAACGAAATCCTCATAAAAATGGGGGAAAAGACCTGTGCACATCAATGGGATGTTTATAATACGAGTAAGAGTACTTATGAAAAGTACCAGGAAGTCATAATTGTCACAGAGTATAAAAGCTTTGAATGTTTTGAATTCGATATACATTGTTATTGTTTTCTTTTTTAGATATCAACAAAGGAAAGAGCAGGAACGAAGGGAATGCACGATTCATGTATAACATTACCACGGTCCAACGTAATTTTTATACGGAACTGAAGTATGCTTGTGTTCAATTTCTCCATAAATTAGGATTTGAGGTAAAGAAGTTGCAAAAAAAATACTTAACTTTTATCCAGTATAAAATGTAAGCAGGATTAGAGTTTTATTTTTCATAACTTTCGTCTACTATTTTTATTCATTTATATTACCGCAATGTTAATGAATAAGAATGTATCGAGTATTTTATGTAAAAATTAGTAAATGTCATTTTTTTCGTATCTATCGAGCAATGTCAAAACTTTTACGAGACAAATAATTTAGGCGGGAAAAGTGCCTCGTATATATTTATATCGTATTTAGTAGGACCGTGGACTTGATGTTAACAATGTCTGTGCTCGTACAAAAAATGTAGCACAAAATCTTCAAAATATGCTCAAACTCACCATTTCTGAGAATAAAATTAAAGTCCAACCCTACATTGATTTACGCTACAATGTCAATAATTAGACGACGATCATAAAACTGACTTAAATATTTTGATGATGTTTGCCACAAGAAAAAAATCCCATTCATAATGGGATAAAATTGTTACATAGAGTTATTTAAATAATGTGATTTATTTTAACGCTGTTAAATTCGGACAGTTTAGATTTTTAAATCTTAAATAAGTGACTGTAAATAGTAAATATGTATAGTTATGAAACTGCCACGGAGTATTACTACTAGATGTTGCATCTTGGTTGCGCGAGCAAAGCGACTAAAGCCCATCAAGATAGGGCTTCGAACTGCGTCATTGTTACTCTCTTATTTCAGTAGGTTCTGACCAAAACTTTGTAGGTATTCATAGTTTGTGTAACTCGCCAACACAGAAGCTAACCTTTAATAGTATATTCTCTATAAAACCATTAACTCAAGGTTTGCTGAATCATTTAAATGCCATTGAAAAGACAAAATGTGTGAATAAAACATTTATTAATGTTGCCCTTTCCAAATGTATAATTACTCTACAACGGATGTTTTAAATTAAATTATAAAATGTTAATTAAAATCCCTAAAATACTAAATTGTATTAAATTGCACATCTTATAAACGTGACTATACACCTTACAGCAAACTTTGAGACTCTCTGACGTGTTGTGTGCATCGGCTTTTAAGAATAAAATCCAAACCAAAATATAATATTAATATTGTTATGCTGTCAATGTGCGTCTTGTTGAGATGAAAAATGCTTAAGAGCTTACTAGGTTATATAAATGTTGTTTATAAATGTCTGGGCCTAATGTAACAAACGCCTTTCGTTTGATAAATTTTATTAAATCATTTTTAAATAATGAAGCTCCTTATTTGTGTTGCTTGTTTACAATTTATCTTTTTTTTATTTTCTCAAGCGGATGCACGTAATACTGTACAGATTAGAAATAAATTGAATTAAGATTAAGTAATTGTAAGACACGGCTGTTCCAAACTGCAAAAAATACATATCATTAAAATAGACTGCTAAATTTTAAGTGATTCGTAATTCTTTTTACTGTATTGTTGAAAAATATAGTTAATTAGCCATTAATTATACACTATTGTATAAAAATCTTTCTATATACATGTTGTGTAATAATAAAATTATTATTAAATTTAGGACGTGGAACGGAAATAAAACTGTGTGTTGTGGTAAGGCTTTTATTATTTCAATATTATTCCCGCCAATTTTTTATGGTCAGGGCGCTCATTTTAGTTTCATAGAGCGCGAGTGACCTGGATTTGATCCCCGGTGGCCGGCACCACTGAAATTGTTAATATCAATTTTAAGTGTTGTATTTACCACGTGCGCGGCGGTGAAGAAAATATATCGCGAGGAAATCTGTATGTTCGAGAAATAATAAAAAAATATTATTTCGAGGATATGTGAAATCCGCCAACCTGAACTCCTCATCAGCATGACCTCAGAGTTTCTTACCGGTTCTTCTCTGAAATCGAATCGAATTTGATTCTATACAAACTGTGTAAGGTTCAAAATTGATGAACTAACATGGAACACGAAATTATAACAGAACGAGTCTTCAAACTGCGATATATTTGATTAAATGGCAAAATAAGCTCTATACGTTGTGCTTAAAGTTCAAAATTGATGCAAGAAAAAACTGCCTGACTCCTGCTCTGGTCATGGAGGCAGAATTAAATAAATGATTTCTTGTATTTACGCGAACACTACACAGACTGCAGACTTCCTAGAGACCGACGTTCTAGGGAGTCTCCAGTACGTGATCCTATCCTTGATCGCCCCCAACCATTACATCAGATTTGATTGACAAAAGAACACCGATTCCTGCCAAGGAGGATTCGCGAGGCTATTGAAATCAAAAGACATCCTAATTTCATTAGAGAAGTTGGCTGGGAGCTACGGGCGAGTTGGAATCCCGTAATAAAGAAAATTAAATATAAAACCAAGCATTCCACTGCACGACCTCAAGATACTGTAAGTACATTCATTTTTTTTATAGAAGAATGGGGCAAACGAGCGTGCGGCTCACCTGATGGTAAGTGATCACCGACGCCCACGAACATCCACAACACCAGAGGAGCTACAGATGCGCTGCCGGTCTTTAAGGAAGGAATAGGCTCTTTTCTTGAAGGTTCCTAAGTCGTAACTGTTCGGAAATACCGCTGGCGACAGCTGATTCCACAAAGTCGAAGTGCGTTCTGCGTAGATCGGACCAAAATTAATAAATAAAAATTAAAATATATATAAATAAATTAACTATGACATCTGGACGTCTAACACCTCGGTCCCCCACGTGACCGCGGCTGCTGTAAAGCAATCGAAACGTCTGGAATATAAAAACATTATTAAACGCGATAAAATCGGTAAATAATAGTTTCATTTCAAATAAATAATTGAGTCAGACCGCAGCCGAGCCGTTGTTTTCATTGCACGCGTCTGTGACGTTAGAGGTTATCAAAGAGAGAGAGCGAGAGAGAGAGAGAGCGAGAGAGAGAGAGCGAGAGAGAGAGAGAGACGTGTTGCTTCCACTAGGTACTTCTTTATTGTGACTACACTGTACCATACGTAAGCAACGCTACACTACACCTCCCTTGTCCTCTTCGACGAACACTTCTGTCTCTCCGATCTGAAACACAAAAAAAAAACTTTCATAAGCGAACGTTTAGCTCGGTCCCGTCGAACATAAACCAGCACCTAACGATTGTCAGACAAGCGAAACGCACCTTCTCGTTATTCTCACTTTGGCTTGATTGAGCCAATCACTGGCTATTTCCTTGAGGGTGTCTTCCGTCACGTCGTAATAGATTTTTTTGCAGACGTCTGTTAAGAAAAAAATATATATACAGCGCATATTATAGAGAACAATATAATGGAAAGGGTGTATAGACGGATAGACCCATATTATCTACAGAACCCAGTAAAGATATTTTCACTTAAAACCCAATAAATAACATTTAGTTTATTTATTAATTTATTAATAATTAAAAATAAATTTGTATACATCTTGTATTCAATAACCAGATCACATCAGTTTTAGTCAAAGAGTAAAATGTATAATATACGAAGTTTTATTAGTGATTATGTGTTCCTGTATATCCTACAAAATAACATAGTTTTAATCTGTTTTAGTATTTAATTGTTACGAGAACAAGAAACAATCTCATCAGTGTACCTATAATTTATGAAAAGAAATGGGCGTATTAACGAAAATCAAAAAGTCTTATTTAGTTATATTAAAAAAAAAAGCGTTTTAACACGTTAAGAAATATAAGCAGGAAAAGTTTTTCCCAAGACTTTACTTATGCTTTCTACACTACGATTGAAATGTAACCTTATTGCATCACAATAAGTTACAAAATAGAGGCTAAATTGTGTTTATTTTCATTAAGTTTAATCGGTTTTAGTGTTTTTATTTTCACTCGTTTACTGTTTTAAAAACAAAACTTTAGAAATTAGTGAAAAAATTTAAAATCACGGTACGGATTTTTCAACAGATTAAATGAACTATTAATTTAAACGAACTAGTCAATATAAACAAAGCACTCCTAACAACTTGTTTCTTATCATATTTGTACTACTATTATTCTCTCTTGCACTAGTTTCATTACACATTTTAATTATTATATAATTAACTGATCGGTTTTGCCTCACGGCGTGTAACATTTATAATTTAGATATGGACTAAACTCACATAATTATTAAAAAGTGTTGCGAAACCAGTAAAACAGAAAATAATAACAGTCAATATGATGAAGTTTCACCAAGTGACAACAATCTCAAGTATAAATTATATTAATATTTAATTATAATTATTAAAATTTTTAAAACATATTTGTATTGATATTTCAATATTTTGGGTGCAGGTCTCTAGTTTAGCAGATTCAATTGAGCCTTCTGACAGGTTATAATAAAATCTGATTGCAGTTTTATATTTGTTTCAAGCTTAAAACATAATCTTATTTGATTTATCATATACTTTAATTTACTTAATTACTTGGTCTTTGACGTTCTGAATAAAAATAGCAACACTGAATGGAATGAACAGAATTTTCAAAATTGCTGATCTTTCTAAACTGGTTGGATGTTTTTACCACATCCATTTCTTCGGCGGCACGATCGGTTTTATTTTATTATGTTAAGAAACTAATTAAATGCATGGTGCAGTGTGCAAATTTAAACATCAAATTTCTTATGATGAGTAATTTTTGTGTGTGTAGGGTAACTACAATCACCAAGTGTATATAGGACTTCTAATCCGAAAAAGGGATGACAAAAAATCATTGTCTTTTATTCCTTTCTTTATCATAATCAGTAACAGTAATCAACGATAGTAAACATGATATATTTTAATTAATTGTGACATAACTTTGAAACAATTGAAATACTATAGTTATGAGTCATATCAGGAATAATGACACTAGATGGGACCAAGCATTTTTTTTTAAAAAAACTCTTAAAAAGTATAATAAGTTACAAAATTAAAGTCAATCACACAAAAAAATACATATGCTGAGTAGGCGAACAGGATTAAACCATGTAAGATGGTACATTTGAGTACGTCGATTTGAGTAGTAATAGTGATAACCAAAATGGAATGGGCGTCACACGCAATTATAATTTGTATTGTGTATAGTTATAGGTACCTTAATATCCTACTCCGAGGCCAATATGAATTGCTTAAAAAGGGGATAAAATAAAATGACGAAATTCAATGTCTTATTTTCGGTCGTATATTTATTGTTTGCATTGCAATCTCCAGCTCATGAACCTATTTCGCCAGGAGTGTAGTTAGTATTCTGTGCATTACTCGTTTCATTTACTTGGCAACACTGTGAAGTCGTCTGTCCAATATTTTAGTAAAATAAATGAATGTGGATGCGTTTACGTTCGATAATTTAATATTTTATAATATATTAGACTATGAAACGGTTGTTTTAAATGCTCTAAATTATAAAAAAAATTAAATTCTATGACGAACATGACGTAAATTCGTACCTAAATTGTTTTGGTTCTACTCATATTGATTTACTGTAGCTACTGACCTGTTTCTCTTATTTGTAATGTGTATCACGTAAATACTTAATGGTATCTCTGTAAAAAGGCTTGAGTAATCCCAGGACATGCTTAATTGATTTTGTCTGTGCCGTTTTGGATAAATAAAAATGATGAAAATTAAAGTTCTGTTATAAGTGCTGTGTTGAAGTCCAGAAAACATCCTAGTTTTTTCGTTATGGTGTGCATGTCTCACAATGATGACACCTTTTGAGGAGAAAAAGGATGAGAAGGTCAGTACTTAGTGCTTCACTGTATAATATCTATAAAAGGTATGGTACTGGTTCAGCTTTTAATTATTTGGAACATCTGTACAGTATTATTAATTAATAATGCAACATTTTAGGTCACCTTTATAAATATTCTACATAGTTAAAAAAATGTACATATCAATTAAATATTACTTTAAGACATCTGTTATTCATTTTGAAGACAAACTCCCAATAGTAAAGTTGAGAATGTTCCTAATTAATTAAAATTAAACTAACAACTAGCTGATTGTTCTAAAATAATAATTTTAGTCTTCACATAATGAAATAGACCAAAAAAATTTATTAAAAATTTACTTTTCTGTTTAATCTGCACTGAATAGCAATGTTTTGACCGTCTGTTTGGCCACATACTGACATGAAATACACACACATAGTGCAAAATAGCCAAACTTAAATTAGCACACTCTTTTACTCATACTGAGGCTCTTAGAAATAGACAGAGATGACAATGCCTTGTTAGACAGTTTGACACATGGTTGTACAAGAGTGGCTACTAGCTACAGTAATTCCATTGTAATAAAAAAATACCGTCTCTATGACATATTTACATTTTATTTGAATAGTTCATAACTTTCATAGAATATCTAAAATTAATTTTTTATCTATTATTCACTGACATGTATGCATGCATCTTACTGGCCAGTGTCAAATAATTCTTGACAAATTAAAACTATATATATATGTTACTAACTATATAAATTATATTATTTTAAAAAAAAATATTTTTGTTAATTGTTATGACACTTAAAGAGATAAATAAAGATAGACAATGGTAGAATTTTTGTGTCTAAAATACAATAGCAAAGACACACACACACATAAAAAATCATGCTTGAACATTACTAATTTTACCCTTTAGCAGCATAACAAAATATCTAGCATATAAAACTATATTGTTCTGACATATCATTAACCAGTGGAAGTTATACAATGCTTTGCTACCCACGGCCTATTACCACGAGGAATACCCATACCACAGTTTAATATTCAGCTTTTCCATCATTACCTTTAATTCACCATATTTAGTGAATTAAATATAAATGATGTTTTGTAGTAATGTCTTTTAAAATTGAAACATGGAACTCGCAATCAATATCTTTACAGTCCACCATTGATTTTGGGTCACCCCTTTTCAGAGGGGAAGAGTTAATAGTTATAGCATTAAGTTTGATAGCCAATTAGCAACTGTACTAGATATTAGGATATTCTTCAATAGCCTTTGGTTTCCTGATCCCCTGTTGTTCTTTTACAATATCCTTAAGACAAGAAAGTCTGATATTTATTTACACATTGTAAATTTTTACCAAAAATTACAAAGCACTGGTAAAAGATTAGCTATTACATTTATCCTGGTTTCTTAGTCAAAGTTTCTTAACACGTTCTCTGCCAACGCGGTCAGTGCTGACCGTCAGTGAAGTTTCCCTTTAGGCCTATTAAAATTTGAAATCTGTATAAAATTACTAAATTGTTTTTTTTGCTTATATGCTTCTATCTTTTACTCAAATGTTACTTAGTAATAACAAAAGTCAATTTGAGTCACTATTTATGGAAATAATTAACGTCAGGCAGCATTGTATGGTAATTGTTGTTTTTCTTTCAAAGTTCTTAAATTTTTCAAAAACCAACTTGATATGGAGAAACTAGTGAGCCATGCGGGTCAATTTATATGCGATTTAGTTTGAGAGCACTGTCCAACGGCCTGTAAGAACGAAATGTAAACTCTCGTAAAATGCGGTCATCACTGACTGATGCAGCTTGAACTGAAAGTCTATATGTCTTCAGTTACCTCACTCACCGAACGAAATGCAGAAGCACAAGATGCGTCGCTCTAAGCCGACTCAATCGCGCAACAGCAAAAGCCGCTGGGCTCTACCACATTAAAAACTTGTGTGCTGAGCCATGGGTCCTATAGTAGATGTTTATGAAATTTCTGATTTTTAGGCCTCTGTTGTTTTTTCGATTTGAAGTGTATAAAAAGCCAGTATAATTACGGGCTGAGAGGTTTTACATCTTAATCATCAGGGGAGATAACAAAACTCTTAAGGAAAAGAAAATCGTATTAAGGTTCAAATATTTCGAGTCATTTCCATTTCAGATGAAAACAATATGAAAAGAAATTATAATAATAGAGAAGAAATAACTACAAGTACTTTTGATATGAAATAGGAAACCAGTAGACGAAATTCTGGTCACTATAAAAAAAACCCGGTCTCTATACGTCAATTTTTTTTAAACTGTTTTTTCAAAGTAGCAATATTAGAACGTGATTCAAGATAATTTTAATGAATTAATTAAAGTGTTTTCTTGACATGAGTCTATTTAAATTAGCATATAAGTGCAATTTAATTGAGATAGAGGCATTTGAAGACCGTCGAATCGCTTGACCTTGACATGCCGGGTTTAAAGCACTATCACACGCCGCTTCGCGCCATGAGACCGCTCAAAAGGTTTTATAATTAAATCTGAGAAAATATAGCGCATTCATCTGACCTAAAATTTAATTAACATTTTGAAGAAACTTAGAACGATAAAGGCGTACTATAAAATAGATCGACAATGATGTGTGGAAATAACGCTTAGTCTGCAAATGCAAGTCCCATTAATTTTTTTTTTAACATTCATGGATTGTTAATGACACCTTAACACGACAGAGTCTGTTGCATGTTCTTCTCTGAGAAGGTCATGTTTACATGCCTCAATCTACTGAAAAATCGGGTTCGACTTTGGACTATGATGTTGAGATAGAGGGAGCCGGTTCCGTGTGTGAGTGGTGGCGTGTGGTTTCAGATCCGAATGGGCATGGTACAAGTGTCGGACGGCAAGTCGCGGCCGCGGGCGGCGCGGCTCGTGCTCACCATGGACGCGGTGACGGTGCAGCGCGAGGCGCCCGCGCCGCCGCCGCGCGACCCCGCCGTGCCGCACACCAGGGTACCATGAGCTTATTCATTTTTTTTCTCAACCGACTTCAAAAAAAAAGGAGAGTTATCAAATTTCGTCTTTACTTTTTTTTTGTACGTTACGTACGTTGCTCGATTTCTTCGCCGATTGGAACGAATTTTGATGATTCTTTTTTTATTAATTGGTTATACCTCAAGGGTGGTGGCACCGAAAATATTCCACTCCCTAAGGTTTTGAATTGACTCATTATAAACATTTTATTTTTTATTTATTAAAAACTGGAATTGCCTCCCGCCGCAGGAATTTGTAATGTGATACGAAAGGCAGTGTGGATACATAAACTGCACATGAACAAACACCCAGACGTGGAACGGTGCGAGAATCGAACCCGCGATCCGCAGCGCAGCAGCCGAACGTTCATCCATTATGAACCATCTCGCCCAACGTTGTCCTAAACTACCTAGTGTGAAACACAAAAAAAAACGTCACAAAAAAAATGTTTTTTTCCAAAAACGCATGCCACGCAGATTGTGCGCAATTACTAGACCCAAGGCTTAGATGTCCCTGTCCATCTCCGGTCTGGGTAAGTTAGGTCAGGCATATTTCATATTTTTCACCACGTATTCTTCACGGAAGCGTAGAGCGGTTTTTTTGGCTTTTCCCTTGCGACGTAACGACGTAACGATGACCCAGAGTTTAGAAGACCTGCCTTCGAATCAGGGGACTCAAGTTCTTTTTTAATTATATGGGTAAGGAGATAAACGAGCTAGCGGTTCACCCGATGGTAAGGTATGGGACATACACGGTCGTTTGCAGCATCAAAAGCCGCCGCTTGGCTACTTGGCTTTGGCTCTTGGCTGTACCGATCCCTTCCGATGTATATTGTATCGTTGGCTTGAACACAGAGACGACGACAGGTTCATCGCCTGTCACGTTGTCCCAAATGAGCTCTGGTAAAGTGTGGGTTAAAAGGACTAGAATACCTCGTCCACGTTGTGTGAATTTATGTTTATTTATCCCTTTTACGACGCCCACTAGATGGGATGGGGTTGCACAGAATCTTCTAGACGGCCACGAAGCGCCAGCGGCTTTGTCCTCATCTATGGGGGTTTTATGTTGACAGGAGCGTATGGTGCAGATAACAAGACTGAAGGTGGGGGGTCTGGGGCTGAGCATAAAAGGCGGCGCGGAGCACAAGCTGCCCATCCTGATATCCAAGATATACAAGGACCAGGCGGCGGATCAGACCGGACAGCTGTTCGTGGGGGATGCTGTAATTAAAGGTAACACCACTCCCTTTTTCATTAGTCATCGAATTCTATCCACCGTCCACCCTGGTGCCTCTCTCTACCTCCAATGTTAATCGTTACAGCAATGGGTTTCAGTTCGAAGGCACGCTTCAGACTTGTCAGTTTAACAGATCGTGTCGTTATTTACCGATTAAACTAGACAAGTCCACCTGTTAAACTGTCGAATTCGTTACGACTTGAAATTGAAACCGATTGCTATTACGATTCCCACCAGAGTTAAGCAATGGACTAGCAGAACCGAAAATTATAAAATTTTAGTGTGTTGCAGCAATCAGCAGTCAGATATGCTAACCTATGGTTGCTATGCTAAGGTCACACGGTCGTGACACCCATAGCCTATGCAGAGCCTTTACGTTTTGATAAAAGACAAAAAAAACATTATTGAGTACTATCAACCCTGTTCGACTGAACAATCGCTGTGGCTTAAAAAAAAAAAGTGTTTTTTTATCTGCACTCTTTCCAGTCATGTGTCGTACATAACCAGTAAATTTGGGCCTACGAGAACGGTGCCGACTGTATTGAAGACGAATATAAACTAACATAACTAATATAAACGTTTATATGTACTTATATATGTACTTATATATGATCTTTGGACTCACAAATCAATGATAGCGTCAGTATTTCATAACTTTTTGTATTATTATAAACAATACAACGTACAACATTAAGCGTACTCTGACTAATTTTAAACGTTCTCTAGTTGTTTTCTTTTGTGGCGAATACATTGCACTTGTTCCGTGGCTTTTTGCCATTCCTACAGAGCACACAATGGAAGCAATATTACAATGGGAATGAGAATTGAATAGAGTTTTTAAAAGAGGCCACACCACCGCGCTTACCGCGCTAAGTCTGTTAGTTACTAGGTTAACCAGTATTTATGTCATTTGATACAGGTTGTTTGCTTCAATCCAGCTACAGTCTGCCGTGTGTGTATGTATATATTTACACCTTATTCCCAACGTGGGTAGGCAGAGACAATCTTCTTCCACTTCCTACGGCCCTGACATATTTCTTTCGCTTCTTCCACTTTCTCTTCGCATACATGCTCGTTGGTTTAGAGTACTCTTGACCTGGCCTTTTTCCAGAACGTCTTCGATTTGATCGTGAAATGTTCTCCTAGGTCTTCCTCTCCCGACTCTACCATTTACACTCGTCTCATATATTTGTTTCCCGTTCCGACGTTTCTCGCGAGTTATTATATCAAAGAATAAATTATTTTATTTGATGTAACAGAATGTGCCAACCCATCTCATTCAGCCGTTAAAGTCTACTAAGGGATAAATTGCAATTACAATCTCAAGTGTGACTGAACTAAACAACCTAGACTATCGATGAAACAGCACCGACTTTGGTACGTGATGTCTGGCACTGTGGTTCCCAACCTGCATGTGTCGAGAGGCCGTTGACAATTTTAGTGGTGCCGGCACCGGGGATCGTACCCAGGTCACTCGCCCTCTATGAAAATAAAGCGAACGCCCCGACCACAAGGCTGCCACGGCGCTTGATCCGGTAGTAAATAAAATAAAATCTAATACCAAGCATACCACTCAAGATACTTTGAGCACATTATGCATAGATCGGACCAGATATGATAATTAAAAGCTCATCGCAGCCCGAGTTGACTATGACATCTGGACGTCTAACACCTCAGTCAACCCCGTGCCCAGGGGTGCTGTTAATCAGTCGAAACGTCGGGAACATAAAACCAAAAATTAAACGCCATATAATCCGTAGATTATAGTTTAATTTCAAATAGAATTCTTTTATTGTGAAGGCGCTGCGAACGCGTAAGTCTTTGCTGAAGCGTTTACACATTTTTCAAGAATAGTCAACAGCAGCAGTGTCTCAGGTTATGTGTGTATAGTACTGCGATTGCCGAAACCTCCTTATGAATGATACCTATGTTCAACTTTGAGACTGATTACGAGCCGGTAAGGAGAATCTAAAGTTTAATAAGCGAATATCCTATTCAAAACATAACGGTTTAAAAAAATTATTCAGATAGACGGAGACATTTACTTAGTCCAATTGTGTTGAAAGGTTAAGTTTTATCATTAAAGTAACTCTAAGGTATAGTCCCCTCCGTAGATGATTTTAAGCGTGGTTGAGCCAAGCGCCGGCTTTTGCTGCTGCTGGAATGGGCCGGCTCGACCGGGTTGGTCCACCACGGCCTCGCAGAATACCGACGTGAAGTAGAGGCATCTTGTGCTTCTGCGTTTCGATCGGTGAGTGAGGTAACCGGAGGTCCACTCCCCCTCCCTATTCCCCTCCTCTCCCATCTCCCAAATATCCTTAAAGACCGGCAACGCATCTGCAGCATCTATGGTGTCGCAGATGTATGTGGGCGACGGTAAGCACTTACCATCAGGTGAACCGCTTGCTCGTTTGCCGTCTTTTCTATATAAAAAAAAAAAAGATTATGTTTTCACAATATAGGCAAGGTGAATTTCACTCGAAATGCAATTATAAATCTTTTAAATATATGTCATTCATCGCAGCAGGTTTTATATTACAGTGGGGTTCGAACTTTCACAGTCTCATGTTAACAAAAGTTATACTTTGCCTTTGTTTAAATTACATTTGTGGGAACGTCACACTTGGCACGCTATTGTGCGATTGCATGCCGTAAATTAAATTCATTTAATACTAAATCAACACGTTTCATGGTTTTTACTCACGGACATTTATTTAACACATTAATCGTTCGAATAGTTTTCCTTCAGATTAGATCAAATTTTGTGATATGTATCATTTGATCTAACGTACATGATTCATTTCCTCTGATTGCATTTAGTCAGCTAATGTACACAACACATACGCCTGTAATCACTCACGATATATGTAAATCCATTTATTACTTCTTCTTCCTCCTCAGCTCGTTAAAATTGTAAATGTAATGTATACACTGGTATAGAAAAGCCTCTTAAGAATTATTGTTTGTGATCGCTGTACCTCACTCCTGGACCCTTCGACCATATTTTATTACTTGCATTGGTGTATTGACAAACCTCCAAAAGTACAAATAATCTACATGCAAAAGTGAAGGGGCGTGTGAATGTATGGCTACTAAATTCACCATCAAACACCACAACACCAGGTGAATACTCACGGAGCTTCTTCTCTGTTTGAGGAAATATATATCGAAACGTCGATGGGTTTAAAACATGGCGTTCGACAAATGAAGTTTCTTTTTTTATATCAAAGAATAAATTATTTTATTTGATGTAACAGAATCTGCCAACCCATCTCATTCCGCCTTAAAAGTCGACTAAGGGTTTATGGCCTTTACAATCTCAAGTGTGACTGAACTAAACAACCTAGACTATTGATGAAACAGCACCGTCTTTGGTGCGTGATGTCTGGCACTCCCGCATGCTAAGAGTGAAAATAACGCCAAAACTTCCCATCTTTTGAGAGCAGTGGAAAGTTCGGATGCTGTTAAAGAAGAAGAAGAAGAAGCATTGCAGTATGTTTCTCTACCATTATTCTAATGGCCTCTCTCCTTTTCGCAGTGAACGGCGAGTACATTACCGCTTGCAACCACGACGACGCAGTCAATATCCTGCGCAACGCTGGTGATATTGTGGTGCTCACGGTGAAGCACTATCGAGCTGCCACTCCCTTCCTACAGAAGCAGGGTGAGCATTGTGTCTCTTTTTAGGTAGAACATTTTCTGTTCTTGCTTCGAAGCTATTGCCTAGCCCAGCTGCTAAGCAGCAGTGGTGCAGTCACTGTTGCATTCTGAAGGCTATGGAGAGCCATTATAATTACATTTTCAGTCCTTGGTTCATCTTTGAAGTACACCTGCAACCGGGTGTCCACAGGCTCGAGTAACCACTTACTTACAATTAGGTAAACTGTTACCTTGTTTGTCACTCTTATATTATAGAACAATGTAACCTAGGTGCCGGCTCTCTTTGATTTCTTAGGTTGCCAGTGACTGGGGTCCTATCTTCGGTGCTCGCATTGCTATAACTTTCTCGATAACTTCGTTGCAGCGGACGCCGCGTCCGACACGGACAGCAGCACGGGCGAGGAGCCCGCGCCGAACGGCAAGCCCGTCGACGACAACTGCAACTCCGAGCGCGTTAACGACACCGACGGTGGCTGGCAGGTCGGTCCCAGTAATAATAATACCGTAACACTGACCGCCGAGTGTGTCTGGAATTTGAATCTCAGTCGATGCCAATATTTATGTTGGTTGTCGGGCCTCGATGTATTTCACGTCAAAGAAATTTTCACAATCATGATCAGAACTACAAAGGAAAAGACAAAACAGTTGCGTTTGTAATTCGGCAATGTATTCGTAAGTTATTTCACTGAAAGTATTTTAGAATCAGAATACAACGATACAATAGAGTACCGATACTACAAATCTGATTGGAATTAAATAATTATATATTTTTATAATTGTGTTCATTTCTGAGATGTATTAGGTTAGTTTTATTATAAAATATATTCTGCCTCTCCTTTTATCCCGTGGATGTCATGAGAGGCAACTAAGGAAAAGGGATTGAAAATCTCATGTCTCCGGGAGTAAACGTGTCGACTACGTTGATCACCCGACCCTTTCTCTTATTATATACATATTTTATATGAAGATGACATAAAGTATATGTGGCCTGTTTTTGCCTTTTTACTGTATCTGAATATTCAATCCAGTGTCATCTACGTTAACGTCTATTTTGCAATTTTCCAGTGATCATTGAAATAAGGGTGGGACCCAGAATGCTACCTTGAGCTACTCCGTTACACGAGTAATAGTACCCACCGTAGATATTGAGACATGGATGCGGTACGACTTATAAGATAGTCAGTAGTGTTTACATAAATAGGGCTAAACCTTTCACTCTTATTTTTTCTATATTCTCCGATGGAGTAGGACAGTGAGTTGTGTCAAATGCTGCTTTCTTTTCCTAACAACACCAATCTTTCGCGCGTGGCGCAGAGTGCGTGGAGCGGCACGGAGGAGGGCAGCAGGCCCGGCTCGGCCGTGCACTCGCGGCCCACCTCCGCCGCGTCAGACCGCGCGCCGCACGCACCGCACTCGGACGACACGCAGTGGCTGGACGTCATCTCCGGTCAGTGTGCACGCGGCTCGGTCATGTGCCGTGTCGCTTACAATCAGTATTTTGTTTCTAAGTTCTCTACTTTAAGGACCGCCATTGTTCCGCACTTCTAAATTGCACATACCAGTTCTTCCTCTTCTTCTTTCTTCATCCTGAAGAATTACTTAACGTCTTCTACTTTGTCGCGATCACTATGATCGGAACGCTGCCTTGATTTCTTGTTTTGACTTTTTTTTCATTTCATATCAGATATTAAAAACATTAATGGGAAGAGATGGTGCGATGAATTCCTGTGTCACACAAAACGGATTGAATGACGGCCCTGCGTATTTAATAATTAGTTGAATAAATTAGAATAAATCATACTTGAGTATAAAAACTAATGGAATTATATTTTCCTTATTTCAGTTCCCCTTATGATGGCTTATGTTACGAGATATGTTTTCGGAACAGATAAACTGAGACCGGGAGCATTTGAGGTGAGTGCACATAGTGTGTGTGTGTCTGCCTGTATGCATGTGTGTACCGCAGGAGCGCGGCGCGCGTAACGATGCGTGTGGGTGTGTTAATGAATGTGCGTGCTGCAGGTGCGCGGCGCGCGGCCGCACGTGACGACAGGTGTGATCCACGCGGAGGACCCGGCCGCGCTGTCGCAGTGGCTCAAGAGCATCTCCGACAACATCGTGGGCCTCACCAACTTGCAGGTCGGTACACCATTTTTACTCTACCGACGGCTGCCCGAGGCGGCGTGCTCTCCTATCGTACTCCCGAGAGAACTCAAACTTGAGATAAAAAGTGTCTTATATCCATTTCTTATCTTGTCATAATTTATAACTCGTTTCAACAAGTATGTTAAAACATAGCATAAATATAATATTTCTTTATGTATAAAGGTATATCTTGGTATAATTAACAGGTATTTGGGTCAGAGTTCCCTAAAAAATAATGTCTAATTCAATCCAATGAAAGAGTTTGAATTTTGATTTTTTATATTTGGAATTATTAAATAAACATGCGAATGAAAATACCTAAAATACGTATTAATAATTTAACGGATGTGAAGTAACAGCTCATAAATTTCCCTCTGCATGGCAAAGCTCCATTCTAATGTTTGAGTCTTCATTTTTTGACACTTAAGAAACTTTATTTGACACAACAAACTTTATGTGACACTTAACAAAAACTTACTTCTGATTCATTTTATTAGATTAAAAATAAAAAGACCTGATATTCAGCAATATGAATGAGACGAGAAAAGTGTGTTCGCGTAAAACAGGTTAAAAATGTACCAAGTGTAATGTGTAAAAACTTAGCAAATATTTTTAAAAATGATTTTTGATCAAATATGAATTCGACAATGTTTTATTTTAACATCTCCTCCAATGTTGACTGTGGGGAGGGGGGTAGCCAGAGAGGGACATTTTTTTAGAACAAGTCTTTGTTTCCATGTGCGTTCAGATGAAGCTCTTCAACCGGCACCTGTCGGGCGGCGAGCGCATCGAGTACATGGGCTGGGTGCACGAGGGGCTGCTGAGCGCGGCGCAGCCTTGGCAGACGTACCGGCCGCGCTTCCTCGTGCTCAAGGGCACCGACGTCATGCTGTTCGACGTGCCGCCGGTCAGTACGCCACTGTGCGCGTGGCAGCCCTGTCACTAGGTGGACTTTGTATACCATCGAAGTGATGAATAGTATAGTTTGAATGTGTCCGAACCGATTTATATGTTTTTTAATGGGTAGGGGGGCAAACGAGCAAGCGGCGCACCTGATGGTAAGTGATTACCGACAGACACCAAAGGAGCAGGATATTTGGGGTGGGTAGAAGAGTGGGAAGGAAGAAGTGAATCTCCGGACGTAAAGCAGAAGCCCAAGATATTTCGCGAGGCCATGGTACTATTACTGGGAGGCACATTTACAAAGTATCGCACCTTCCCCCCGCGCACAGATGAACATCGCGGAGCTAGCGAAGTGCCCGGAGACGCTGAAGGTGTACCAGACGATGTTCCGCACGGTGAAGGAGAGCGAGACGGTGGACTGGCGGCAGCACTGCTTCCTGGTGCAGGCGAGCGGCGCCGGGCCGGGCGCGGCGGCTGGCGGCCCGCGGTACTTCAGCGCGGACACGCGCCGCGACCTGCTGCGCGTCGAGGCCGCCTGGACGCATAACATCGTCAACTCTGTCGTGAGACTCGGGGTCAGTGCTTTTATACTCTCTCTCTCTCTCTCTCTCTCTGTAGCTCTAGCTCTCGGAGGCCTTGTCCGCTAAGCCAGAGGAAGATATCACAGAAATTCCATATGGACATCATTTACGCTAAAATCTCATCGTTTTCTTGAATTTGAACATGGCATAGTGACCCCTCCATCTTTAATCAATCATTAAATATATGTATATGTCGGAAAGATATAATATCGTCGTAGAATAACATAACACGTACAAACGATTCAGCATCTTTATTATAATAGACACTCCGAAAGCTTTGGGCCAACGTGTCTAATGGTAAACAAGCTGTCATGATCAGACATGAGTATCCGTATACAGATCCCACATCAATCTCGAAATACTCATCGGAATGAGTCATTTACGTTGGGAATCGACCACGTAGCCTCCTGATTCGGAAGCAGACCCTCTCTCTATTCGGCTAACGTCGCCAAATCGATACGAGCAGCTTAAATGTTTCGCTGCACGGCCAAAGGTTTTTCGCTAGAGCTGGAAAGGGACCGTCATGCTGCTTCAGTGCGGGTCAGAGACATGCCGGTTTCCTCACGATGTTTTACTTCACCGATGAGCAAGTGTCACATGAGCCTGAACCCTTGGTGAGATGGTTACGGGATGAGGAACTATAAAATATTTTTTTTTATGGATTTTAATTTTGCCCATTGGGCTAAAGAACGCACTCATTCCTTTCCACTCAAAATTGTTTCCGTTGTTTTAACTCTTCATTGTGGTAACGCTTTTATGAACATAAACTGGCACACTGTCTTCCACAAAGTTGATTAAATTACTGTTCAACATCTAAGGGTTATGTTGAAAAATAATTTGATTACACAATTCACGAATCATAACAATAGAATTTCTATTGTTTTTCAACTCTTCAAGAAGGATTATCAATTGTACATGATATATATGTTATACTTTTGAATATTAATTGAAATTTCATATAAAGGTTATTCTGACCGAGAAGAAAGAGGGGAATGAATCACCGCGGGTATCTTTTTTTTAGTTTGTCGTTCGCTTTTGAAACTTTTCAATAATAATACAATATCTCACAGAAATATTTAGAAAGAGCTTGGGAGCGATTAACACATCCCTATTATCCTCGATGTTATAGTAGACATTATCATAAACAAAAAAGACGACCTTGTCCTTACATCTGTTACGATTATTCCGCCATCAGTCCATAAGATTATTATAGAATTTCCCTTAGTCGACATTTACTCTCTCTCTCTCTCTCTCTCTCTCTCTCTCTCTCTCTCTCTCTCTCTCTCTCTCTCTCTCTCTCTCTCTCTCTCTCTCTCTCTCTCTCTCTCTCTCTCTCTCTCTCTCTCTCTCTCTCTCTCTCTCTCTCTCTCTCTCTCTCTCTCTCTCTCTCTCTCTCTCTCTCTCTCTCTCTCTCTCTCTCTCTCTCTCTCTCTCTCTCTCTCTCTCTCTCTCTCTCTCTCTCTCTCTCTCTCTCTCTCTCTCTCTCTCTCTCTCTCTCTCTCTCTCTCTCTCTCTCTCTCTCTCTCTCTCTCTCTCTCTCTCTCTCTCTCTCTCTCTCTCTCTCTCTCTCTCTCTCTCTCTCTCTCTCTCTCTCTCTCTCTCTCTCTCTCTCTCTCTCTCTCTCTCTCTCTCTCTCTCTCTCTCTCTCTCTCTCTCTCTCTCTCTCTCTCTCTCTCTCTCTCTCTCTCTCTCTCTCTCTCTCTCTCTCTCTCTCTGTAGCTCTAGCTCGGAGGCCTTGTCCGCTAAGCCAGAGGAAGATATCACAGAAATTCCATATGGACATCATTTACGCTAAAATCTCATCGTTTTCTTGAATTTGAACATGGCATAGTGACCCCTCCATCTTTAATCAATCATTAAATATATGTATATGTCGGAAAGATATAATATCGTCGTAGAATAACATAACACGTACAAACGATTCAGCATCTTTATTATAATAGACACTCCGAAAGCTTTGGGCCAACGTGTCTAATGGTAAACAAGCTGTCATGATCAGACATGAGTATCCGTATACAGATCCCACATCAATCTCGAAATACTCATCGGAATGAGTCATTTACGTTGGGAATCGACCACGTAGCCTCCTGATTCGGAAGCAGACCCTCTCTCTATTCGGCTAACGTCGCCAAATCGATACGAGCAGCTTAAATGTTTCGCTGCACGGCCAAAGGTTTTTCGCTAGAGCTGGAAAGGGACCGTCATGCTGCTTCAGTGCGGGTCAGAGACATGCCGGTTTCCTCACGATGTTTTACTTCACCGATGAGCAAGTGTCACATGAGCCTGAACCCTTGGTGAGATGGTTACGGGATGAGGAACTATAAAATATTTTTTTTTATGGATTTTAATTTTGCCCATTGGGCTAAAGAACGCACTCATTCCTTTCCACTCAAAATTGTTTCCGTTGTTTTAACTCTTCATTGTGGTAACGCTTTTATGAACATAAACTGGCACACTGTCTTCCACAAAGTTGATTAAATTACTGTTCAACATCTAAGGGTTATGTTGAAAAATAATTTGATTACACAATTCACGAATCATAACAATAGAATTTCTATTGTTTTTTCAACTCTTCAAGAAGGATTATCAATTGTACATGATATATATGTTATACTTTTGAATATTAATTGAAATTTCATATAAAGGTTATTCTGACCGAGAAGAAAGAGGGGAATGAATCACCGCGGGTATCTTTTTTAGTTTGTCGTTCGCTTTTGAAACTTTTCAATAATAATACAATATCTCACAGAAATATTTAGAAAGAGCTTGGGAGCGATTAACACATCCCTATTATCCTCGATGTTATAGTAGACATTATCATAAACAAAAAAGACGACCTTGTCCTTACATCTGTTACGATTATTCCGCCATCAGTCCATAAGATTATTATAGAATTTCCCTTAGTCGACATTTACTACGATAGGACCTTTTTTTTAAGCAAAATCTGTGTATAGGAATAAAAGTATTCTGAGCATGCATGCATTTATTACTCATGCGGTGCACGGAACGGAGCAAGCTTCTGAAGTTCACTGTGCGCCGAGTTGACGCGACGCGGCCAGCCGGCGTCGCACCTGCGGGTACGGCAACAGGCACGCCTGGAACTTCTCGCTGCTTAACCTGGAACAATGACATTACTGTGATATAATAATGATTATTTAAAAAAAAAAGAACAAAATGGACTAAAGAAAAGAGATCCCTACTTATTTTATTAGTTATGCAGCGCAGGATCATCACAATCCTGACTTTTCAGATGATCCTGTTTAATGATGTGTCATACACATAGCCCTGATCATCCGATGTAGCAGGCCTTAGTTATACAAAAAATATAAGTATTTATATGTAGTTTACATGTCAATATAAGCCGGATTAAAAGCTTTATCCATAAAATGCTAAGAAATTATCAATACATTTACTAATTACAATTTAGTGTTTCAGTAATTGTTGTCGTAATATATGTTTTGTTTGTGATATAAGCTGTGATTCACTTTTTGAAAATCCAAAATTAATTTTAGTATAAATGTATGACCTTTAGGTCTCTGGTTAGGAGGTATAATCTTCCAGCATTTGGTTGAGTTGTATTTAAAACTACCGCCTAGACGCCGCCGTTTTAAAATATTGGAGACTCGACTGTAATTGAACATTTTGTTGGACATATGGGCTTTCCATAAAAAATGTACCAATAAAAGCCGGCTGCGAAATCCCATGCACCGCGCTGGGTAAGACAAGACGGGTAGGTGAGCGTACTGCCGGCACCTCGCACCAGCGCCGCTGCTGCCCATCGCTGGTCTGCGCTATTTGGGTTCGGTATATACGGATGGGTTTTCCGTCATCAATGGGCCGCCAGAGCCTCGTTCGTTATGCAGCGGGGTGCATAGCTTACAGGTGAAGTTGAAACTTGCAAGAAAAAGCTAGTATTCGTTAATCTGACTATAAAAGGCAATGATATTATAAATAAAAAGATGGTTACATTAATTACCTTGGACCTTTACATATGATACATCAATGCACACATAAACAACTTAGCATTGTAATGAGCATGAACACACTACATTAGATGACACGTGGAAGTAAGGCGGCATGTGTTAATTTTTAATGTTATCTATCTATCTCTTTCGCACTTGTTCATGGGGGTATTTTTTATTGCATTGTTTTTTTGATTTTTGACTAACTTTTTTTTTATTTGTGATTAATATAAAATGATACGTGATTCCTAGTTTTGGGAATTTAGCTTGCAATGAATGTCTCATATCGCCACACGACACTGTCGTGTTGATGCCCGACGCTATACTGAGGTCAGAGTAAGCTAATTATCGTGCCACGCGGAGCGCTTGTTTTTATAAATATTAATACTTATGTCTTATCTATAATAGGTTATATATATATATTAAATAATCTAATTCGAAATTGGAACAGTCGAAGATTTTACACAACATACTGATTTTTTTTATTAATTGAAAATGATATAGGCTCCTACACATCTTACCTTAACAGCCAGTAAATAGTCCACTGCGGGACATAGACCTTACCCATAAGGACGAGGGTCTGTAATCGCCACGGCAAGCGGTTTGGGGATCGCAGTATTAGACAGCTGCTACCTGCCATCGGACTGCTTATCTAGAATCGGAGCAAGCAGCTCACCTGATGGTGTAAGAGCTGCAGGTGCGTTGTCAGTCTTTAAGGATATTTGGGGGATGGGAGGGTTGATTAGGAAGGGGTGTAGGCCTCCGGTTACCTAACATGCCGACACTGCGAGGCCGTGGTACTACCCCGGTCGAGCCGGTCCATTCGTGCAACAGCAAAACCCGCCGCTTGGCTCTGTTTCGAGACGGTTATCCCGCCATCGGGTCATCGTCAGCCATTGCGATTTTCAAGATTCTTCCTTAGTCACCTCCCACAATACCCAACGGGAATAAAGGGGCTGGCAGATTCATAAGCCGATTGTCTAACTAACAGCTCACGACATTACTTAAATTGTTCTAATGTATCTAATTCCTTGGCACGATACGGATGTGGTCTTTTGCCCTATTTCAGTTATCTGTAAGAACTTACGTGTAGATCTCGGTGATTTCTAGCGCGACGATTGTTATTCTGCGAGCCACTTCCGGTTCGAGCAAAGCGTCCTCACCGTAAAACGCTCCGTCCCTTAAGTGTGCTATCTAAAAGCATGGCAAATATTTACTGCCCTATAAATATTACAAATTTTTTTCTTTGCTCGACAAAATAGCCCATTGAAAACTCGTACGCTGCCGGCCCGAGTTGCAAAGTTGTGCGGGTTGCCATGTTCAGATATCAGTATCGCGCTTTAGATTTCGAATCTCGATTATTACCGAGCAGTCTGTTTCGCAGTCTGATGCTGCAGCACAAGCTCTGTTTTTTTTGACATCTTTTCATTCATACAATTTATTATGGTATAGGGTTGTTTTTTTTTTGAGTTATTTTTCGATATTATATCTACTTCGTTCGTGAATGAACGCGTTTGTTTCTTACGTCGCCGTTACCCTTGGCAGTCGGATTGGCGGCTGCCAAGGGAGCTTAGGGCTTATTTTTTTTAATTGATTCTACATTTGGGATTACACATTTTGTTTTAATTATGTACAAAAGTTTGTGCATAATATTATTGGAAGTTTTCATTTATGCAATAAATTTGAAATGAATTCGGTTCATTGAAATGAAATCGTGCGTCTCACCTCTTTACCCGCAGAATTCAACACGGCTACTGTACCCGAGCATAACAAGTGCATGCACGTTAACGGTTCTCCACTCCTCACTGTAGTCTAGGAAGCAAACCGTTAAAAAGTTAATCCATAGCTTATTAATCCTATTCATTAAAAAAATGTAAACAGACCATAGACTCATTTCGTACTGCCACTTACAAAACAGGACGTTTTTTTGTTGGACTGTTGTTACAAACTAGCTACTCAAGAGTACTCTAAACCAACGAGCATGCATGCGAAGATTGATGAAAGTGGAAGAAGCGAAAGACTTATGTCAGGACCGTAGCAAGTGGAAGAAGATTGACTCTGCCTACCCCTTTGGGAACAAGGCGTGAATATATACGACTAGCTAACAATCCACCTGATGGTAACACGGGTCATTGAACCTACACGAGCATCAGTCTCCCACGAATTACAATTACGCTAAAAGAGTGCTGTACCTAACATTCATGTGACATGTCACAAGTGACATGAAAATACATTGAATAAATGAATATGTGAGGGATAAAGAAAAATGTGTTATAACTATTATGTCACAAATGGATACTGAAGCCAATGGGAATCTGGAAACAGCTTCACACGAAGAAGGTTGTGCTGTGGACTTGAATGGAATGTCACAGGATCGGCACTCGACAGCGGTTGCATTGCTGGTTGGTGGCCGAAAAACATATGAGAGTGGTGTGAACCTATAGCTGAGACGCCAGGAGTCTGGTACTGCGATCGTGGACCCACCTGCAACGGGAGGCGACCGTAGCAAATCCTACGAACAGGAGAGAACGGCCTCATGCATCGAATAAATTACCTTCGTAAGTCAGCTTGTCTGTGTAATCCATAAAAGTATAGTGGCTGTTAAATAAGAATGTATATCAGACAGTGAATAACCGTATGCACTCCATTTAAAAACTCATTCAATTAACCTGAACGATTTCTTAATATATTTTTTTATTAAGTGGTAGACTTCTACTAGGCGGTAGGTTTCTTCTCTGTCCAGCAGTCTGGCTGGATAGGAGCGGTCCGAGTAGGTAACAGTTCTGCCCTCCTTTCCAATGAGTTCAGTTTGAACGGTATGGAGAGCCAGTATAATTACAGACTGCGAGGCATTCCATCTTAATCCTCGACCCTTATGTCTGCATGGACTGTTTCGTTGGGGGGTCCAGTAACCACTTACCGACAGATGTCTGTTTGGTTTTTTTTTTTTTTTAAATGATATTTCACATACCTCTCCAGGCATATACAAGACTCGTGTTAGCCCAAATATAATAGTGTTCACGAGTGAAACAGGCATATCGTTGAACATCGGCACGTTAGCTACAAGCTTCTTGCAGCTGTGCATGTTGATGTCCTGCTTTATCTGCTCGTTAATCGTATTCATAATGGAGCTCTCGCTGAAATAGCCCCGGTTGAATTCGTAGCCGATGTAAAGGTGGATCTTCATTCGTAGCGATTTAGGTAGCCGTTTCAAAGCCATGTACTGCTCCAGTTCCTTCAACCTGCCGTTGTACTGTAACGATTCGTACTGCATGTACATGATCAGGCGCAGTAAAGTGGTGAAGGAGTAAATGAGGAATATCAATCCAATTATACCCATGAACGATGTCAGCAGAAGTCCTGAAAGTGAAAGAAAGAAACTATTTATTCGATGCTAAAACACAACAAATAAATAACAGATAATAGAATATGTTAGATTATGTCACCGAAAGGGCATTCGACTCAGCATTATGCTGCAGCAGTGTAGCCACAGCGCTGATATTCTGCCGCTGCCCTGGTTGAATGTTAAATCTCGGGAACACAACAAAAAGAAAGAAAATAACAAAAATAACTAAATAAAAAAAACAAATATTGATAATAAGGGAATATAATTTAAAATTATTGACATTACCAAATAATTATCTGCTAAATGTACACTTATGAACATAATAACTTATGTAAATAAAACAAAACTCGAAAATTAATTTGAATAATTAATAAAATTGGATTTAAATCTTCACACATACCACTGTTATATCTACCTATAATACATAGTATCGTATAATAAAGTAAAGTACTTTTGTCTTTAAATTGGTAATTATTTTTAGCTAGAATGATTTGGAGAATTTATCTAACATTTATGATGCTTTAATAAAACTGGTTCAAGTCTAATTGATATGAACTTTGAAGCCATCAAATGTGACACTTTGTATTACAAGAAATATTGCTACTTGGTTTCGATTGGAGTCTCAAACGAACCAACAGTCCCCATGTTGGTAAGTAGCTCCTGAAGACCATGGACTATGGCCCAACAACTTCAATCGAAGGAACCAACAGATGCGTTGTCACCCCTGACCACTAAGGTGCGTTTCACAGCCTGTACAATTATTTATTTATTTATTCTTTATTGTTAGCCTGAAGCTTAAGGTTACAATGGGCGGACTTAATGCCAAATGGCATTCTCTACCAGTCAACTCTTGTTACGGTGAAAGGTCGTTGGCAGGTACAAAACAAACAAAAAAAACCTATAGGTAGACTCCAATAATAATAAGTTAATAAATACATATAAACACACAATGTAAATAAATTAATATTTATAACATAAAATACACAAATACGTATACAAATATATAAAAAGATACATAAATAAATATATAATAAAAATCGAAAATAGATAAGCCGAATATTGTCAATGATCTATTAGGTAATAAAGAACTAGACTCTTAAATGATTTCCTGTTAGGAGCTGCTTCTATCTTATCGGGCAGAGCGTCCAGAGGAGTGTAGCTTGAACAGTAAAAGAAGAGTTATAGTATCCTGTATTATGTTGTGGAACGCGAATTTTAAGTTGGTTTATCAACCGAGGCTCTGTGTCATGATTCATTCAATTACAGTACAATTTCTGAATTCGGTGTACCTTTCAAACCTGATGTCAATAGGGATTACAATGTTGTTTGGCGGCACAGAGATGTACCATAGAAATAAACTACTCCAAAGCGATGTAAGAATTTAGATTCTTACATCGCTTGTTAGCAATCCTGTTGACCCAGTAGCTGTCGTAAGAGGCGAAGAAAGCTTGAAAAATCACTTTGTATCTCTCGGAGAGTTACGAAAGAATTAAGAACAAAATGCTAGCTTATTAACCTGGAATAATATATCCACCGATAGAGCTGTAATGGCCCGCACCGATGCACAAACTGAACGCCAAATACAAATTCGCCGTGTACTTCTCGAACGCCGTATCGTAGTGCAGCCGTATGCCACTGAAACGGTCCATCCAGTTCCTCTCCGCGTTGTAGTAGTGCGTGCAGAGCGCCGGCACCTGGTAGTGGATGTAGGTCATCCAGTGGAAGAAGAGAGCCAGCCTAACCAAGGTTGAGATCATAACCCGAGTCACATAGGACAACTCCAGTTGCATGTGTACGCTCGTCCATTTACATTGCATGGAAAGCAGCCGCGGCAGTTTGAAGAGGTACATGGCGGTGTTGGATGGATAGTTGCAGTTTTCGTGAATCTCGATGAGCTGCAAAGGCATCGCCGCAACGAGATCGTAAGCGAAACGCCCACGGAGATATTTCCTCGCTATCTGCTTCGGTTCTATTACAACTTGCTTGCTCTCGTCTTCAGTGTATCCAGTTAGGAACGTGACGGCTATATCGACGAAGGCGACCGCGTCGCAGAATAGAACGAGCGGGTCGCTCGGTGGAGGACCTGGGGAAAATAGAAACACGTGCGTCATGCTTGCGAACAGGTGCTGCTCGCGGGGGCTGGGTTCAGCTCGATTCTGCAACTGGACGAGTTTCTTTCCAATATTCTCGCGATGTATTATTTTACTTTATTAAAAATGTGCTTCAACTGCCTCTGAGGCGGCTACTACTTGGTAGTTACATATACTTTTACGGACGTTTCTTTTTAAAAAAATCACAGAAAAGTTAACCTGCAGAGTTTTTCTTCACCTGTTTCTTCTCCGTCAGATAGTTTGTAAAAAAAGATAAACTTTACCTATGAAATTTTAATTTCTCACGTCAAGGAATGAATTTTCATTCATTCATTTATTTCACTCATTCATTTATTATTTTAGTATGGCCATAGTAAAAAGTCTTCTTTTCTTCTTTATCGCCATAAGCCTGCTCCTTGATGCAGACCTTTCGGTGAAGGGACCAATAAGACGTGGTATGCCTTGAATGGAAGAAAATCGCATACTCACCACGCTGGGGGAGCGAGCTGATGAGCGTAATACTTGTCCCCTTGCACTGGAGATTCTGTTTCCCATCATTAGTCTACTAAGGGTTGAGTTAGCCATATTATTTATTTGGTTTTTCATCACCCAACTGTCTGTCAGGGTGTACTGCGTGCAGGTGAGGTTGAATTTTGAAGACCTCATCGATCCTTACACCTGGGGTAAAGTACATGTTGAATTATGTGTAAAAATTCTGACAGCGGTATAGGGGGCACATATACTTTCACCATCTCAAAATATACTTGGTGCAATTGCAGTGCAGCCTAGTTTTTCAACAAAGGTTTTCAAAAAAAAAAAAATCATAAAGAATCAAAAAGAATTGTAAATTCAATTGATTTGTTTAACATTAGATATGGCTAACGAGGACAAATATTAAAACACAAAAATTCGAATAATTATTTTGCGTTTCTTTAAAGGTCTGATAATAGCCGTGCTCTTTAAGCGCATTGACGCATCACACCCTTCGCACTACAGGCGCTGTTGTCCATCACCGGTTTGCTGGTTTTTGGCCTGGCGTTTCATTTGAGATGGTTAATCAGCTAATCTGTCGGATCGGATGAGATTTTTGGCAGATTTTAACAGAGCTAAACGTGTCATCTATTTTTTGTTAATTCATTAATGTAATTAAGATCATAGACTGATATCTTTAGTAATCATTGCTACTAACTACATCAGCCTGTTGAAGCCAACTGAACATAAGCTTCTCCCCTCGGAGAGAAGCACGAGCACAAGTCAATGTACATTTCTTGGAAGGCTTTGCACATAATCACCACGCTTGGGGTTGGTGAGCAACGTGTCGGAACCCACGCTGATGGTGGAATATAATTATTCAAAATCGATCCAACACTGTGTAACAACTTACATACAACGAACACTTGAAACGGCATATAAATGAACGCAGCGAACATAAGCGTCGCGACGAGGCAGTCCCAGTAGTATTTCAGTGGGCTGTATGGGTGCCAGAGGGTCCAGTGGCCCGAGGCCAGCTGTCGTCTCCTCTCCAGCAGAAGATTCTTCCTGCTGCGTATAAAGAGGGCGGTGCCGTGATGCCATTCACATGGCAGCGTCATGTGCCGGAGTCTGCATGATATCCGTTGGCAGAAGCTCGCGTTGGGTGATATATCTAAGAAAATTGGCGGTTCTTCAAGCGTGCATATTTGATCGTGTTTCGAATTCATCTTTCCGGCCGTCGCTGTACGTGATGCGAACTGTCATAATATTCTGACGTTTAGCTCATAGAGTTTGCCATTGTCGTTTTTTCCATTATAGTTTTTTTAGCATTCGATGTCAAGCATGACTGAGGTTTTATTTGTATATAGTTATCGTCTTTTTGGTATGATTAGGGGGATACATTTGTGTGATGAATATGAATGTTTGTAACCAAGTCAAGGAAGGAGCCGTGGTACCCTAGTGGTCAGGCTGCTCACTTTAGTTTCATAGAGCGCGAGTGACCTGGGTTCGATCGCCGGTGCCGGCACCACTAAAACTGTTAATAGCAATTTTAAGTGCTGTATTTACCACGTGTTCAGCGTTGAAGAAATACATCGTGAAGAAACAATAAAAATATTATTTCGAGGATATGTGAAGCCCGTCAACTCGTACTGAAGCAGCGTTGCGGCTTCTCGTCTCTTATACCCTGTCCTATACTCGCATTTGAGAAGGAGGCCTTTGCCCAGCCGTGGGCACTTACATACTGCTACTTCACTTTACTTTACAAGGAATCTGGGGATCTCCGGTTAGTGCGTGGACGACGTATGTGATTGTTCAATATATTATAATGTGTTGATGGCGATTTGTTCAGTGACGGGCTGCGTTGTGTTGCAGAAGAAGACGTTCACGGTGGTGCACATGGGGCGCGCGGCCGGCCTTACGCTGGACTGGGCGAGCGGCTTCTCGCTCAGCGAGGGCACGCCCGGCGCGCAGCCCGTCTGGTCCTACAGGTGCGCCACGCTCCGCAACCCACTCACCCGCCAATTACGTTCAGTTCTATGGTTCCGGACCTTTGAGAGTCCTCCGAGATGAATCAAGTGTCTGTGCCAGCGGGTTTATGTGAAAGCAAGCGACTGAAAATTCTAGTACAGTCAACACCAAAAGCAGAAATCGGTTTAGAAAACTTGTTTAATCTTTATCTACTTTTGATGTTGAATTAAAAATGCATCGTACCATGTCCAACATGGTACGATGCATTTTTAATTTTTCATTAATTCATTTTTTCAATACAGGAATGAAGAGACATATTTCCCATACTACATCATGAATTCCGTAATATTATTGTTTACATTTAAAAATATTCTTAAATCCAATTTTCTAGTGACTTAGCTTAGGTTCACTACCGTTATCTTTAAAAACAGATTAAGTTTCCAAAACACTGTCAAGATACCTAAAAGCCAGGAGGCCTCATCAACATGTCTTAATAATATCTGAATAAATGGTTGTCTGTTTATCACGTTACAGGTTTTCGCAGCTGAGAGGCTCGAGCGACGACGGCAAATCGAAGTTGAAACTACATTTTCAAGACACTGAGACGAAAGTTATCGAAACAAAAGTAAGTGTTGCACAAATAAAAAAAAATCTTTATCATAATTACTGCCTCGTCGCGTCCTGAGACGCCAAAATAATCAATACGTATTCTATACGTGGCAGAGCCAAGTGGTAGAGCTCTTGCTACTGTTCAAATGGACCGCCTCGACCTGGGTAGACCACGACTTCGGAGTATACCGGCGTGAGGTAGAGGCGTCTTGTGCTTCTGCATTTCGTTCGGTGATTCTCATAATATTTTAACGATTTTCCCTTAAGAAGAAAAGAGGGTGGCGGATCCCTACGCCGATACCACACACCTAAATGCCTATCTAAACATGTCGGAACGAAATAAAAGTCAAAATAGTCTAGACCGGTGACGGAAAACAGCGTTTAACTTGCTAGGCGTCTAATGTTTGGAGGCCAAAACGATTACGTCACATTATTCTTTTCGTCGAATTATATGTTCAAGTGTTAGAGGGACCAACTATTTCTCAATCTCACCTACAAGCGGCGCTCTCAGTATTATAACGGACGCTGCTTTCGCGACTCACTGCTGACCGATAATCCGTTCGAATATACCGAAGCCAAACCTCGCAAAATGGTGACGGCGAGCGGTGCGCTTGCGCAGCATGGTGAATATGTGTCAACGTTCGTGCGGTATACAGCAGCGTCTAAGCGTGGTGATTATGGCAATACCTCTGGGAGAGGTCTATCTCCTGCAGTGGACTGTTTACAGATTGTCAAGGAAGGAGTGCTCCAGGAACTTTTGTTGGCGCTTTTCTTTATTTAGTCTTTGTTAGGGGTACACTTAGTATATAGCATTACTCTTGTCTACAGGAGCTAGAATGCCAGATACTACAAAGTCTGCTGTTCTGTATGCACGCGTTCCTCACCGCCAAGGTGGCTTCCGTCGATCCGGCCTTCCTCGCTTCCATACAACAATCGAATTAGACCTCTATTGCAACGATGTTAAGGCCTGTATCTCTTTATTTATGAGTTGATATTAGATTGTTAATTGCATATTATTGTTATGCAAAATCGAACTTCAACCTTAGTCTGTTAAGGTTGCATTTTGATTGGTACGTTAGTGGATATTTAAGCTTGATTAAAAACGATTTGCTCATATTGAAATTTTATATTATAAAAACATGTGAAAATCAAATGATGTATTCGTTTTTTTTTTTTTGTATTAATCAACTATTTTAAAGAGTGTAATCGATGAATCTGAATTGTACCAAGTACTCGATTTTAATTTTGTTGTTTAAATATTTTCAAATTCTCATCTGGTGTCCATGTTAATGATCTGATTAGGATTGTATGTATTTCTTAAAGGTGTGTTCAACATGTGAAAAATTTGAGAAATTCGTTAATAACACGTCTAAGTTAACTCGGATAGACACATCATTAATTATGTTTTGTGTTGGTTAATGGCCACAGTGTGTACACAGCCTTATTGTATGTGAACGTTAACCGTTGATTTCTGTCTCTAACTCGTGGCCTAGGAATGTAACAGGAACAGCGAATCGTGATAGACTTACTACTTTATGATTAGCTTCTGCTAGTTTAACGTGCCTACAACTTTAGACCTTATCAGTATAAGCATAAGGTGCAATTTAGACATTGGTCTTATTACAAAATTAGTTTCCATTCAAATATCTCTTTGTACAATGTAGTCTTCGTGTCATATTTTTTCTTCTATTTCTTTCTCATCCTGTTATGCATGATTTTTAGAATTTCAAATATTCACATTTTTTATATTAATTTCTAAACTGTAAAGGTTTTGGGATTTTTTGATTACATTGTGATTTGTTTGAACTAAAATAGGTTATTATATAGGTACTATGTTAAGTTTTACATAAGTAAGAACAAATTCCATCATTACTTTTAAAATTACAGATATTTTTATTCTTTTTGTGTACGAGAAATAGAAAGCAAGAGGCAAATAGGTTTTAGTATGTACGTTAGTTAGAGAGAGATAGACACGGCCTACTTTGTGGCTTTAATTTGTGTTCATAATATTATCTATTTATTTATCATTGGCTATGAGTATTATTACCAACTTTGTCGGTCTATGTGTTCATTCTTTTTTATCTATATAAAACTTAGATAGGATTTTTCCTAATTTTTTTTTGATGAATATAATTAACTTTGTAATTTTAATAATACTTACAGATTAGCTGTTATCCAGATCTTTTTTTTAAGATATAAATTAAATAAGGTAAAACATTTTGTCACATTTGTTGAACTAAATAATGAAACGTTTCATTTAACATTAACATGTACAATTGAACTTAGCGTTATATGTGACATGTGAACGCATGCATTTGTAATAATATGTTGTATCAACATGGTCTGAGATAATAACATATTGCTGTAGTTTTATTCACAATTAGTAGATAATATAAAATATATAAGTGCAACATGCGATATTATGCACTAACATGTAATCTCTGAACATGCTTTTAATTTGATTTGATTTGATTATTGACTGAACTCACCAAAGATTTAAGTGTTTTGTTCTGTACTTGACAATACGTTAATTGTTTTATTTAGGGCTTCACTTACACTGGATTATATGTAAAAATAAAAAATATATTTGTTATAATTTTTTTTTAAAGGAAATTCAAAATATAAAATTACAGTATGTTAGTTTTAAGTGTGAAGATCATTTATTCGTAATAATTTTGTCTACATGTAACAACCTTTAGTTGTTAAGCAAACTTTTATATTAAGAAAAGTTAATTCTAAAAGATGCTCCCTTACCTTTAGATATTAATTTAAGGCGATTTTTCAAATTCATTACGAATTAGATCATTATGTATTAGACATGTGTGAGATATGAAATATACAGACACACATTTTTCTAATATAAAATATAAGCTTCTCTTTCATACCACACGATTGGTATGTTTTTTTTTTAAATTATCAGACACTCGAACACGTGGTATAGTTTAAAACTTGGATTTCCATGCAGAAAACTGTCTGATGAGAGATATTTACATTTGCACATATAGAATTTTATTTATACGAATATAAAACAGACGTCCATGATTTGTGCACAAACATTCATCATACAGATGTAGGCAGGCAGATTTAGGCTTTGTAGTATGATCCAACATCAATTATCTCCTCTAACTTGACTCACGCAGGATACAAGATTACGGAGACGTCTCCCAGCGACGGCCGATAGATTAAGAGACGGACATCTGGACCACGGAGCTGTCAACCATCAGCTAAACTGTGGAGCCGTGATCTTCATGGTTTAAATCGATTTGAAATACTTTGGGCAAAACAATTGATTGTTGAAGCGACTTTGAACTTTACGCCGTTGACATAAGGTCCAAATACTATGGTCTCTGAAACAGATCACGGGACTAAATAAACGCCTAAAGATGAAAAGTAAAAGCACAGATAGCATAAAAAAAATTGTCTGTCAATCAGGAGTTCGAGCTTGGACATTTTCAAGCGCAACCTACGTCACATTGTGAGTGAGTGAGCGAGCGTGGCTCCAGCCTATATATCTATATATTTCATGTCTCCGCATGTAACTTAGTCGGTAGTAAACATTTGCGCTCGCGTCATATCATTAAGTTTAAGTAAAAAAACGAATTATATTTGAATTCACACACAAAGCGTTACATATTTATTAGAGACGTTACGTTTAGTGGTGTGCGAAATGCTAAATTTTTTCATATTTATCGAGATCGATCTGCCCGATGGAAAACGGCTCTATTTACTAGCGTATAGTGGGTTCCGTAGTTTACCGGTTTTTCAGAATTTTACTCGCCGACCGGTGTTTTATGTCCATATTCGTCCCGTCTATATTGTTTGGTAAGACTTTTTAATAATACGTCACATTTTTTGAAACACAACACACGGTTAGCAAATCAGTCGTGATGCTTCTAATATTAATTGCACGCATCCTTTTCAGTCTTCTGATATTTTTATGGTAAGATTGCTTAGCTGTAGAGACGGTATGGGCATATAAAAATACACTTAGTTAATAAAAGGAATAGGTTTAGCTTCCATCGAATAATTTAGTTGTATTTAAATGTGACATTTTTAAATTTTTGCCGCGTTTCGATCACGCCTTCATTGCGTCAAAGACATGTCCCATATTTAATGTGAAAAATCTTTATTCCGCTAAAATACTATCCTCAGTTGCGTCATATAACATTACGCCAAATAGCGCCCTATAAAAGGGCGCATTTAAATTTTCAAACCTCAACGTTGGTTACGTTTTGTTGCTGACGTCACTATACATATGTAACATAATAATTCGTTCATTCGTCTTGTATTCTCTTCAAAGCAAAATATATCGTAGTTCGTTGCGATAAGATGTCTATTAGAATACATATTTTAAAGAGTTTTATTTACAATTTATTCTCCTCGTAAATGTAGAAAACCATCGATAAGGCAGGTAGCAATCATTCATTGTGAAATGTTGCTGGAAGGAGCAAAGATTTGTATATGTATGTGCCATGTGTTTAACAGCCCATAGAGAACGAAAACACATCGCCCAGTGCATGAAGGCCCCGATGGTTTCAATCTTAAGGAATCGACAAACCTTTTATTTGAATTTGTACACGACTAAATTTTTACACTTTAGGCTGGGAGAGATGCATAATATGAGATGTGTATAATGTGTGAAATCCGCTTTATGTATTTAAAAGTAACAAATGTCCAAAAATAATGTATTGTATATTGAACCTTATTTTAACGTGCGCTTGATTGCATTTTTAACTAACATTTGTTTGACCGATAGTTTTAGGAAAGCGGCCGGTGTCAATTGATCTTAGACTTTTCGCATCTCGATGAATTTTAACATTAACTAAAGTAATCCATTAACTATTTCGTCAATTTCAAATTCCCCCCATCGCCACATTGTCCATTAAACATGTACATATTAAACTCGAGTCGTATAGAGAAGTGACGGACATCGGGACAATACTTAAATTTAAGGCAGACAAGAAACCGCTTGTGACGAGGGCTGTGCTGTTCTTCGTGAAGTTTCTACAGCGGGTATACTATAAAGAAACATTAGGTGAATCGGAGCCAGTCACTACAATTATATTGTTACATAAAAAAAAACTTGAAAAAGAAAAACCTGTAGTAATTCAACTCTTCCAGTGTGGTTGTTTTTAAAGTCGAATTTTAAACTGTCTTGCTCCGGTAGCAGCTTGAACATCTAAACATGAAAGGAAACCATACAAACGAAATGTCAAATGGTACAGAGTGATTTAAAAATGTATCTGCACCCTGCAAAGTATCATAATCATCATCATCACCATTTCAGCCTATCACAAGTCCACTGCTGAACACAGGCCTCCCCCAAAGATCGCCACGAAGCACGGTCCCGAGCCACCCACTTCCATCGACTTCCCGCAAAACTGCGCAGGTCGTCTCTCGCTCGCTCCCACTCGAGAACCTTTTTTCCCCAACGGTTGTCAGTTCCGCGAGCTATGTGGCCGGCCTGTTGCCACTTCAGCTTGCTGGTCCTTACGGCTATGTTGGTTACCTTAGTTCTGCTGCGGTATATAAATAAAGGTATACATTATTATTATTGTCATCAACAATTTTTCTACGACAATTTATTTCCCAACAATTAACTTGACTGTCCTAGACTTTCATTACTCTACACACCGCACGCGTTTGATCTGCTCAGACGCGGCAATCATTTCTTCCGCCTCACTATAAATTACTCTGTATCATTTTTAGCTTTAACTCTTCCATACAATAGCTCGCTCTTTAACGTAACATTCTTCTTCTTCATTCTCTAATGAAAACTGTAGTTCCCCAATCGCCACAATACCCACTGGAAGAGATACCTTTGTGTCAATTTATGATCCTATAAAGAACAGTAATGTAACCATTTTGTTTGTAAAGAGTGTAGAAACAACACTTCATCATACTGGCCCTGAGGAGTATAGGTACGTGTCAGGCGTACGCGTGTATTAGCTAATCTTCACGCACTGTAATAGTTAGCTGTTAATTGTCTAGTTACTTATACCCATTGTTGAATATATATACCTATAATATACCCATTAGTAAAATGTATATTGAAAACTTTGTTTCATTTTGTTCCATTGTTTATAGGAAACACCACTTATATTTCTATATCAGCCTTCAGGCCGGCGCAACTCTCGCGGAGCGTAATGCAAACCTTTTCGCTGCCAAACCATTATCGACCTTGTCAGCGTTGAAATAATATTGAAAATCAATTAACACAACCATTGGGTCCCGAAAGCTACAATGGGCGCACTTGCCGCGCCCCTTGTAGCGCCCGCAACCGGTCGCTCGCTTGCTTTCTCTAAAGTTTATCTTCTTTTAATTCTTCTTTAACTTCTCTTGCATGTAATGCAATCATAAGCACGTCTCAAACCATCGTTTAAAGAAGTTTGAACTGTCGGTTGTACATTTTGTGACTAGACACGCATACGCAGACTCGCGTGCGCACCCTTGCATGCGTCTTTAATTGAAAACTGCGGGCATGCTGGCCTAATATGCGCGGGTAAAAGTCCGCTGCTGGAAATTCTAACACTTTTTTTTTCCAGGAAAGCGTTAATAAAAGCCCAAGACCCGGTATGCCTGAAATATTTGTTCAAACTCGTCCCCGCTGGGCGAACTGATCGGTTAGAGTAGTAGTTTATTATTTTAGTTATTGAACCGATCCAAAGTCACATAAAGTATCTGGCTAACCCAGTGAACCGACTAGGTATGTTCAGCATACAATGTTGGCTTGTCCACCCTATTATTATACGTGGTGGAGCCAAGCGGCAACTTTTGCTGCTGCTCGAATGGGCCGGCCATTTCGGGTCGGTACCACGGCCTCGCAGAATACCGGCATGAAGTAGAGGGATCTTGTGCTTTTGCGTTTCGTTCGTTTAGTCTGGTAACCGGAGGCCCGCTCCACCTCTCCATCATCATCCTCCTTCCCATCTCCCAAATACCCTTTAAGGCCGGCAACGCACCTGTAGCATCTCCGGTGTTGCAGATATACGGGAGCGTCGGTATACACTTACCATCAGGTGAACCGATTGCATATTTGGCGCCTTTCCAATTATAAAAAAAAAAACTTCAAGACAGCTTCGTATGTTATCCACCAGGGTGGTGCTGGTGAGGTCGTTAGTTTAATAGAGAATGGTGACTCAATTCTTACTTTTTAACAGCCTTAGCAATTCACAGCTGAACATAGGCCTACCCATATGCATGGGTCTGTCGTAGTTGACGCGCGTTTCCGGCATGTTGGCGTTCGCGGTAGGAGATACCTCGCCTCGTTGTACGCTGCTGCTCTAAACCGTGCCTTACATAATTGAGGGCTGACAAGCTTGAGAATGTTACACCGCCATCTAGCGGAGGCCATATATCACGCCATGGTCGTTCGTATACGACACCCGTTGGATAAAATAGAGGGCGCAGATTGCCTAACGCTTGAATTTTTATTTTTATGTGGGAAAGGAGACAAACGAGCAAGCGGCTCACCTGACGTAAGGTGATTACCGACGCCTATATACATTGCAACACCTAAAGCAGCAGCAGGTTCGTTACCGACCTTTTAAGGATATTTCAGGAGGTAAGGGGAGTGGGCCTCTGGTTTTCTCTCTCACCGAACGAACGCAAAAGTATAAGATACCTCTACTTCACGCCGTTACTCTGCCATGGTGCTACCCCGGTCCAGACGGCCCATTCGAGCAGCTGCAAGAGCCGCCGCTTGGCTCTGCCACGTTTACTTTCATTCCCATAATTAATGGGTTCCCCATTTATCGTTGTGTTTTTCTATGCTATGATGTTTAGTGTTTTTTGTGTAAAAAAAAGATGGTTAACATAATCCTCCTAGTTATTCTATTGGGAGCAAACTCGGTCTTGTGACACGCTACTCGTCACGTCATATCTCCCAGAGAGACGTAAAGTGATATGCAGTAGCCCATTTGGCTATACACGCCACAGAGTACCTTTTATATTTATTATATAAAAGGTACTCTGTGACGACCGCGTGACTAAGTAGTTATCGTACATAGCTATGCTAAATACAGCGACTTCGATTTGTGCCAAAACACCAACTGACAGGCTTTAGTCGGTTGGTTGTTGTGTTCCTCCCATGTCTCCTTACTCTGCTCTTATAGCACAAGCTTTACGTCAGATGCGGGAAGGAATAGACATACTTGTTCATGAGGACACTTACGACACTGCAATATGCCCTGCGCACGTTGACAACCGCCGATAGTATTCTGAAGTTGTCGCCGTGGTTGAAATCGGCTAGGAGAACATCGGCAGAGTCACGCCAGATGGAAAAATCTCTAACTTCTGCTGCCTACCTCTACAGATGCCGGGCGTGAGTTAATACTCTATGGGATCGTAGATCACTCTGTATATACCATGCTCGACAGGTGTGGTTTCTACCGTAGTCACGATACCTTGAGTCATAGTCTGGCTGCCCTGCGGTACGTTAGCCCCACGAGAAGACGGGGCTACGTTCTGCTACTTCATCAGCCTATTCATCTACTAACGAAGATAGGAAACTCCAAGAAAACACCTGCAAACCGGCATACATGTCTCGGATGGTTCGCCCATACATACCAATCTCGGTGGACAGCTTGCTGAGTGCCGTACGAATATACTTGGTCTTGATTAGGGTTTGGTAAATTTTTTTTTTCTTACTTTATTCTATTGCCATCAGATGTTCGCCAGAAGCTGGTTTCTAGCCATATTGCCAAAGGCGGGCAGAGGTCTTCGAACATACAGCCATGTAGTATTTTCAAGTTTTTAGAGCAGGAATGGAGTTGAATTAAAATGCAAGTTTTTTTTTAGTATTTTTTTATTACAAGCGTCAGAGACAAAGTAAAGCTACACAATGGAAACTATTAGAAGCAACATCCAACACGCGTTTGATTTTTATGACAAGAAAACTAAAATAATTATAATATAATTATATTTACTGGCAATTAATGACTGTGCGATAATGAACGAACGTTTCTGGCTGGCTAATTATAGCAACCAGGTTTTTCCAAAATCAGAATATATTTTTAGTTAAAATATTTACTTTAGAAAAATATTTTTAATTTCACTTATTCGTAAACCACTTTCACGTTATACCCAGTCTAACAGCGAAACATATTCGTTCTTGTTAATTCAAATAAATATTAATCACTGAAACGTCGAACGGAACGTGTGACTCGGACGTATAAACATACACATGTCTATTGTTTTCTATGTCTTTGATATGGTACACTGTGAAAGTGCTATAACATTTGAATGTTTTTTTTGTAATAATGTAATGTATTGAAGGTGACAATAATTGAAAATATCACCTTAACATGTTAACAAATTAGAAAGAAAAAGTACTTAGGAAATTAATTGTATACAATAAATATTTCTAATATTTTCAATAAGAAACCTAGAAGAATATAAGCCCACAAAGCAACATCAGGCAACTACTACATTTAACATCGAGTGTTACCATACAAACTAACTTATTTCGCACACATAAACGGAAAAGTCTAAAATGTGTTAAAAATTCAGTTTGCTGTGCGTGTCTATACCAAGCTGCGTTTGACATTTAAGGCTTCGACTAATTCTGAATGAGGTCGAATACAGCCGCCTTCGACGAAACGTTATATATTTTTTTGTATACCATAGATAGCATTAGCTCATGTTATTAGTCTATGAAGGTCAAGCCTAGACTTTAAAAAAATACAAATTTTTAATAAATTTAACATTCTCTAGTCGCGATAGTATCTAATCAGACATTTATTGTCACATTTAGTATTAGGTAGTCAATAAATTTATTGTCTATTATATTATATTTACCTAATCTTTAGAAAGTCACTATCTATGCACACAAAATATTAAGGAATTTAGTGTATATAATTGATGATTTTTTTTTTAATATTGACGTCGAAAATCGTTGAATTTGAATTGACCACTGACATAAGTAATGACAAAAAAAATTCAAATAAATAATAAATACAAAATCTTTGCTTAATTTAGGTTCGATATTTTCCCACCTAACTGTACTGTTTAATAGTTACTTTTGCCTGACATTCTCTACCAACGAATATGACAAATGTCAGAATGTCTCGACGAATTGTGAGACGTAAAACTAAATTATGTGAAAAAAAAAATTACACACATACAATTCAAATTAAAGTTAATCAACGGCCATTAACAGAAAGAACGTGTATGGGTGAAAGATATGTCTGAGCGTTAAATAACTTACTCACAACGATGAACATTCATTAGAGTTTGAACTAAGCGACCGCAGCACTATAAGGAACCACTAATCCACACAGTTTAACATCTAGAACACAACCTTTATATTAGCCTGTAATTGCTCAGCTTTGGATCAACTGAATTGTTTAGTTTTGTATTCAACATTGAATAAGTTAAGCAACCTTTATCTAACTGTAAGGAGTATCTTATGTCCATTTGACGTATTCAAATTATATGTTGCCATTTATAAAACAGCAGGTACGACAAAGTACTGCCAACGAGAAGCGACACAAAAGTTCATGTCATTAGTGTTGTCTCTTTCTTACATTAGGATGTACATACTCGTAATGGTCGTCTCACACGACGAAGTTACTTTAAAATATTATCTTAGAGCAGATTCTGACATATCGCTCACCATAAACAACCTACTACCACCTCTTCGTGGGTACCAATCTAAGGCTAGTTTTAAAATTAGGTATAGGTCACATGATAACATGGCAATTAGGTTAATAGTGGTTAAAATTTGTTAGTCTTCGTTGCGGAATTATATTATTATTATTATTATTGTATGGGGTATTTCTATATTTATTATTATTATTATTATGTTTTTTGTTGTTATTTATATATTCATCATGTAGTACAAAAAGCCTGACGACTGCTCGCGAAAAAAAAAAAGGTTTCCGACAGAATAGCAGCGCTGTAGTTGTGGTTTAGCATTGCTACAGCATTATGCTGAGTCGGACACCGTTTTGTTGCTGCAACCCAATACAATATTAAAATTTTTTTTTTGTTATGATAATTAAGTTTACTTATGTGTTACTTGAGTTGTGGCAATTAATAAAGTACTTTCTTTCTTTCCTTCTTCTTTCTTTCTTTCATATGATCCAATGGCACACCGCACACAGTGAAGACACTGTTCTATTTTATCTTAAGTTACTACCGATGTGCGAATGATATGTTAAGATCCTTTAACACATTTAAGGATACTGAAAGATCTAAACATAAAGTACATGTCTGTTTATTGTCCTTTAGATGAACCTCACTGTGAAACGGCGGTGGGTTGCTTAAGTTTAATATTTATATTGTTTTACTTTCGTTTGTCAGTTCTATTCCGAGTTCACAGAATGTTCGAATTTACATACCGATTAAATAAATCACATAGTTTCGTTTGTTTTTTTCTTAAAACGCAAATAATTATCTAGATCAATTACGGCCCGATATCCTAGTTGTTAGTGACCCTGCCTTATTATATGTGTTAAGTAAATATAGGTACACATGAGTCATGGGTCTTTATGTATGTATATATGATTATTTGTCTATGTAGGTTTATGTCTTATCACCATACCAGATACCAAGACGCAGGGAAACTTAGTTTGGAACTGGATGACGTGTGTTATTGTTAATTATATTTGTATATATATTTATCTATTATGAGTATAGCATAGCAAGTTTGTTTTCATTATTGATATCGCTTCTTGTTGGCCGGCCTTCATATTCAACACTCATAAATACATTTTAAGGTCCAAGCTTGTCTGCGTAGTCGAAAGTAGAAATATATTTTAGAATGCCATCGTTTTAATTTTTATAAAATATTTATTGTCACATTGAACAATAAAGTTTTTTTTTTGTTCTTTTACAAATAGATATCATTAACCAGATAAGGAGCTGGAGTCAAACCTGCTGACCCAAAGAGAATATGCTCTGAACACGTAATAATTGTCTACTTAAGAGCTTCAACAGCGATTTATATCTACATAGGTATACGATATAATATATTACGTTATATATATATATATTGTACACACTGTCAATGTGTACAGCTACAATTATGTATAAACATTTAGAACTGAACATGTTACTACATGTTTCATATAAAGCCAATTACCAATGCATTTCTTGTTATTTATAATCTTTATGTACCTTGATAGTGTTTTACACACACTATATCTGTTTCTAAAAAACAACACAAGCGTCACTAGTAAAGAGAGAGAGAGTTTGGAATTTAGAAATAATATTTACAAAAGTTAATACGACAGAATTACAGATATGCATACATGATGTGTATGGGATACATTTGCGTTACAGTTTCAGGTCAGTTCTACTAGCCTCCTTTCCTGACTAAGAGTCGTCTGTGGGGGCTACCATCCTCTCACCCATTTCAGTTCTCCAAACAGCAGTGCATCTACGAGATACAGAGATTCGAGTTATAATTAAGGGCTGTGAGATGTTCCATCTTAGTACTCAGGGGGTGACAACGCAACTGTAACCTTCTTCGACTGAAATTAATTTTTCTATTTAAAAACTTGACTGTTTACACCTTATAGTATTAGGTGACAAAGGGCGGACTTAATGCCTTTCGGCATTCTCTGTCAGTCAACCCATGGGTTGGTGTGATAGCCGTGGCAGGTGTATTTAAATTTCCAGATGTCCATGGTCTGCACTAGCTACTTATCGTACGGTGGTCTAACAGTTCACTGGTTTGTCGCCCTGAGCTAATAAAAAAAAATGGAAAATGAAATGTTTTAGAGATAACACTTCGACCCGTTTGGTATTGAATACCGAAACTATTTCTTATTGAACAACATCGAGTTCTTTCGATGTCATTGTATTTTTAGCATAGAATCTGTATTGCAATCAGATCTTCAAATTGTAAAAAGTTCATAACAATTTAGAATGGAAAGTATTTCAAATGAGAAATTAGCGAAACATACAAAAACAGAAGAATGCTTGAGGGACCGACGGACAGATTGTAGAACGCTAGAGCGGGTAGAGTAGACCTACTACTTACATCTTTGTCTATATTTTTCTATAATCTATGTCCTATTTAAATAACAATTATTCTAATCGTGTAAAATTAATAAGATATTATATTTACAGTATATCCTCTATATAACATCGCAGTATTTCATTTTCACGAAATAAACATTATACAATTCTAGATTTGATATTAAACAAGTGTAAATATACATCAGTATATTAATAAATATGAATAAAATAATTTTAAAATTTTCCAGGGAAGTCAAAATAACAATTTTGGTTAAAATGGTTTTCATAAATAATTTCATAAACAGTACTGCACATCATTTTGATCTAAATATATAAAGCTTAACAATTTCAGATTTATACAATAGTAATTAATTTCATAAGGAAATTGTTTTCATATAATGTTTCCCCTTAAGTTACGGGCTATATAAAATTTCCAACATTTTTTAATCTACTAGTAGAAAAGCTCGAGTTAAGAAAGTGACTCATAAGAAGTTGACAACCTTTCGTGAACAAACGAGATTGCTAGTTATGAATTTGACAACATTGAAACATGCACATGTGACACGTAACCACAGGAAACATGCACATGAACATGCGTTGAACATTTACAAAACCTAACATTGAATCGTGAAATTTTTTTAATTGTTGTAATATTTTGTTACGAAAATAACAATAGGTTTTTAATTTTAACATTTTTAATTAAACGATAACTCTTGATTAAGCAAACGGCTAGCTAACTGTCAGGTGTCATATATTTTTATGACTTTGGTTTAATAACTCTCCACGTGTCATAAACTATAGAACTAATTTCTATCCTTTCAACACGTCAAGAATAAAAGACCACGTTATCCGTTTTTCAGCACCGACCTGTTTTCACCATACGCTGTACAGAACTACATCTATATAATATATATTATAAATAACAGTTACAGTAACTTTGAGCACATGTTTTATAATTCTATTATAAAATCAACGTGATATAAAATTTCTATGGTAAGATTATTTAAAAAGTTTATCTTTCTTTTTTTTGCATGTATTTACAAAAAAAAAAAAAATTTTAATGTCACACATTGTTCAGAATGTGAAGATATTTTTAGGAATTAAAAAAATAACCAATTATTTTATACGAAACAGATTTTTGTCGAGTAAGTTAACTCTATCTAAATAGACATTTTATTATAATCTACTTCCGTGGAATTAATATTTTTGTAATAATTAGTTTCTTACAAACTATTAAAGCTATTTTACTAATTATATTTATTAGTATTGTCACTGCAATCATTTCATTTATTTCAAAATATTCATACCAAGATATAAATAATAGATAGACTCGTTTATATTTATAACAATTTAAGTAATAAATAAAACGATATTAATTGAAAACAATGTTCGATATTTGAACAAATATTATATAAACTATTATAAATTTGAAATGATTTATCTAAATATTATTTCCATATGCATATGTATATTAGATATTATTGTCTCTTTGAAGGAAGTTCGATATTTATAAAACATTTATCTTAATTACAATAGAGGACTTCGTTTGGATGGAGATCGGTATTAATAAAAATGTTTCTCACATCTGCATCCAAACGACACATATATAATCTTTACACTATAAAAGCACTTTTCGCTAGAACTACAGACACCAAACATCAACACAAACGATATACACTAACAGATCTAGACTTCTAAAACACAGAAGACAAAATAAACGCTACCAATGGGCGTCATATAAAAATTCTCTAAAGCTTTTCTCCCGCTAACAGCTACCTATTATTACTTAACCTAAAGCAGCTTACAGTTTCTAAACGTCATCAGTATAATGTAAACGTGACACATAGCGTATATAGACATCCCGAGAAATAGTTTCGAGATGCACGGAAATAGATGTCAAAGTTATTTTAAAAAAACAATAAACCTCGATCCGTCGCGGAGATAAACGGTTTCGGTCCGCGGATCTCGCGCTATCACAGCAACAAACCATTTGACGTCACACGTATATACGAGTGATATGTAAAAGTTAGACATTTATCAAATTTAGAAGTTACTTTACTATTTATTGTCGTTAATTGTAAATTTATTATCTGTGTTACGATTATTGTCGTTCGATAGTTTATGGTATCTTTTTTTTTCTCTTTGACTTAAAAATATAATTGTCATAGATTAACTAAGTGTTTCACCATTTAATATTGTGTAAAAATTTGTGCAAAAATTGTATACATCATTTTTTAAAATGGAATTATCAAATGATTATTGTTTAAGTGGTATGTATTTTCATAGAGCATGTCGTCACTACCATGGCAGTAAAAGTTTTTTTTTTAATGATAATCCGTCCCTACGGATGTGGGACAGCATATTGAGTGGTATCGGCGTAAGAATCAGTCACCACCCTTCTTCACGTGGGAGAGTCGTTAGAGGCAACGTAGGGTTGAAAAAAGTACCAACAAATGGCGGGATAACCATTTCGAAAAATACCAGATCAAAATTAACCACACCGATGACGGACCAATCAGCTTTCTGACGAATCAGCTTACGGACCAATCAGCAAGCTGATCATCCGTGCCGTTCGTGGTGATTATGACAGATGGTCCTGAAAAATCTCCTTAATGCTTATGTCATACAGTGAACTATTTCTGGACTGTTGAGATATGGATATTGTGTAGCAAACTTACTGATCTGTGAATTTAATAGTTTCTGAGATAATCGTGGTAAGTTTAAAAAACTTAGATGAGGCGATAAGAAGAACCGAGAAAGAATTTCATAGTGCCCTTGCGAGTGGTCAGGCTTCAAACCCCGGTACCACGGGACACCTATAAAAGGTTAATTTAGAAGATTTCCTATAAATTGCCGGATGCATATCTTATGAATGTGTTGTTTGAGAAATAGAAAAGAATATATTTCGTGGAAATTAAGGTCAATTCGCACTGTTTGAGTACAGGAGCTCCGTCACGGGACCTTGCGGCTCTAAACACTTATGACTTGTTACCGTGTGTGTATGCCATGGATGTGCCGACATACGCATTCTAAAATTATTAATAATTTCCGTTGAAGAATGGCGAAACACCTAGATACCGTTGCCGCGATGCGGGCGGCGGCGGTGCGCTCAGGGTTCAGTGTCGACGGAGCCGAGCTGGCCGCCGTGCAGCCGCAGCTGGCGGTGGATCCAGGGCACGTAGCGCGGCACGTACGCGTACACGCCGGGCAGCCGCGGGTGGGCGCACTTGATGCCCCACGACACGATCCCGCCCACGTACCAGCGCCCAGAGCCGTCCGGCTCGCGGCACAGCAGCGGCCCGCCGGAGTCCCCCTGCACTCGACGGATTATAGTTTTAAGGGTTTAAGAATAACTGTACTATGAATGGCATTCATGATTTCTTATAGAAGTTTCTCTTATTTGACAGTCTGTAAATATTCCACTGGGGGACATATGCACGCCTGTAAGAAAGATTTGCCTCAATCGCCACGCTCGGCAAGCGGATTGGAGATAACAGTATCAGACACCTCGCATCTCAGACGCTGCTGCCGTCATCGGTCTACCACAAGGCGGATTTCTATTCACCAGAAAATATATTGTGAAATTGATTACTAGCTAAATGACCATGTCGCGTGTTTTTTGTTTTTCAATGTTTCCTTCAGGTCTGAAAATGATTCTAGTTATGGTTTCATCTTATCAGTCCTTAAAATCGTCGGTTAATATTACACGCAATTAGACAATTAACAGAAATCTGCAAGTGGCTTCGAGACAGATGTTTTTAAAGCGTTTAAGACCTTAAGTACCTAAGTATCGGGCGTCCAGCGCGTGGTACCGCGAGGTCACGACAAAATAATACAGGACAAGACTTCTGAACAGTTGCGGAAATCATCCATTGCGCAGAATGTTTTTTTGCCACACCACATTATACAGGTTGGATGCGACGTTACGACATTAAATTTAACCTCTCATTTTACAAGCCATTTCTAGGCCATGCAACAAATATTGATTACATAAGTACAGTGGTTTAGTCACAGTAGGAAATTTTATTTAGATTTTGTTATTTTGACTCAAGATATATTTGCGCTTAGTTAACTGGGGCAACGACAATCAGTTCAAAAACCTTATCGGTTGTCCGCGCTGAGACGCCGATGCGCCGCCAAAGTTTGACGCTCTTGCCGAAGACACTTAACTGTTTTTCGTAACGAATGCCGCTTGGCTATTTAAGTTGTTTGAATAAAGGTGTATTTTTTATTTTTTTTAGCTATTACTAACAAAGTTTTTATTATATTCCACTAAAGTCGCGTCCAACCTGTATATGGTGCAGAATATAACATAGTGACACAATTATTTTCAGCTTTTTCTACTTCCGAGTTTCCCGACCGATTTAGACCACAGCGAAGACACCCGAATAATATCGGTACCTTACTCTTTACCTTCCCGTATCCGAAGTAACGCTTGTGCGATAAGATCGGAGAGAGGGTCATACAGTGTCATAAAGACAACTAGACCCGACAAACCAATAATGTTTTTAGCCGAATATTGTTTCGGCTAGGATCCAATCAGATCAGATACGCCAGTGGAAGACTTAATATCGTTCAACCAGGCATCAGATCCGGAAGTTTTCAGAATGATCTTCTTGACAATGTTTTCGATTGGTATCGTAATCGAGATTTGTCAGACTTGAGACCCTACGTACTACTCAGTCGAGCCAATTGGGATGTGACGCCATCGGCCCCGGGGCGTCCAGTTGTCTCGACCGGGCAGATGTAGTTGACAAGAGGGCCTTGTTAGCACCCGCACCCACCTGGCAGGCGTCTTTCCCGCCCTCCGGGTAGCCCGCGCAGATCATCCCGGCGGTGACGTTGAGGTCGCGGTGCTCCAGCCACTGGTTGCACAGGTCTCGGCTCAGCACCGGCACCTCCACCTCGTTCACTGCCGGCTCGTACTCCGACACTGCACAAAAGGATGCTCGACAGATGTTGAAAAGCCAGTTAGCACCGTAGCTTATCATCAACTATTACCATAATGTAAATATTTCTATTTTCCTCCTTCCTCCTTCTTTCTTCCATTTATCATTTTATGCACACCGATTTAAATTTTACCATCCAAAACGCTGACATCTGTCATTATAAACAAACCAAAAGATTTAAACCTTACCAATGTCCTGTGGTTGATGAAAATCACGGCAGACCTCTCATGCTCATGCCAGCATTTTGGAGGTAAAATCATATGATGTTTCATGATGTGTCATATCGGATGATTTGTGTAATTCACGTGCTTTAGAAATGTAAGTGTTCTTGTCACTATCGTCAACACAATGTGGGCACGTTAACGTGGTAGAGCCGAGCGGCGGCTTTAGCTGCTGCTCGAATGGGCCGGCTCGACCGGATTAATACCACGACCTCGCAGAATACCGGCGTGAAGTAGAGGCATCTTGTGCTTCTGCGTTTCGTTCGGTGAGTGAGGTAGGCCAGGACCTATATGGTTGACCATCTCTGAGCTCAGCGGTTGATCATCGCAAAATATCTTGATACCACTATGTGTAAACTCGTGTGTATTGCAACAACCTTACTAATTTCATAGTATTTATTAATATTAGATTAAGTAGTGACCGGGTGAGTGGATACGATGGTGATAGAAAAAGCTTACGCACTGGTGCGAGAAAAGTGTCCTTTTTCTCTTTACGGTTATACATACTATTTATATATATATATATATACAAAAATATTGGTTATTTTTGGGAAATGGAAGGGACGATGGGGAGTGGGTCTCCCTGGTTATCTCACTCACCGAATGAAACGCAGCAGCACGTAATTCCTCTACTTCACGGCGGTGTTCTGCGAGCTCGTGTCACCATCCCGGTCGACGGCACTGCAGAAGCTCGCCGAAGCTTGGCTCTACCACATACAAGCGTTCAGTTTGGTACTCACTGTCCTTGTCGTCCCGCTTGCCCCAGCCGATGACAGTGCAACGGGTCCCCGGCTCCAGCGTGCGCTCGGCGGGCGGCAGGCACACCGGCGACAGTTGCTCGTGGTAGCGCACGCGTACAGCCAGCTAAGGAAATAGAGGTCTATGATCCCTAAGTGCTCAACGACAAATAAACAAGGAATATAATTATCGTTAACAAACTAGAGGGATATGAATTCGAAAGGCTTCTATGCTATATGAATCTGAAGCACTGGCAGATCTTGATGGAATAGTAAAGTATCCTGTAAGTGCCCACTGCTGGGTAAAGATCTCCTTGTCAAATATTAGTAGCAGAGACGGTTTAGGAGGCGCGAAGGGCCCGCCACGCTGCTCCGGTGCGGGTTGGCGAGCTTCACATATCCTTGAAATAATATTTTTATTATTTCTCAGACATGCAGGTTTCCTCACGATGTTTTCCTTCGCCGTTGAGCACGTGGTAAATACAGCACTTAAAATTGCTATTAACAATCTTAGTGTTGCCCGCACCTTGGATCGAACCCAGGTCCCTCGCGCTCTATGACACGAAAGTGAGCGCCTTGACCACTAGGCTACCACGGCTTGATGGAATGTTCTTCCGCATTTAAATATGCGGTGCAACAACGTTCACCTGTAGAATACGGTGGAGCAATTATCTCCTAATGTATCGCGTAAATCCTTTAACCATAATATGAGTATTATTAAATGTAAATGAATTCTAACAAGCCGTGTGGTGAGTGGTGGTGAGGTGGGAGAAAATATCATCCGACAAATGGTCATCACAAGTATGGCTGATTGAAGTTACACGCTGCGATTGCCAATTTGCCTGGCAAGCCTGCCAATGGGATGGTGTGCCATAACGTAAACCGCCAGTTACGGCCCGTCTTCCCGTTGACAGAAGCCTATATTCAGTAGTGGAATATTCAAATGCTGACAAAAAGAAAATGAAGATTAATATATGTCGCAAATTACTCAGTCGAATGCCTTTTCCTTGTTGCAACCATCTACATAACCAATAGATATATTTAATCTTTGTTTACATCGCCAACTGTCTGTTAAACTTATTGTGTTGTGGCAACAAATAAATGTGCCCTCTATCTTCTTTCTCTCTTCCTCTCTAAATACCTGAAAGAGAGCGATGTCATTGTCGTGGGCGACGCCAATGTTGTAGAGAGGGTGCGGAACCACGCGGCGCACCTTCACCTTCTGGCCGTAGTAGGCGTGCGAGCGGCGTCTAGTGATGCCCAGCTGGATCGTCCAACCGTTCACGTCCGAGTGGCTGTGATATCGAAACGCTCATGAACCGTGTATCCATCAATGGGGCGTACAGACATACTAGACATTTATTTTAGTCCTTTCACCTCAATCTTCATCAGAGCTCACTGTTTTGGGGAGAAGATGGTGAGTCTGTCGGCGTCTTTATGTCCAGGCTAACGATACAAACCGAACACAGCGTACATTTATGAAAAAATCATTGGTCATTTTTCAACAATATCGATCATCATTATTTTTTAAATCTACCAGTCTCGTAGTGAGATCCCTCTGACGGAGAAGAAACCAGCGATAGACACTCCGGGGATACCCCCTTTTTTTGTTAGACTATTACAACAAAACGTTTCAATAGTCTAATATATATAGATTCAGGTTCGACATAGGGGATCGACTCTGATCTGATTGACAGGGACGCAGATTCTCCAGATAAAGGAAATTCTATTGTTATTAAACTTTAAGCGATTTTTTAAAATAAAATCTTAGTTTCCATTCAATTTAACAGTTTATATACCTTACGATCCCCGCTAAGACCGAAGTATAGTGGTCTCTGACGAAAAAAGTCTATTACAAAATATGAATATACAGACTAACCAAAATTAAATGATTAGTAGCAACATTTGCCGCGTATCAGGGGTTAGAATCTGCCATCCCCTGAGGGTCGTAAAGGACGAATAAGAGGAAAGCTTTAAAAATAGCAATGTCTACGGATATGGCAGCATAGCGAGACCAAAATGAAGCAGGCGGATGACGGGCATAGTGTCTAAGGTGCGAGGTTTCTATAATCACCAGTCCGATTGCCGAGCCTGGCCATTATGTCCTTCTAGGCTCTCACCAAAGAGGATTTCCCATAATCGCCACGCCTCCGCTTATGCCTTGCAGTGAACAATTTACATACTTTTAAGAATAAGTAGTGGAAACCTGATGGACAAAAGCCTCTCATTTTTAAAATACTTTCGGACCTGGTATGACTATGCCACGCTGCATCAATCTTTCTTCTTCATTCACACACCTCCAGGTTTCCTCAAGATAGTTTCTTCAACGCTGAGCATGTTGTTAATTACGCACTTTTTAAGACAACAGCGAGAAACGAACTCGCTGAGCCACTGAGTTACGGTGGCATAACCAAAAACTATTCAAAGATGAGATTGGAACCGGACTTACTTGCCAACGCAATGTGAAGCGGTCAAGACCCATTGGTCGGCGATGAGCACCCCGGCGCAGTAGAACACCTCCTCGGGCCCGCCGAGTATCGCTGCCAGGAACGGCCAGTCACCGGGCGAGGCCTCCACGCCGCCCACGATGCGTTTCGTACCCCCGCCTGCGGTGCGACGTTTGCCGCACTCTGTTGGAATACAAAAAAAAAAAAACATGGGCTACTTCTTCAAGAAAATGCCAACATAAAGACAAGCATGCATTCCTCGAAAATGTTCTGAGTTCGCTCGCTTATATGGAGTGCATGTACCAATTAGCTTGTCGAATCTTATGTTTTTTTTTATGGTACACGGGGCAAACGAGCAATGGGTTCGATTGATGATACATCTGCAACATCTGAGGAGCTGCAGGTGCCCTCCTCAGATGCCACCCTATAGGCGAAAAGATCACCACCTGTCACGTTATACCAAATAAGCTCTGATGAAAAGTGGGTTCTTTGAAAGGTTAAAAATGTCTAGAACTACCCTAACTAATCCAGTATTGAGGCTGAGCACTGGGTTTTTATACTCACCACGGTGGGTAAGCAAAGGATGGTGAGAGCAGTGCTGGTACCCGCGCACTAATTCCATCATTGGAAGGATTGTCCACCATCATTCTGTCGCCGTTTAGATAGTGTGGGTGCGCCACGTGCAGTGCACGTGAGATTTGCGTTCGCAGAAGAAGATAGTGTAGGCCTGTTATGCACACTTAGAAAAAAAAGTTTTTCTGAAATGTGGCTACATATATTTAGACCGCCGCTCACTAAAAGTAGCATCCTATAAATGCGATGCCCAGAGGCCTCCTTCTCGAATATCTGAGAGGGTTTTAGAGCGGCTTGGCAGCCTTCCTATGTCTTCGAAATTATATATTTTATTATTACTCAGACACGGTTTTCTCACACTGAGGTCTCCTCACGATGTTTTCCTCCACCGTCGAGCACGTGGTAAATTAAGCACACAAAAGTGCTATTAACAATTTAAGCGGTGCGGGCACCGGAGTTCGAACCCGGAACGCTCGCACTCTCTCAAAAAAAAACATTCCAAACGCAGCACTAATAATTGTTTTTTTTTAGTTTCTTGCATTGCATACAATTATGCATAACACTCATGACGGCATTTGAATCTATGAAACTAAACACCGTTTAGCGGGAACCGGTAAGCACGTGTGTATCGCCTTCTTGTTGGAAAGCTACTGACGTCGGAGGTAACAAATGTAGTCTTTTGGACGCTTCAATTTGTATTATAAAATCATTGGATGCGTACTACTCAGCGGTACCTAGGTTTGGATCCAAAAAAATATTCTTTCTCCTCCAATGGGTGGATTTAATACAATCTCCACGTTCTGACAATCTAGACGCTTCTCAAACGATGGCATTGTTCAAGAAGGTGCAACCGCGATCTATCGAAATCCATGAGACTTTTAAAGAGCTCTAACGACAGCCAGGGGAAGGCAGTAGTGGCCACCACAAGTATCACAATTAAGTCAGAAAACAAGATAACAGTGATTGCAGTCGGCAGGATAAGAATGATTAAAAAGGAGATAAAATATCAACGTCTATGATCTGTTAACGCCAAGTTTCATATTAATCTAAATCTGAATCAGCGAAAAAATTTCAATCAGAATTTCATATTTGCTTCTAAGCGAGTTTCAAAGTCGAGGCGTGTTCAATTAAAAGTTTTCTATTTTGTTGACATAGATTTGAAGCTTAGTTTGTATTCTAAGTAATTTTTATGTATGTTATTTTATTAATATTTATATGTTCCTTTATTACATAGTGTTTACATGGATATTTGTTAATTTATTGTTTGGAGTCTATCTATTATTATATTTTTACTCTTTGTTTTGCACGTGCCAACTATTTTTCACCATGACAAGGGTTGACTGGTAGAGAATGCCACTTTGCATTAAGTCCGCCTGTTGTAACCTTAAGCTTAAGTTCAAAATAAAGAATAAATAAATAAATATATGTATGTTGAAAAATTAAATTCACAGTGTATTTTTAATATTTTATGGGAAAGGGGATAAACGGGTAAGCGGCTCGCCTGATTGTAAGTGATTACCGTCGCCCACGTACATCTGCAACACTAGAGGAGCTACAGGCGCGTTAACAACCTTTAAGGATCGGGAGGCGAGGGGGGAGGGTCTCCGGTTACCTTCACACGCACAAGCACAAGATGACTCTACTTCGCGCCGGTATTCTTTACCACGAATAAAATGCTATTTGATTCATACCATTACTCGAATAGCGATCAAAAGAATGAAGTAATCACACTGAAAATACTATGCATAAGTCAGGTTATACAACATAATTGCTGAGCCCGTAGACACGAACTGAAACCGAAATATCGGATATCATATTTCGTATCGCGAATATATCTATACCTGTTGTCGCTTCCCCGCCCACAGATATTTAACGTCGGAACCAAGAAGATAACACTAGTGCCTCGGTATTTGTGACAGCACTTGAGCATCGCTCGGCGAAGATGTACAGCAATGTATTACAGCGTGTAATGTATAACGTGTATTCCGGTGATCAAAAAGGTTCACGCGGCTTTTATGATAAACATCAAAGTCTTGTAGATTCGCTAATAAAACAGTTTACTTCGTTTCATAAGCACCCGCGCATTCCACGATTCTCACCGAACACAAGAGACCCACAAGTGTGTACATTCCGCCTCGAGTAAAAGGTTTTATTTGTCGAAGCAAATAAATAAGGAAGGCTCCTCTTCCATCACAACTTGATTTCGAAATTCTTTATTCGATATAAGATTTTTTTTTTTAAAGCCAAGAAAGGGTGATAATAACTTGGAGATGTATGAAAGAAAGAAAGAAACAATGTTTATTCGATGCTACAACACAACAAAGGATATAATACACTTCACAATACACTATGTTTACGACTTATATGTAGGGAAAGTTGTCGATAATAGATGTCGCCACTGGTTGTTTGAAACCCACCATTAAGTGGTTGAAAATCATTAACTTAGGCAGATGATATATTATAAAATATACGCTTACATCAAAATTTAGGTTGGTTTCATTTAAAATAGTACCAATTAGTATCTAACCCTCAGTAAAATCAACCACACTATAACAGATAATACACGGTATTTAATAAATGGGTGTGTTGGATTGTAGCAACGATAAGGCATTCGACTCAGCATCATGCTGCAGCGGTGTCGCCACAGCGCTGATGTTCTGCCGCTGCCCTTGTTGAATCTCATGAGCAGTTAAACAGACAAAATAAATAAAAAATCACACGAATATAGAGGATGAGGGAATGGGTCCTGTCTTGTGTTCGATTTCCGGCAAATCTTACTCGTGAGTGTTATATTTATGTGATAATATATGTCGTGCAGAAACCATGGCAATATGACAGAATCTGACCACCCCCATCTCGTATCCTCAGAGTCGACTAAGGAACGTGTCAGACAAAACTCGAGACATTATACTCAAAGGGAAAAGGTCTCTGAACTACATAAATAGGAGAGATTATATTTTTGAATACTTTGTAAATTAATTAAGTACTAGCTGGAAGCTTACCGAATCAAATTAAAAAAAAAATATTTAGAGCCGTAGTCCGCCGCGCTGCTCCTGCGATGGTTCACGGACTTTCCACGTCCAGGGAAAATAAATAATTTCTCAGACATGTAGTTTTCCTCTCGATGTTTTCCTTCACCGTTGAGCGGGTGGTGAATTCAGACACCTAAAATTCAGCGTCACTAGTGAAATTAGTACAATTTTTACCCAAACAAACACGCAAAGATTCTACATTTATTTTGGTATAGTATTTACTAAAGACGAAATGTTCATTACATCATCACATAACACTATAGCGTGGGTGTCGTGACAGACGATTGGGACGGTATTCGTTATCAGAGTACAAAAAGGGACCACGCAATAACAACAAAAGTTACCTTAGCCGTAAAGTGCTTTGAGATGCAAAATTATACAATAAAATGTACCGCAGATCACATTCCCGTCCCGGCGTTTTTACAAAAACAAAAATTAAGGCAATCGCACCGCAGTAGGTTCTCTGTTCGTCCCCACTTTGACGTCCGGAGGTCTCTAAATTGAAATTTAAGCAAAACCCTTGTTGGAGTGGGGGGTAAACATGCGTGTGGTATAGGCTATGAGAGACGAGAGAGTCCTTCTTTGTAATATTTAAGTGACGGAATGCTTTTTCACTAGAGATCCTCTGGTGTTGCAGTTGAGTTGCTAGCCTCTAAAAATATGTTCTAATCTAACGAACCGGTGCTGTATTTAGTTTGCGATAAATCAAATCAAATAATTTCTATAACATAAGAAACATACATTTCGATAAATTTTTTTATGTCGACCATCGTTACGTAATGAGGTTCCTCTGACGGAGGAGAAGAAATTGGCGAAAGAAACTCCCGAGAAAATCCTGTAAAGATAAAATAAAACCCGCTTAACTCCCATGACTTTCGCCATCCGCTTCCACCTGCCGCACTCCGCACAACTAACCTGGCTGAAATATAATTAAAGTTTTTTTCGCAATCTAGTCACAGGATTACAATTAAGGAAAAACAGATTACGCCTTGGAAAGTTTTAAGTCTGTCCTTGTCGCTTCAGATTAATGCTACGTTCAGAAACTGCCTAAAGATGATACCTTCGTATTGTATCACGCCTTTTAACGTAGATTATAAAGAAATAAATAAAGAGAAACCATTTATTCACGACACAAGTACAACAAGACAATACACACACTTTTTGAAGCGTGGTAGAGCCAAGCGGCGCCTTTAGCTGCTGCTCGAATGGACCGACTCGACCGGATTGGTACCATGACCTGGCAGAATAGCGGCGTGAAGTATATGCATCTTGTGCTTCTGCGTTTCGTTCGGTGAGTGAGGTAACCGGAGGCCCACGCCCCTATTCCCCTCCTCTTCCCTCCCATCTCCCAAATATCCTTAACGACCGGCAACGCACCTGCAGCATCTATGGTGTTGCAGATGTATGTAGGCGACGGTAATCGCTTACCATCAGGTGAACCGCTTGCTCTTTTGCCGTCTCTTCCATAAAAAAAACACATTGATTATTATAGAAAGAGAAAAAGAAATAAAAGCAAAACATAACAATGAAAAAAAAAACAAAAAAAAAAAATTAGTATGCTGTCTTTGCCACGATTTATCTATGCTGCAACGTTGCCGTGATAAGAACCGCACTCAGGTATGGCCCCAGCTGGCATAACAGCCTTGCTTATTTTCTGTGAGACCAGCAGTGTATTCCAGAGTATCTCGGTTCAGCAGCAATATATATGCGGTAGAAGTAGATTATGTTTTATGAAATCAATTTACATCACCTATTAAAGAAGGCTTATTTACTGAATATTAAAAATAAAAACAAAACAATCGCTGTATCATCTAAATTATAGATACGAGGTAGTTCTGAAAAATATATTTTTTTGTTAATGATTAGTTAAAGCATATGCCTCTAAGAATTAAGATAAGGTTTCTTTAATTAATTTATTGAGCAATGAAAATGTTACGAAGAATATGTTGGGTAATTTTAATTATGTAGCAACGGAATAAATAAAAAAAAAAGCGAAAACTAGTTGAAGCTTCACCTGGACGCGGTATGCACTCAGCTGACCAAAAATTCATCTCAATAAGCTGGATCCAAATCTCACAGTCAGTGGAGAAGGTGGGAAGCAGCTTTACTAGTGCAACAGTATCAGGACTTCGCTCACCAATCCGCCTGCTAGCGTTCTCTATGAGCAATACTTGGCATGCCAACTTTTGTGGGCACTTTCATGGACTGGCCTATGTCCAGCCGTGGACTTACACAGGCTGACTATGGGACTGTTTATATTTGAATCTTTTTTTTTGTTTGTTATGGGAACGTGGTTGTGAGATGAGAAACATGCAGAAAGTTAAAACTGGACCCATGGCCTGCGAACAACTTCTATAGAAATATGTTGCAGATGAATAGGACTACGATGGACGACAGCTCTTAAATATACTGACTCTACGTAGAGTTTTATACGTGGTAGAGTCGAGCGGCGGCTTTAGCTGCTGCTCGAATGGACCGGCTCGAACGGGTCGGTCCCACGGCCTCGCAGAGTACCGTCGGGAAAGTGGAGGGATCTAGTGCTTCTGCGTTACGTTCAGTGAGAGAAATGGGTAGATGTGATTGATTCAAAACCTATTATTAATTTGGCAATATTTGGGTTGGGGTTCGGTATTAACAGTCGATCCCCACCGAGGCCGTAAGTAGAGCTCAAGCAAGTGATGTTAGCAGTTGGAGAAGTTATAAGATTTTTATTATATACTAGGTTATATTATGTTTCGTTATTAGATACTAGGTATAACAAAACCACTACTCTACAACAGTCTCATTATACAATGATAGATTGCTACACGCTTCTGCAATATATTTGTTCAACTGTTGTACGTGGAGCGGTGTCGCCTTTTTAATGTTACGATACGACTGCGATCCGGATTGTTTAGCTTAATTCGATTTCTACACAGTCGTGTGGCAGGGCCGTAAGATTCGCTCACCCGCTTCTTTCTCGTGGGTGATGTAAGAGGCGAGTGAAAGACTCGAAAACATTATGGTGATTTTTTTTTATGGAAAAGGCGGCAACGAAGCAACTGGCTCACCTGATGGTAAGTGATCACCGTCACCCACGTCTATCTGCAACACCAGAAGTGCTGCAGGTGCGTTTTCGGCCTTAAAGATATTTGGGAGATAGAAGGGAGGACGGGGAGGGGGAGTGGGTCTCCGGTTATCACACTCACCGAACGAAACGCAGAAGCACAAGATGCCTCTACTTCACTATGACTGGATCTACCAAAAACGCAGTACCTGACATTTCGGACATTAGACCCTGCCGTTCCTCATCGGTCTGCTTTGTTATGGATATGATTATACCACCCTATCAGTAGCCACTGCTATCCCCAAGGCGCATTGCTAGGCCCTTAGTCGTCTCTTACGGTACCTACGACAAGAAACGGGGCGGCAGATTCTTACGCTGATACCACAATGCACAATCTAAGTTCCATCATCACAATTTTCACAATTTTTTTTATCATAAAAAAAAATTATGTGCTCTGCTCTTGAATACCATTTTAGTCGTGCTCACACCCCGAATTGGCTGTGAGATTTTTTTTTATCCAAATCGTAGGATCTAAATCGCTTCATATTACCTTCATGCCCCAGGTTTGGCAATTTATACGCTGTCAAAACCTAACCTTTGGCCCCGAGGAATTTAATAAAAATTGACGTACACCTGCGTCTCCTCGTAGGAGCACGACAACCATATTTGTGGGGCAGAATAAAAAAAAGTTGTAATCAAACTATGGATGTACTAAATGTGCCAGAATAAATAATTTCACTTTACATAAGTAATTAAAAAAAAAATCTTCAGTTTCATGATAACCGGTTGTAGTTAGGATACCTGACTGCTGAGTTATAGATCCTGGGTTCAAATTTCGGCCGAAGTCAATATTTGTGAAGCAGTAGGCCTAGGACTTTAGCTGCTGCTCGAATACCCCGGCTCGACCGGGTTGGTACTACAGCCTCGCAGAATACCGGCGTGAAGTAGAGGCATCTTGTGCTTCTGCTTTTCGTTCGGTGAGTGAGGCAACCGGAGGCCCTATCCCTCTGCCGATGGGTACCCCTCCTCATCCTCCTTTCCAGCTCCTAAATATCCTTCAAGACTGGCTAGGCACATGCAACTCCGCTAGTGTTGCAATCAACTGTTAAATCACTTACCATCAGGTGAACTGCTTGCACGTTTGCCCCCTATACCATTTGAATTAATAATGACTTATTAAAAAAAAATTACTTCAGTATATTTTACTACTACTGAAGTAATAACATATACTAACAGTATATGTTATCACTTGAGTAGAAATTGTCTGGACAATTTTGTAGCCTTTTTTATTTTCTCACGTAAAACAGCTACGCCATGTTTGTATGAAAGCAGTAGATCGAATAAATCGCTGCTCGTAATGATGCATCGTTACAGGTAACAAGGTCTGTATTTGCCATATATTTTTAAAATGTATTCCTTTCAAAAAGATTCCTATTTTCCTTAACCGTTTGTGTATTTATGAGCACTGTGAAGTTCGGTTATATTGTAAGTACAATTGTCAAAAGTCATATTGCCCTAAGAGGACTTCTAAAATAAATATTTCTTTATTAGAAATATCATTTATTAGTACATATATATGTAAGAGCCGTGGTAGAGTAGTGGTTAGGGCGCTCACTTTTTTATAGAGCGTTTCATGGAGCGCGAGTGACCCGGGTTCGATCCCCGGTGGTGGCACCTCTAAAATTGTTAGTAGCAATTTTAAGTGCTGTATTTACCATGCGCTCAGCGGCGAAGGAAAACATCGTGAGGAAACCTGCATGTCTGAAAAATAATAAAAATATTATTTCGAGGATATGTGAAGCCCGCCAACCCGCACTGGAGCAGCGTGGCGCGTCCTTCCCGGCTCCTAAACCCTCTCAGATACTCGTATTAGAGAAGGAGGACTTTGCCCAGCTGTGGGCACTTGGAGGCCGCTACTTTATATATGACTTCGTAGTTCAGTGGATAACATATTTGTATGTTAAGTAGAGGAGGGGATCATTCGAGCTTTTTAATTAGAGCCGAAGTTAAATTTGCAAAATTGAAAAATTGCAAATGGATGCTACTTGAACGCTAAATAAGTTCATCTGGACACTGATGGTTTGGACAGACTATATGATAATTATTATCTTGAGTATACGCGAGGGCGTGGACACAAACTCTTGTGGGTTCTCACATCTTTCTTTTAAGTTTCTTTAATAAAAAAAAAACGTTACTCGGGTAGAGCTTTTTTTACAGTTTTATATGTGAACATATGACCAATACTTAACTTGAGACAAGTTACTTAACTTTATTTTAATATAACGAACGCAACAATTATAATTATCATCTATAACAGATCAGTCCTGTATCGTCAACATAGACCTCTCTCAAATTGAGAGCCTTGAGATTGCTCTCTGAAAGTAAATACCTTTCAACGATTCATTAAACTTACAACTTAACAAAAAATATTGGGACATACCGTCCCGTCCCAAATGGTGCTGGGAGAGATGCTGCATCCGAGCCCTCGCCTTATGATCCTTTTGATCTGGATGTAGCGGATTCGAAAGGGTTCTTTCCCCACTAATACTTAGAGGCCGTGTTCGAAGCCGTGTTCATGTTAAGACGAGCCTTGCTGGTCAAAACAGGGGAGGAAGAGTGTTCTTCCTAGGAGAGACTGCCCGGACCGGCAGTCGGTGGTGAGACCGCGGATGCGCGCAGGAGCGTACCAGTGGCCCTTGTCGATTTGCGGTGATGGTGGAACACCGTGGGGTTTTTGTCAGTGAAACGCAAACCTTACTTGACGCCGCAATGGCTCACCCTACGCGTAAGGTATTTCCCTACGCTTAAAAGAAAGTATTGAACGAAGCCTCACAGCGCGTAGACCAAATAATGTTGGTATAATATGGACGTAGATGGCTTTAGGTCCACAGCGGAATCGGAGTCAGACCAGAGTCTTCCAATCGTTCGTTGAAGTGTTTCAACTCGTCGGCATACGAGCATACATTTTAGCTTATTCCTTCCTTAAAGGCCGGCAGCGCATCTGTAGCTCCTCTGGTGTTGTGGATGTTCGCAGGCGTCGGTGATCACTTACCATCAGGTGAGCCGCACGCTCGTTTGCCCCCTTCTTCATTAAAAAAATAAAAAAATACGAAGGTTGTATTATTCCTCCATTCGCTTTTCCAAGTTTAAAGACCGCGTCAACCTCTAAAACGATTTGTCTGCACGTCTCAAGGATCAACTGACATTACAGCTGCAAACATCTTATGAAATACGTTCTTATTACTGTTTTATAAAATTGATTCTTCTGTGTTAGTTATTAAGAAACTTATTCCCATGAGCCTTATTTCATATGATCCCATTACGAGTTGACCCTCTCAAAGACATTTCTGTGAATACTTTTTGCGTGGTTTTACGCTTCATAAATACTAATATCCTATGGTCTTTCGTGTTTTATTCATATTGAATTTTTCTAAGAAAAATTGTATATTTTCATAGATTTAACGCTTCTCACTTCGGGTCCCCGAACCATAAAAGTATCATGTGTCATTCCGATTAATTTCTTACGCAACGCCCTCCTTCGAGTGCACCTCCTGAAGTAAATGTCTGCACCTCCGATCACCTCGCTCACCGAATGAGAAGCAGGTGCACAAGATGGCTCCTCTTCACGACGGTATTCTGCGAGGCCGTGGTACAAAGCGAAGACGCACTCCCTCGCCCCATCTCCTCTCATCATTCTCTCTCCTATCTTAAAATCCGGCAACGCACCTGCAGCTCGGGTATTACAGATGTGCGCGGGCGATGGTAATAACTAACCATCAGAGACACCAGATGAGCCGCTGGAACGATTACCCTCTTTCCCATTAAAAAGTGGTCTGTTCATAATTATCAGGTAATATTTCTATACCAATGTACCATTTGGAGACTGGACCAGTCCTTTTGTATAATTGATTTAATTGAGGCGAAATTTAGTAACGGTTTCCGTGATTTGAAAGCTTACACAAAGCTTTGATCGTGCAAATGTTGCGTGCGGAGTGTTCCGTTCGAATTAGGACTTGGTTGGAATAGAATAATAGCTTTGTAAATATATTATAACGTTATATTTAACGTAATTCTGAAGTGTTCAAGTCGGCTACGGCGGAGTTTGAATGAATTGGATGGTACTTAAAAGCTTGTGAGTGCTTTATTGTTCTGTATAAATTTGAGATAGTGGCAGTTGACAACTGACTGAAATACATAAGGATGAATGAAATGAGTGAACGAAAATTATTCTTCACTCTTTGACGTAAGAAAGATAATTTCGTTTGTCAAATGTCACATTTCTGTTTTATCTTTCACAATTTGCCCCCCTTACGTAATGAAGTTCCTCTGATGGAGAAGAAAAAGGCAAAAAAAAACTCCGTAGTACCTTTGCAATACAATTGCATAGCATAAAAAGCCACTAAACTTTGCCGTTATCTACACAACTAAAGCACCAGCGCACTGCAATTTCGGCCAGACTAGCTTCCACGAGTACCTGTTCACAAGTATGATGCATGTGCCAGCTATCGCCCTCCTCGACCTTATTAACTCTAAGATTAATCACCAGCTATCTGTCATCCCGAAAACTAACGCTGAGTTACGCAAACACGGCAATAACGAAATCCACCAGTAAAGTATGTATTGAAGGCTACAAGTGGTCCTATAAGTATAAAAAAAGTATAAAAAAAAAGTAAAATGTATTTCCAGAGACAGCGCTAATTGGTACGATCAAAAGTAAGAGATCGAAAACTCTTAAATGATCCAAAAAAAAAATTAAACTAATTTGAACACAACTGACAGGGTTCGAAATAATGTGATCAGAGAGCGTTGCGGCGTGAAAGACGATGTAGTGACACGAATTGAGAAAGGGATACTGAGCTGGTTTGGACATGTGGAGAGGATGAATGAAAGTAGGTTGACGAAACAAATATATGAGGCGAGTGTAAATGGTAGAGTCGGGAAAGGAAGACCTAGGCGAACATTTCACGATCAAATCGGAGACGTTCTGAAAAAAGGCCAGGTCATGAGTACTCTAAACCAACGTATTTAGTATGCATGCGAAGATTGATGAAAGTGGGAGAAGCGAAAGACATGTCAGGACCGTAGCATGTGGAAGAACATTGTCTCTGCCTACCCCGTTGGGAACAAGGTGTAAATATTTTAATACATTGAACACAGTATATGTATGGTCATTGGGCCTCTATTATACCTTCAAGATAAAAATATAAATAATCAAGTTATGGGTGTCGTATCTTACAACTTAAGGGGCAAACTCTCCTAATTGCTGTCCAAGTACCTAACAGGGTCCATAATGATCACATACTATTTTACAAATCTTTACTATACCATGTACATACATGCAAAACAATATTGAGTATGAAAAGTTGTCAAAGAAACTTAAAATGAAGTACAATGCACGACTCACAACTTAGTTCCAAACATTTATATGTCAATTTAACAAACAAGTATGAGAAAGAAAATTTTGTTCAATAAGTTCGATATGGAGTCCTCGTCGCAATGGTCCTGAACGAATATCCGCGCAGCGGTAGCTTTGAGTTATTGGTAAACTTTTTCCAGTTAAATTTTTGTAATAAAAAGTCGCAGAAATTATAACACCGAAGTAAAGCAGATTCATATTATTACTTTTCCTTTTAAGAAATTTCGAGTAAAGTTAAGTTATTAGCTAACATTGAATGTTGAAAATGATAAATGCTTATAACACTTCTTTAGAATTGCATCATCATTAAGGTAAGACTTCATCATAAGCAGTGTCGTGACGTCTGTGTTCCGGTTTGAAAAGTAGACTGAGTCAGTATAATTACAGACCTCTCAGACCTCCTCCGACTGAATTACATTGCTGGTCTCCACGGGCTACGGTAGCGCATCAGGTGGACCGATAACTCTTTAATCACCAAAATCGGCCTATGTTGATGTTGATGATGATGATGATTGTTGTTGTTGTTAGGGCTGTTGTTGTAAGTGCTATATGCGAGTATATCGTTGAACTCACAAGTGGCAGCCCTAGCACATATACTTTCTCGTTGACATCCGACATCCTCGTTTGTAAACACAATATTGAGATTAACTTGCCTGAGATAAGTCGCGATAAATAACGAAATATTTATATCGTTCCTTCCCGAATGTTCATTGTTGATCTACGTTGATTTATTGTAGCAAAATACACTTACATTAATGAGTTTCCTCCGTGATGATACTTCAATGAGCATTGGATCTATTTGTGTTTTGTTGTGTTGTTGTTGTACTTATTTACTTAGTTATATTTTGATTTTATGCATGGTAGAGCCAAGCGGCGGCTTTTGCTACTGCTCGAATTTGTCGGCTCGACCGGGTCGGTACCACGCTCTCGCAGAATACCGTCGAGAAGTAAAGCCATCTTGTGCTTTCGCGTTTCGTTCGGTGAGTGAGGTATCCAAAGGCTCCTCCCTCTCCCCATCATCCTCCTCGTCATCCTCCATCCCATCTCCCGAATACCATTAAAAGCCGGCAACGCACCTGACAGCATCTCTAGTGTGACAGATGTACGTGGACGACGATAATCACTTACCATCAGGTGAGCCCCTTGCTCCTTGACCACCTTTCCTATATAAAAAAAATAGATAGCTATACTTATCCCTGATATTCTATCTATCCATTTAGTACACGCAGCATAATTGATATAATACAGTAGCGAAAGTGTAATAAATTCCACATCTTATTTTTGATACGAGTCTATGAAGCAGAGAATGGTACGCCGTGATACTCCTGAGCTGATGGTCTCTGAATGTCCTTGATATAGTTTGTAGGTTGCCCCAGGATGTGTTACTTTACAGCCGAGCCTTCACGGTAGATTAAATAGCAGTTTACAGTTTCTGCACTGCTTTTTACAGCTTTTAAAAATATAAAATGTTTAGAGTGAAACTCCGATGAAGAATGTGCAATTTGAATAGTCTTAAGAAAATTTCAAGTGGTATAGTTTTTATTTTTAAATGAGAGATAACAAAGTTGTTTAAGTGCGAAGCCGTAACTTGTTTAACTCTATCCGAGTTGTATGAAACGAAAGTCCCGGACTGGAGGCAACGACCCCGCGAAAGCGCGGGAAGCCCAAGCTTTATTAAAACGCGTTTCCCGCGCGGAATGCTTTGCATGCTAAATTATATTAACAGCGACTGCTCTCGCCTTTTCCTCGCTGTCCAATAGAGAAGAAATAAGTATTCGCGATTGTATAGAGTCTAGACCTTTACTTTAAACATTAAAACATTTATTTGTTTAAACTTTATTCGCACATGGCGGACATAATGCCAAGAGGCATTCTCTACCAGTCTACCATTATATTGAACAGAGAAAATGTAAAAGGGTGCACAAAAATATTATGTTCGTATATATATACTCGAATATACTACTACGATATAATACTTATATATGACGGTACTTAGACAAACATGTTATTATAATTGTTCATTATATAAAACACATTAATCACTATACATATATAAATATACATTACATAAGTAAACATAGATGATTTCTTATATTTTATTTAAACTTTCAATTTATGTTAAATTAAAAAGAAATACGAATAATAATATATTCTTCAACTGAACTACTACTGCATCACGAGGTAATAATCCCAAGGTAAACGCTTGAAAGTGTCTTTACTGGTGGCTGTACGTATATTACTTGTCATCTCGTTTCAGAGTCAAGTAATAAGTGGAGTGAATCCCACTATTCAGTGCTTATTTGCAACAATGTGACATTTGAGCATTGTCGTCTTGCGCCTTCACTAATAAATACATTTCAATTAAGCAAGGCTTTTTCGTGCTTTTTAAAAAGTGTCAAAAGTGTCTAAACACTGCTCGTCTGTAACATGGTTTAGATATTTTGATTAGTAAAGGGGTTAGTGTTCTAGTTAATGAAAAAAAAAAATACGTATATACCACTACCACTAGACGGTGGGCACCGTCTCCCCCTTTCTGCCGACAAACAGCTGAGCAAGAGAGCCAGTATAATTAAGCATGTTAAAAACAAACGCATCTGTAACCTTTCTCGATTGAAGCTGTTTCCAGGTGTTCACGGGCTACAGGTGAGAAACTCATTAACACAAGCCCTACACATAAACCGTACTCGGATGTACTAATTCGTAAGCGTATCCCCGCTAACCGCTGGGCTATCTAAGCCTGTTCACATTGATAACGATTCAGGCAACGCCGACCTCGTAATGCTATACGACAGTTGTAAACTGAGACAGCTAGTCGTCTTTACCTTCCCTTATCCGATGTAATGCTCTACGATGTGATCGGTGGATGGGTTAGATCCAGTCACGGAGACACGATACGATCACAACATCTGTGTTTATGCTTAAAATATTGACTTCGACTGGGACTCGAACCCGGGACCCATTGCTCAGTATTCAGGTGCGCTAACCGTTAAGCCGACACACGGTCGTCACATCATTCGCATAATTGCCCATTAAGATATACAGCGAGACGGTCGCTTCATTTATGCGGGTCTGTATACCAGGTGCGTTTTGAAATGTATAACGTGTTTCAGTTTCAGTGTTAACTGTAGACACGACAAGTATTTGCAATTCGTTAGTCTAAAATATAAAACGGTTAACTTTAACGAAATTAATGTTAGGGCAACCTACTCCCCGTAAACAAAGTAAAATACCAGTCTGTTATTAGGCGCATGCCTTCTTTTCAATTTTGAGAGCGTTAGAGCCGGGAAGGGTCGGTCTCACGCTGCTCGCGTGCGGGTTGACCAGATTTAATTATGCTTTAATTATTCCTCGGGCTGGTACTGGTTTCCTCACTGTGTTCCTTCCTCGCTGAGCACGTGGTAAATTCAACATTTTAAAATAGCAATTGACACTTTTAATGATGCCGGCATACTATGAAATCAAAGCGAACGTCCTAATTTCTTAAGCTACCAACTTTCTATAAACAATTAAATGTTCACTTCAGTAGCTTCTGTAGTGCTAGTGTACGTTTTGAAAGAGATAAGTTTTCCTACGCGGTAGAGGCAAGCGGCGGCTTTTGCGGCTGCTCGAATGGGCCAGCTTGAATACAACCTCGCAGAATACCGGCGAGAAGTACGGGCATCTTGTGCTTCTGCGTTTCTTTAGGTGATTTAGGTAACGTGGGGACAATTCTCACTTCTCCTAACCGATCTCCCATCATCTCTCCCATCGCACAAATATCCTTAAAAGCCGGCTAAGGACCTGCAGCACCTCTGGTATTGCAGATGTACGTGGGCGACGGTAATCACTTACCATCAGATGAGCCGGTTGCTCGTTTGCCGCCTTTTCCCATAAAACAAAAAATAAGAAGATACAGGGATTGCTAAAGATCGAGTTGTTTTTTAAGTAACGTAACGAATAATCAACAATCGAATGGTGAGTATTAAGCCAGCCCATGATGATCCGTTCGCTAAGCTGGTGAACTGTGCTGATGAAGATCTGTATATTTCTTGAGTCTCGTCTTAGTAATAGCATCCAAATGGCTCAGGTTAATGGTGTAAACTTCTCGCTATAGACATAATGAAGACATTAGGAAAGTGTCCAGTAAGCTATCGTTCAAGAGATTGGTACGTGAGCATCTATTCAAGTAAATTGATATCATCGGTCATTGCAATTATAATAATATTGTGAATGCTGTATGTATGTATGTATATATATATATATATATGAATTCACTTTTGTTTATATGTATTTACTCCGTTAGTATGTATCTAATTATTAATTCAGTAGTTAGTGTTATACAAATTCATATGTTTAGGACATAGAACACCTTTAGTTTTTAGTGTAGTTAAGTTATTTATGTATTTCAGTTATTTTTTTTACAAGTTTATTGTTTTGCACCCTTACAATATCTCTCCACGCCCCGGGTTGACTGGCAGAGAACGCTAAGAGGCATTAAGTCCGCCTTTTGTAATACTTTTATAAAGGTATTTAAATAAAGTTTAAAAAAATGGGGGTGCCGCAGGGATCTATTTTAAGTCTAATTTTATTTTTCATTTACATAAATGATCTGTCATTCTTGATGCGGAAATTTTGGAAACATAGTAATGTTCGCAGACGATACTACGCTGATGTACAAAAACAGTTGAAAGTCTGAGTCTCTTCGAGACGTAAATAATGACCTGTACAGGACTTTGGACTGGTTCATGCAAATAATACAGCCATTAATGCAACAAAAACTAAATGTATACAATTCGTATTGCCAAAGATACAGCAGTACCTTCTTATGTTGATCTGCCTTCACATATTAGAACTTATTAATAAAATAGTATTTTTGAGCATCACAATAGATTATTAGCTCTCCATGCAGAAACTTTAGTTAATAGACTCTGCTCAGCTGTTTATATTATTTTATTGTGGTGACATGCACATTATGTCAATTTTAATTTAGCCAAAAAGAGCTCATTTGTTATATGCGGTTTCGTGATTCGCTCAGATAACAATTAAAAGAAATCAATATTTTAACATAACATCGTTTCCGAAAATCTTTTGTATGTACGTAATTCATGAGAAATAGTGACCGACATAATTTTCTTTTGAGAAATAATAACAGACTACAAAACTAAAAGTTTTAACTAAATGAAGTTAAGAATTCTTTTCTGGGTCGATGCACATAATAAAATTCCAGAATGTATATTGAATCGTTCAGAAAGAACCTTTAAAAATATACTATAAAAAGTGTTTGTGCTCAAAGTGTTGTTTTAAAGGCCGCTATTTTGCAAATGGCTAGTTTATAATCAAATCTATTTTTTTTAATAACTAACATACACAGAAGAGAACGATTTATATGTGTGTTGTATGTGAAGGTCGCCGAGTAATCTAACATTTGATTTAACACAATGACGTTTTCGACTCTGACTTGCGCGAACGAATTATTTAGTCTGCCGATTCACTAACGAAATGCTTCTACATCTCCTATTCATCATACCAATATTATAAAATGTAAAAGTTTGTTCATTTGGATGTTTGTTAATTGTCAGGAAACCCGCACGAATGCCCCCCAGCGAAACCTAGTACTTTATAAAAGTAAAATTTAAAAAAAACACAGCACAGTCCTTAATTGAAAGTATTAAGATTAACTTACCATAGTTGTTGCAGACGAGGTGTATGCGGGCGGAGTAGTGCCGGCAGTCCTTGAGCTCGCTCAGCAGACCACCCTCGCGGCGCTGGAAGGCGCGGTATGACTGCGCCACGCCATGCATGTGCGCCATGTGCTCCGCGTGCGCCACGTGCTCCGCGTGCGTCACGTGCACCGCGTGCTCCGCGTGGTCTGCGTGCGCTGGCGAGCGCCCTTCCACAGTTGCGCTTTGGTTCAACCAGCTGTTTCACAATTAAATGAGTATCATTTATACAGATTGAAAATATTTATTTTATTTAGTCTTTAAGTAGCACACAGCTCGGTGTAAACAAACTACATGACTACTACCTATTATATCCTGCCCAGACGACTTCGCACTTGGCAAAGGTGAAGGAGTCGTCTGGGTAAGATTGGTAGGAGGTAAACACAAACGCAGTGTAGGACGACCCCCCACAAGATGGAGTGACGACCTGCGCAGTGTTGCGGGAAGTCGATGGATGCAGGTGGCTCGGGACCGAGCTTCGTGGCGATCTTTGGGGGAGGCCTATGTTCAGCGGTGGACTTCTGATAGGCTGAAATGATGATGATCCAAGAGTAGGTTACAAGGGCAGATGCACAAGAGCGCAGGTTTGTGCGCAGTGACGATACTACAGTCACTAAATATGAATGACCATGGGAACACACTAAGAAATGTTGGCTAGCGTTTGCTGGCAGCTTGAGAATAGTCGTCAAATAACGTCGGTGATCTGAATCATATAAAAACAAACGGCACAACCGTAGATTCTAAACTAAGGAATACCTGATTAAGTTTAACCGTTTAACTTACAATTTCAACGCGTAAAATTAAGCATTTTGTCTAATGCTTTAAGAAAATCTGTGTAATGGGAAAAGGAAGCGACTTGTCTTAACAGAAGATGAACACTATCAACTAACGAGTATCCGAGCATGGAGCAGAGCTTGGTAGCGGTGCTGTCGTCGAGGCTGGTGATGCAGGCGGGAAACCAGGACTGGTTGGCGGCGCGGTACACCTGCAGCTCCCCCCGCCCGACGTCGCCGTTTGCTTCGCTTAGTCGCACTGGGGGCAAATTAAGAAAAAATAAGATCGCGTTCATTTTGTATCCACAGAATCCGACTCATCCCCGGCCACCGTCACTGCAAGCCCACTTGCTGCCTCCGTTACTGGGTTGACATTAAACGTAAACACCAAAGGGTGCTTACGGCTCAACTTAAGAGAGATCTTATCATTGGTAAACAGACCTATATCCAACACGGCCAGGACGAAGATAATATGTGCCACGCAATACTCCATTAAAAAGAACACTTCTAAATTTATATTTTTTCAATCGATTTTAATTTTATAAATTAAAACTCACTCGACCGCAAGATAAAGATTTATGGAGAGCCATTCAATTTCCGACACCGGGTGATAAAAATCTTTCAATCTCTCAGCGATCGAGTCGGTGTCCGACAATCAGATCAATTGTTCGTATACATATGACAGTTCAAATAATGAACGATTGTAATAATGTTTCTCTATTCAAAGAACTTTCAATCTCTTCACAACACGATATTATGAAAATACCTGCCACAGTCGAGCGAGTCCCTGCTGTATTACCGTATATCAGAGGCGTTACGGACAAGATTGGCTATATCTTGAAGAGGGCTTCAATAAAAACGTTTTTCAAGCCGGCGAAAAAGATAAGTAAATTTTTATCATCTGTCCTAATTCCTTAAATTGCTATGCGGTAATTATTTGCCAAACGATACTATGACAACAACATCATCATCATCATCATTTCAGCCTATCAGAAGTCCACTGCTGAACATAGGCCTCCCCCAAAGATTGCCACGAAGCTCGGTCCTGAGCCACCTGCATCCATCGACTTCCCGCAACACTGCGCAGGTTGTCACTCCATCTTGTGAGGGGTCGTCCTACACTGCGTTTGCCTGTACGTGGCTCCCACTCGAGAACCTTTTTTCCCCAGCGGTTGTCAGTTCTGCGAGCTATATGGCCGGCCCATTGCCACTTCAGCTTGCTCATTCTTACGGCTATGTCGGTTACTTTAGTTCTGCTGCGGATATCAGCGTTGCAGACTCTAGCACGCAGAGAAACACCGAGCATAGCCCTTTCCATAGCGCGCTGAGACATTAATCACTATAGCAATTCACTACTAAACGTAGATCATTCTCGAGTTGCTGCAATCGCCACTATTCGCGGGCCGGTCGGCGGTCACAGTACTGAACTGAGGCTTTTACTGCTGCTCAAATGGGCCGAGCCTCGACCGGGGTGGTGCCGTGGCCTCGCTGAATACCGGTGTGAAGTAGAAGGCGTCGTTGGAGGAACTTGGAGGCACGTCTGTCTATTCTGTGACGGCTGACGTGCGTGTAATGTGATTGTTTTTATGGAGACTGTACCTTGAACATTGGCTGCACTTCTTCTGCCGTTCGGTCTTTATATCTCCGTTAAAAATTTTCGACAAATATATCTCGAGGAGCGATAGAAAGCCTTAATATTTGAATGTCACAGATTTTCTGCTAAATCGAGACATTGTATAAATTTCAGCGTCCATTTTCTCCAAATACATCTCAATGCATTTTTGGCTTAGATCCCAACTTAAAATTGCAGTTCATTGAGAGATAACGGAACATAGCAAGTTTATTTACAATTCTTACGAAATATTTTAGATAGAATGGATTTAAAATTAAATTTTAAAAATACATTTTTAATTATCTGTACGTTTGGTGCAAAGATTAGAATCTCCAAGTCGTAAGAGACGACGAAAGGAATAGCCTTAAAAATCTCATTGCAGCCTATCGATGATAAATTAATCAATCCAAAAATACCTTGACTGTAGACTTGCAGCAGTGTTTAAAGCTCAAGGCGTCTGGTATAGCCATTGTCGGCTTTGGGGATTATGAAAAGTCTTTCCATTGGGAGAGTGAGAGGTAGACGAACGCCTCGTAGGCACAGGGAAGTCAAGGCCAGATGGTCTTGATCGGGGGAGGACGACTTTCCTGTCTAGAAAGTTTAAAAGAAAGTTACTTCTAGCAGTTTAGTAGTGTACAGAAAGTGGTGCCGGCTGGGCATCATGCAATATACAGTTCTACGAGGTTACCAAAGAAAACAATACTCACAGCAGTTCCTCTCGTCCTGCCCCCAGGGGCAGTCGGTGCGTCCGTCGCAGAGGTGCGACTGGGAGATGCAGCGCTGGTTGCCGCAGTGGACGTCGCCGCTGCGCTTGCACACGCGGCAGTTCAGCTCGTCGGAGCGGTCCGCGCAGTCCACGTGACCGTCGCAGCGCCAGTCGTGCGGGATGCAGCGGTTCACGTCGCACTGGAAGCCGCTCGGGCAGACTGTTGGATGTCGACGATGGTTTACTTAAAAACGCTCTCTTCTTCTTCTTCGAGCATAGTATCTCGAAGTTGCTTTGATGAACACTAGAGCTATGCTCCAACGCGGTGTTGTATTGGAGCTTGTTCTGTTAATCATTATTGTATACATATAGGGTGATAAAGGAGCTAATAGCTCATACGACAGCAAGTGGCTGCTGCAGCCCGTGGATACAAAAGTCTGAACTAGTTCAATCGAAGAATGTAACAGATGCGTTGTCATCCAGGTGAATTAGGATATAATGCCTGATAGCCTGTAATCATACGACAGCCGAGGTAGCTAATTGTACTGACCAATTATAATAATAATAGCTTTATTCATCCTTACACAGTTAAGTTTACATGAGAGTTACTATTAAGTATATTTACTTAAAAAAAAATTAAGATTTTTTTTTGTTTTTACTTTTCTGATTAGTCTGATACGGTGTAATGGATGCCGATGGGGGTGAAAGTCTCCTCCAAAGCCTTCGTTGTATGTTGTATGTTTTTTATGTTTTAATGTTATGTTACGTAGTATGTTTTCCTGTCGCGCGCCGATCTGATCCATAATTTGCCTGCAGTCTTTGCTATCTCCTCACTCCATCTTTATTGTGGTCTTCCTACTTCTCTTTTACAATCAATGGGGTACCAGTGGGTCGAAAATTGATCAGTACGCTCGGTTTAATTTTGTAATACACGAGTGGCATGGGTTTCGTTCCTCGATGGCGGCACCGTTAAAATTGTTAATGGCGATGTTAAAAGTTGATCACGTGCTCAGCGGTGAAGGAAAACATCGTGAGGAAACCTGCATGTCTGAGAAATAATAAAAATATTATTTCGAGGATATGTGAAGCGCGCCAACCCGCACTTTAAAGCGAACTAGCATTGTCGGGCATTTATAATAATGCGCATACATAACGATCTCTCCGTAGACGACAGCCCGATGTGGATGAGAGCACGTGTAGGGTGAAAATATATTGCTGTTTGCGCGAGACAAGATTGCGACGTCAGACAACAACCCCCGTCCGCTGTTTGTTTGCGTGAAGTTGTGCAATTAAGTAGCGAGCGTCCATTTAACGTTGTGATCTTTCGCGAAATAGTAATGGGTGTTAGAAATAGATAGAAACAAAACGCAACGGTAGTGCCAACACAATAGACGTCAAACGGAATATAAAAACTGGCAATGAAAATTCTATTGAAATTGGATTGGTTCTATGATAAGACAAGCGCCAACTCATCACTATGAATGGATTTTGGAGCTGTGAAGGATCCGTTATATTCTTTCAGTGGCGTTTGATGGACTCCCGATTTATTTTTAATTTAGTAATTCAGCAATTTTAGAGGGGACGACAGTTAAGTCTCACGAATAGTAATTTTTCGAATAAGAAGCACATTAAAATTAGCCTAGAGAATAGGTCTTCCTCAAATTACGCTTCCGTTTTTTTTCCCCAAGGGACCGCCAGTGAGTGGAGAAATGTCGACGCGGCTCACCCGGCTTAGCGGCTCTGATCCGCGCGTCTCTGACCTCCCGGTTCCCGAGGCACACGTCCGTGTCGGTGGACTCCGGGAACAGCTCGCACTGCAGGTAGTCCGGCATCGATAGCCCGAACACTTCGAGGAAGAATCCGCATCGACGCATAGTTTCTGTATGTACGTGTAAAAAAATATATATTTAATAGCTTTTTATTGTACACCATACTGGCGGCCTCATCGCTCAGAAGCGACTTCTACCGGGCAACCATATTGCAGAGGATATAATGACCAGTGAGCAAGTGTTAAGAGTGTACGGAAGTTAATAAGAAATATTCTTGAATGATTTCATAATCCAATCTTTACACTTAGTGGAAAAAATCTTAGTAACTGTAAAATTTTTCAATGAAGTTAAATAGCTTAATAATTCAACTAAAACGCAAGCACCATACGACATGTCTAATAGTTCAATCACCACGGCAAGAGCGGCGACTTCATAGGATTCCATTTTAGGCGCGGCGGCGATATAGAACGCGAGCAGTGAACGCCGCGCGGTTGGACGCCTGGGTCTTTGACCGAGGTGACGTTGGCCTAGTTAACTAGTAACTGGCACGTATATCTTGAGACAACAAAAACAAAAACAATATCTCGTGATGACATTTTGTATACAGGTTGGATGCGATACGTTCGAATAATATCAGTATTAAAGAAAAGGATTATGTTTGAAAAATGATTGCAGGCTTTGTGCACGTTACAAGTTTCTCTCCTATTAATAAATTTTGCATAGTATACTGGTTAATGAAACCTGGTTCTATTCCTACTAACATAGTAAAATTGTTACCGCTAACTTACCTCTGTCTGGCTATCGCGCCAATTTTGACGAAATTTACTATCGTAATATCTGGAACTCAGGGAAGCTATTTTGTATCCTGAGAAAGCCGCGTAAGCTGGTTAACTGTAGAGAAATAATTACCTTGACACAAGCTTCTGCACGGCCGCACCATGTGTCCCAGGGGACCACATTTGGGCACGAATAGTGAGCAGAGAAACAGAGCGGTCAGCTCATAGCAGCGAACGTCCACCACGGCGTCGTAAATTTCCAGATCCTGGGAAAATCGTCTTGTTATAATTTTCGTTGTTATATATTTAGAGTTTGACAACCACATGGCTCAGTGGTTGTCAAACTGCAAAATACAAATTATTGATACTCTTGCGGTTTGCGTGTCCGGTTGCGTGTCGATGCACGCTGTATTTGTACTGTGAGATCGTTATTGGATTATACAACGAAGAATATTACAATCTAATTCCTTCTACGACGCAAGACAGGTTTGCTCGATAACGCGGAACGAGATATCGAATATCAAATACTAGTTCCAACTAGCGTTAATAAATAACCCTATGTTGTGAGACGCCGACCGGCCGATGTTAAACGTAACCACTATTGTTAGCCCGACGTTGATTGATTCGCCGTCATTGAAAGCGACCCCCCCTTAATTACTGTCGATGTGATGTTGTCGGCGTCTATGTAACGATATCCGAGATCCGTATCCCACAGCCGTGTTTGCGGTTTCTCTTTACGATGATTTAACCGAAACGCGTAACGCGCGGGCCCACGTTAACCCGCCTGATCGAATTGTACAATGGACTTTAAGGACCCTACGACCGTGGATTTCCACTGTTAATTGTGAAATGTTCCTTAATTACTGTTAGAACTTTGAGATCGGAGAATGTAAATTGAGGTCAGTGGACGCGTGTTCCGTACATTGGTGCTTTATTAACCGATTCGGTGAATTCTGTGTTAACAGTTTGCTGTGTTTGTAAAATCAAGCGACCAGTTAAACATTCCGTTTTTAAATTCCTATGTATATATATACATGTATATGTTACAATAGCAGTTATATGTATGTAACAACATAGTTATAGCATATAGATAACCGTGAAAGAGCCAAGCAGTGGCTTTTGCTGCTGCTCGAATGGGCTGGCTCGTCCGGTTTGGTACCACGGCCTCGCAGAACACCGGCGTGAAGTAAAGCCACCTTTTGCTTCTGCGTTTCGTTCGGTGAGTGAGGTAACCGGAGGCCCTCTCCTCCTCCCCATCCCCTTCCTGATCCTCCCTCCCATCTCTCAAATACCCCTAAAGGCCGGCAACGCACCTACAGTACCTCTGGTGTTGTAGATGTACGTGGGCGACGGTAATCACTTACCATCAGGTGAAGCGCTTGCTCGTTTGCCGCCTTTCATATAAAAAAAAATGTGAAATGTATTTTTTTTTAAACTGTCACCGTTTCGTTATTACTTTGACGGAGAAGAAACACACAAAAGAAGTTTCCAAAGTATATTTTTTTTAAAACTGTCACCGTTTCGTTATTACTTTGACGGAGAAGAAACACACAAAAGAAGTTTCCAAAGTATGTTTTCTAGGTCTTTTTTTTTATAATACAACATTACAATAAAACGTTTTAGAAACAGCTTGGAATCGATTTGTTTCAGAATCTCTTTATATTATAATAACATTTTATAAAGTCTCTAAAAAAATCGCCTTCTGATACGAAGGCTGTGCACTTATAGGGATTTTGTTGTAGAGAGTTCAAAGAGTTACTAGAGTTTGTAGAGACTCTAGTAACTGGAATCACAAGTTTGTGTCTGTTTATTATTTATCTATTCTGTCAATCTGTACTGTTACTAGTATACACTGCGTACATCTACATCTATAACTATATTAGCCTATTTAGTTCACTACTGAACATAGGCCACTCCAAGAAAAGACCGACAAAAGCAAGCATACATTCCTTGATTGATATGCCTTGTTGCGAGGCGAAACACGTGTCGTGTATTAAACATTGGAGGTGTGTATTGCCTAGTGTGTGCGATTGTAGTGCTTGTGCGGGTGGTAGGTGTGGTGAAGGTTCACGGTATCCGAGCATTTGTGGGAGGAAAGGGTGGTGCTCTTCTTCTCTTCGGAAATAATTGTGGACAGTATTTTTTATCAACATCTCTAAAGTTTCTCAAACTTGAACCCTCACCGAACGAAACGCAAAAGCACAAGATGCCTCAGCTCCTACTGCCCTACTCTAGCTCTACTTCACGCCGGTATTCTGTAAGGTTCTGGTTCTACCCGGTCCTTTCGAGCAGCAGCAAAAGCAGCAGCGTGTGGTTAGCGTATCTGCCAGCTGAGCCACTTGTCCTGGTTTCGAATATCAGCCAAAGTCGATATATGTGGAACAACACAATTTATCGTTTTTCGGTTCTGTTTGTGTTGTGTTCTTCCCGCGTCCCTATCACTGCATCTGACACTTCCTCGGATATTATCGCATAAGCGTTTCATCGGACAGGGGAAGGTGAAGACAAGTGTAGTGCCTCTGTGTTTGTGAGTACATTTACGGCACTATAATATCTGACAATTCTACGCAATTGATAGTATTCGGAAGTTGTCGCAATGGTCGAAATCGGCCTTGAGGACATTTAGAGCAATAGCTGAAGATTATAGCATTGCTTCATGTTCTTCGTCAACAGATGAGATCAGATCTTACAAATTCAACGAGAAAGTGGAAGAGGGAGAGAGGGTCTTCAAAAAAAAGGGGTTATCGATTCATCCGTTTTTTTTTTTAAATTATATGTTAACCGATATCTTCGCTGTTTGCGAACCGGTTTTGACGATTCTCTGTTTATTTAATCGAGAGAATCGTGGATCATATTTTAAAGGACATATTCCACCTCTAAGAGGTGGGAAAATGGGAGCCGAACTCGGTTGCATCTCTAAAACTTTGTTCGATATAAACCAATAATTTGTGTATTGCATAAATCGACATGGACTGAGATTTGACCCTTGGTCCTGCGAACCGGACCCAATAACCCGAGACCGTCGATCATAGACGTATTAACAAATTGAGATCGTAGTTAACTCGATTTAACTCTTAATCTCTTAGACGTAGATTTACAATAAGAGTTATAGTTAATTGATTGAGTATGGGAGACGACGCCGCCGCTGTACCAATTAGTTTGTTCAACGACGTCACAGTTTGATCTCGGCGTTGGCAGTTCGATCACGTTCTGCTTTGATGGTGTTGTGTAAGTTGCAAAATGTATTCCATAACCGTGAACGAGAGGGATTCTAAACCTTTTTATCACAATTTCCATGAAAGCGACAACAGACGCTGGCATTGTCACCGCGCTGCTGGGCTGGCGCGTTTTTACCGACGCAGTAGAGATGCTGCTCCTCGTCACTTACCTTTTTCTTTATGGGAAAGACGGCAAACGAGCAAGCGGTTCACCTGCTGGTAAGTGATAAGCGTCGCCAACACATCTTCGAAAGAAGGAAGGGAGAATGAGGAGGGGGAGTGGGTCTCCGGTTACCTCACTCACCGAACGAAACGCAGAAGCATAAGATGTCTCTAATTCACGCTGGTATTCTGCGAGGCCATGATACCAACCCGTTTCGTTCGGTGAGTGAGGTAATTGGGGGTCCAATCTCACCCCCCCCTTCGTCATCCTTCCTCCCATTTCCTAAATATTCTTAAAGGCCGACAAGTGACCTTCAACACTTTTTGGTGTTGCAGATGTACGTGGGCGGCGGTAATCGCTTACCATCAGCTGAACCACCTGCTCGTTTGACGATGGTACCATAAAAAATAACCTTTATCATGAAATAATCAAAGCATGTGTGCCCGACTATGGCAGCTTCTGTCTTACTGGGTTCCGTAAGTAGCCCATTTGCTAAAGCTTTGTCAAAGGTGATATTACAATACTAACAAAGTTGAATGTTGAAATTTCCATAGAATATGTTTTATTATGGCTTTACAAGAAACGTGTTTTAGGTCAAATATTTTTGTTTTAGCACTATCGTTATAACGGCGATATATTCAAGAATAAAGTAAAACACCAAATAATTAAAACCGGCCAAGTGCGAGTTGGACTAGCGCTAAGAACTTCGGACTGATTTAAAGAAAACACAGTGTATATTTTTTATTGATCAATGCACATATTCCATGTAAATTTCAACATTCAACTGTGTTAGTATGCCGGCTGATTTTAATGTTTTTTTTAAACTTACCTGCTGCGCATCTCTTTGACCGAAGTGCCCTATGTAGTTCGGGAAGACCGTGAAGTTGTAAGAGATCCGATGTTGGTGACAGAATGTGACGATGACCGGCAAGCAGACGCCCGGGGCGGGGTTCCTCGAGCCGGGGGGCTCGGTCGGCGTCGGCCACGTCACGAAGGTCGACCGGTTAACCACTTGAGAGACGTACTGCGGACAACAAGGAAGAGAGAGTTAATGCGGCAGATAGATAGATGATAGCCTAGAGGCTAGAGCAGGAATTTCCAAATTATTTTGGGCGAATCCCAACTTCAGATCCCCATAGCCAAATAGTTTTTTTCCTATTGATACATTATAATTAACCCAATTCAGTCGATATCGACCACTTTATGGATCCCTGGGCTAGAGATTTCTTAATAATAATAATTATAAGTACTCGCCGGAAGCCGTGCTCGAAAATGGCCGCGACAGGCTCTATTGGATCCGGTCCATCATCACGGACTGGACGATTCTTGCGAACAAGCCTGATATCGTGTTGAAGGACCGGGCACAGTCGAGGATATTTTTGGTCGACATCACTATTCCATACGACGAGAACCTCGTGAAAGCCGAAACAGATAATAAAACGAAATATCTGGACCTGGCTCACGAGGTGACTGACATGCGGGGTGGTATGCCGACCGAAATTATTCCTATAGTTGTCTCTGCAAATTGGTTAATCCCAGTCAGTCTCTCGGACATCTGAGGCGGCTGGGACTCCATGACGGACCGCTCCGAGCTCAAATGCAGAAGGCGGTGCCTCTTGATATCGCATCGTCCGCTGGTTTCCTTTTTTCCCCTAACCCTCGGCCGTCTGGTCTCCCCTGCCGAGGGCTACCACCCGGTTGGGTTATAATTTTTTTTTAATTATTTTATGTATGTATACATATTTATATATATCACCCAAAGAAACGAATAAATATCTAAATAACCCCACATAATAACATTTTTATTGTAGCAAACAGTTAAAAATCCAAGCATAGTAAAAATAAAAAAAAACCGATTATCAATGTTATGTCGGTAGAAGTAAAACAGTGATCCCCACACTAGGCGAGCCTGTATCGAGGGGGGTCGGCAGAAAGTGAGCCCACGAAACGGACTGATTTGATGATATTACCTATTTTGGTTTATTAAAATTTAATACATTAAATGATAATAAAATTAAAGTATCTTTTTTATTTCATTACACGATTTTTGTCTATAATTGAGTTTTTTCTCTCCGGCTGGTGGCTCTCTGCCGACCCTGTGATCGCAAAAAACACCATCCGAATATAGCGAATTGACTATTGCGATAGAATAATGAGGACGGCCGTGTGGTAACGTAACAGGCGACTAAGGGAAATAGGCCTTGAAGATGCCAAAACCAGACCAAAAATAAGCAGCATCGGTCTGCTGTTTGATAACACGATATAAGGAGCGAGGTGTCTGGTTCTAAAATCGCTGAGAGTTGCGGTAATGGCAAATAATTATTATTGGAGAGTCTTATATGTCCTGAAGTGGACTATTGACAGGCTTTTAAATTTCAGGACCAATATTTCCACTTTTCCTTGAATTTGTTTCAATTGGACTCTGGTGCGTTATTTCTTCAGAACATTCCACCGTGGTAAATCCGGTATGGATTCATTATTCCTCTTCGCAAGACCTTGCGAGGTTCAAGCCGATCAGAGTGAACATGGTTGCCGATGATTCGAACCGCTCTTCGTTGGATGCGATCGAACGGGTGGGCCTGATGCTGGGGTACTCCGGCCTAGAGATGAGAACAGTATCGTGCATACGCGAGGGCCGAACCTGCGCTTTATAAAGTTGCAATCGGTGGACCGGCATGAAATACTCTGCTGAGCACACCACACTTTTAGAAGCTAATTTGCCCTTTCGCTCCAGGTGATCATGGAACTGAATGTCAGCGTCAAGAATGGATGCTGATACTGGCTGTATATTTTCCAAAACATACATTAATCAACTAGAAAACGAATACAACAATAACAGAATAATATAAGTAATATAGTCTTGACATGAGCTGTGGTTCACTAGATACAGCCCCATCATCAGTCTGCAACCGCTGCAGGATATAGATTCCCTGTTCTAGGTGCAAACCACGAGATAGTACTCTTAATGCCTAGTACCTATACGCCAAGAAGTAGCGCGACTGCTGTTGTGCTCATTCCATCTTAGTCTGCAGGTGTCACGCATCTGTAACCTCATTCGATTGAAGCTGTTCGCCATGAGGCAGTTGGCCATTTACCAGTAGCCACTTACCATGAGGTGGACTGTTAGCGCGATTGTTACTCTAGTACTTTAAAAGCTCAAGTGTTGCAAGGCAGAGAATTAATGAAAGGGGCTATTTTATTGGGCAATTTTTAAATGTCGAGTTATGGTCATGAAAATTTATATAATGGAGTCGATCTGTAAATGTAAACAGTACCTACTTCTCAAATAGATATTTGAGAAGTAGGTACTGAGCGGGTCTTTTGGATCCAGTGCGGCCTGGCGGGCTTCACATAACCTCGAAATAATATATGTTTTTATTATTTCTAAGACATGCAGGTTCCTCACGATGTTTTCCTTCACCGCTCAGCACGTGGTAAATCCAGAACTTAAAATTGCTATTAACAATTTTAGCGGTGCCGACACTGCGGATCGAAGCCAGGTCACTCGCGCTGGGCCACCACGCCACGGCGCCGTAAATCTATTAAGATGTTTTATATTGATCCAGAATCGTTAAAGTATACGATGAAGTGAAGAAGAAGAAGGCCGGGCGCATTCACTAAAATCAAGTTAAATGAGAGCATTTTCAGTATATAAAAGAGAGCCGGCAGCGAGCCCGGAGGCGTCCCTGGATTAACTTCTCTGTACAACAGACCGACATTCGTCGACCCCGGCTAAGCCTATTTCGTCCGAAATGTTGGTAATTAAAAAGACTTTTTTTTTTCGTTGTACGCGGATACAACGTGATTGTGCAAATAAGGGTTACCAGTGGAATTTCGTAACCGAGTATTTTGATAAAGAAAAATGTTGTTACCTAACATTCTTTTGGCATGTTCATGGCGGGACGACGTTTACAAAAGCAAATTGAAACGAGATTGCCATTTAAAACGTTCAGAGAATATAATTTTTTAATTTAAATAAATATTTTTAATTTCATGTCGCTTTACTCAAATAGAGTAATAGATTGAAACAAATGTATGTATGATAATATGTATATGAACTATTTAGCAAATTTTGATGGTTAAGAACAAAAAAAAAAAGTATGCAAATGCATACTTTTTTTTGACAGGAGAAGGGAGCAAACGAGCTCGCTTGATGGAAAGCGATAACCTACGCTCATGAACATTCGCAACACAGAGGAGCTACAGATACGCTGCCGGCCTTAAAAGCTTCTAATACAGCATGATACAAATAACAAACATAATTTAATAGGATGAACAGAGCGATAACAATATAAACGCATAGATAGAAAACGACAATGTAAAAGGTAACAAGATAAATAGCATTACAAAGACAGCAGATATAACGTTAGGGTAAGATAAAAGAACGAAAGACAATCGCAACATAAATATCGGAAACAACAGCGACGAAGTAGATGAAACGTTACGTAAACAATTCACTCGCATCGAGTTGGAAGTGTCGATGTAAGTAGGTGCACTTGACCTAGTTCGCGCTACGCCACTTACATCGCGACAGAATTCGAAGTTCCATCGACACCGCCTAGACGATTGGCATTAGAAAGAAAGAAGAAAGAAAGAAAGAAAGAAACATTTATTGCACAAATACGCCACTTGATAACAAAACAAACATTGCAACACATTTAATCAAACAGTTATTTACACAAACAATGTTTAACGTTGCCTCCTCTAGACGCGTTGCGTGGCGCATGGGGCAAACAGACCACACTCAGCTTAATGCTGCAGTTGAGACTACAGCGCTGGTTTTCAGTGGGCCTGTGTGTCGAGTGATGTACGGACATTCGTATAAATACGCGGAAAGTTATTTTCAACTATATTGTACATAGCTTAAGAAGTACCAGTAACAATAATAAAATGAAAACTAACTTAACTATAATCAAGGATAAATAGATTTAATAAATACAGCTTTACAAAATTGTGTCTATGAGCTATGGGAGCTGTACTCGGTTCTGGAACTATACCACACTACACAATTATGGCATAATCGCAGTATGTAATAATTAAAATACAATTATCATATCAGTTACCATCCACCAGATATTTATTTTAGTACCTTCCTGCAATAGCCTCCTTGCCTGCACTCCCAGTCGCTGAGACTCTGTTCGTCAGTGTCGTATGTCTATAACCATTGAGGTACGTATCTTATACCATATTTTTTTGAGAAATAATAAGAAGATTTTTATACTTTGTTTTGAATGATTTTAATGTTTTCAGACACCGAAGCGGTGGCGGCAGGTCATTCCGGCACTTGGAGGCAGCATACTTAAAACTACCACGGAAGGCGATGGTACGATGGTAGGGCACGGCGAGAGAATAGCATGATGCACGAGTAATTTTTGATTGTACGTCGCGCGACCGACCACACCAATTTTCGGAAAAGATACGGCGGCACATTGTATTTAATTAAGCCAAAGATCATTCCGCCACGGTGCGTTTTAATCGAGGCTTTCTGCCGCGCACTTCGGCTTTGCGGTATCAGCTGCCGCCAGCGGTATTTCCGAACGGTTACGACTTAGAGAAGTGCCTATTCCTTCCTCGAAGGCCGGCAGCGCATCTGTAGCTCCTCCGGTGTTGAGGATGTTCGTTCGTGGGCGTCGGTGATCACTTACCGTCAGGTGCGCCGCACGCTCGTTTGCCCCCTTCTTCTATAAAAAAAAAAAACGCGGTCGTGTTGTATAACGCATTGTGGGTCGCATGCCACTATAGAGGTTCGATTTCTGGAAGATCACCCGAAAGGATCGGGAGTACCTTGCCGTGGACGGAGAATTGCTTTTAACATTCGCCCGCGTGATAACAAATTTTGACCTCAGGTGAACTGTTAATTGAAATAACGTTCCGTTCAGTACTTAAAGCGTGATTGATTGATAAACATATAGAACTTTCTTACTAAAACCTAGCCGTATCTAAAAACACACGAAAAATTTTTGATTATAACTCCCTTCGAAATCCGTCAAATAGTTTTTTTTTTATTTTCACCAAATGTCAATCACACCTGTACCGCGTTGCGCCCTGATCGACTTTTGTTGGTGTCTTAATGAAAAGGCCTGTCCTGAAGCGGACCATTACAGGCTGGCGAAGTAGTAATAATTAAAATATTATTCTTCTAATTTAGTCACAAGTTCTCAAAGAGCTCAGACTCCCGTGACCACGGGTGCTGTAAAGGACCAGAAATATCGGGATTCAAAAAGCACCACGCTCCGCCTGACAGGGTTGCCATCTGATGTTGGCTGGTAAGAGACGTGTTTTCCGTACCTAGTTCTTTATCGAGACTTCTACGGACCATTTCAATAACATACGTGTGTTCTATAAGACAAATGAATTAAGGAACGAACAAATGATTTTTTTGTATGTGAAACAGTAAAAGAACAAGCAACTCTGATGGTAAGTGATTAGAGAAACCTACGTTCATCTGCAAGACCAGAGGAGCTGCAGGTGCGTTACCGTCCTTTAAGGATATCTCGAAAGGAGAGAAGGGGTGAGGGAGTGGGGAGTTGGCCTCCGATCACCTTACTGAACGAAACGCAAAAGCACAAGATGCACCTCTACTAAACGCTGGTATTCTGCGAAGCCGTGGTACCGACCCGGTTGAACAGCGGCGAAAGCCGCCGCTGGGTTCCACCACTACTTTTTGGAAACCAATTAAAAAATGCAGAAATAAGATACATTAAAAATTATGTGTTATATTATATGTTCAGCAGTGGACTTCTGATAGGCTCAAATGATGATGATGATGATGAAATATATAATGCTACGATTGGCGGCTTTATCGCGGATCTCTACTAGACAACCACGTTTCAGAGGATATAATGACCGGTGAGCAGTGAGGTGAGAAGAAAGTGTTTACTAAGCGTTGTAGAGCCAAGCGGCGGCTTCAGCTGCTGCTCGAATGGGCCGGCTCGATCGGATTGATACCACGGCCTCGCAGAATACCGCCGTGAAGTAGAGGCATCTTGTGCTTCTGCGTTTCGTTCGGTGAGTGAGATAACCGGAGGGACACATCACCTCCCCATTCCTCGCCACTTCCCTCCCATCTCCCAAATATCCTTAAAGACCGGCAACGCATCTGCAGCATCTATGGTGTTGCAGATGTATGTGGGCGAGTGTAAGCACTTACCATCAGGTGAAGCACTTGCTCAATTGCCGTCTTTTCCATAAAAAAAAAAAATTCTACTTTGCAAATAAGTTATATCGAAGTAGCTGCTCCAAACCAGGTACCTATACCAGCATGAGTTACATGAGGCTATGAGTTATTGTATTAAGGTACCGTAATTTATAACGAAAAGGTAGAAACACCTTTATTTAACCCATTTCTCATTTCTTTACCGTAATCTAAGTCCGATGCGTGGAAGGGGATACTATATTACAATTTTACTAATAATAATTTTACAGGCCATGGTATTAATTTCAAAAAAGGCGAGTGACCTGGGTTTAAATGCAGTTTTAAGTATTAAATATACCAAATGCTATTATATTTTATCATCTTTACATTTTTTTCAATTTTATTAACTTATATTAAACACAAATATTTCGGCCCTGTGAACTACAGTGGTTTAATTTGGAATTTATTTAACTTTAACTTCAACAATATCAGAGACAAAAAAGTATACAGTTTTATTCTTTATGTATGGGTATTTATTTTCAGATTCACATTAATATACATTTCTACACTCTATTCCTGAACGTACAAAATATTGTTCGTCTGTAGGTATTACGGAAACAAACTTTCTCTCTCTCTCTCTCTCTTATCCTGCTCTAATGGTTGTTTACAGTTTACTGTGCTTATCGTATAACGCTAATCTACAGATTGCTTCTTATTTAATGACAAATATTAACAAGAATATGTTATCTATTTGTTAATATTTATTTTGTTGATTACCTTTGGTGGTGGTGGTATTTATGGTTAAAGGTAAGATTTTTATTTTCTTTTAAGTCTTCTATTAAAGGTTTATTTTAAAACAGATGATATATTTCTTGGGTTGATATTTTATGTTATGTTATCTTTGGCTACTTAATCCATATGATATAATACTTTCTGCTAAGGTTTTGTATTTTAAAAGTAGTAGCATGTAAGTGGTCACTACCGGGTAAAGGCCTCCTCAAATATCTGAGAGTGTTTTTGGAGCCGGAAAGGGCCCGTCACGCTGCCTGAGTACGGTCCGTCAGGCTCCACATATCGTCGAAATAATATTTTTATTATATCTCGGATATGTAGGTTTCGTCACGATATTTTCCATTACCGCCGAGCACGTGGTAAATACAGCACTTAAAATTGCTATTAACAATTTTAGCCCACACGGCTGCCACGGTATTGCATTTTAAGCATGGCTTGAAATGTTATTTAGCTTTTAATAATTTATTTTAAAAGAGAATAGAGCTGAAATTGCCCTCAGCTTATCACAGACTTCGTCAATGTGGTGTTTCCAACAAAGTTTACTGTCAATAGCTTGACCAAGTTACGATTGATGCATTTCTTGCAATAGGTGGTTCATTTTTATCCATTCATGACTATGAGCCCTTATTTGAACTGATTGAAAAAAAATATTGGTAGTACTCGTATAATCTCTTATGGCTGAATAATACATAGATTTTTTTTAGTTATTTCCGTATTGAGTCCGGCAAAATATGACCATTAACCAATAGCGGTGTCTTGACGCAGCTTTTGAAGAGCTTTATGTGCCCTATGATTTGCTGACATTAGGCATGCACAATGGACAGCGTGGTGTACTTTGCGGTATTATATGACAATTATGAGGTCATTTACGAACGTCATGTAGTGAAGAGGACCAAGTACGGAGCCTTGAGCTGTTCGTTCAGTGACATCTTTCTCGTTACTGTATCAGTTTATAATTATTACCTTGAAATATTTATTAGTCAAATACTTCATGCAACATGTCTGCAGAGGCCCCCTCTTAAGCTATGTACAATATAGTTGAAAATAACTTTCCCCGTATTTATACGAATGTCCGTACATCACTCGACACACAGGCCCACTGAAAACCAGCGCTGTAGTCTCAACTGCAGCATTAAGCTGAGTATGGTCTGTTCGCCCCATGCGCCACGCAACGCGTCTAGAGGAGGCAACGTTAAACATTGTTTGTGTAAATAACTGTTTGATTAAATGTGTTGCGATGTTTGTTTTGTTATCAAGTGGCGTATTTCTGCAATAAATGTTTCTTTCTTTCTTTCTTTCTAATTCGATTACATTCTAGTTTTTGGAGCGGGGTGTTGTACTGTAGAGTGATAAAAGGTACCAGACGTTGCTGGCCGTCAACGGTCGGCTTAATTGGAACGAAGTTCCTTATCCCACGGTACGGAAGGGGGCTAGGCGATAAAGAGTGTAAGATTTTTCCGTCACGACCCTTTCTATAGTGCAGACGGTTAGCCATAACGCGTATGTTATTGGCTGTGCCCAGTCATAAGCCCGCGCTTATTGGTTCAAGCAATTCGCGATAACTCTTGCTATTGGTTAATATACATCAATGATGGATTGTGACAGTGGCTTAGAAGATAATGCCAGGTAAGTGTCAGAGTTAAATTGCAACAAATATGTGAATTCTTGTAATGTAATTCATTTATTTGTATTTGTTAATCAATAATACAATATGTTTATCAATGATAATATACTACGAAAGGAACTTCGTTCCAACCGACTGTTCCACGACACGATTAACCTTTTTATTTAAGAGATGGTTATTCCGCCACCTGTCGGTAGGCGCTGCGATTTTTAAGGCATTTCCCTCCCACGGGAGGAAAGGAGGAGACAGCTTCTTGCTACCTGGCACGACTCTAGACTGAACAAATTTTTATTTTTTTTTGATTACTCTGTAAAGTAAAACAACATAGTACAGTGGGCGGGTTATGTTATCTCCGACAGAGATTTAGGGTTAAAGTGTTGACGTGAACACCCGCCGACGTTAATCCGGCAGTTGTCGCGGCACGGATAAAGGATATGGCTCCGTTAACCGCGCGTCGGCTTTTTATTCTCCTGTCAGCGAAAACAGGATTGCTGACAATTACATAGAGGAAAATTGTGACGTAACAGAGTCTTTGTTCAATTTAAAGACGGACATTTAAAAAAGCGCCGCGGCAGGTGTTGAGGCGTCATGCTGAGTGTACACCAGTTCCCGTATGAGACCTTGACACTTACGAACATAAGCATAATCTTGACTTTTTTTTATGGGAAAACGAGCAAGCGACTCACCTGATGGTAAGTGACTACCGTCGCCCGCGTACATCTGCAACACCAGAGTTGCTGCAGGTGGGTTGCCGGCCTTTAAGAGTCAAGTACCCGTACCCCAAGGAAGATGGGGGGAGGACGTGGAGGGAGAGTGGGCCTCCGGTTACCTCACCGAACGAAACGCAGAAGCACAAGATGCTATTACTTCACGCTGATATTCTGCGAGGCTGTGGTACCAACCCGGTCGAGCAGCAGCAAAAACGACCGCTGGGCTCTACCACTTATAAAAATGCATGTCTGGGAAATATTATTTCGAGGTCATGTGAAGTCGGCCAACTAGCATTAGAGCAGCGTGGCTCCTAAACCCCCTAAGATATTTGAGAAGCAGGCCTTTGCCCAGTTGTGGGCATTTAAAGGCGGCCACTTTACGTTACTACTTATTATGAAAGGAGATGAATGAAACTTACATGCCATACCAATGTATAAGATTCTCAACACCTAATGTTAAACATTAAAATACCAATGTATTTATAAACGGGGAAGAGTTAGACCTTGTGCATACTACTGTTTTTCTTTGATTAAGTCATGATGCAATGCTACAACGGGGCCCCCACATATGCAAACTTAGCCCTGCAGCATACGCATGCTGTAAGTAGAACAAGAAGTCTGAAGAATGTCGCAAGCGCTGGAATAGGTTATTTTAGTAATGTCCATAGCATAATGTCATATGGTATTTTGCTGTGGGGATATGCGTCTTATATAGAAATAATATTGAGCTTGCAAAAGAGGGTAACGGTCGATCCCTCCCAAACGATAGTCAAAAGTTTTATTGTGATATTGTATTTATTAAAAAAAATTACAAATTGGGCACTTGTTCGTGAGAGTGACAGCTTTTATATATATGTATGTATGTATTATAATAACTAAAGACTTCCAGAATGACATAAATTGTTTAAATTCGCGCGGAAAAAAATACGGGATCGGCTCGTTAAAAAAGCATCACATAGTCGTGGATGTGTGTGTCTATTAATGTAAAGGATTTATTCTGCGACGATGTCTACATACAAAAACTCCGAGTCGACACAATGAAGGGCGCACAATAGCCCTTTGAATAATTAGTAGGTAATTTTGCCTCCTCGACAGGGCTCTTTAATTAAATCCGAGCTGGTTCTGGAAGTTTTTGCACATTTAATTTTCCTCCTTCACACAATACTAATTTAAAATGTAATTAGTTGTAAAACGATGCTCTGATAACGCTTGAAGTACTATAATCCTGCAGACATGTTATGACACTGCAGGGGTTAAAACTCTAATGTTCGTGTTAATAGCAGTTGCTTCATGATTATGGTGATGTTAATGGATCTCAAGCCGAGCTGGAGTCGTAGACATATACATATGTATATATATATATATATACATATGTATATATATATATATATACATCGAGACACTCGTTTTTACCTTCCCTTATCCGATACTTACACGTTAAGAGTCAGAACAGTGACAAGCTATGTTTAAAGTATGTTTTTTTTAAAGTGTAAAAATCAAGTTATTGTGAGCACATTCCGCGTAGAGCGGACCCAAAATTAATAATTAAAAGCTGGAGGTAGCCCGAGTTAACTATGACATCAGGACCCTGCTAGCGCTGTAAAGCAATTGAAACGTCGTGAATATGAAAGACACAATTAAACGCGATTAAAACCGTAAATAATAGTTACGTTTCAAAAAAAAAAGTTACTGCAAAATACTACTGCCCTTGATACTTTTTTTATCTTACAGAGTTTCGAAGTGGTGCAAGAATCTGACAGTCCTTTCCTTTGCGTGAATCCATGACATCCAGGAGCAAACCCAACGGCGGGATTATTTTGGCCGAACGCCTTCGTTAGAGGACAAGTTTTTCTGGAGCTCCACCGGCACACTCGCTTTGTTCGCTACGCTTCCGTGGGGGGAAAGGCTAAGACCTACCAATTACCGAAGCCGGATGCCGGACCGACTAAACCTCTCCCCCTCCCACCCCTTAAGCCCGGTGACCTTGACAGCTTCGGCGGTAGTTAGTAAGCCAACCTATCCAACCAGATGTTTTTGTTGTTGACTTTAAACGTCTCTCGAACAATAGAAATCCTTCTTGAGCGTCACCATTAAGCGAGATCTAGTTTGACAGCTGTCAAAACAGTTTTAACTAACTGTCAAACGTTTTTGATTGTCAGAACTGTGGTGGAATGCCCAACCATCTAGGTGGTATCGATGGAACATCGAAATCTGTCGCGATGTACGATGGTGAAACTCAGCAGCTGGGATCGATCCGATACAGTTCCTAAGAACATTCCCCGTGGTAAATTTTTTAAAAAAATTTTATTGAAGATTGAACATTGATGATGTTCCGTTGTTAGAAAGAAAGAAAGAAAGTACTTTATTCATTGCCACAACTCAAGTACCACATAAGTAAACTTAATGTAAAAAAAAAAAAAAAAAAAATAATAACAATAATATTTTATTGGGTTGCAGCAACAAAACGGTGTCCGACTCAGCATAATGCTGTAGCAATGGAAAACCACAACTACAGCGCTGGTATTCTGTCGGAAACCTTTTTTTTTTTTTTTTTTTTTTTTTTTTCCTTTTCTTCTTTTTTGTTATTTGTAATATTCCATTATCTGCCCAGTCCGAACATTGTAGGTGCGCGATTACAGGAGATTGGTCCGGAAACAATCCCGCCACGAAACTTGAAGCGACGTTTAACTCTCAAAGTGAAATTGTTTCGAGGCGGTACAGCACAATAATTGTTTGCACAAGCAACGCTTTGTATTGAGAGCGAACGTTTTTCCTCGCGCCTTTAACATTTCAGTGCGTTGCGTGTAAATATACAGAGCTGGTGAAAAGTTAGTAAGTTAGTTATACGTTGTTTTGTACTGTTCAAGAACTTATAACAATTTGGAGATGCATGGAATATGCATATGCATGTTCCTCATATAACTTTCGAAAGAAAGAAAGAAAGAAAGAAACATTCATTGCACAAATACGCCGCTCAATAACAAACAAACATTGCAACACATTTAATCAAACAGTTATTTACACAAACAATGTTTAACGTTGCCTCCTCTAGACGTGTTGCGCGGCGCACGGGGCGAACAGACCACAATCAGCTTAATGCTGCAGTTGGGACTACAGCGCCGGTTTTCAGTGTTTTTCGCGAAGTCAAGAGGCGAGTAAATCCTAGTTTCATTTACAAATGTGAAGTGTTCGCGTCAATTGACAGCAATCTATTAATTGAGCAAAATAACTGTTTGTTGTGTGGAAGATTACAGCTATGTAGTGCTGTGAAGTGACAGCGTACTATTTGTCACTTTTTTCCGTGATTGTCGCAAAGGACCATTTATTTATCCCGCAAAACGCCTGGTTATGTGACGCGCAGTGGAGTCTGATGTGTGACACCTGGCTCGCCAACCCGCTTGTGAAGGGAGACACTTTTTTCAATAATATTGTCAGCAATGGACGACTAAGAGGCTGATGAAGAAGAAGAAGTTCATTATGTTAGTACGTGAACAACGAAAATTTAATAACCCTTTTTTAGTATTTATTACAGAGGGAAATGCATTAAAAATTAATATCATTCTCAAGATACTGTGCACAAAAAATAAATTCTTATGATACGCACATGATTTCTCCATTCAAATCATGCTACGTGACTGCTACGCGACTGCTACGCGACTGCTAATGGTAAACCATAAATAGCGCTTTTTACGTTCTCATAGCGCTCAGATAAGAAAGGGCCAAATTGAAACCACAGTCAATACTAGTATCTATAAATATCCCAAAATAGGTATCAGTTGGCGGTTTATGCGGGTCTAGGAGTGTTGCTGAACTTCACATATCATTGTAGAAACAAATTAAAAATCTTAATGAGGTCTTAAAATTATTGCAACAATAATTGCAACTCGTACTGCAAATTTTGAAGCTAGCATCCAACTCTTTAGATTCCTGTGTAATTATAATATGTACTGTATTTGAGGATGTTTTGATACACACCTGTACGGCAGGGTTGGCTCGGAAGTATGCGAACAGCGCGCCTGTAATCGCAAGTAGAGCCACGGCGTTGAGAGCTAGCTGCATGAGTCGAAACTTGTGCGGCGAACCCTCGGCGCTGTTGCCACGTATGTCCCGAAGCATCTGTTTAAAAAGAAATAGGTAAAATAAAACAATACAACGTCGCTTTATTTTCATATTGTATTCATCAATTTAGCAATGTATTCATATAACATATCCGTTAAAATGTTCATTAAAGTATGATTGAGCACGAGGGGAGAGATAGATTAGCAGTGTGGTGTTGGTGGAGGAATTTCCCAGCGCCTTTCTTCTCGTGTGTGTCGTAAAAGGATCTATGAAAATAGCAATGACTACCGGTAGATGGCGGGATAACTATCTCGAAAATATCGGATCAAAAATAAGATGTCCGACGACGATGGTCTGCTACTGCAATCGCCAATTCGCTTGTCAAGTGTGGCGATTATGCTGAGCTCTCTTTTGTTCTCCAGTTGACTATTTACAGGCTTGACGGCTCGGTGGCGTAGAGGCCAAGCGTTTAGCTGCGGCGCTGTGGGTCGCGGGGTCAATTCCCGCACGGGACTAGTATTTCTCACGGCCTACAAATAATAGTTCCCTGTCCGGGTGTTTGTCCATGTGCAATTTATGTATGTGAACTGCCTCCGCAACTCAGGAGAAATTTTTTTGAGAACGTTTTTATAAAACAAAAGAGAAAAAGAAAGAAAAGAGTGAACGTAAGTAAAGGCTCCCACTCATGATCACAATTTTTATCCCTGGAGAACTTTTAATTTGGATAAAAGTGTAGAACCAAGCCCCGGCTTTTGCTGCAGTTCGAACGGGCCGGCTCGTCCCGGGGTAGCAGCAGCGAAAGCCGCCGCTCGGCTCTGCCGCGAGCAAAAATCCTCACACCCCATCCCTCACACCTCTCATCCGTATACCGAATACTGGTGTGGTCAGAAGTAAAGAAATTTTTGTCCTTTTATCACAATTTTGAGGCAACGTAACAGGCGGTGCGCTGGTCTGCTCGAGTGTCTTTTAGTTCCATCAACCACCACTTAGATGGTTAGCATTCCACCACAGTCCGTTTTAGTCGAAATTTTCTGCTACGACTAAGGAGCCTTGATGAAAAGAGCCTATTCCTATTGCACAGTCTCTTCTCCTTCCAATTGTTGATTATGCAGATGTCAGCTATCCAGATCTAACCGAAAAGCAACTTGATAAGCTTGAGCGACTCCAAAATGTTTGTATAAGATTCGTATTTGGTCTACGCAAGTATGATCATGTTTCACATTTTCGTACTAAGCTCAAGTGGCTACCTATTCACCTTCGCCGGAATATATAATGTGTTGTATAACCCTTCTTGCCCTTCAAATCTTAAGCAACGTTTTGAATTCCTTCATGGTTCTCATTCACGGTTTTTGAGGTCATCGGAGAATTTGAAATTAAGAATGCCAGTTCATAGCACAAAATATTTGGACAGATCATTCTCTGTACAGCTTGTATGTCCGTCCTGTCCGTGGAATGGCCTACCGCTATCGGTAAGACGCGCCCAATCCTTACCAGTTTTTAAAAATCTCGTCAAGGCCTACTATCTATCATTGTAACTTCGGTTATTTAGACAGTTCTTTTATATTTGTATTGATTGAGTCTATTTATGTATATGTATACATATATTATAGTTATTTTTATAACGTGTATGTATTTCTACAATATGCGTGTAATATTTTTTATGTAGTTTTTTTCTTTGTATATCAATTGCTTTTATGCAACTTCAAAATTCATTTATAACAATCCTGTCCATCCAAAGGTTGTCTGGAAGAGATCGCTTTTAGCGATAAGACCGCCCATTGTTCCACCTCTCATGTCAAATTACGTTTTTGTAATATTACATTACTTTCCTGTTTTTGGTGTGCAATAAAGCATATTCTATCTATCTATCTATTCCTTCCTTAAAGGCCGGCAACTAATCTCTAGCTCCTCTGGTGTTGAGGATGTTTGTGGGCGTTGGTGTTCACTTACTATTATTTGAGCCGCACGCTCGTTTGTCCCCTTGTCTTAAAAAAAAAAAAAAATAGTAAGACTTGAAACTATCTTTCTTACGTCGAAGAATAAATAATTGTCATTCATTGATTTAATTCAGTATCCAAGCGAACGAGGACGACGAAAAACTCATTTCTACTTAGGGGATCGAATTCATATCTCGCGATCTAGAGTCAGATCCGTCTAGCTACTGCAGAATAATTCAGCAAACCGGCACGCTGTCATATTCACAGTGGTTTCCAATTATAATCGTTAAACGTGAAACGACACAGCGGAACAGTTACGGCGAATCGAATACGGACCGATGGACATGGAAGTTCTAACGAGGCATTCAAAGTATCCGGGCACGCAGACGCGCGGAGCGAGCGCTTTGTCTGCACAAATTCTATAACCATTCGTGTGCTCTCGATGTTTATTAATATGAAATTTGTGTTTGCGCTTTACACGGGGGCGGGGGAGTTCATTCATTCGGTATTTGATGTCCATTTACACGATTTGTGTACATACAATAAATACATGTAGCACCGAACACAAATAAAAAAAAAAAAAAAAAAAAAAATAGTAAGACTTGAAACTATCTTTCTTACGTCGAAGAATAAATAATTGTCATTCATTGATTTAATTCAGTATCCAAGCGAACGAGGACGACGAAAAGCTCATTTCTACTTAGGGGATCGAATTCATATCTCGCGATCTAGAGTCAGATCCGTCTAGCTACTGCAGAATAATTCAGCAAACCGGCACGCTGTCATATTCACAGTGGTTTCCAATTATCATCGTTAAACGTGAAACGACACGGCGGAACAGTTACGGCGAATCGAATACGGACCGACGGACATGGAAGTTCTAACGAGGCATTCAAAGTATCCGGGCACGCAGACGCGCGGAGCGAGCGCTTTGTCTGCACAAATTCTATAACCATTCGTGTGCTCTCGATGTTTATTAATATGAAATTTGTGTTTGCGCTTTACACGGGGGGGCGGGGGGGGCGGGGGGGGGGAGTTCATTCATTCGGTATTTGATGTCCATTTACACGATTTGTGTACATACAATAAATACATGTAGCACCGAACACAAATAAAAAAAAAAATAAAAACAGAATTCCGACAGAATATCAGCGCTGTTCTGTTATGGTTTAATACTAAGCGTTGCTACAGCATTATGCTGAGTCGGACACCGTTTTGTTGCTGCAACTCTTGCAAACTTGAGCTGTGGCAATGAATAAAGTATCTATATATTCTTCATCTTCTCCAAAATATTTTATTTGAATTGATGTATTGAACATTCGTAAAGACCGCTAAAGTTATTGTTAAAAAATGTTGCTTTGATAATAAGTGTTCCTTAAGAAATAATTTATTATTTTACTGTATCAACTCAATTCTTATATTAAAACAATTACATAAAACTTAATCCCAATATTCGTCGATGTAGTACAATTTTCGTAATAAAAAAGCCTCATAAATAATAAAGCCTTGTTCAATTTTTTTTACTTTATTTTACATAAATTATTTCTTTGGTTTTAATCCAGAAAGAATATTCCGCAGTTGTTGCCAATGCTTCAGAGGACAAAATTTAATAAAATTCGACATTCACGAGGTCTGTTGACTTGGGAGTAAGCCCTAAAATTACGACAAACGACATTGATTGAACATTTTAACATGTATTCAATCAAAGTCTGAAGAATTTTTAGATAAATCTAACAAAAACATAAATTAAAAATGAAGCTCGTAACATTTAATTTTACTTAAAGGGATATAATTTTAAAAATGTACGGTAAAATAGTATATAGTGAGAGGGATATATTTTCATGCGTGGTAGAGCCAAGCGGCGGCTTTTGCTGCTGCTCGAATGGACCGGCTCGACCGGATTGGTACCACGACCTCGCAGAATACCGGCGTGAAGTAGAGGCATCTTGTGCTTCTGCGTTTCGTTCGGTGAGTGAGGTGACCGGAGGCCCTTTCCCCCCTCCCTATTCCCCTCCTCTTCCCTCCCATCTCCCAAATATCCTTACAGACCGGCAACGCGCCTGCAGCATCTATGGTGTTCCAGATGTATGTGGGCGACGGTAATCACTTACCATCAGGTGAACCGCTTGCTCGTTTGCCGTCTTTCCATAAAAAAAAGGGAATAGACCGTGGTAGAAATGAATATTAATACTCTTTAGTAATGTAAAAGTAGCAGTCCGTAAATGCCCCCAGCTGGGGAAAGGCCCACCACGCCGCTCCAGTGCTTCACATATCCTCGAAATGATGTTTTCCTTTTTTTCTAGGACATACAGATTTCCTGTATAGAAGTGCTGTATTTATCTCGTGCACGGCCATGAAGGAAAACGTAAACGCAACTGTAAACTTTGAAACTGAAAGCGACTTCTGAATTCTGTCCATCAAATGAGGTCGTTGAGGTCCAGCGCCTCGTTCTTTCAAAACGTATAGGGGAGATTGTATTTTGAATAAGTCATGACTTGGCTCCCTTATAATCCAGACATTTTTTTAATGAGAAAGCTGGCAATGTATCCATCCGTTTATACTTGTGTGATTTTATTTGAAAAATATGTTAGAAGCCAACCTCCGAGAATGAGAACTGTGTACAGTTAATGAAAACAGGTGTTACTTTGCGGAAATCTTTTCTTATAAAGTTATGTTAGACATAAGTTATTTCGCTCTTTTCCGTTCAAAAAATATTAAAGGACAATTATATTACTTAGCTTAAACAGAAGAAGAGCATCTCCTCCTCCCGACGACACCATTCGATCGAGCTTGACTCATTCGCCAGATGTACGCAGTCTAATCGCTTGCGACACGTGTTACGCCCCGCAACAAGGCTATGTGCCTTATTGCGGGGCGTAACACGTGTTGTGTTATCGAAGATAAACAGCGACGAATAAAAAATATATATACGATTAAATAATATTCGTATTAAGTTTGCCTTTAAAAATAAAATCCGTAATTAGTGTTGCTGTTAGTCATTGTGTCGTTTTAGTTGTTTGTCCTGACATGCATATTTGTTTGTATTTTGTATTAAAATTCATGATTCTATGTGTATATGGTATATTTATGTATATTGTATGTATGAATGTTTGTATGTATCTACCTATTACGTGTTTATCTCTGCTTAGCCCAATGGTTGACTGGGAGAGAATGCCTCTAGGCATTGAGTCCGCCATGTGTACCACTTTGTACATGAAGCTTAAATAAATAAACGAATAGGACGATATTATTTTATAGGCGATTGATGGCACAAGGAATTGTTGTGAAATCGTTAGAAGCGATTTACTCGCAATAGAGAAATAGAAATAATTGTTCCCCGGTCTGTTTGTTTATCCATGTGCTATACATTTGTGAAACGCCTCCAAGATTAAGTTGAAGATCATGTAACGTTTCTTACAAAAAACAAAAAAGATAAATTTAAATTTCAAATATTCAGGATAGTATTCTTGCGGTCGCTACGCCTTCTCCACGGAACTCGGCAACTGTAATTTTCCACTAGGGTTTTATGCATTTAAAGAGAATGCATTTGAGAAATATGAAAAGGTAGTTTAATTAAATTTTTAAGCATAATGCGTAAAGAAAGACAATAATTATAGAAGTTTTAGTAAAGGTACGATTGTTTAATTTTTAGATTTAAGGTACATACAATATTGTGCTTTTGTTTTTAGGAGATAGGCGGCAAACGAGCAAGCGGTTCACCTGATGGTAAGTGATTACCGTCTCCCACGTACATCTGCAACACCAGAGGTGCTGCAGGTGCGTTGCCGGCCTCTAAGGGTATTTGGGAGATGGAAGGGAGGATGAGGAGGGAGATGGGGAGGGGGAGTGGGCCTTCGGATACCTCACTCACCGAACGAAACGCAAGAAGCATAAGATGCCTCTACTTCACGCCGGTATTCTGCGAGGTACTTGTACCAATCCGGTCGAGCCGGCCCGTTCGAGCAGCAGCAAAACCGCCGCTTGCCTCTACCACGTACTAAACTTTACTAATATTTATATACTGTATATATACATAGAATTTGACCGCGACGTCTTGTTACACACATACAGATATGTATTCGTTTATGACTTCTAAATCGCTGAGTGGATTTAAATTCGGCTTCACTGTGATATAGAACATTTTATGACAGTAACATGTATAACACATTTACAGTATTTAGTTTAATATGTTTCAGATCTTAAGATAACCGTAAGATTTCGCTAAACACGGACTGTTGTCCGACGATGTGGATGGGGGCTAAAGGCCGGCACGTGTAGGGTGAACATATATTGCTGTTTGCGCGAGACAAGATTGCGACGTCGGACAACAACCCCCGTCCGCTGTTTGTTTGCGTGAAGTTGTGCAATTAAGTAGCGAGCGTCTACAATGTTGTAATGTTTAGTGCAATGTCTGGATAACTCTGAACGCATTCATAATTTCTTTAAAGGGTTTATGAAATATATACAGATTGTATGCGACGTTGGGAAATTAAATTTAAACATTATATTATACGGGATAATTCTAAGTTTATACACAATGTATTTAATGAATTGACATGGTTTGGTTCTGATTTTTAATAGTATTAAACAATAAAAAGACGGGAGGCCCATAGGAAAAAGAGAAATTAGTCAGGACATAGTAAAAGCGAAGTTATATTTCGTATCCACTGATTCCCGCAACGATGACTTTGCTAATAGGTCGTATTATGTTAAAGGTCTTATTCTATCAAACTCATCATGTATGAGCCGTTATTACTAAGTATATAATAAGCTAGACCCACATTTTATTACACCTAGGACAGCTAACATTTTTTACTAACACAACTTTATAGGTTTTTTTTTCATATTCTTTGGACCGAAACGCTAAATCTTTTCCAGGTAAAAAAAGGAATTCAGCTATGCCCTATAGAGTCCTGTACCTTCTCCTGAAAAACACCTCAACAGTTTTTAACCCTAAATATTTCCCGAGTAAAGAGTAGCCCAAGTTTCTCCTTACAACGTCCTCTACCTTTTAGTGAAAGTCCTGTCAGAATTGGTTAAGCCGTTTCTATAATTAGTCCGTACAAACAGACAAGGCTAACTTACAAACTTTTGGTAGTATATGTAGTTGTTTTTAAGGTAGACGTATGTTGAAGTTATATTTGTATGCGTCGATAATCCTTTAGTCTACTAAAGTATCTAGAAGTATCTTCGAATATAAAAACAAAGTTACGATACTTCTCCTCACAAGTGTACTCTACTGTAGTCGAGAAAGTGGAATTCAATAAAAATACCGCGACCGTAGAAAAAATACAGATGACCTGATGGACAAAGTAAATGGCAAACGCAGTGTAGGACGACCCCCCACAAAATGGAGCGCCGACCTGCGCAGTGTTGCGGGAATTCGATGGATGCAGGTGGCTCGGGACCGAGCTTCGTGGCAATCTTTGGGGGAGGCCTATGTTCAGCAGTGGACTTCTGAAATGATGATGATGGACAAAGATGGAATACTACGCAGCGTGCTATACTACAGAACATAGCAGGGGTTGCAGTGCTGATTTGCGTCAGAATTAGATGAGAAGGCGGTACATACCTTAACGGCTTTTAGACGGCAAACGGATTCGTAGAAACTAGTAAATATCAATGAAATGTGTCAAACTTTCAAGCACACCTTGGATAATTACAGTCTCGTACTTGTATTAAAAGACGGGATTGTATTAAACCAATGCCTATTAACACGTGCTCGGCTGTGAAGGAAAACATCGTGAGGAAACCTGCATATCTGTGAAGTTATAAAATATATTATTCTGGGGATATGTGAAGCCCGTCAACCCGCACTCGAGCCTTTGGCGGGCCTTTTCCGGCTCCAAAACCCTCACAAATATTAGAGGAGGTTTTTGCCCAGCAGTGGGAACTTACAAGGTGCTAATTTAATGCATAGGAGCCGCCTAGATAAAGAAGGAGTCCTAACACCTACTATCTAATATATATACATATTATGAATTGTTTTATTTTTTAATGTTCCCTCGGCTTACTAATATTATATAAAAATATTTTAAAAAACAATGCCGTCAGATGGAAGGTTAATAATGGAAAATTACCGAGAAAATGGTAAATAGATAGAATAAGACCTGTCAAGACTTCTGAGAGGAAAGTGACGAAAATAAGCGTACATTCTATGTATTTAAATAATGTTTCACTTTAGTTTTTCTCGGAATTTGACGATGGATTGACATTGAAATACAAATTATAGCTACAGGCTGTATGTGATTGCGAAATGAAAAAAATAAATAAATCGTAGTGAAATAACACACGTAATGCTTAGCATATAACCAACATTTCTGATGATAGACTTTTCTTTGGCCAGGTGTCGCCTGGGTAGGTACGAGGACCGCACTCCTGTCCAATGTCTGTCGTCAAACTTCAGTGCAACTACTGTCGTGTTCCGGTTTGAAAGGTAAACACAACCTGTATATTTAAGGGACGTGAAGCATTCCGTCATGGTCCTAAGGGAAGACAACGCATCAGTGACCGTCCGATTGAAGTTGTTTGCAGGTGTCCATGGGCTGCATTAGCCATATGTTATCAGGTGGGCTGTTAGCTCGTTTTTGACCAGATTCCAATAAAAATATGATGATTTCCTATAGCAGTGGGTAAAAAGAAATATATTTGTTCATTACAAACCCTATCTACACCTTAATATCGAACCTCCTTTTTGAACTTAAATTTATTTTGTTACGGTACTACAACTTGCTGGGTTATGAAATGGAAGCGTAACGAAAAGTGAAACAAGTAATGCGCACCTGAGCTCTTTCCATAAACCAAGCCAAGATAATACAGTTCACTGTATATTGTTTCATTTTTCGTGACGCCAAAAATACTCAAGGTCTTCTTCAGCCGGTCAATGGCCCAATACTGGATATAGAGCTCGCCCAACCACGGGACCATTTGCAATAATCGGCATGCTGGGAAACCCGTTGGTCATTGTAGTACCAGACGCTTCGCACCATTGATACCGCCGCTCGTCTTCGGCCTCCCATGATCAAAAACGGGCCTTTTTATTTTGACGACATCCACGGAAAGGGTACGAAAGGGTAAGGTAAATTTTCACCGCATGTTACTAAAAGCTATTTAGGGTAAAAGCGTTATTAATGATTCAATTATGACGCTTATTTATTCGATTTATTAAGATTTATTCGAATTATTAAAATAAAGGTTTATGGGCAGGTGATACGGTACTAAATGAGTAAAGTTTATTATTTTCTATCATGTTTTGTGAATATATACAAGCAGAAACATGCAATTTGTATTTCTTAAGCGAGCTAAGTTCTATATCAGTTTCATATTGTCCGTCTTTAGCAAACTGTTAATCTGAGCTCATACAATACGTCTTCCGTAAGCCGAACGCTGGTCGAGTAGAGCTTATTAATATTTGCCGAGGGCAAGATTGCGGCCGGCGAGCCGGACCGCAGAATGCTGGCGAGATGTGCAACTTATATAGCTATGACTAAATATTTAATTTGAAAAAGTCTGTTTAAGAAAGAATGTGTTAAATCGAAAATGCATCAAACAAATAGTTAATTTATGCCTATAATATATATATATATATATCATAACGGCAAAGTTCATCACTTTTTGTTCCTTTTTACTCCTTTTCCACTTCTTTTCTTCGCTTTTCCAGTGTACGTTTGCCCTTATTTACGACCAAAGAGTTTCGTTAACTTTTCATTTGTCATTCGAATCCTTTGAGAGTTGACAAGTCGTTATCGGGCATTCGTTTCGCTAGGACGCCAGTCGGCTTTCTATTTGTCATCAAATAAGTTTTTTTTTTTATGGGAAAGGCGGCAAACTTGCAAGCGATTCCCCTGATGGTAAGTGATCACCGTCCCTCACGTACATATGCAACACCAGAGGTGCTGAAGGTGCATTGACGGCCTTCAAGGGTATTTGGGAGATGGGAGGGAAGATTAGGATGGGGAGGGGGAGTGGCCCTCCGGTTACCTCACTCACCGAACGAAATGCACAAGGCACAGCTCGAGTAGCATCGGAAGCCGCCGCTTGGCTCCACCACGTTTAGTATGTACAAATGGATATATATTCTATAGGCTAGCTTACCCCGTGTTGTCGTATGATAAAGTTGAAATGTATTCAATTCAATAATAAAAATAGCAAATCCTTGAACATCACGTACGAAATCCGACGAACGTGTCAATTTTATACAGAATCGGTATAACGAGCTCGATAAAAACACGACGATGTAAGCCCATCACGTTTCCGTTGAATCTGATTTTTTTTAAAGGCACTCCAGGTGTGAAAACTTTCATTGACCTACAATTTGAAATGTTTGGCAGTGGAGCAACAGAATCTCGCACCCATTACGCACAATGGTACAAGTCGACTAAGGAAGTAAACAAAAAAAAATACTCATGACTGTCATCCAAAGAGGTAGGTAGAGGTAGGGCAGAGGCCTCCTTATTACTATTATTACTATGTGTGGGGTTATTTAGGTATATACTCGTCTGGTTGGGTGATATATATAAATAAGTATACATACATAAAATACAATAAAATAAATAAGTTATCTTTAATATATACTATAATTAAAATACATAAAATAATATATATATATATATAAAATTATAACCCAACCAGACGGAAGCCCTCGGCAGGGGAGATCAGACGGCCGATGGTTTTTTTTTTATAGTAGAAGGGGGCAAACGAGCGTGCGGCTCACCTGATGGTAAGTGATCACCGACGCCCACGAACATCCGCAACACCAGAGGAGCTACAGATGCGCTGCCGGCCTTTAAAATATTAGATTAGGGGGAAAGGGTAAGATCACGGCGGACGATGCGAGCGGTATCAAGAAGCACCCCCTCGTGCCAGTTATTACTATCTATTATCTATTATTAAGTATGTTTGTATGGTGGAAACACGATCACCGTTATTATTGGTATTTTGTTGTAGAAACGTAAGGTAGGGTAGCGTAGCAACCTGTAAGTGTCCAGTGTCCATTGTTTTCTGGAGCCGGGAAGCGCCCGTCACGCTGCTGCAGTACTGGTTGATGGGCTTTACGTAAGGTCGAGATGTTCACCTTCACCGCACATGGTAAATACAGCACTAAAAAATTGCTATTAATAGTATTCGCAGGTAGGACCGTTAAACAACTTTCTTTCAATTAAATAATATTTGTCCGCTCAAATATAATCTCACTCGAGAAATAATCGGATAAATCTACATTTTCAACTGAACACTGTACCGAACTGAAGTGCGATTCACGGGAAAGCTTCGAGTGTAAAATAAAATTAAACGTTTTAAATCCGCAAGTGGTAGGCTTTAGCGGAGGGTGTGAATAAGTGTATTTAAAAACTTTTTAATTCCACAACCCGATTTGTCTAGTGAGTCCTAAAATACGATTAAGGTAAGAAGTTGAAAATAGTTTTCTCTCCTGGAGACGTGAAAAGTAAATTGCGGAGTGTGTCGTGCCATATGAAAATTTGTCATCTCTGCTCTCAATTTTATACTTAAATGTCTTAATGTATACTATTAAAAAGAAGTGTAAGCTATAATAAATGTGCGTCTGCTGGACAAAGATCTCTTCTTCTTTTTGTGAGGGCTTAAGAGCGGGCAGAAGTCCAGCGCTTCAGTGGGAGTTGGCGGTTTTCTGAATTAAACCATTTAATCCGTCATAGAGTCAGTAAATCGATGAGAGAGTGTAAGTATACGTTTCTTCAACAAAATCCCAGTAAGTGCTCAGTCTTTCTATCCTAGATTTCCTAGATTCAAAAAAATATATTGAACATAGTTTTAATGCTTAATATTTTGATGATAATAAGTACTCGGATCAAATAGATCGCTCTCAAGGTGTTTCTGATAGCTTTATTGTAGTAAAGATTTTAAAAGAACAATAAAATAATGTTAAACATACATAGGTCGTTTCTTTCGTCTGTTACTTGTCCTTCAGATGAACCTCGTTGTCAAACGGCGGAAGATTTAAAAAAAAGAATTGCTGTTTGACAAGTGATATTTGTGTTTTCTATATTGAAGATAATTCTCGACATTTCAAGTATTCTGTAGCATCCAGGGTCGCGAGAGTTTGAGCTTTTATCGTTTCTAATGCTTTTAACAAAGCTAGCAGCTAGCAGTCAACAAAACACAAAAATATGTAAAATTGTTTTTTTTTTTTATAGTAGAAGGGGCAAACGAGCGTGCGGCTCACCTGATGGTAAGTGATCACCGACGCCCACGAACATCCACAACACCAGAGGAGCTACAGATGCGCTGCCGGCCTTTAAAATATTAGATTAGGGGAAAGGGTAAGATCACGGCGGACGATGCGAGCGGTATCAAGAAGCACCGCCTCCTGCCAGTTATTACTATCTATTATATATTATTAAGTATGTTTGTATGGTGGAAACACGATCACCGTTATTATTGGTATTTTGTTGTAGAAACGTAAGGTAGGGTAGCGTAGCAACCTGTAAGTGTCCAGTGACCATTGTTTTCTGGAGCCGGGAAGCGCCCGTCACGCTGCTGCAGTACTGGTTGATGGGCTTTACGTAAGGTCGAAATGTTCACCTTCACCGCACATGGTAAATACAGCACTAAAAAATAATAGCAATTTTTTAGTAATTAATAGTATTCGCAGGTAGGACCGTTAAACAACTTTCTTTCAATTAAATAATATTTGTCCTCTCAAATATAATCTCACTCGAGAAATAATCGGATAAATCTACATTTTCAACTGAACACTGTACCGAACTGAAGTGCGATTCACGGGAAAGCTTCGAGTGTAAAATAAAATTAAACGTTTTAAATCCGCAAGTGGTAGGCTTTAGCGGAGGGTGTGAATAAGTGTATTTAAAAACTTTTTAATTCCACAACCCGATTTGTCTAGTGAGTCCTAAAATACGATTAAGGTAAGAAGTTGAAAATAGTTTTCTCTCCTGGAGACGTGAAAAGTAAATTGCGGAGTGTGTCGTGCCATATGAAAATTTGTCATCTCTGCTCTCAATTTTATACTTAAATGTCTTAATGTATACTATTAAAAAGAAGTGTAAGCTATAATAAATGTGCGTCTGCTGGACAAAGATCTCTTCTTCTTTTTGTGAGGGCTTAAGAGCGGGCAGAAGTCCAGCGCTTCAGTGGGAGTTGGCGGTTTTCTGAATTAAACCATTTAATCCGTCATAGAGTCAGTAAATCGATGAGAGAGTGTAAGTATACGTTTCTTCAACAAAATCCCAGTAAGTGCTCAGTCTTTCTATCCTAGATTTCCTAGATTCAAAAAAATATATTGAACATAGTTTTAATGCTTAATATTTTGATGATAATAAGTACTCGGATCAAATAGATCGCTCTCAAGGTGTTTCTGATAGCTTTATTGTAGTAAAGATTTTAAAAGAACAATAAAATAATGTTAAACATACATAGGTCGTTTCTTTCGTCTGTTACTTGTCCTTCAGATGAACCTCGTTGTCAAACGGCGGAAGATTTAAAAAAAAGAATTGCTGTTTGACAAGTGATATTTGTGTTTTCTATATTGAAGATAATTCTCGACATTTCAAGTATTCTGTAGCATCCAGGGTCGCGAGAGTTTGAGCTTTTATCGTTTCTAATGCTTTTAACAAAGCTAGCAGCTAGCAGTCAACAAAACACAAAAAATATGTAAAATTGTTTTTTTTTTTTTTTTTCGAAAAATAATCAGCGTAGCCGGGCAGAGGTAACGATGCGGCGTTAAAAGAACTAGTATGGACCGATACTTATTATTTGTTTGATAAAGGAACAGTGATTTATGTTAGGGTGATTACCGAGACCCAGGGACATCTATACAGATCTCCAAGAGTATTCTAAGTGGATATGTCGTTGTCACCTTTCAGGACTAACTGAGATGGAATTCCTCTGCATTTTTAGGTTTAATTCTTGTACATAGTAGAGCCAAGCGGCGGCTTTTGCTGCTGCTCGAATGAGCAAGAAGGACCAAGTCTCAGTTCCGTATGTCATCACTGGCAACACGCACTGGTTGTATACTTTGCTCTTGAGGTTTTGCGGTATACTCGATGAGAAGATATGACGTAGTTTCCCGAACGCAGCCCAGCCGAGTTGGATTTGTCGATGGACCTCTGGGTCGAAGTTGGACTTACCTAATCGGACAATTTGTCCCAGGTATACGTACTCGTCTACAACTTCGAGCCTATTGTTCCCAACAACAACCGGTATTGGTGTGACATGGACGTTTGATTTGATCTTCGTCTTGTCCATGTTCATCTTAAGACCAACCTGTTGGGAGACACTATTGAGGTCATTGAGCACAGTGCTAAGCTCCTCCAGCGATCCTATCATAAGAACTATATTGTCGGCAAAACGAAGGTGAGTGATGTATTCGCCATTGATGTTGATACCGTATCCTTTCCAGTTCAGCTGCTTAAAAACATCTACCCATGCAGCGGTGAAGAGTTTCGGGGATATGACATCACCCTGTCTTACACCTTTCTGCAGTTGGTTTGTACTCGTATATGGTTCAATGTTAAATAAATAAATAAGAATATGTCTAAATAATTCCCTCAGTTTTCCGCAGCACTCACAACATGGCCGTGGCACCGTGTGCACTGAATGCTGAATATATAATTACGAATGCGCAGCGGCCCGGCGGCGCGGCGCGACGACCGTTCATTTTACGAGACGACTTGAAAGCATTTCATTCGTGTAACAGCTTATTTCACACAATTATATTCGATAAAGTCTATCAATTAATGGTAGAGTCGGGAGAGGAGGATCTAAGCGAACATTTCACGATCAAATCGGAGATGTTCTGGATAAAGGCCAGGTCAAGAGTACTCTAAACCAACGAGCATGCATGCGAAGATTGATGAAAGTGGAAGAAGCGAAAGACGTATGTCAGGACCGTAGCAAATGGAAAGTTTACATTGCACCACACCCATTTTTGTTTTCTTTTTTTTTTTCGAAAAATAATCAGCGTAGCCGGGCAGAGGTAACGATGCGGCGTTAAAAGAACTAGTATGGACCGATACTTATTATTTGTTTGATAAAGGAACAGTGATTTATGTTAGGTTGATTACTGAGACCCAGGGACATCTATACAGATCTCCAAGAGTATTCTGTAGCATCCAGGGTCGCGAGAGTTTGAGCTTTTATCGTTTCTAATGCTTTTAACAAAGCTAGCAGCTAGCAGTCAACAAAACACAAAAAATATGTAAAATTGTTTTTTTTTTTGTTAAACATTTACTCAATTGTTATTACAAAAAATATTCTGCAGAGAGGTTTTCTGCGCTGTAAGGTTCTGCAATCCTCTTACTATAGTTTGAGAAGTTTTGATTAAAAGTAAAAGTAAAGTAGAAGCTTGTAAGCGCCCACAGCTGGACAAAGGGCTTCTTCTCAAATATCGGAGAAGGTTTTAGAGCCGGGAAGGGTCCGCCACGCTGCTCCAGTGCGCATTGGCGGGCTTCACATATCCAATGTTTTCCTTCACCACCGAGCATACGAACATGGTAAATATAATTATAAATATGTTTTTTAATAAAATTCTATTTTATTAATACATTTTTATGTTACGTACATCTTTTTTACATTGCACCACACCCATTTTTGTTTTCTCTTTTTTTTTCGAAAAATAATCAGCGTAGCCGGGCAGAGGTAACGATGCGGCGTTAAAAGAACTAGTATGGACCGATACTTATTATTTGTTTGATAAAGGAACAGTGATTTATGTTAGGGTGATTACCGAGACCCAGGGACATCTATACAGATCTCCAAGAGTATTCTAAGTGGATATGTCGTTGTCACCTTTCAGGACTAACTGAGATGGAATTCCTCTGCATTTTTAGGTTTAATTCTTGTACATAGTAGAGCCAAGCGGCGGCTTTTGCTGCTGCTCGAATGAGCAAGAAGGACCAAGTCTCAGTTCCGTATGTCATCACTGGCAACACGCACTGGTTGTATACTTTGCTCTTGAGGTTTTGCGGTATACTCGATGAGAAGATATGACGTAGTTTCCCGAACGCAGCCCAGCCGAGTTGGATTTGTCGATGGACCTCTGGGTCGAAGTTGGACTTACCTAATCGGACAATTTGTCCCAGGTATACGTACTCGTCTACAACTTCGAGCCTATTGTTCCCAACAACAACCGGTATTGGTGTGACATGGACGTTTGATTTGATCTTCGTCTTGTCCATGTTCATCTTAAGACCAACCTGTTGGGAGACACTATTGAGGTCATTGAGCACAGTGCTAAGCTCCTCCAGCGATCCTATCATAAGAACTATATTGTCGGCAAAACGAAGGTGAGTGATGTATTCGCCATTGATGTTGATACCGTATCCTTTCCAGTTCAGCTGCTTAAAAACATCTACCCATGCAGCGGTGAAGAGTTTCGGGGATATGACATCACCCTGTCTTACACCTTTCTGCAGTTGGTTTGTACTCGTATATGGTTCAATGTTAAATAAATAAATAAGAATATGTCTAAATAATTCCCTCAGTTTTCCGCAGCACTCACAACATGGCCGTGGCACCGTGTGCACTGAATGCTGAATATATAATTACGAATGCGCAGCGGCCCGGCGGCGCGGCGCGACGACCGTTCATTTTACGAGACGACTTGAAAGCATTTCATTCGTGTAACAGCTTATTTCACACAATTATATTCGATAAAGTCTATCAATTAATGGTAGAGTCGGGAGAGGAGGATCTAAGCGAACATTTCACGATCAAATCGGAGATGTTCTGGATAAAGGCCAGGTCAAGAGTACTCTAAACCAACGAGCATGCATGCGAAGATTGATGAAAGTGGAAGAAGCGAAAGACGTATGTCAGGACCGTAGCAAATGGAAAGAAATTGCTTCTGCCTACCCCGTTGGGAACAGGGCGTGAATATATACATATATATCCAATAGCTCACTGTGCTATTGGATATTAATTGGATTAACTTAGATATATTTCAAAGAACGTAACTTCTACGATTGCTTTTATGTTTTATTCAGGGATCGAAAGCTGTAATGTTTTTGAAAAGTTTACGAAAGACTTTCGTAGTCAAAGTCTGAACCTATTGAGTTCCTTTTGCCGCATTGATAGCTTATTTGTAGATCGATAAAACAAAAATGACATTTGACAATCGAAATTATCTCATTTACGACGAAGATTAAAGGGCTTCCATTAATTTCATTCAAAATATCATATTAGAAAACAATTTTGAGTAAACGATTGTTTATTGTCCGTCTGTCCTCTGAAACTTTACTCGGATATTCCTGAGCGAATAGAACACCTATCGGACGATCAGACAGATGACTCTTATGCATATATAACGTGGAAATTTCCAGCGGGACCGTGGGGCGGGCGCATTAAAAGTTCCACGCCGAGCTTCAGACACGTCCCCGAGTGCACTCGTCTGAGCTTTCCCGAAACATATTCTATTTTCTCGTTTCACAGAGCTGTCGTGTGTTGTTTGCAGCACGCTGTTAGTTAAATTTGCACACTTGCGAGTATTTAAAAGTGTTTAAATTTAATAAAAAGCTGCATAGTACGTAGATTTTAATGTAACGTGACAATTTTTTTAAAATATTTTCTCTACGATAATATTAAAACTAAAAAGCTGTGTCTGTGCATTTAATATATATTTATAAGTGGTAGAGCCAAGCGGCGGCTTTTGCTGCTGCTCGAATGGGCTGGCTCGACTGGGTTGTTGCCACGGCCTCGCAGAATACCAGCGCGAAGTAGTAGCATTTTGTGCTTCTGCGTTTTTATCACGCATGCGAGTGAGGTAACCGGAGGCCCACTCCCCTTCCCCTTCCTCCTCATTCTCCCTCCCATCTCCCAAAAACCCTTAAAGGGGTGGCAACGCACCTGCAGTACCTCTGGTGTTGCCGATGTACGTGGGCAACGGTAATCACTCACCATCAGGTGAACCGCTTGCTCGTTTGCCGCCTATCCCTTCGGCTCGACCGGGTCGGTACCACCGTCTCGCAGAATACCGGCGTGAAGCACAGGCATCTTATGCTTCTGCGTTTCGTTCGGTGGATGTGATAACCGGAGGCCCACTCCCCCCTCCCCATGCTTCCAAATCAATCCAATAAAATCCTCTTGCGATAATATATGTGGAATTTTCATCTGTTTATTTGAGCATCCCGCAATAACTACTGAAGTGATTTCGCTGAGGTTTTTTCTATTCCAAAGCTTAACTTAGCTTTATTTAGCTCAACCTAAAAACTACCTTTAGATCTCGAGAAATTGTTGAAACTCTTATGCAAAACGAGCTCGACCAAATCAAAAATTTCGAATCTTAAAATTATTAAAAAAAGAACTTCAGATGCTGTTAGAACTGATAGATATACGAGTCATAAGTACCTGGGTGACTGATTTTCGCTCGGCGTCTTGTGAGTTGAGAGCGTGGGAATGTGATAAATTCCATGGAAAAATTTGCTTACATTTATTCCGTATAAAAATGCTAAACATACCGGTATCTCAATATGCTATGAGGTAGCGTTAGAAACAAAAAGAGCGCGTGTTACTCAATACCACGTGACAGAAGTGAAACGTCTAATCGCTTTGAAAATAACTGTTTACTAAACAATTGTTAATAAAACAATATACATAAACAAATTAACATTACACACTTCCAATTCAAAAAGCGACAGAGTGAAACGTTTTGAAATATTTTCTCTACGATAATATTAAAACTAAAAGCTGTGTCTGTGCATTTAATATATATTTATAAGTGGTAGAGCCAAGCGGCGGTTTTGCTGCTGCTCGAATGGGCTGGCTCGACTGGGTTGTTGCCACGGCCTCGCAGAATACCGGCGCCTAGTAAAAGTGCTTCTGCGTTTCGTTCGGTGGATGTGATAACCGGAGGCCCACTCCCTTCCCCTTCCTCCTCATTCTCCTCCCATCTCCCAAAACCCTTAAAGGGGTGGCAACGCACCTGCAGTACCTCTGGTGTTGCCGATGTACGTGGGCAACGGTAATCACTCACCATCAGGTGAACCGCTTGCTCGTTTGCCGCCTATCCCTTCGGCTCGACCGGGTCGGTACCACCGTCTCGCAGAATACCGGCGCCTAGTAAAAGTGCTTCTGCGTTTCGTTCGGTGGATGTGATAACCGGAGGCCCACTCCCCTTCCCCTTCCTCCTCATTCTCCCTCCCATCTCCCAAAAACCCTTAAAGGGGTGGCAACGCACCTGCAGTACCTCTGGTGTTGCCGATGTACGTGGGCAACGGTAATCACTCACCATCAGGTGAACCGCTTGCTCGTTTGCCGCCTATCCCTTCGGCTCGACCGGGTCGGTACCACCGTCTCGCAGAATACCGGCGTGAAGCACAGGCATCTTATGCTTCTGCGTTTCGTTCGGTGGATGTGATAACCGGAGGCCCACTCCCCCCTCCCCATGCTTCCAAATCAATCCAATAAAATCCTCTTGCGATAATATATGTGGAATTTTCATCTGTTTATTTGAGCATCCCGCAATAACTACTGAAGTGATTTCGCTGAGGTTTTTTCTATTCCAAAGCTTAACTTAGCTTTATTTAGCTCAACCTAAAAACTACCTTTAGATCTCGAGAAATTGTTGAAACTCTTATGCAAAACGAGCTCGACCAAATCAAAAATTTCGAATCTTAAAATTATTAAAAAAGAACTTCAGATGCTGTTAGAACTGATAGATATACGAGTCATAAGTACCTGGGTGACTGATTTTCGCTCGGCGTCTTGTGAGTTGAGAGCGTGGGAATGTGATAAATTCCATGGAAAAATTTGCTTACATTTATTCCGTATAAAAATGCTAAACATACCGGTATCTCAATATGCTATGAGGTAGCGTTAGAAACAAAAAGAGCGCGTGTTACTCAATACCACGTGACAGAAGTGAAACGTCTAATCGCTTTGAAAATAACTGTTTACTAAACAATTGTTAATAAAACAATATACATAAACAAATTAACATTACACACTTCCAATTCAAAAAGCGACAGAGTGAAACGTTTTTGAACTATTTTCTCTGTGTTAATATTAAAACTAAAACGCTCTGTCTGTGCATTTAATATATATTTATACGTGGTAGAGCCAAGCGGCGTGTTTTGCTGCTGCTCGTATGGGTCGGCTCGATCGGGATTGTACCGCGACCATGCAGAATACCGGCGCCTAGTAAAAGTGCTTCTGCGTTTCGTTCATTCATTATCCTTCCCATACCCCAAATATCCTTTATAAGTTTAGAAAGTAATACTTTATCTAAGCAGACATGACTCCTACCACCAGCAAATCAATGTAATCGTGAATTTAAGGCCCTGAACACGTACATCCCTTAGATATAAATATATTATTTATTTATTTATTACACGTGTATGTAATATAATACAACATATGTATTATTTTAATGTATTTTAGAATCATTTATAATATCACAGCTAAATTAGCCTAAACATGTTATAATCTGTCTATACTTTATTGACAAATATTGTTTTTGCTGCAGAAATAAATTTTTTGAATTTTATTTTTTTTTAATTTTGAATATACAATTTCATCCAAGTCATTGGAGCCGGTTCCGTGACATCAATTACATATATATTTATATGCAATATAATATGCAAGAATAGCTTTAAATTGTATTGTATGATAAAAATAGTAAATATTATCCAGTAACGATTTTAATATCCAGTTAAACACTGCTAAAGATAAATCCATTCGAGTTAAATCAAATTCTAATCAATATAATAGATTGAATACTGGCACAGGCTTCGGTTGTATATATTATAATATATTCAATTTTATATATTAGTAATTAAATATATTAAAAAAAAAAAATATCTTTATTTACGTAAACACAGAGAATACCTATAACTATTATCTGGAGACTCCTTTTAAGCAAATAAATGCCTGTGCCAGGAGACGCCGGTCTTCCATATCTTAAATTAACGAAATATATTATCTATATTTACCGAAATATTAATTATAAAGTAACATGCGTGCAGAGTTAGTGTGCATGTGTATATTTGAGTGTCTCTCACTCTCTCTCTCTCTCTGTGTGTGTGTGGGTGTGTTTGTTTGTTTGTGTATGCGTGGGTATGTATGTGTGCGTGAAGGGAGTAAGTGTATATGTGTTAGTGCTTTCCAAATTACTTCACGTATTCCAAGAGTTTCTCCGTTTCATCATACGTTAATGTTTTTATTAAATGAATGATGGATTACTCACGCGATGGTGTAGCGACATGTTGCTCCCGTTCTGGAATCTGACGATGGTCTGCAGCGACGCCGGCGTGGACATGCTCTTCGTTATCGAGGAGTTCCCGGACTCCTTCTCCTGCTGCTCTCTCAACAGCAGGCCACGAGCGATCTTTGCGTTCAAGCTTTTGTTCGCGTGCTGATGAGGTAGCAGCGGGGCCTCCATAGTCTTCGTTGTGTACGACGGCGATGAGGTTTGACTGAAGGAATCCGAGGACACGTTGGAGTCCTGGCGCACACTGATGTTGGAGCCGGCGCTCGGCGATCGCTTCATTTGATTTTGTGGCGGTACGTATGGAGTGTCCGGCATTTTTTGCGGGGGTCGCCTCTGTACGGGCGTTTGGGGATTCTTGTTGCAGTCGAGACGTGGCTGCTCGAGACGCGGTTGCGTCAGCTGTGTTGGTATCGGCGGAACCGTTCTACGATTGCCGTTCGGATCAGCGGCCGGTGGGGTTGCGGTTGGCGCGGGTCTCGGTGGCGTTGGTGGTGGCACCCGACGCGGCGGCTGTGGGGAGGAGCGTCTCGGCGGCGCCGGCGGCGGCACGGGCAGCGGCGCCGGGGAGACCACGGGCGCCATTCGTTGCGGCACGGGGGGAGGTTGAGGTGGTGCCGGCGGCTGTGTTTGCGGCGGTGCTTGTAACTGCGACAATAGTTATATCGAATATTAATGATTAGTTAAGACGGAAGCCATAGATTATGACGTGTGCGACTTATTCGTTGGATATTAGTATTTCTACTGACACTTGACTATTTCTCCGATCTTATTATATAAAAATTACATCGAAGGAGGCCAAATTGTGGGCACCTTCTCTGTCTAAGAAACTTTGAAGTCTGAAGTTTGCAGGTGCTTGGGCATGGGCTTCAGTAGTCACTTATGTATTATGTTGTAGAAAAGTATACATCGCGTAAATGTTTTTACAACAAAATCCCAGCAAGTGCGCAGTCTTCCTATCAATAGGTTTAAAATATTTGTTAAACTAAGACTTTACAAAACGGGTTATTAAAATATAAAGGAATAATTGGATGGCAGATAGAGAGTCGTGGTAGCGTGAGTGACCTGGGTTCGATCTTCGTTGCTATCGAATTGTTAATAACAATTATAAGTGCTGTATTTACCATCTACTCAACGGTGAATGAAAACATCCTGAGTAAACCTGCATGTCTGAGAAATAATAATTATTATTTCGAGGATACGTGAAGCACCACCAACCCGCACCGGATCACCATGGCGGGTCCATTCCGGGTCCTAAACCCTCTCTGATACTAGTATTGAGTGCCCAGCAGTGGGCACTTACCGTCTTTACTTTTTACTTGGATGATAAAAACCCATGGGAATGATTGCTCCCAAGCAGTCTCTAGAAAAAAATATGTAATATTTGATAAATAAACGTTTTGTATAGGACACATACGGAGTTTCTTGCGCTGGTTTTATCTCCGTCAAAGGAACCTCGATACAAAACGGTGGCAGATTTAAAAAAAAACAAAGACGTTTGACCAGTGACATATTTGCTTCTTACGTTGAAGTCGATTTGATGTTAACGAGGCATCTCACTTCCCTCAATAACTGTATATATATATATATATATATATAAATATATATATATTCAATTCTGCCACTCAGTACCGCTCGAAACTGATATTGTGGCAATGAAACGCCCGGGTAGCGTCGCTGGCTTCGATCTTGCGGCCCAGGTAGGCCGGACTGCGAACGGCAGGCAACAGGGTAAGGGCCCAGCAGCTCCATACTTTTTAAATACATCACGATGTCGTCATTTTTTACCAACGAGTACAATGTTTTATATATATATATATATATGTATATAATACTGCCATGTATAAGTATTATATTGTAGTATAATATTCGAGTATATATATATGAATATAATATTATTGTGCACCCTTTTACATTTTCTCTGTTTAATCTAATGAAAGACTGGTAGAGAATGCCTCTTGGCATTAATTCCGCCTTTTTGTTATGTAATGTGCAAATAAAGTTTATATATATATAACTACTAAATCACGCACGGGAAACCACTAAATACCCAGTAGACTTTGTCTCAAGAAGTTTGTTTATTTCTATTTAATTTGAATGACTGTCAGGTGGACTATTACTTCGTTCGTCGTATTAAAAAAAAGTGACACTATTATATATCCATTCATATATGACAACTGCAGCTGTGACTGGAAAATAACCAGAACATGAGACACATACGTAGATACCAAAGAACCACCAGTCACCATTAAATAATAAAAAAAAACAAGAGTAAAAGTGGCTTAAATAGTCTCAGGACCAGGATGTATATGATGGTATAACAACAAGATGGAGAGTGGAGACAATATTTTTAGTCGTTTCAACCCAAGCTGAATCAACGTGACAAGTGGTGAGCTTTTCGCCGCTTTAATATAGAAAGAAAGAAAGAAAGAAAGTACTTTATTCATTGCCACAACTCAAGTAACTTAATTGACATAACAAAAAATAATAATAATAATAATATTTTATTGGGTTGCAGCTACAAAACGTTGTCCGAGTCAGCATAATGCTGTAGCAATGCTAAACCACAACGACAGCGCTGGTATTCTGTCGGAAACCTGTTTTTTTTTTTTTGTTACGTGTGCAGTCACTCATATAAATAACAACAAAAAACATCATATACAGATCAACGAAAAAAAATTGTAGATAAGTTTTGTAATGTCCATTGGTACGAGCCTTCCAAATAAGGGATCGAACAGGGGTTACTTGTTTCGAAGGTACATCAACTTACCACTCGGTTATCACTATCTAGTCGGTACACCCATAAACTATAAAGTTAACAGTTTGAAAGGGATAATAGCAGAAGCTTCGATAATTATTTATGCTTTAATATCTCATTAATCACTCTTTATTGTACAAACAGCAAATTCTTTAGTCCCTTTCAGACCTTTACGATATTCTCGAATACATTGAACAATGGCTCTATAACGAATATTTAACATTCACCAATGAAGCCGGCTTATTCTTAAGCAGGCAAATTATAAAGAGGTTTCACATCGATCGATCAAACACAGGGGAAATAACAGTTTTTGAGAATAACGAGCTACCGGAGCGCGGAGAAGTTGGAGAAGGCGAAGTATTAAAGCAAACGCCGGTATGGAAACTTAATATCGAACCGTATTGTTTCGCTTATTTGATAGGATATATTTACTTCAGGTTGTTTTAATATGTTTCGTTGATTTTGTTCGGTTTATGAGAAATCAATTACATTTACAAACAACTCGATTATAAGCTTATATTGCTATGCTATATTATACAAAATTTTATGATGTGTTAACCCTACATTTCTGCCTAATCCCATAAAAAGTTTTATTATTTTTATTAGTTTTATTGAACATCCCTGAAGATGTCTTAAGGTGAAACCGGTCGGTTAAAGTAAAGTAAAGTAGCAGCCTGTTGTGTGTGTGAGTGCCCACTGCTGAGCAAAGGCCTCCTTCTCAAATACGAGTATCAGAGAGGGTTCAGGAGCCGGGAAGGGCCCGCCACGCTGCTCCAGTGCGGGTTGGCGGGCTTCACATATCCTCGAAATACTATTTTTATTATTTCTCAGACATGCAGGTTTCCTCACGATGTTTTCCTTCACCGCTGAAGCACGTGGTAACCGGTCGGTTAGGTATATATAAAAAAAAATATGCCGTTAGACTAGTACAAGAAATTTCACACAGTGTAAATTATCGATAATAAGGAAAAATTTTTTGTTTATTTTCTTTTAGATTTTTTTTTGGAAAAGCTGCTCGCCTGATGATAAGTGATTACCATCGCCCAGGTACAGCTGCAACACCAAAGCAGCTGCAGCTGTGCGGTCGGCGTTTGAGAATATTTGGGTGATGGCAGGGCATGATAGGGAGGGCAGTTGTGCAGTGGGCCTCACTCACCGAACGGAACGCAAAAGCACAAGATGCCTCTCTTCTTCACGTTGGTATTCTCCGAGGTCGTGCTACTACCCAAGGTCGTGTCGGTCCATTCGAACGGCAGCAAAAGCCGCTGCTTGGCTCTATTACGTAGAAAAATCTACATATGTATTATTTTGGGGATGATGATGTGGATGGGAATCCCTTCATCACAATCCTTTTTTTTCATCTCGCCCGAATACCGGCGTAAAACAGAGGCATCTTATGCTTCTGCGTTTCGTTCGGTGAGTGAGATACCTGTGAACCTCACTCCTCCCCCAACTCCTTCCCAAAATACCTTTCATCCTTTAAGCCGAATATCCCAGCACTAGAGGGACTGCAGGTGCCGGATTCGCAGATGCATTGCATTGCAGATGTAAGTCGATGACGGTACGTAATCACTTACGATCTGGCGAGCCGCTTGCTCGTTCGCCCTGCATCATAAAAAATAAAGCCATAGACAGATACTTATAAAGCTTAGGTATACATATGAACCTCATTGTTACACCATCATATACGGTCCTAGAGCCACTTTTTAATATATTTTTTTTATTTAATGGTGACATTCTTTATTTTCCAGCCACAGCTGCAGTGGTCTTACATGAAGGATATATTAAAGTGTCACTTTTTTTTAATACGCGACAAACAAAGTAATAGTTTACTTGACAGTAATACATATAAAGTTAAGGTCTGGCAACCCATTCGGATTCACTATTGAAAATGATTGTTACCAAAACAAAAATTCTGTAAATCCCTATCAAATTAATTGTAATTACCACTCGACTCGAAAATTTATACAACAATATAATGTAAGTTGAATTGTATAAATACCTTTTTCAATGAAACTATTATTTAAGGATTTTATCGCGTTTAATTATGTTTTTATGATCCCGACGTTTCGATTGCTTAACAGCAGCCGTGGTCGCGGGGGGACTGGGGTGCTAGACGTCCAGATGTCATAGTCAACTCGGGCTACCTTCAGCTCAGTTTACGGGTAGCGTAAATAAACAAGAAAACATTGTATAAATACCTTTATGTGCGGTCGAGGGGGCGCCAGTCTTGACGGCGGGCAGTAAGGTAAAGCGTCCGAGGGACAGTAGACGAAGCCGGTAGGTCTTTGCTGCTGTGCCGATGCACAAGCGGCAGTAGAGTGCCGGCGGGGAGTGCCAACACTCGGCCGCAGCAGTTCCATAAGCTTCTCACCCGGTGTCGCCGCCAAGCTGCCTGCTCGTCCACATCTATTGACAAAGACGCGCGTGTTTATCGGCCACAATGTTCGGAACTTTCGAAATATTCAAATGGCGCGAGAAAAGGGAAAAATCCTGTTTTTTTTTTTATTTAGTTCAGATTGAAAACCATATTTAGATAGATATAGATGACAAAGTACAGCCTATTTGCACCAGAAAACTGCTTTTGATGAGTAAGATGGACTGCCTGGACGAGGCTGGAGGCTGGAGGGTAGGTTCACTCTCCGGCACATGCGGTTACAAACAATATTTAAAGGTGTTTTTTTTTTATGGGAAAGGCGGCAAACGAGCAATAGGTTCACCTGATGGTAAGTGATTACCGTCGCTCTACAGGTGCGTTGTCGGCCTTTTAAGGGTATTTCGGAGATGGGATAGAGGATAAGGAGTGGGCCTCCGGTTACCTCACTCACCGAACGAAACCCAGAAGTACAATATGCCTACACATCACGCCGGTATTCTGCGAGGCAGTGCAGCAGCAAAAGCTGTCGCTTACTACCACACACATAAACTGTCTGTCACGTTTTCCCAGCAAAGATGCTGAACTTATTTTGATAAAATTTGGTAAGGAGATAACTTGAACCCTGGGAAAGCATATAGGCTACTTTGTTTGCTTAATTTTGGATGAGCAATTTTCGAGATGGTTATCCCGCCATCTGTCGGTAACATTTGATATGTATAAAAACTTTACCCTTCAGTCACCTCTCACTAAACCAACGGAAAGAAAGTCGACAGATTCTTACACCCATACCATCCACCCACCTTTTTCTTTTTTAACCATATTCTACACTTATTTCTAGATAACTGTTTCCGATTCTCGCATTAAAATGGTTGGTGTGTTCCACTCAATCGGCGGAGCATTCAGCCGCCAGCCGGGGCTTGCTCGGGTGCCTATTCATTACTCTGACAGGTAATCACCGGGTTGCAGCCGCATGTGTTTATACAGCGATGTGTTGCGTTGTACTATTCCATGTAAATAATATCGATCCTCGTAAATGGCCCGTTCTGGACGCGTGTAAGCAGATCCGAGTTAATTTAAAAAATTGTATATATATATATGTCTCTGTATGTTTTGTTACTTGGTAAATAAACGCAGATGTGCATTTTTTGTGAAACGCACGTAGAAGTTTGTCTTGTTTTAGTTTTGGCTCTATTTTTGTTTAATTCAATGAAGTCAATGAAGGGCCCGACTGAAAAACAGTGCTGTGATATCACTGAGACGGGAACCTTTTTGACATCGCACAACAAATTAATCTTTTTCATGTTTTTGTTTATTTAATTTGTTTTTATTTTGTGTTTTGTTGTGTGATTGGCAAATAAATGTGTTTCTTTCTTTCTATTCGAAAATATCTGGAACTGCTCAAACGACTACGATCTAAGGGAGTTACAGATGAGTTGTCATCCCCTGAGGACTACGATGGAACGCCTTACATCCCTTAATTATACTGGCTCTCTATACCTTTCAAACCGGAACACCACTGTAACTGAACTACTGCTTGTCTGTAGCCATAGCAGAAATGAGTAAGGGGGTGGTACCTGACCTGAATACTTCAAAGCAAAGAAGAAGTCTTCACAGTAATGGAGGGGAGGGCTTCCGGTTAACTCACTCAGCCAACGAAACGCACAAGATGCATCTACATCACGCCAGTTCTGCGAGACCGCGGTACTGCCCCGGTCGATCAGGAGCAAAGGCAATCGTTTTGCTCTACCATGTACTAAAACCGTTACCATTCAATCCACAAAATAACGTCTACTTTTGAGGTAGAAGTAACAAGTAAAACAGAGACAAATAGCTACTGCTATATAGCTGCAACACCCCTATGAAGAGACCGCCCTTTTAGCAATTTAAGTGGTGCTGACACCGGGATTCGAACCCATGTCACTTTTCGCGAGTGACAACGAGAAGGAAAGCCCTCCTTCTCATATATCTGACGAGGTTTTGGAGCCGGGAACGGCCCGCCACGCTGCTCCAGTGCGGGTTGGTGAGCTTCAGATATCCACGAGTTAATGTTTTTTTTTATTATTCTTCAGACATGCAGGTTTCCACACGATGTTTTCCTTCACCCACCGAGCACGTGATACAACTCTTAAAATAGCTATTAACTACTTTATTGGTGCCGGCACCGGGGTTCGAACCTAGGTCAGTCGCGCTCTATGAAACTAAAGCTAGCGCCCTGACCATTAGGCTACAACGCCTACTTGGTGTTTAGTGGTACGGCCGAACGTAATGAAGCAATAATATATATATAGGTATATTCTTATTGAGAAAAGAGAGTTGCCACGTTATAATCATTATTGTAATAGGGTATCCAGAAATCGCTTGGTCTGTCAGTATGAAAGCAGCTTAATATAAAAGCAAAATATTCCTCTGCAACTTCGCAAGTCTTCAAATTTTTTAATTTTGGAAACGTAACACTGAAACAGTCTTTAAAACTGTTTCGGAACCCATTACACGCGAAACTGTTCAAAGCCGATCACAAAGGGCCGGCGGACGGTGCGACGCGCAAGTTTCGCAATTTATCATGAAATTTTCATGCTACGGTGACAAATTTATGCCTTTTAAGTATAGTTTAACTATAAATTCTCAATTATCAGAAGAATTATGTTAGTTAATATCCTATCTTTTCATAAATATGTTCGGAATAATTATATGTTGTATTTACGCGAACTCTACACATGTATGAGACCAATGTAAATGGTAGAGTCGGGAGAGGAAGACCTAGGCGAACATTTTACGATCAAATCGTTCGGAGACGTTCTGAAAAAAGGCCAGGTCAAGATTAATCTAAACCAACGAGCATGCATGCGAACATTGATAAAAGTGGAAGAAGCGAAAGACGTATGTCAGGACCGTAGCAAGTGGAAGAAGATTGTCTCCGCCTACCCCGTTGGGAACAAGGCGTGATTATATACTAATATACTACACATGTGAAATTAAACTATTATTTACGTATTTTCACGTTCAATTTTGTTTCGAGTGCTTTACAGCAGCCGTGGTCGATAAACATCTGAAGTGAATCATTATCTAAATACAAAATTTCATCTAAATCATTAGAGCCGTTTCCGGGAAAGCCATTACCAGAGAACCAGAACTGCTCGCTTAAAGTATTAAGACACTTGTGTACTGGTGGTGTAAGCGTATGTGTGTTATTTATTATATGAGGCTGTCCGATTTATTTATAGAAGCAGATGTGCTGGCAGAAGAAAGTCCCTTGAATAAAGCCGCCGCTTGGCTCTACCACGTATTTTACAACATACGTTTGTACTTTTTTAGTATCTTTGCATATATATTGATATATAGTATAAGTGTTTATACATACACTTAAGACGATAACTATTCCTCATCCAAATGTGCTTTCGGTGGAGCATCCACGTTTCCGAGGAGTACAGGAGGTTGAGAAGTACTATTGCAATGTACACTGGGACTTGTGGATAACTTCACAACACACCTTAGTTTGCAGTTTGCCGAACGCAGCTTGCTACAATACCATTTAAGCTTCAAGATCACACTTCAGTGAACTCGTGCTACCCAATTTCTCCAGTAACTTTAATTGAGATACGCCAGGGATTACACCCATAACGGTTGTGTATTGGCATAGAAGCCCATAGTCATAACCATGGTCTTTCCAACACTTCACAGATTGTCTGCGAACGTAATTTCAGTATTTCTGCCTCTATTACTCACGAGAGATAATTTCGTGCGAGCTTTACCAACAGCTGGGAAACGTATTACGATGCCAGCTGAAGATTTTTCCGTGCTTTCACCGACTGCAGCTGCAATCTCTGCTTGACACCACAACTTACCGGAAGGAACGGGAAGCAGGTATTCCAGCCACAGACTCTGCCACATTTGTTTCGTAGCTGTAACAGCAATGCGTCGAGAGGGAGTGGTAATTCTCTTGAAAATTGACACTAATTAATATAGCGCATAATTTAATCTCACCGTTTAAATTAAAATTAAATCCCCCGACAATTTGACACCTGCGCCCGTAATCCCATAAAACATTTCGTGCATATGTCAAGCTGAATCTATGTAACATCTATGTTGCAACAACTTGTTGTTCCTTTATATAATACCAGTGACTCTGTCCGGCTAGCACAATTATCTTAACTTTAACAGCCTAGATATAGTTCACTGCTAGACACAGGCCTCTTTTATAAGTAGTATCCTCCATAATCGGCAGCGAATTGGTGATCTCAGTCCCAGACAAGTGGATCCTGAAATGCTGCTGCTTGTCATTGGACTGTTTCGTTTTAGTCTGGTATATTTCGCAATGGTTATACCGCCATCTATCGGTACCTTTGCTATTTTCAAGGCTTTTCAAGGCCCAAGAATCATGTATATTTCAGATTCATACCAAGCAGCCCGATGACGGGCAGTGGTCTAAGGTGCGTAGTGTCTGGTGCAGCGATCCTTACGGGAGGCAAAAACTTTGACTATTTAAGATAAGGAAACAAAATCTGACCACACCATGGCTTGACTTTGAGTTCCCATTCTAGACTACATCCGTTCCGTTAATAGTTGAGCTTAAAATGGCGCATTCTTCTACCTAACCTCTTATCTTATTAAGGTTTCTGATCATTGAGTAATCAAAAACCTTATTTAAGCTACTAATAAACAGTAGGATAAAAAATTTATGAAATATAATTTAACGGAAAACTTGCTATGCTGTTATTAAATGCTTAATAGCTGTAGCAGTCATTGCAAACATCAGGTCCCGACAATTAGCGGCAGCCTAATGTCAATCTGATGAACCATGGCCCGAGGATACCATTAGCTGTAGGGTTGTCACTTTGTGCAATTTAAAACTTTATTCAATTTATGTGTTGCATTGCTATGTGGTATCGGCGTAAGGATTTTTTTAGATGCGATTAAAATCGCTGTGGCTACCGACTGGAATGAAAAATACCTGATCAAAGATAAGCAGACTGTTGGGTACTGGAGATGAAGGTGATGGTTGTATGTCTGACCCAATGTTTGCCAATTGTCGAGAGTCGTGAACACGTCCTTCTTGTGGGAGATCTATCTCCCACAAAGGACAAATCACAACGCAATGGACTATTTACAAGCTACTTAGGAAAGACAATATCCGGGTAGTTAGTGGGATTCACCTCCAAATTGTGATACTACACCAGTCGAGCCGACCCACTCGAGGAGCGGAAAAAGCTGCCACGTGGCTCTACCACGTTGACATGTAATTTTAATTGAAATTTCTGATAAGAATCTAACATAAACCTTGTGACAGCCCTACGGAATCCATTAGAGTCCATGGGGATTTACCAGCCATTATCGACAGATTCGAAGCGTGAAGTGACAGCGACTGAATAAACATTGTATGTTTCGATTAGCGTGTACTATGCTATACATAAAATTACAATAAATAAAATGTCAAAGTACTTAACTTGACGAACATTACGAAAGTTTCTTAAAGTTAAGTTAGTAACATTTTTAGTAATGTGCGATGTAAAATGTATTTGCTATGCTACTAAACTCTTCCATCTACTAAATGCTGTATTTTTTTTTTTTATTCTTACAGTACAACTATACATTTAAAATTGCAGATAAACTTTAGCCAAATATTAAAATGACGTCATGCTGCTGCTGCTCGAATGGGCCGGCTTGACACGGCCTCGCAGAATCCCGACGAGAAGTGGAGGTATTTATTTATTTATTTATGCTTTATTGTCTACACCAAAAGGATTACAAAAGGCGGACTTAATGCCTTTTGGCATTCTCTAACAGTCAACCCGGGGCGTGAAGAAATGTGGTGATAGGTGCATCAAGTTTAAAATAATATAAATATGAAAGGCTAATTGAGGAATATACTACATAATTAAAACAGATAAAAATGTATAGGCATACATATATACACATCTACATAGATACACAAATACATACTATAATATATACAGAAATAACAACACAGATATATACATACATACAAACACATTAATACATACATATATAATAGATCAGAATAAATACTAACAAGTATCAGATTGTTTTAAAAAGTGTTCGCGTACCAATCTTTTGAAAGAAATTTTATATGGGGCTTTTCTAATGTCTTCGAGCAAGGAGTTCCAGAGAAGTGTAGCCTGAACGGTGAAGGAACCACCAACAGGTATCTTATGCTTCTGCGTTTCGTTCGGTTAGAGAGGTAACCGTAGGCCCACTTCACCTTCCCAAACACACAGAAGCACAAGATGTGCTTCTGTGTGTGAGAGGTGACCGGAAGTTTACTTTCCACTATATCCTATAATATCCCTAAATGGCTCCAACGCATCTGCGTCTCTTCCGGTGTTCAGATGTACGTGAGCGTCGCTAATCACTGACCTGCTCGTTTGCCCCCTTTCTCATAAAAAAAAGATATTTTGTTTAGTTTAAGTAACAAGACGTCTTTAATACAATGGATTCCAGGAAACTTTGTAAAAGAACTGCCATGAATAATGGCTGAGGCTGAAAACACGAAGGGCGAAATTGAAAACCGATGCTCCGGAATATCTAATTACTTAGTTGTAATAACGAAATAAGTTTTCTGTTAATTAAGGGGATTCTGTTACATTGTTAATATTTGTTATTAAATATTTTACACATTTCTTAGTTGTTTGTACGTCAGACTTTTTAACGTGTTTGTATAGCAAAATTGTATAGAACATCGAAGATTACACGCATTATGCTAACTGGTGAATAAATAAATGAAATAAATGATAGCATATCCTCCACGGGGATGCGATCGTCCCGAATATTAAAATGACGTCATGCTGCTGCTGCTCAAATGGGCCGGCTTGACACGGCCTCGCAGAATCCCGACGAGAAGTGGAGGTATTTATTTATTTATTTATTTATGCTTTATTGTCTACACCAAAAGGATTACAAAAGGCGGACTTGATGCCTTTTGGCATTCTCTAACAGTCAACCCGGGGCGTGAAGAAATGTGGTGATAGGTGCATCAAGTTTAAAATAATATAAATATGAAAGGCTAATTGAGGAATATACTACATAATTAAAACATATAAAAATGTATAGGCATACATATATACACATCCACATAGATACACAAATACATACTATAATATATACAGAAATAACAACACAGATATATACATACATACAAACACATTAATACATACATATATAATAGATCAGAATAAATACTAACAAGTATCAGATTGTTTTAAAAAGTGTTCGCGTACCAATCTTTTGAAAGAAATTTTATATGGGGCTTTTCTAATGTCTTCGGGCAAGGAGTTCCAGAGAAGTGTAGCCTGAACGGTGAAGGGACCACCAACAGGTATCTTATGCTTCTGCGTTTCGTTCGGTTAGAGAGGTAACCGTAGGCCCACTTCACCTTCCCAAACACACAGAAGCACAAGATGTGCTTCTGTGTGTGAGAGGTGACCGGAAGTTTACTTTCCACTATATCCTATAATATCCCTAAATGGCTCCAACGCATCTGCGTCTCTTCCGGTGTTCAGATGTACGTGAGCGTCGCTAATCACTGACCTGCTCGTTTGCCCCCTTTCTCATAAAAAAAAGATATTTTGTTTAGTTTAAGTAACAAGACGTCTTTAATACAATGGATTCCAGGAAACTTTGTAAAAGAACTGCCATGAATAATGGCTGAGGCTGAAAACACGAAGGGCGAAATTGAAAACCGATGCTCCGGAATATCTAATTACTTAGTTGTAATAACGAAATAAGTTTTCTGTTAATTAAGGGGATTCTGTTACATTGTTAATATTTGTTATTAAATATTTTACACATTTCTTAGTTGTTTGTACGTCAGACTTTTTAACGTGTTTGTATAGCAAAATTGTATAGAACATCGAAGATTACACGCATTATGCTAACTGGTGAATAAATAAATGAAATAAATGATAGCATATCCTCCACGGGGATGCGATCGTCCCGAATATTAAAATGAATAATTAATCAATAGTTGTGTTTACGCGAATTTCCGTTAAATCGGCTACCATCGGCTGTTTACGACTGCAACTATCGGGCTTTGAAATACCCGAAATGACGGGAATAATAAAGAAAAAAATGCGTTAAATAAAATTAGCATGTTAGAAATATTGATGACTCAGACTAACTTTGGACCGAAAACTTTTCCGTGCCTATCCCGTGATAAAAAGCCCATGAAAACGTACAAGACAGACAGACAGTTTCACGTTAGTAATATTAGTAGTTAGCAATACTAATAGATCTAGGCGAACATTTCACGATCAAATCGGAGACGTTCTGAATAAAGGACAGTTCAAGAGTAATCTAAACCAACGAGCATGCATGCCAAGATTGATGAAAATGGAAGAAGCGAAAGACGTATGTCAGGACCGTAGCAAGTGGAAGAAGATTGTCTCTGCCTACCCCGTTGTTTCAATATTAGTTTATTAGTATTCATATATCAGTATGGACAAAATGATACCGTGAATAGTTTTCAAGGTACTTGTTTATACCAGCAACTGTCATTGTTGGATGATGTAATCCAATGTTGTACAAGTAACTATTACTTACGAATTTAATCGCGTTTAATTAATTTAAACAAAGCGCATTACAGCAGACACTAGCTCGATTATGGCCCAGTTTCATTCGGTGACTGTGACGGAGGCGCGGAACCCGAAGCCTGTTCTCGTCCAGTACTTTCTACCAGCTCGACGTACTGAAGCTCGAAGTTCATGTGTTTACTGATCCTTGGGAAAATTTAATCCAAGACCGAGCATACCGCTAGACGACCACATGATACCGTGAGCTCATTCCGCTTATTCCGGTCGTACCAATAAATTAATAATTATAAAGCTGACGGTAGCCGGGTTAAGTATGACATCTGGACGTCTATCACCTCAGTCCCCGCCCCCGTGGTGACCACAGGTGCTGTAAAACACCAGAAACGTTGGGATTTAAAATGCTAATTAAATGCGATAAAATCTGTAAATAATAGTTTCCCGAGAAATCCCTATAGATGGAGTCGAGAGGATTTTGTACGAAAAAATTGTAAGAGGCTTTGAAGTGCCTTAATGGCTGTCATTGCTTCGGTTGAAGCGATGATCATATCCTGGCAGAATCGGACCACGGCAACATCTTCTGATCACTCTTGGTAGTGGTCCACTGGGCACGAGAAATCATACTGTGCCAATCGTACGCGCAAACACTGAGACACTCTCTAGTTAAACACTATCTCTAGTTATACACACATTTTCCCGTATTGTATGCGACATATATGCGACTTCAGATGCAGTGACCATAGCGCACCAGTTAGTCACGCTAATCACTAAGACAAGCGGCGGTCAAAGGTAAAAAGTAGAGTCAGCTAAAAAGATTTTTATCAATCTAAATGCCCTCAGTTTTTGCCCGGAACTTGTCCGCCCGATGCTCGACTGAAATTAATCAAGACGGCTGACTGTGTCGTTTTGAAGGATTACCCTTTGGCACATATATTTTGCGCTCCCGCGGACCAACTTCCCAGCAACTACTATTAATTTCGTACACTTGGCAAATTCAGAAACCGTAAATTTTAATATAATTTTTTTTCTTCAATTCACAACCTCGCTGCGACCATATTACTATAAGAACTTAGTAAGAATTATCTTTTAATTTAAAATGAATAAATGATAATTCTTTATTTGACCTCATAAACTCGAATTGTCAATCTTTATTTTACACAACGCCGTTTTTTAATGCTGCTCGAATGGGCCGGCTCGACCGGGTTGATACCACGTCCTCGCAGAATACCGGCGTGAAGTAGAGGCATCTTCTGCTTCTGCGTTTCGTTCGGTGAGTGAGGTAACCGGAGGCCCACTCCCCCTCCCTATTCCCCTCCCATCTCCCAAATATCCTTAAAGACCGGCAACGCACCTGCAGCATCTATGGTGTTGCAGATGTATGTGGGCGACGGTTATCACTTACCATCAGGTGAACCGCTTGCTCTTTCTGCGTCTTTTCTATAAAAAAAAAACCGCCATCGTTTCGTAATGATTCACTCACTGAGAAGAAACAAGCGAAAGAAACTCCGTAGATATCCTAATAAAAAAGGGAAAAAAAACGAATGCAGGAATAACAACCCGAGCTGGCGTACAAGTATGACGCATGTGGCACCCATCGTCCTCTTCCGACATATTAAAGGGAAGTGGACGATACACAACGTAGGAACGTTTGTACGTGGTAGAGCTAAGCGGCGCGACGTGAAAGTAGAGGCATCTTGTGCTTCTGCGTTCGCTGTGAGAGGTAACCGGAGGCCCACTTCCCCTCCCTATGCCCCTCCTCATCCTCCCTTCCGTCTCCCAAATCAATCCAAAAAAATACTCTACCCATAAAAAAAAATCTGAACCGGTATTAAATTAAATGGGCTTTAGCAATTTTATGTTAAGCATAAAAAACTGGAAATACACTTAAACAACGTAATTATAACAGATACACAAAGTTTACACCGGATTTATATTATTTGCAAGCATTTGTGCGATATATCGACAGAGTGAAAAAACTTCCCGCTTCTTGTTTGTTTGTGTCTTTCTCCGGGGTTTCAATGTATCTCCGTACCAAATTTAATAAAAATAACAGAGTTCCTTCTGAGTAGCAGCCTGTCGATCCCCATTGCTGGGCGAAGGGCTCCAAGGATAAGGGAGCACGTGTGAAGAACCGATGATGTAGCGAACCCATCGTAATTGGGCTCATTAGGTCTGTCTTAACGAGCCCCATTCCTTTCATCAGATGACGAGGACCTATTGAAAGGTGGAAGCGAGAAGCTTGTAATTTCTAACCTATTTTTCTATTTAAGTACATACAAATTTCTATAGCTTCTTTGTAAACACGTAGTGAAACCCAGATTTTAAAGAATATTAATACTCTTTAGTAATGTAAAAGTAGCAGTCCGTTAGTGCCCACAGCTGGGGAAAGGCCCACCACGCCGCTCCAGTGCTTCACATATCCTCGAAATTATGTTTTCGATTTTTTCTAGGACATACAGGTTTCCTCCCGACGTTTCCCTTCACCGCCGAGCATGTGACAAATACAGCACTTAAAATTGCTATTAACAATTTTAGTGGTGCCGGCTACTGGGGATCGTACCCAGGTCACACGCGCTCTGTGAAATTAAAGGAAGCGCCCTTACCACTCTCATCATCATTCATCATTCACACTATCACAAGTCCACTGCTGAACATAGGCCCGCCCCAAAGATTGCCACGAAGCTCGGTCCCGAGCCACCTGCATACATCGACTTCCCGCAACACTGCGCAGGTCGATACTCCATCTTGAGGGGTGTTGTCCTACACTGCGTTTCCCTGTACGTGGCTGCCACTAGCCCTTACTACTAGCCTAAGTATAATAGCTTACATCAAATTAACTCACCGGTTCCGGACCGAGTCGGGATCGTCGTCTGAGGCGCCGTCTGGCTGGAGGTGCATGCCGCTCTGCGCCCACGTCACTGTCAGCCAGTCTACAACAAAGCGTTTAAATTTTTTATTTATTTATTTATTTATTCTTCATTGTCAACACACAAATCTCACTCACTCACTGAAGTATACAATGGAAGAAGATGAAAGAAATACATGCTCACAGGTGTCTTGTTACCTTTAGTAACAAACGGGGAGTTACTTTGCGGATATCTAGAATTTTATAGATGTTGGGAAAAATGACTAAAAAGAGTATAAAATGCATATATTACCAAGTTAAAAGAGAAGAGAGTCGTGGGGGTCCGTGTGACGGTACGTTGGAGAGTCTAGTCACACGACAATGCCTTGTTGTGGGGCGAAACACGTGTCGCGTATTAAATGTTGGTGGTGTGTATTACCTAGTATCAAGAGTAGCGCTTGTGTGGGTGAGTTGTCGTGAAGGAGGTGGTGCTCTTCTTCTCATCGTACTAGGTAAAATATGATTTTTTTTTTTAAATTTTGCAAAGTAAACAAAGAAAGTGTCAAGGCGATATATATTTCTCCGTATATCAGCCACCTGCGCGTGCGTCCTGTTAGCTAACAAACTGGGCTCCGACCACCCAATGGTGACCAGCCAGAGTAGCCGAAACAAAATCCCGTAGCCCTGGCATGGAGCAGCATCTCTAGTGCGAGAGTAGGCACTGTGCTTACCAACACGCCTGGCTACCCCAGCGTGGTGAGACCATACTCAACAATCATTTCCAGGAAACGTATGTCGACTTTCGCTGGAGCTTTTATGTTCAGCTGTGGACAATCTGATAAAGAATATAAAAACTCGTCCTGAATCAAGTTCCGATATCAGCTAATATGGTAAAAGCTGTATAACAATGCGCATTCATATATATAAAGTCCAACGTATAAAGTCCTAGCTTGTAAGTGCCCACTCCTGGGCAAGGGTCTCCTTCTCAAATATCCCGGCACGCTGCCATTGTGCGGTTAATATTTTTTTACATTTTACATACACGCAGATTTCCTCACAATGTTTTCCTTCACCGCCGAGCCACGTGGTAAACGCATCACTTAAAATTGAGATAAAGACTTTTCCAGATCTCAGGTCACTCGCGCTCTGTGAAACTGAAATGAGCGCCCTGCCACTGGACCAAGTAACAAGCGAACAGTAACGGGTTTACCTAGACGCTCTGTGAAACTAAAGCTAGCGCCCTGCCACTGGACCAAGTAACAAGCAAACAGTAACCGGTTTACCCAGACGCTCTGTGAAACTAAAGCTAGCGCCCTGCCACTGGACCAAGTAACGAGTGAAAAGTAACCGTTTTACACAGATACAATCTCTGTGTGTTTATACACGGTTCCTTACGCACGCCGCCCGTCCTTGTTAACAATGTTATGGGTAGACTGATTGGATTGCTGTCGTTATATAATATGTTATTACGAGGGGATTAATACGTTAGGAATGCTCGAAAGGGATAATAGATATATGAGTTAATGCGTTGTTATTAATTTCGTTTGTATGACATCGTCGCAATTAGAAAAAATGTCGGCGGTTCGACGCCTTTCCCCCGCTTCATCACAACACACACAAATTCCTTGTGATATATATTCACTTACTTTTTTAATTTTTTTCTTCTTTCATATTCATATTTTTTTTTTCTTGATTTGCTATTTTTATTTATTATGGGGTATTTTTATATTTACTCATCTGGTTGGGTTGCATATATAAATGGGCTTATCTATTTTTGATTTTTATTATATATTTATTTATGTATCCTTTTATATACTTGTATACGTATTTGTGTATTTTATGTTATAAATATTTATTTAATTATATAGTTTATTTATATGTACTTATCAACTTATTTTTATTGCAGTTTTTTATTTTATTTTATTTTTTATTCTTTGTTTTATACCTGCCAACTACCTTTCACCATACCAAGGATTGGCTGGTAGAGAATGCCACTTGGCATTAAGTCCGCCCATTGTAACCTTAAGCTTAAGGCAATAAAGAATAAATAAAATAAATAAATAAATATAGATAACAAATAGATACCATAATATAAATAATATTTTACAAATTATATATATAATAAAATTAAATAGATAACTAAAACCCAACCACTAGGAAGCCCCCCGGGGGAGACTAGACGGCCGAAGGTTAGGGAGAAAGGGAAAGAAACCGGCGGACAATGATAAATATCATGTACTGTGTCTTTATGTCTTTATACACAAACTTGCACGTACACTTCTAAACGTGGTAGAGCCATGCTACCACGACCTCCCAGAATACCGGCGCGAGGTAGAGGCATATTGAGCTTCTGGGGTTTCGTTCGGTGAGTGAGGTAACCGGAGGCCTCACCTCCTCGACGTCCTCTTCTATCATCCTTCCCATCCCCCAAAAATCCTTAAAGGCAAGCAACGCACCACCAACGCCTCAGGTATTGCAGATGAACGCGCGCGACGGTAAACACTTACCATCAGGCAAATCGTTTGCCCGTTTGCCGCCTTTTCTATGAAAAAAAAAAAATTCCAGTAGGACTTTCTTGATCTGTCGCTGCGGTGTTCTGAACCACGCATTGCCACTGCTGAACTACGTGCACTATCTGTGATCCTCCCTTCCATTACCGGTCTGAGTTTTGAAACTGTCAAATTTATGATAGTTATTGTGCCACTATAGGCGCCGTGGATCGCGGGTTCGATTCCCGCCCAGTACTACAAATAACAAGTTTCGGGTCTGGGTGTTGGTTCATGTGCAGTTTATGAATGTGAACTGCCTCCGCGATGCAGGAGAAATTCGTAAAGTTTTTTTTTTTTTTTAAAGAAGAGCAAAAATAAAACAGATTTATTCGGATGCCATATGGACGGCGCATTTTATTTTGTCGGCGTTTTATTACAACTCCCTCGGTCGAGGTTACTGCACCGACGCCGAAAGAGAAGGGTCGCCACACGTCACACGGTTTACGAATTAAGTTGTGGGCTTTTAACACAAACAGTGTTGATATCTGAGCCGGTTGCGACGCCGTAACTTTTAAACCGTAAGATAGGGACAAACACTTGCAGAAGAAACGTAAAGTATGATTGGTCATTTAATACGAGTATGTTCATCATCATCATCATCATCATTTTAGCCAAGAACATAGGCCTCCCCCAAACATAATGCCGTTGCCGGCCTTCAAGGGTACTTGAGGGATGAGAAGGAAAATGAGGAGGAGGATGGGGAGGATGGGGAGGAGTGGACGTCCGGTTATCTCACTCACCGAAATAAACGCAGAAGCACAAGATGCCTCTACTTTACGGTGGTATTCTCCGCAGACGTGGTATCAACCCGGTCGAGCCGGCTCATTCCAGCTGCAGCTAAAGCCACCGCTTGGCTCTACTGCTTGAGTAAAATACATTACCCGTGTGGTATCTGTGTTCGAATCTACTACTCCTGACCTTGCCGTGGATCTTATAAGAAGCGACTAAGGGAAAAGCCTTAAAAATCGCAATGACTACCGACAGACGGCGGGATAACCTGCGGAGTTTCTTTCGCCAGTTTCTTCTCCGTCAGAGGTTCCTCGTTACGAAACGGGTGGTAGATTGTAAAAATAATTGTAATAAGACATTTGACAAACGAAATTATCTTTCTTACGTCGAAGAATAAAGAATTTTCATTCATTCATTCTTTCATTCATTCATAGCCATCTCGAAAATTACCAGACAAAAATTACACTGCGATCTCCAGTCCACTTGCCAAGCGAGGCGTTTATGGCAAATCCTCCTTATGGAACAGGGCAGGTGATGTAAGTTAAGATAAGGTAAGGAGAGTAGGTCGGGGCATGGAACAAACATTTTAGTTTATATAACAATAAAGCATAAAATAAAATTCGTAGTACTACAGAAAACCCGTAAGTTTTGCCGAAGCTTATACGTATTCAAGGCGTTTCAACAGCAGGCTCGTTTACTAACTTGAATTATTACCGCCGGGCGTATACGGACCCCTGCGAAGTACGAGCGAGGTAACAAATCTCATGTAAACATACTACGTCTAAACCGAAACGGAGGTCAATTAAATTTGGTTATGTTATAAAGAAAATGAAAAATGGCTGCAGTTGGAACGATAAATATAAAATACAACGGCACACCATAGAACCCTGTTGTTTGTTAGTGGATTACGAAAACATTTACGGCACTATAATAACACGGCACTATATTTTTGTATGTGGTAGAGCCGAGCGGTAGGTTTAGCTGCTGCTCGAATGGGCTGGCTCGACCACGCAGAATACCACGTGAGGTAGAGGCATCTTGTTCTTCTGCGTTTCGTTCGGTGGCTGTTTTAACCGGAGGCACACTCCCCTCCACATCAGATCACGTAAATCTAAGGCGACAGTAATCACTCACAATCAGGTGAGCCCCTTGCTCGTTTGCCACCTTTCCCAAATAAAATAATGAAAAGCCCTAAATGAACCCCGATAATGTTTCCGGACTAAAGTTAATTAATCTTTTTTATACTCAAACTAGCTTTCCACCCACGTCACATCCACCTGCATTTTGAAACCCCTTCGTAAACTGTTTGTGAGAGTTTTATTTCAGGGCTAAGGTCACCAGACTCCTGGCGGTGACTTTCCCGAGAAAGTGGCGCAAGCAGAGCAGTGGCCCTGCTCTCTGAAATTCTCTTTTAACATTATTTGGTCATTTTAACGCAATAAAATAACCCGGACAAGGTTTTCTTGGCAGAAGTTACAAGTCAACACTTCCATCGAGAAGAAATAGAAGAATATAAAGCGTGCGCAATGCCTAGATACTTGCTAAGGCTGGTCAAGGCGCACTTCCTTCCTCCCTAAATAGTTATTCCTTCATCTCTCATTATCTGTTTATCTCTCCTTTAACACTTACTTTTGCTTTCGTCGTATGGCTCTTATTTTATCTATTCTTTACTCTTTATGTTCCTGTATATGTATGGGTATGTATAGTATATATATATATGGTTGTGTATATATCAATTTATATTTATTATGTTATATTTTCACTTCTTAATTACTTGCTCACTGGTCATTATTTCCTCTGCAAAATGGTTGCCTGGTAGAGATAGATTCTAAGCGATAAGGCCGCCAATTGTACCTTTGTGTATTTTATGTTTCTTTTTATTTACCTTTTTTCCTACTTTTGTTAATTGGTGTACAATAAAGTGTATATCATTCATTCAATATATATGGAGAATTTGTTGAATTTGACAACGAAAGTACTGTGCGCGACGTGTACAATCTCTCCTCGCATTCGTCTTCCATCTAAATGATAGAACTATGTAAAACTATCTAGCGAAAGGCGTACGCTGTTTGATAAGGGTCCGGACCCCGCAATCCACTTTATTCGGTTAAAGGACAAATTTTCCATATGTTTTTATTGTGAGATGTCAGTACTAATGAACATCGGAAATGAAATATTCTGATTCTCATTCGATTCGCCGTTGCCCGTTGTAGATGGAAATTATTGATACACGTGCTACAACATCATTACTGGGTGAGACGTCGGGTAGGTTAGATAGGTTTGGTAGGTTAGGTATGTTAAGTATGTTAAGTAGGTGCGACACATAAAAGCCGCGACGGAGGAGCTTGCGCGGAGGTCCGCTGCCGACGATAGTGTCGCAAGGCTAGAGCGGGAAAATGCAGAATTACGTTCCCAGGTCTCTAGCCTTAACAACAAAATGGAGAAACTTACTGAGGAAATTAACCACCTCAGTAAGCAGACACAAAAACGGGCTGAACCGGCTGAACAGTTCCTCCCGTTTGTTCGGCCGGCTCCTGTTGAACCGAACCTCAGGGACGATCAAGAGGGCCTGATGGAGCGCATAGGCGCTCTAATAGAGAGTAAGCTGGTGGCATTCGAGGCCAAATTATTTCCTGATAAGGTGTTTCGCCCACCTTTGGCCGCGAAACAGACGCCAGGTGCGAGCAAGGCGCTGCCACCGCCACCACAGGCTAAACCTAAAAGAATAAGGGCGAGGAGGAATAAGCCGTCCCATCCACCGGTGGCGGATCTGCCTCCTGTGACTGCACCGCTGCTGCAGGCACCAGCGCGTCCGGATACTGGTTCATGGGCAGACGTGATTAAGAGGCCAAAGCCACACAAGGCTCAACAACGGCCCACAATGGTTGCGGTTGGCGGCGATAAAGGCCGAGCACGGAAACAGAAGAGGAAGGCCGTCCGTGCACCATCATCTGCCGCTGTGACGATCACACTTCCGGAGGGCTCCCCGGTTACGTACGCCAAAGTGATGGAGGATGCCAAATGTAAAATTCGGCTGGCAGACTTCTCAATTGAGACAGTCCGCCAAAAGCGGGCCGTGACTGGGGGCATCTTGTTAGAGATCGGCGGACCTGATTGCGGCCCAAGAGCAGACAAATTGGCTGCTAAAATGCGCGAGGTTCTCTCAGACCTGAACGTACGGGTCAACCGCCCGGTAAAAACGGCCGAAGTTCGGCTGAGGGACCTCGACGATGCGGTCAGCGCCTCGGAACTCGCAGCAGCGGTTGCCGAAGCAGGGGGTTGCTCGGTGTATGACATCAAAGTCGGAGATGTCCGCCGAACGATGAACAGCATGGGAACGTGTTGGGTGCGATGCCCTATCACCGCTGTTCGCAAGATAGCGGCGGCCAAGCGCGTGAAAGTCGGGTGGGGTCTGCACGGGTAAATTTACTGGAGCCTAGGCCCTGCACTGTTACAGGTGCCTCGAGAAGGGTCACGTTGGAAGCAGGTGCCCTAACGAGGTTAACCGCAGCGCCCGTTGCTACGCCTGTGGTGAGCCTGGTCACAGGGCGAATCAGTGCACTGCGTCGAAACTGAAATGCCCACTCTGTTCAGACTTGGGTCGTCCTTCCGACCACAGGTTAGGAAAGCGGTGCGCCTATCCTCCGAAAAAGGGGCCCGCGGGAGAAACGCCCTTACTCCTTCGACTCCCACCAACACGACGGCTGCAGTCGCAGGTCCGAGTCAGTTGGACTCGGAAATGGAGGTCATCGAGGCATAATATTCCCGCCCCTAAAATTCCTCCAGGGTAACCTGAACCACTAACGCAGTGCTCAGCATTTGCTGATGCAGACCATTGAGGAGTGGCGGGTTGTCTTAGCAGTAGTAGCGGAGCCCTACGATGTCACTGACCACCCCCGCTGGCTCGGCGATGACTTGGGCTCCGTAGCCATCAACTGGGGGGGCGGAGAGGGTGTCCCACCCTGCATGCGTTGCAGTGAAATGGGGCATCCTGGTCATTGTTGGCTGCTATGTCTCTCCCAACAGGTCGCTCGCCGACTACGAGTTGTACCTAGACGGGGTGGCGGACTATGTTCGTAGGAGCCTACCTCGTCCGTTTATTGTCCTGGGGGACTTCAATGCCCATGCAAGGGCGTGGGGGAATCCCAGAGATAGTTTAAGGGGAGAGACCGTTAAGGAATGGGCGGCTGGACTGGACCTCCGACTACTGAATCGGGGGTCTGTAAGCACATGCGTGCGGTGGCAAGGGGAGTCGGTATTGGACCTAACATGGGCGACACCCTCTGCGATGCAATTGGTATCGGGCTGGCGGGTGGCAGAAGAGGTGGTCACATTATCTGACCACCGCCACATCGTTTTCGAGGTGGCATCACGTCGCCCCGAAGCCATCTCAAGCCGCCGCGACGGCAGCCCGCCGCGACGTTGGTGTCTCCAGCGGCTAGATCGAGACATGCTCGAAGCCGCCGCCACCGTTGCGGCATGGCCAAACAACGCCGAAGAGGTTTCGTCCGCTCCAGAAGGGGAAGCGAACTGGTTTCGGGGCACACTGACGCAAATCTGCGATGTGTCAATGCCCCGCACCAGACGCCCTCAGCGCAGGGCGGTGTACTGGTGGTCGGCAGAGATTTCTCGACTCCGCGCAGTCTCTCTGCGGTGCCGACGCCAGTACACCAGAGCCCGAAGGAGGGGAAGGCGAGCTACAGCCGAGGAGGTAGCTAGGCTCTACAGGGCATACCGAGCGGCTACCAAGGCATTGCAAATCGCAATCGCCAACGCCAGGTCTCGGTCCTGGGTTGAGCTCCTGGAGGGACTCAACGGGGATCCTTGGGGGCGCCCATACAGGATGGTGCTGGGTAAGCTCCGGCCCTGGATGCCCCTCTGACGGAAACCTTAGACCCGGACCTACTGGGACAAGTGATCAATTCACTTTTCCCGGAGGGCCAGTCAAGTCCCTCCGTCCACCCCTAATCGATTGGGAGTGGCAGGATGAGATGGGGTGACCGTACAGGAGCTGGACCGAGCCGTTAGCCGCTTGAGAGCCTGAACACTGCGCCTGGACCCGACGGAATACCGGGCCGGGTCTTGGCGCTGAGTATGGCTGCCCTAGGGACAGGCTGAGGCAGTTGTTTACCAGCTGTCTCCGTACCGCCAAGTTCCCTACGGCCTGGAAGGAGGCAAAATTGGTCCTCTTGAAGAAGGAAGGTAGGGCTGCAGATTCTCCCTCTGCCTACCGTCCCATATGCCTGTTGGACGAGATCGGCAAACTCTTCGAAAGGATTCTTGCCGCCCGTCTTAACGGGCATCTGTTGCGTGTCGGTCCCGATCTGGCCGAAAGTCAGTTTGGCTTCCGACAGGAGCGTTCGACCATAGACGCGATCATGCGCGTCCGCTCCCTGTCGGAGCAGGCGGTGTCCTGGGAGGTGTGGCATTGGCGATAAGTCTAGACATCGTCAATGCCTTTAATTCCCTACCCTGGGAGGCTATCAGGTGGGGACTAGCACATCATCAAGTGCCCCTATCTGCAAGGCGTTATCGTAGACTACTTGCGCGACAGGTACATTTTGTACGTGGACAAAGACGGCAAGAAGATCCGAGGGAAATCCAGTGCGGAGTTCCACAGGGTCAGTGCTGGGCCCGGTACTGTGGAACATCGCGTATGACGCAGTCCTGCGTGTCGATCTCCCCTATGGTAAATGTCGTCTGTTATGCAGACGACACACTGGTGGTAGCCAGCGGGGACACCTTCGAGAGGGCCAAGGAGCTCGCCGAGCTTGGGGCGGAAATCGTCGTCGCTAAGATCCGCGAGTTGGGATTGGAAATAGCGCCGTATAAGACCGAGGCGCTATGGTTCCACAAAATGCCACGGAGCAGGGAACCACCCGACTCGTGCGTCCGTGTAGGGGAGTCTGAAGCCAGAGTGGGGCGGTATATGAAGTACCTGGGTCTCCATCTGGATAGTCGCTGGGGCTTCGAATAACACTTAGAACGCCTAGTCCCCCGGATCGAGAGGGTAGCGGGTGCCTTGCACAGACTACTACCTAATCTCGGGGGGGAAGTTCGCCGCCTCTATGCAGGGGTGGTACGATCCGTAGCCTTATATGGGGCGCCCGTATGGGCAAAAAGGCTTGCCATCCGACGCTGTAGATCTAAAATCTACAGTGTCCAGCGGCGGATGGCCATACGGATCGTACGAGGATATAGAACCATATCCTTCGAGGCGGCAACTGTCCTGGCTCGTTTTCCACCTCTGGACATACTGGCGGACATGGATGCACAGGTTTACAACCGGATCCACATCCTCCGCCAGAGCGGTGGCAGCGAACCAGAAGAGGTGTTCGAGTCGATTAAAGGCAGGAACGTCAGAACGCATTCGCGACATGGCGCGCTAGGCTCAGCAATGAGCGATACGCGCGCAAGCGTGTCGTCGAAGCCTTCCTGCCGGTCTTCGAAGCCTGGATGCAGCGACGGGGAGGAAGACTCACCTACAGGCTTACACAGATAATTACCGGACACGGGTGTTTCGGTGATTATCTGTGTAAGATCGGACGTGAGGCGACGGCGAGCTGCTTTCACTGCGGGGGAAGGACCAGGACTCCGCATCGCACACACTGATGGTGTGCCCAGCATGGGAGGCGGAGCGGAGGATCCTGGTGAACCATATTGGGCGAAACCTCTCCCTGCCAGCAGTCGTGTCGGCGATGCTGAGCGGGGATACGGAGTGGAGGGCCGTAGCCGCATTCTGTGAGACCGTGATAGTCCAGAAGGAGGCTGCTGAGGAGACGGGGCCACAGAGGCGTGCGTGCGTCTCGTCATGGCCCTCCAAATATTGATGGTGTTCCCCTACCAGAAACGGAGCCCCTGGGGTCTTGGACAAGCGTTGTCCAGTAAAACGATCTCGGGGTGGACGGTGACTCGAAGTGGTCTCGAGTCACTGTGCATAGCATCGCGGGGGTGCTGGGGGCAGGGTAATACTGCCCCCGGGACGGGGCTATATTAGCCAAGCGCAAGAGGGGCCACGGTTGTGTTCCGAACGGAGATCCCGTGACCCCTCGCCAGTGCTGATGGCGACCACCGTGGGGTTTTAGTCGGTGGGAGTCCGACATAACCTGGCTACCTCGCAGGGAGCTGGGTATCCATAAGGGATTACCCCACGAAAAAAAAAAAAAAAAAAAAGGTTAGGTTAGGTTAGGTTAGGTTAGGTTAGGTTAGGTTAGGTTAGGTTAGGTTAGGTTAGGTTAGGTTAGGTTAGGTTAGGTTAGGTTGGGTTAGGTTAGGTTAGATTAGGTTAGGTTAGGTTAGGTTAGGTTAGGTTAGGTTAGGTTAGGTTAGGTTGGGTTAGGTTAGGTTAGGTTAGGTTAGGTTAGGTTGGGTTAGGTTAGGTTAGGTTAGGTTGGGTTAGGTTAGGTTAGGTTAGGTTGGGTTAGGTTAGGTTAGGTTGGGTTAGGTTAGGTTGGGTTAGGTTAGGTTAGGTTAGGTTAGGTTAGGTTAGGTTGGGTTAGGTTAGGTTAGGTTGGGTTAGGTTAGGTTAGGTTAGGTTAGGTTGGGTTAGGTTAGGTTAGGTTAGGTTGGGTTAGGTTAGGTTGGGTTAGGTTAGGTTAGGTTAGTTAGGTTAGGTTAGGTTGGGTTAGGTTAGGTTAGGTTAGGTTAGGTTAGGTTAGGTTGGGTTAGGTTAGGTTAGGTTAGGTTAGGTTAGGTTGGGTTAGGTTAGGTTGGGTTAGGTTAGGTTAGGTTAGGTTGGGTTAGGTTAGGTTAGGTTAGGTTAGGTTAGGTTAGGTTGGGTTAGGTTAGGTTGGGTTAGGTTAGGTTAGGTTAGGTTAGGTTAGGTTAGGTTAGGTTAGGTTAAATTAGGTTAGGTATGTTGAGTAGGTTCCCTCCGCAATGGGTTCCCGCCTTGTCGTGGCGGGGGGGCTTAGTAACCGTGGCTTGGTCTCCCACGGTGAACCAAGAGGAACCTACATGGCCAGCCTGTCTGCGGGGACGGCTGGCCCGAGGTGGCCGCTCCGAGGATGCGTGTTGGTGGACTGTGGGGGGAGTGTTAGCTTAGCGCTCTCCTGGCCCCCATAGCCGAGGTGGAGTCGCGGGGGAAGAGGAGTTTCGGTATTGCGTTTCGCCAGTCTCCCTATCCTCCGCTACTCTGGCGGGGACCACACCGCTGATGCGGCCGCGGGGGGAGAGGAGTGTCGGTATTACGATGGCCGTTCTCCCTATCGTTTGCAGTCTCTTTTATATAATAAAAAAAACTAAATGATTGAATAGTTTCAAGTAACCTTAGTTATCTGTTCCTCGACTTCCTTTACACACGCGCGACCATTCTACATCCTGCAGCTAATCGGGTACGATCTCTGTATTGCGTTAGTTCCGGATCGTAATCTAGCTATTCAAATTTAAAATTTATATATATACAAAATAAGGTACTAATCATTAGATTTCGAAACTTCGAGTGAGAAAAATCAAGAGATTTCAACTTTTTTTAATTTAAGTTTAGTTTTTTTTAGTGCCGGCACCGGGGATCGAACCCAAGTCACTCTCGCGCTCTAAAAGGGGATACAGAGGAAAATATAGTCATTGTTTTCTGTTGCGTTGTCACAGGACGACAGGAACTCGATATGGTCGGATAATAAAATAATTATTTAAACTTCTCCTTTCAGTTCCGACTATACACTATAACTTTAGTCGTTAACATTTGATGGCCCCGTAAACCTCTACTCCTGTAACATATGTTCCGTTTTGAAACTTCGTAAACAACTAAACATTATCCAGGTGTATATTATGTTATGTTAAACAGAGGCGCGGTACGGAATAAATTGTTCTCTTTCATAGGGGAAGTCCGCTACCTCGGACGACCGGGGCACCAGAGGCGACGAAGAGAAGGATTCCAGACGTACGATGAAGTAAGCTGTTAGACCGGATAGCCAGGTGATTCTCCAGCGAGGAAAGGTTAACCGGTTTCACTGGAAAGACGCGCACATGTTAATATGCCAATGAGATTTCTGGGACGGTCTAAACCTCAGTACATGCCTTCGTCAATTTTGATGTGGTAATTTTTCAGATGGTTATCCCGCCATCAGCAAATACTTACGTCAAATTATATAACCTTCAAATTGAAGATAAATAATTAAATAATGGACATATATAAGTAAAAATAATTATTATAAAATATTCTAAAGTTGAGCCGTGGTAGCCTAGTGGTCAGGGCGCTCACTTTGGTTTCATAGAGCGCGAGCGACCTGGGTTCGATCCCCGGTGCCGACACCACTAAAATGGTTAATAGCAATTTTAAGTGCTGTATTTACCATGTGATCGGCGGTAAAGGAAAACATCGCGAGGAAACCTGCATATCTAAAAATTATTAAAAAAAAATCGAGGATATGTGAAGCCCGCCTACCCGCAATGGAGCAGCGTGGCGGGCCATTCCCGCCTCCTACACCCTCTCAGATATTTCAGAAAGAGGCCTTTGCCCAGCAGTGGGCACTTACAGGCTGCTACTTTACTTTATTCAAAAGTTGCACGAATTTTCAAAGTTTCAATAACAATTTACTGTATTGAATGTAAAAACAACCGAAAGACGAATATTCGAATGCCGTTGCAGTAGATTCAAATTGAGAATTTCATTTCAATTTTTTTAAATACAACCTGTGCAAGGTTATATTTAAAAAATATAAGTTGAGTTTTTTTTAAACCTTATTTCCAGCCGGTGACATATTCAGTCAAAGTGGCCAGTGCGTTAGAACAATACTTTCTTTATTAAAAAAAATTTGAACATGCTTTATTAAAAAAAAAAAACGTTTTAGAAGCACAAGTAATACTATCGCATTAAAATAACTTCTGCAATCTTCTAGAACAACAGTTCAACAGCACTCCTTTAAGAGGTTAAAGGAATGAATATTGAATAATAATGGACACGGGCTGAAGCAATCAGGCAAAGTCAAGTCCCGGAGCAATCGAACTGAGCCGATTCAATATCACCAGTTGAGGGGGGGAGGTAATAAATCTGTTAGGGGGTGGTGGAGGGGAGATTGCAAACGCAAGTATTAAACTGGCCACGATTAAGACGAACCAGCGGAATCGACATAGGGTTAAAACACAAAGAACAATTTCAATCAAAAGTTAAAATTTTCAGTATTATATTTATATATTTATAATAGAAAAAAAAAATATATATTTTCCAAGTTCGCGTGAAGCTTAGAATTTTCTTTACATAAAATTTTGAGCGACAAAGCAGTACACTAACCTTTATACGATATGATCACCTATACATATTAATTTCCATTAGTGCGGCCCTATAAACATTCCATTCGCCATCACCCAATTTCGCTGTCTGTGGTGTGGTTGATGATGTTCACCATGTACTGATGGAATGTGCCCAAAATGAAAATTCAAGGAGACCTCTTATGCACTTGATTTCGGAACTGGGCGATTGTAACATTATTCTGGCGAAGCCCTTGTCAGACGTAGCTGTTTTATTATAGAAACTAGTTACTTCTAGGCAGTAAGTAAGTGATGTATAAAACTTACGGGGCGACATAATCGCATATGTGATTAAGCCTCATATTATTATGAGGCTTATAGAAAAAAAAAACATTCCATTATGGCGAAAGATGCTTGGTACTACTATAAAGGAGCTTTGGCCATACAGTGCTTTCTAAATTAGTAGGAGGTAGGCCTCCGTGGTGGGTAGGTGGAGCCGTGGTAGCCTAGTGGTCAGAGCGCTCATTTTAGTTTCATAGAACGCGAGTGGCATCTGTTCGATCCCCCACAGGATGGAGTGACGACCTGCACGGTGTTGCGGGGAGTCGATGGATGCAGGTGGCTCAGGACCGAGCTTCGAGGCAATCTTTGGGGAAGGCCTATGTTCAGCTGTGGACTTGTGATAGGGTGAAATGATGATGATGATGAAAGAAGCAGCCTGTAAAAGTCCGCTGCTGGACAAAGGCTGCTATCTCTTATATTTTGAGGAGATTTCGGGCAGGAAAGGGCGCCACCCACCACGTTTCCCAGCGCAAGGGTTGCGTACTGTCGGTGGCGGCGGGGAGACACTGTAATTCAATGAAACAACTGCAAAATTTCAAGTCATAACAAATTCGAAACTGAGTTGAGCTTAAAGTTAGTATTTCCGATGCTATTAAGCTCCTTGAAAACCAGCGCTGTAGTTCTGTCTCAACTGCAGCATTAAGCCCGTGCGCCGCGCAACGCGTCTAGAGGAGGCAACGTTAAATATTCTTTGTTTAAATAATTGTTTTATTAAATATGTTGCAATGTTTGCTTGTTATCGACTGGCGTACTTTTGCAATATATGTTTCTTTCTTTCTGTTTCTTCCTTGCAAAAGACTCTTCATTCATCTTCCATTGAGCTATGAACGGCGTATTACTTATGGATGCTTACATTTATGTGTATTGAGAGAATTTAAGGTGAAAAATGGTTTAGATTATTATGTTCTAATCAATTTCTTTACGTACTACGTATTTGAAACCACAGGCGGTAGATCGAAGCGGAGAGAGTGAAACAGATAATTACATTTAGTTATGTTATAACAACTAACAGATATTTATTCTTGGAAGAAGCGGAGATTCATTTTGATTTCGCAATTGAGTATCCCATATTAACCCCAGAAATAATTAAGATACGTATTTCGCAAGATACGTTTTTCGCAAGATACGTATTTCGCAAGATACGTTTTTCCAATGCAGAGAAGGAGCCTACCACCTGATATGGGAAAACCTTCCATGATCTGTGTCTGCTTTGGAAGGTGCTTTCTTGGCGAGACCAAAGTTCAGCAGTGAACTAATATAGGCTTAAGCTTAGTTGTAGTTTTAGTAGGATTCAACAGTACGGTTTGCGGGATAGATTCGGGCGCTATATAAATATTTCACCCTTCAGTTTCAAAGCGCGCAAGGGACTTGGGTTCGTTCCTCGATGCCGATACCACGTGCATGATCGTAGCGTACTTTAGAGAACATGGAATTTGTGACAGTGTTGAAACGAAATCTAATATAAAAATTCCTTCCCTACCTGATAATAATGACAGGAGAATTTACGACACAAACATTCATAGTGCCGTGGAGCAAGAGCTTGGTAGCCTAGTGGTCAGGGACGCTCACTTTAGTTTCATAGAGCGCGAGTGACCTGGGTTCGATCCCCGGTGCCGGCACCACTAAAATTGTTAATAGCACTTTTGAGTGGTGTATTTACTAAGTGCTCGGCGGTGAAGGAAAACATCGCGAGGAAACATGCATGTCTGAGAAATAATAATATATTATTTCGCGAATATGTGAAGCTCGCCAACCCGCACTGGAGCAGCGTGGCGGGCCCTTCCCGGCTCCTAAACCCTCTCTGATACTAGTATTTGAGAAGGAGGCCTATGCCCAGCAGTGGGCACTTACAGGCTGTTACTTTACTTTACTTTACTACACGGCGTATGTAGCGAATAGACACCGCTGAAAGAAGCCACGCCCCGGAATAGCTTCCCGGTGTGTGGGATACCGGGAGATGGGAGAGAAGAACTTAGCCCGTCAAAAAATATTTGGTAAGAAGGCTAATTGCCCAGCCCGGGACAATTACAAACTGCTACTTTACTTTGTTCTACCGATAATTGCTTTCGGTCTGGGTGATTTTTTTATTTATTAAATGCTATAAAATCAGTGTAGTTTCATTGCAATGTGTGTATGTATATATCACGCCTTGTTCCCAACAGGGTAGGCGGAGATAATCTTCTTCCACTTGCTACGGTCCTGACGTACGTCTTTCGCTTCTTCCACTTTCATCAATCTTCGCATGCATGCTCGTTGGTTTAGAGTGCTCTTGACCTGGCCTTTTTTTCTGAACGTCGTCATTTCATTTCGAATGTGAAGTATTCGCGTAACATGTGCTGTGTGTTAATGAACAAATCTCTCTCCGCTTTCGATGTGTTGTGATGAGAGAATAAGAGAAAATTAGAAAACTCCTTAGGTGGGGTTGATAATAATACTTGGCTATGAGTCCGCCAACATCAGCCAAAGCCGATATTATATGGTGCTTCGAAATTACCAATTCATTTGATCGTTAGGCTTATGTTATTCCGGGCAAATGGCTTCACAAAATCCAGATTACTGAATACAATAATGGATCGCTCAAGGATTATACTCCGAGGTTTCGAACGCCGTTGAAATGCTGGCTTAATTTTAGTAAAATAATTTTAGGTCTGTATCTATATATTAAAACTACCTGTTCTAACGAGGTCAGGTTGTTCGTTTTAGTTTCACAAAGCGCTTGTTATCTGGGTTCGATCCCCGGTCCCGGTACCACTAAACTTGTTATTAGCCATTTTAAGTGTCGTATTTACCACGTGATCGGCGGTGAAGGAAAACATTGTGAGGAAACCTGCAAGGATAAGTGAAGCTCGTCAACCCGTACTGGGGCGGTGAGTCGGGCCTATCCCAACTCCAAAACCCTCTCAGATATTGAGAAGGAGATCGGTTTGTCCAGGAGTGGGCACTTACAGCTTGCTACTATACTACTTTTATGTAAACAATTTCATATTTAAAAACAAGAAATTTTTTATTAATTATTATTTTATTAATATTTTCATGAGTCAATACAAAAGTGATTTATAAAACAATTTATAAATCACTTTTAACAATAAATAGTTGCTCAATACGGTGAGGTATGAGCAACTCTTCCATTTAAAAAAGCTCCGTATAAGTTGGCCTTTAAAAATAACATCCGCAAACTTTACAGAAATGTTGCAAGTCTGTACTAGTGCTGCTGTTTGTCATTGTGCCGCTTTAGTCGTGTGTCCTGACATGTTTATTTGTATGTATTTTGTATTAAAATTCATTATTCTATGTGTATATGGTATATTTGTATATATTTTATTTATGTATCTATGTATGTATGTATCTACTTATCTGTGTAATGCTATGTTTTAGTTTTATTCTCTTAGCTGTATCGCCTCTATTAGGTATATATCTCTGCTTAGCCTAATGGTTGACTGGGAGAGAATGCCTCTAGGCATTAAGTCCGCCATGTGTACCAATTTGTGCATAGAGATTAAATAAATAAATAAATAAAATATATGGTATATCAGGTTTTGATTTAAATTAGAGGTAGGAAAAGGTTCAAATGTAGAGCCATTGGCATGCTTTCGGTGGTAGTGACGTACACCATATACTATTGGCCGAATGCTCGATTCCGTTTTCAAACATATCCATTAAGTAAAGTAAAGTAGCAGTCTGTAAGTGCCCACTGCTTGGCAAAGGCCTCCTTCTCAAATACTAGTATCAGAGAGGGTTTAGGAGCCGGGAAGGGCCCGCCACGCTGCTCCAGTGCGGGTTGGCGGTCTTCACATATCCTCGAAATAATATTTTTATGCAGATTTCCTCACGATGCTTTCCTTCACCACACGTAAATACAGCACTTAAAATTGTTGCCTGCCGGCCGAAATCGAATCCAGGTCACTCACGCTCTATGACACTAAAGTGAGCACACTGACCACTGGACTACCACGACCATAACCAATGCTTAAGTGCAAACTTTAAGCCCCATGATGGCGTCAAAATAGAAATCACTGTGTGCACAGGATAATAAAGACAGTACTCGTGTTTTTATTTTGAGCTTAATACCATGTTGAAGTCCATTAAAGTCTGAGATATAAAATAAAGCACATGTCTATTCTTAGGCTAACAATTGCAAGAGTATATTTTAGATTTTTCTTTAAACTGGACTGGACTGAGAAAAGTGCTTTCAGTCCACCTGTTGGTAAGTGACTACTGCAACCCATGGACACCAGCCAAAAGCCTCAATCGAAAGAGATAGCACTAAGATGCAATGGCTTATTATGCTGGCTCTCTACATCTTTCAAACTGGAACACCATAGCGGTTTGGGTAAGAGTGGCATGTCCAGCGTGGTTTCTAGGTAGAGAAGGAGTGTTAAGGTAGTTTTACTTCGTGTGTAGAGCTTTTGTGCCTCGGTTAATACCGGCATGAAGTAGAGGCATCATGTGTTTCGGCCCTCCCCAAACCTGCAACGCACCTGCTGCTCCCCTGGTATTGCAGATGTACGCTGTAATCACTAATCATCAGGCGTGCTGCTTGTGTGCCACTTAAATGAAAATGATATCCCAGTAAAATTTTTAATAATCACCAGTTGCAAGTTAGCAAACACGTAACGTCTTTAGCGTATATCTATATTGTCATTAGAATGTGTGTAATCTTGTTAGCGGCTTACATTGTAAGACACGTCTCGCTCCACGAGACACAAGTGTGTTTTAATTGACTTTAATCTGTTACGTCTCTTGACGGTATTGAATAGGATGAGGTTACAGTGGAAGCGTTACACAAAACACTGAAATATTAAAGGGGAAACATCGCCGGTATTTCAAGGCATAATAATATATCTCCCTTAATCGCCTCTTATGATACCCACGAGAATAAGGAGGGCGGGGTGTGGGGGCATAATAATATGTCTTAGGTAATAACTCAATATATTTTTCTTTCCATTAATCATTTAAAAAATATATTAAACAAAGACTTAATAAAAAGGGATATTATAATATAAAGGATTATATGATAATAAACACTGGTAATGAGTTGATCGCACTGAAGATTATTGTTTTATTAAAATTATTGAAAGAAAAATTATATATAATTTGATAAATATAACTATACCCATTGTAGTATTAAAAATACATAAAGATATATTCAATAATTTATAAAAAAAATCTACTTTTTTGTAATGATTCTTTCAACAATTTTAATATATATATACTAATTATATTTAGTATTATTAATATACAGTTTATTTTTATTTTATTCCTTGTTTTGTACCTAGCAACTACCTTTCACCATAACAAGGGTTCACTGGTAGAGAATGCCACTTGGCATTAAGTCCCCCCATTGTAACCTTAAGCTAAAGGTCAACAACAAAGAGTAAATAAATAAATAAATATATTCAATTATTTATATTTTTCACGGGCGAAATACCGCAGACATCCTAGAGGGTTTCTTCTTCGTCAGAGGAACCTTATTACGAAATTAATAAGTGAAATTGTCATTCAATAAAAGTAAAGTAGCAGCCTGTAAGTACCCACTGCTGGGCAATGGCCCCCTTCTCAAATATTTTTGAGAGGGTTTTGAGCCCGCCAAGATGCTCCAGTACGGGTTGGCCGGCTTCACATATTCTCCAAATAGATTTTTATTATTTGTCAGATATGCAGGTTTCCTCACGATGTTTTCCTTTACCGCCGAGCACGAGTGCGTTTCCCAGCCAAATTAATATTAGTAATTTGGCTGGGAAACGCACTAGAGTCAACGCAGAGATTAAAAATCATAGCAAATAATAGGGCTATTTTAATTAAATTTATGTCAATTATCCAGCCACATGGCTCGCAGAACTGACAACCGTTGGAGAAAAAAGGTTCTCGTGTGGCAGCCGCGTACAGGCGAACGCAGTGTAGGACGACCCCCCACAAGATGGAGTGACGACCTACGCAGTGTTGCGGGAAGTCGATGGATGCAGGTGGCTCAGGACCGAGCTTCGTGGCAATCTTTGGGGGTGGCCTATGTTCAGCAGTGGACTTCTGATAGGCTGAAATGATGATGATGATGATGATCCAGATTGATAGCCTCCGTAGATTGTTTTTGAAGAGGCCAATGTTCAGCAGTGGACTAAAATAAGTTGACGTAGTAGAGTGATCTGGGTTCAAATCAAAATCAAATAGCAGTTGCGTTGTTGATTTTATGCGCGGTAGAGCCAAGTGGCGGCGTGAAGTAGAGGCATCTTTTGCATCAGCGTTTCGTTCGGTGAATGAGGTAACCGGACATCCCACTCCCTCTTTTCCCCATCCCGCCTTCCTCGTCCTCTCTCCCATCTCCCAAATATACTTAAAGGTTGGCAACGCACCTGCAGCTCCTATGATGTTGCAGATGTACGCGGGCGACGGTAGTCACTTAGCATCAGGTAGAGAGGTAAGAGAAAGGGGGCAAACGAGCAAGCGGCTCCATTGCCCCCTTTCTCTTCAATAAAAAAAAACTCACTCGACTCTTACAACAGGAAGAAAGGGGAAGACAGATACTCTATCGCTGCTACTGCACAGCTGGCTTCCACACTACTTGACGTACTCCTAAAAAATATGCTGTAAATAGTTCACAGGTATACAAATCTCCATCCCAATAGGAGAATTTTCCAGTATCACCACGCTTACTAGTTTAGTTGGAGATTAATGTCAGTTGTCTATCTGTGTGTCTAGTTCTATCTATTCTAAGCATAATTACAAATTCTTCATCGTAGCGTATTTTAGAGAACATGAAATTTGTGACAGTGTTGAAACGAAATCTAATTTAAAAATTCCTTCCCTACCTGATAATAATGACAGGAGAATTTACGACACAAACATTCATAGTGCCGTGGAGCAAGACCTTGGTAGCCTAGTGGTCAGCGACGCTCACTTTAGTTTCATAGAGCGCGAGTGACCTGGGTTCGATCCCCGGTGCCGACACCACAAAAATTGTTAATAGCAATTTTAAGTGCTGTATTTACCACCTGCTCAGCGGTGAAGGAAAATAACGTGAGGAAACCTGCATGTCTAAATAGTAAAAATATTATTTCGAGGATATGTGAAGCTCGCCAACCCGCACTGGAGCAGCGTGGCGGGCCTTTCCCGGCTCAGCATGTTTAAAATTATCTAAAACAAAAGGAATTAAAACTCGCCATAAGTTTTCCGTAAGGCGTTTTTACATCAATGTACGAAACATTTTTTTTTATTTTATAATTTTTCAAAAGAGATTACATATCTTAACTTTTTATTTTTTGGGTAAACTTTTTAATTAAAAATTGCTCATTTAATTTTTTTTTTTTTCATTCAATATTATTTTTAAAATTATGCCACGTACCGTGTGTTGGTAGGGGGAGTGACAGAGATTCCCTTATCCCTTCCCATGGGTGGTAGCGATAGTGAAATACGATATTTTACATATTCTCCAGTAAGTGGGCACTCGCTTTGGTTAAACAGAGCGCGAGCGATCTGGGTTCGATCCCCAGTGCCGGCACCACTTGTTAAAAGCAATTTTAAATGCACGGAGGTAATGGAAAACGTCATGAAAAAAAAGTCGAGCATATCTGAAGCCCGCGTGGTGGATCTCTCCGGCTTCAAAACCGTCTCAGATATTTGAGAAAGAGGCCAATGCCCAGGAGTGAGCACTTACAGGCAGCTCCTTTACTTTTCTTATGTAACTAGATCACTAATTACGTAATGTAATGGGATGTATGTAATTAAACCAGCGATAGGCACATGTGTGCAACAATAATTTAATCAAATCGCTTAGCTTTTGAATAATTAACTAATTCAATTTGATCCGATATTACTAGGCTAAAATTATATTTATGAAAGTATTAAAGCTAGAATTCTCTCCGATGCGATATCAAAGGCCGGAGGTAAGAGACGTTCACAATGGTTGGATTTTGTGAAGAGATTGCGCCTTTCAATATGTATTTAATGTTCTTAAACTCAAAGAGCTTGCTAGTCTAAGATTTTGCATTAAATATTTCAGTTGAACGGTGAACTGCACGTTCATTGCTTAAGCTGGACAAAGCCGTATCACAAAGAACGGCGGGGCTTCCCGTGAGCTTATGAAAGGCCTTTGTGGTATTTTAACTAATGTATATTTTACTGTCACTGTTGTAAAGGCCACGATTGCACGGTGGTTTGGGCATCCAAAATAGATAACTCGTGTTCGATCCTCCATGTGGAGGGCTCGTACCAGAGAGGTTTTTTTTTTTTCATGAGAATAGTGGGGCAAACGTGCATGCGGTGCGGCTCACCTGATGGTAAATGATTACCGACGCCTATGGTTAAAGCCAGTTAACTCAAAAGTTCTCTCCCAGACAACTGTTCCGTCCACTTTGTGCACGGAAGTTTAAATAAAATAAATACTACAGACGGAATGGACGTGTGACGATATTCCAAATTTGACCAAATTCTCGATGAAGTGCTTTATTTTTCCATTTGATGACGTTTACTACGTCATGGATGACGTGTCGTTTCAAAAAGTCTATTTCTAAGCGTGGTAGAGCCAAGCGGCGGCTTTTGTTGCTGCTCGAATGGGCCGGCTCGACCGGGTTGGTAACACGGCCTCTCAGAATACCGACGAGAGGTAGAGTCATCTTGTGCTTCTGCGTTTCTTTCGGTGAGTGTGGTAATCAGTGGGCCACTCCCCCTCCTCATCCTCCCTCCAATCTCCAATACCCCTAAAGGCCGGCAACGCACCTGCAGCACTCCTGGTGTTGCAGATATACGTGGGTGACGGTAATCACTTACCATCAGGTGAATCGCTTGCTTGATTGCCGCTAGTCCCATGAAAAAAAAAATCTACGAGTCGGGGAAAAAGATTTTTTCAAAGGCCAGGTCAAGAGTAGCATGCATGCGAAGATTAATGAAAGTGGGAGAAGCGAAAGACTTATGTCAGGACCATAGCAAGTGGAAGAAGATTTTCTCTGCCTACCTCGTTGAGAACAAGGCATGAATATGTATATAAGTCGACATCGGGCTCTATTTGAAAATTAATGTTACAGCAATTTTCTGCAATGGGAACCCGATTTATCATCACACAATTATAATTATTACTATATAAACGTTTTTATACTTTTTTTGTGACAAGGTACTCGGAAGAGGCTAATGAAATAAATAAAATATCTTCAGACAGACGAATCTTTCTTGATGTCTTATAGTAACACATAAGACATCAAGAAAGATACGTCTCTCTGATATTTAAATATTCGTTGAGTTTTGCTTCTTCGAAAGAAATTTGTTCGACGAACGCGTAAAAGCAAACGGAGTATGCGAAAAAGTTGTTTGCGTACGTCGATGGGCTCTTGTGGGGTTTCATACTTTAGATCTTGAATCGCTCTCTAACAGTATGTTGTTCAATGCGCGCACAGATAAAAAATAACATTGTTCAACTTAAGAATTGAATTGGTAATCTGGCATTTCATAGGTTAAAATTGAAATCATAATCGAAAACTTTATTCTTCGACGAATGTTACTATTGTTTCGAAATGAGAATTCTTTTTTTTTAAATAAACAATGCAACAACTTTTCGAAACAGCACGGGAGCGACCAACTCATTCCCATGGAGTTATTATTATCCATGTATTCTTTTATATTATAATAACTCTTTTTGTAGATATTTAATAACATTTTTATTTATTTATTTATTAAACTTCATATACATGAGAATGTATATAGGCGGACTTAATGCCAGAAGCATTCTCTACCAGTCAACCTTTGGACGATGCAGAGATGAAATGAAATAGGTGTAGGTAATAGAATAGAGAGAACTAAAGAGAGGAAAAAAAATTATAATAAATGTAAATCTATATGTATATACAATACTTTAATACGCATACAATAATAAATACATATATAATAATAAATACATACACGCGTACATACATACATTTATATTTATTTAAATATATTAATAACTTAAATATTAAATATATATAAAAATAGACTATTACTGAGATGATTCTGCCATTTTGTTAAGGATATGTTCCTTAGCTGTCATTTTCATTATGTACCGATTTTTAGAGCATTTTCAAAGGAAGACGCCGCACACTTTCTGGCATTTTATTGTAAAAACGTATAAACTGCGCCATGAACGAGTTACTGTCTGTATGTAATCGTTGTATAGTAACTGGTATTGCTCTATCGTGGGTGTTCCAAGTATTTACATTATGCACATCGCTTTACTTATGAAATTCATTTCCATTTTCAAATTTACATTCATAGACCGCAGTTAAAGTATTGAAATTACGAAATAACACTTTCTATCTGCCGGAGATACTAAAAGTGGGTTATGGAAGCTCGGTTTGCTGCGCTGAGTTCCTGCCTATATAAATGATACGCTTCACTGTATATATAAATAATCGCAACTTGACGGGTGGCTTAGTGGTTAGCGTACCTGACTGCAAAGCCATGGGTTCGGGTTTCGAATCCCGGCCGTAATCAACGTTTGTGCAAAAATACAAATTAACTGTTTTCGGTCCCCGTTTTTCTGACACTCTGATCCTTCTTCCGACCTTCATAAGCTTTGCATCGGACATGAGAAGGTAAAGTGAGCGCCACCGAGTTCTCTGAGCACTATAATATCTCCTGCGCAGTTGACAACTGCGGATAGTATTCCAAAGTTGACGCCGCGTTCGAAGTCGGCCATGAGGACATCTACATCCCCATCATCATCGCCATCATCATCGTTCAAACACAGCCACTAGCGACTGGTCGTTTATAGCCATTCGGAATCGATACAGACACGTTTTCCAGCCATAAGGGTGCGTCGAGTGTGATTAAGGATTGCATATGGAAAAAGCTTAATTCGTATTTAGTTAGAAACAAAATATATAAACTCATCATCATCATCATTTCAGCCTATCAGAAGTCCACTGCTGAACATAGGCCTCCCCAAAGATTGCCACGAAGCTCGGTCCTGAGCCATCTGCATCCATCGACTTCCCCCAACACGGCGCAGGTCGTCACTCCATCTTGTGGGGGGTCGTCCTACACTGCATTTGCCTGTACGTGGCTGCCACTCGAGAACCTTTTTTACCCAACGGTTGTCAGTTCTGCGAGCTATCTGGCCGGCGTATTGCCACTTCAGCTTGCTGATCTTTACGGCTATGTCGGTTACCTTAGTTCCGCTGCGGATATCATCGTTGCAGACTCTATCACGCAGAGTAACACCGAGCATAGCCCTTTCCATAGCGCGCTGAGCGACATTGAGCTTCCTCATACGGCCTGCAGTGAAGGACCAAGTCTCGGATCCGTATGTCATCACTGTCATATAAAAAAATATTAACTAGATTTCTGAATCTTTAAAGTCTCCATCCCGTCTATAACAATGTAAGTAGAGAATCGATGTAAGCTTTCAAGAGACTGACACGTCACTAACAGAACAGCTTCGGTAGCATAGTAAATGAGCCCGCTTGATCCTTTAATTGCAACGCATGTTCGGTTCCTTCAAGTCGAAATTCAAACAAGAGATGCTCCGCTCCGTTAGACTGTCGACCGTACTTCCATTACGTTATATATGTAAAAGGAAGCGTTGAAGTGACACAACTATTCGAGGATATAATTGTGTGATAGAGATATAACTCTATCCACGATATAGCCCCGGGTGGTTGGGTTCTGTCTCCGAACAATGGGACATGAGTTCGATCCCCTAAGAGGTGTGGATTTTCTTTTCGAAACTTATGTACGAATTGTGTTGTCGGGCTGGAGACTAAAGCGCCGACGTTCTCACCACTTGTCACGTTGACCTCAATGAGCTCTGGTAATAAGTGGATTGAAAGGACTAAAGAGTGTCTAGACCTCTGACCAGCCATCGTTTCGACAATACGAATATGTTCTAGGAATATAATCTTCATAGGTCAAGTCTTACGAATGTTTATATATTTATTTTCAATACTTTTTACATTGTAAACCTTTCCATTGATAAGTCGAATATAATCCGTAAATTTGAGATTCATCAGTCGAGCGCAAAGGATAGAGGATACCTACTGAGTTTCTTTCGCCTGTTTCTTCTCCTTCAGAGGAACCTCGTTAGAAAACTGTGGTAGATTTAAAAAAAAAACACGTTTGACAAGTGAAATATACATTATTATTTATTTGACTAACTAATTTGAAGTTGAATCGTACAGTTTTAGTTTTAAGGTTCTTGACAAAATAACTAACAACTGTAAGTATTCATTATCCCGTATAAAATAATTATATGTGACATATGACATTTAAAAACAACGTAGCTCTGTTTGTTCATCAACTACGCGCTAATAAGTCATTAAAATTGAAAGCTCAATAATCGTATTATCCCGATTGCATTGATGAACTACAAACTGGCCGCATTAACCGAACGTGCCTGGATTAATTCAATTATTTTACGCATTATGCGGAATTCAATTGAATTATAATCAATTTAATTAAATTCCGAACAACGCTGAGCTTCATTCCATCCTCGCTCACTAATGACAATCCTAAATGCAGAAATCGATGAGTTATACAAAAAATCGTTTATAGCAATTCTGAGAGTAAAATTTATCATGATGTCTGAGATCCGATAGAAATTATTTCTCGGGGACATACGTTGCGGATTATTTCCAGGCTCTTTATACGCTATTCCACAACAATATTTCACAAAAATCCCGTGCGAAGTCGATCCTCTAATAAATCATACAAGACATGATTTCGTTAGAGAAGAGAGATAGCTACCACTGGCATCAAACTCGCGAACATGTCTGCACCTGCTTGTGGCACCACTGCTTGGACGAAGGTCTCCTTCTCGAATATCTGTGAGGGCTTTGGAGCCGGGAACAGCCCGCCACGCTGCTCCTGTGCGGTTTGGCGGGCTTCATATATCCTCGAAATAATATTTTTTGTTCCTTCTCAGACATGCAGGTTTCCTCACGATGTTTTTCCTCCGCCGCCGAGCAAGTGGTAAATACAGCACTTAATATCACTATTAACAATTTCTCTCTATGAAACTAAAGCGAGCGCCCTGACCACTAGGCTATCTAATTGTACGAACTGTAACAGACTGCAAACATTTGCTCAGCATTTGTATGTTGACACAAATAGAGAGTGGTGCTCGCGTTCCACTTGTGAAAGAGGAGAGGTCGTTGGCCTGCTCCGATAGCTTCTCTCCCACGCTTACAAAAGTTAAAACGCGAACGTTTAACAGCAGGAGCTCGGTTCGATTGCGTCGGAATTTGATTACCTTGTTAACGAGCGTCTTCATACTTCTCCATGTCTGCTAAGATTATGACGCATTAAGAGATTATTTAAAAAGATTTACGTTATGCTAACTATTTAGCTCAATGCTAACGTAAATATTTTTAAATAATCTCAATGTTTTCAAGTTAAAACGGATTTCTATTAACAATGAGAACGAAACTGCACAGTAGGTTCCTCGGTAGGTAGATAATAATAATATTTGTACATTATCTCCTCACAAAAACAGATCATACTGTATTATCTAATGGAAAATTAATATCCATTTAAATATCGGTGTGTTCATAGTACAGGATGTAGATCTCAACGCGAATCTATTACACGAGACATAGTTCAAAACCATTCAACCCAGCTAGGGGGTTGGGTAAATATTACAACCTCGTTTTCCGTGGGTGTTGCAAGAGACTGGGGTAAATGATCTGCCTACCCAGTCCTCACGGCATATAGAATGAATATGAAATTTTCATTCAGGCTCATATGATTTGCGCCGTTACAATTCAACCATCTCTGATGCTGCCCCGGATCTGATAGAAGCACCACTGACACGAGATAGTCATGTGTGCCCACTGCTAGGCCAATGGCCTCCTTATCAAATGTCTGAGAGGGTTTTGGAACGAGAAAGGTTCCAATTTTAAGTGCTGTATTCACCACGTGCTCGGCGGTGAAGGAAAACATAATTAAAACTGCATGTCTGAGAAGTAATGAAAAAAATATTATTTCTAGGTGAAGCCAGCTAACCCTTTTTTAAATGTGGTAGAGCCAAGCGGCGGCTTTAGCTGCTCGAACTCGAATAGGCCGGCTCGACCGGGTTGTTACCACGGCCTCGCAGAATATGGGCGTGAAGTAGCAGGCATCTTGTGCCTTTGCGTTTCGTTAGGTGAGTGAGGTAACCGGAGGCCCACCCCCCCTCCCCATCCCTTTCCTCATCCTCTGTCCCATCTCCCAAATACCTTAAAAGGCCAGACCTTTAAACACCAGAGGTGCTGCAGATGCGTTGCCGGCCTACGTACTCACGACGACGACGGTAATCACTTACCACCAGGTGAGCCGCTTGCTCGTTTGCTGCCTTTCTCATAAAAAAAAACCCGAACTGCTGCAGCGTGGCGAGCCCTTCCCGGCTCCAAAACTCTATCTTATATTTGAGCAGGAGGCCTTTTCTCAGCAGTGGGCACTAACAGGCTGTTACTTTACTACATTACTGTGTCCAGCATTGACTTGTTTATATTCTTTTAAGGTAAGGTAAATTAAAATGATATTATCTTGTAATAGATTTCATCACCATTAAAACATTCGAAGCAATTAAACTCGACTAAGCAATTTATGGGAATGTCTTGTTACTTACGCGGTGTATACTGTAATAAACTTGATCCGAGTCGTCCCCATGTTTGAGTTCCACTCGGGATTTCTACAAATAAGCAAAGCAATTAGTGAACTAAGACGTCCCATCTCCACGCTTTCAGATCTTGTTTGTAACGTGTGAAGTTACACATTAAACATATTAGTGGATATTATTTAAAAACCAAAAGAATACTCCTGTCATGTACACCAATACTTTTATAAAACGTTTCGAATTTATACATAATTTTCCTTTTCCTGGAATGTGATAAAAGACAAGCTAATAGTCCACCTGATGGCTAGTGGTTACTGCAGCCCGTGGACAGCTGCAAAGAACCTCAATCGAAGAAGTTAACAGATGCATTCCGTCTTTATCTTCAGGTGTGATGCCCTGAAGATAAAGACGGAATGTCTCACAGCCTATAATTACACGAGCTCTCTATACCTTTCTAAACCAGAACACAAAAGCAATTGCACTGCTGTTTTGTGGCAGAAATGGGTAAGAGTGAGTTACCTACTCCAACAGACTCCTAGGTAGAGCTTTATTTAAAAAAAACACATAATAATTAAGAATAATAAAAAGTAGTTCTAGGTAGTATATGTTCCGCTAATTCGCACTGAAGCAGCATGGCCTACTCCTCCCGTCTCTAAAACCCTCTCAGATATTTGAGAAGGAGGCCTTTGACCAGCTGTGGGTATTCACAGGCTGATACTTGACTTTACTTTACAATTAAATGGATTTTAATGAAGTCTTCTTATGCATTTGAACATTACACATGTGAAAGTTTGAATGTTTGTCGTTCAATGACGTTTAAAGTACTGAATGAGTATCATGGAAGCTTGGCAGAGATGTAGATTATTAGTTAGCGTGTCATAACAATGGAATGTCTATTGTAATGACACGTCCATATTGATGCCATGGTATATATATGGTATATATATATGTACGTAATGATCACAGTCTGCAGACTTCCTAGAGCAAAGATGTTTCATATCAGTATGACAGAACAAATATATATCTGTAATAAATTCTAAGTGAATAGAATTAAATCCCAGCCCTGGTACTTTGTGCTCGTCCGGTGGTATGCACACACTATAATGACTTCACACACACAAATTAATTATGATCACAAAGTACTGTGAACCCTTTCTGCGTAGATCGGCACAAAATTGCGTCTAAGCGTGGTAGAGCCAAGCGGTGGCTTTAGCTGCTGCTCGAATAGGCCAGCCCGACCGGATTGATACCACGGCCTCGCAGAATACCGGCGTGAAGTAGAGGCATCTTGTGCTTCTGCGTTTCGTTCGGTGAGTGAGGTAACCGGAGGCCCACATCCCCTCCCTATTCCTCTCCTCTTCCCTCCCATCTCCCAAATATCCTTAAAGACCGGCAACGCAGAATCTATGGTGTTGCAGATATATGTGGGCGACGGTAATAACTTACCATCAGGTTAACTGCTTGCTCGTTTGCCGTCTTTCCCATAAAAAATAAATAATTAAAAGCTGATTACAGCCCAGGTTATCTATGACATCGGTATGTCTAAAACTTCAGTACCGACCGAACACAGGCGTGCTTTAAAGCCCCCGAAATGTTGAGAAGCAACAAAGTTTAAATTGTACGCGATAAATTCCGTAAAAATTAATTATGAATTTCTTCTTATAAAATTCTCAAATACGTAGAAAAAAAAGTATTCGCTATGCATGATCATAGTATTGTAATTTAAAAAGGAAGGGGGGGAGGGGGTTCAAAAAATCAAGACCCGTAGCAATTTGAATACAAATTTTTCCTTTAAGTTCCACTGTTGATTGAAAGCTCATTATAAGTTCTTGCAAACTTAAAGCGATTTTACTATAAGTGTTTTGATTCGATGATTTTCTAAAACATTACATTTATTATCTAATTTATTAGTAATTATTTTTGGTATAAGTAAAGTAGCATCCCGTATGGGCCCATTGCTGGGCAAAGGTCTCCTTCTCAATTATCTGAAAGGGTTTCGGAGCCGGGAAGGGCTTGCCACTCTGCTTCAGCGGCGGGGTTCACATGTCATCCAAATGCAGGTCTCCTCACGATGTTTTCCTTCACCGCCCAGCACGTGGTAATTGCAACACTTAAAATATCTGTTAACAATTATAGCGGTGCCGACACCGGGGATCGAACCCAGGTCACTCGTGCTCTATAAAAAGAACTGACCTCTAGGCTATCACGTCTACTTTTTGTTGTATTTTTATCTAACTCAAACAACCAATTGACTTCCAAAAATGAAACTATTTGTTCTGTTTTGTTTGTCTGTCCGTGCCTACCTAGACACAGTAACTGGCGCATCCAATGACCAGGACCGAGTTCCTATTCGTTGACATGTGAAAGTATGATAATATTAATTGAAAAATAAGAAAAATATTAATTTACGGCACACATTTATCATTTCAGTAAGAAATATTCGAAGGCACGATGAAACAAACGTACAAAAACACTAATTAACGCATTTTGATAATAAAAGTACCTTACGTGATTTAATCCTGGTGGAGATCTACCTATCTAACCTAATTAAGCAGCCGTGAACCTGCTCGTGCAATATTGTTGACAGATCCTGGATCTTCTCTCCCTATGTCAGGCCGGTGATACCCTTCTTAGCACTCAACTCTTTTGACGAAATCAAGTCGAATAAATATTCTCTTATATAATTACTATCTTTGAACCCACTTACCAGCCTGCAGGATACAACTTGCCATCGTTGATCCCTTCTAAATACTTTTAACCTTAAGAACTCAATATAAAAGTGCTGCTACGTGGTCGTACGTCAGTATTAATCATAGCTTGTGAGGTAGGGACCCACAAAGCACTGGCCTTTAAACATTTTCATTTTCCTCCTGAAAGGGTCACGACCGACGACTGTGTACATTTACGGTTCAACAATTCACTAGAAAACCCGCTGGCCTTTACTATCTGATGTGTTCTGTGTATACGAAACAAAATGAATGTGTAAAAAATTTAAAAAAGGTCAGAAGTGGAGAACATTTTCAGTTTAAATAAGTACTGCAGTGAACTTCGTTTTTTAATTCTCTTGTTGTATAACCATGTTCAACGTTATTTACGTCATTTTTTTAACTGTATGTAAATATTATTGATTTTCAAACATTGACTAAACAATAATACTATAATTATCAATCTTCTAACGGCAAGTCCTATAATATAGTGTATAGGACCACACTACCCACTACCAATTACACACACTTCTATAAGGTAATAGCACAAGTTAAGATTGTTTGATTTTAAAAACCTACACACGTTTATTGCCGTCACGACTTTTGTTTGCGCTCTCTGCAGCTAGAATATATAATAAATAATATTTTAAAATGTAAATTGTTTCGAAAGAGAAGCGTAACTAAAATTGTGTATAGCAATTTTAAGTGCTGTGTTTGCCACGTGCTTATCGGTGAAGGAAAACTTCGTGAGGTTATCTCGAGGTTATGTGAAGCCCGCCAACTCGCACTGGAGCAGCGTGGCGGGCCCTTCCCGGCTGCTAAACCCTCTCTGATACTCGTATTTGACAAGGAGGCCTTTGCCCAGTTGTGGGAACTTACAGGCTGCTACTTAATTTTTTTTTAACAGAAGAGCTTGTGCCCTAGGTCAAGAAGACATTCGTTATCATCGTTTTCAGCCAAGTGTAAGGTGAACGGACAAATTGTTTTTTTTGTTTTGATTCAGCCTATATACAATAACCGATAAATGTCATTCTCATATTGTATAGATAATAAAGTCGTGGAAATGGAATCGTCCGTTACTTTTTAATGGGAAATACAAGCAAGCCCACGTACATCTCCAACACCAGAGGTGCTGCAGGAGCGTTGCCGGCCTTTAAGAGTATTTGGGAGATGGGAGGGAGGACGAGGAGGGGAGCGGGGAGGGGGAGTGATCCTCCGGTTACCTCGCTCACCGAACAAAACACAGATTCACAAGATGCCTTTACTTCACGCCGGTATTCTGCGTGACTGTGGTACTAATCCGGTCGAGCCGGCCTATTCGAGCAGCAGCAAAAGCCGCCGCTTGGCTCTACCACGTACAAAATATAACTTAAAATTATATGTTATATGTACAATACATTGTGCAGTATTCGCGAAAGGATTAATTATTTGACAATTCTCTATTACCTCTGTTACTAATTTCACAATACATGGTGGAACACATCTTCAGGGTAGAGCCACGCAGAAGTTGCCTTAAGGCGAAACTGTTAAGTTCGTTATATAAATAAATAAAATGTGTAAGTGTGGTAATTTATTAACTTTTTATACTAAAAACAAAATATATCATTAACTCCGGTTAAAAAGAAAATTCAATAGTGTAATTTAACATTAGTAAGTTCAGTTTTACGTGGTAGAGCCAAGCGACGGTATTCGCTGCTGCTCGAACAGACCGACTCGTACCATGGCTTCGCAGAATACCTACGTTACGTTTGGTGAGTGAAGTAACTGGAGACCCGCTCCCTTGCCCTTCTCCTCACCTATCGCCAAATATCCTTAAATATACGTAGCACGCCTGTAGCACGTCTGGAGTTACAGATGCAATGGCGTACTATCCAGGTGAGCCGTTAAGTTATACAAAACTCCATTACAATATCGTTATAATAATCAATAATCTGTTATAACCTGTATAGCCCGACACATCTAACGGAAATGAAGGCTCGACTGGTAGAGGTATATCTCGGTTTCCTAATTGCTTCGCTTGTACGAGACTCTGAAATTGAATTTGAAATCATATGATAACTCAGTTGGCATACTATAAGTTACCGAGGGATTTTAACCTAACGTCACTTGAGGATTGTAGAAAGATAAGTTTAGTTGGCAGGTATATTGTATATTTATATATATGTCTATAGTTATATAAATATGTATGTATGTGTGTAATGTGTTTTATATAATGAACAACTATAATTATATGTATGTCTAAGTACCGTCATATATAAGTATTGTATCGTAGTATAATATTCGAGTATATATATATGAACATTATATTTTCGTGCAGCCTTTTACATTTTCTCTTGGTTCAATCTAATGGTAGATTGGTAGAAAATGCCTCTTAGCATTAAGTCCGCCTTTTTGTTCTGTAATGTGCAAATAAAGTTTAAATAAAAATAATAAATAAATAAATATATTAAAAGATTTCAAAAAAAGGAGGGAGTAATGTTCGTTAACGTTATTTTAATTGTTTAATGTATATATGTTTATTAGTTCATGAGAGCCGTGTTAGAATAGTGGACAGAGCGTTCGATTTGATACCAACGGAGGCGAGAGACCTGGGTTCATCAGACACCAACAGAAAAATTTTTGATAGCAATTATAAGTGCTGAATTTAACAAGTACTCGGCGGTAATGGAAAACACCGTGAGAAAACCTGCATGTCTGAGAAATAATAAATAATTAATAATTAAAAGCAGAAGATATCCTGAGTTGACTATGACATCTGAATGTCTCACACCTCAGTTCCCACGTGACCACGGCTGCTGTGAAGCAATCGAAACGACGGGACTATAGAAATAAGATTAAATGCGATGAAATCCGTAAATAAAAGTTCAATTTCAAATGTGTAGTGTTCGCGTAGATACGGGAGATGAATAAAATCCAAAAACCACCGGCTATTTGAGCAGTGGGTACTAACAGCCTGCTACTTTACTTTTACCCGACTCTACGTCCGATTTCATCGCATAAGCAATGCATCGGTTATGGTAAAGGTAGAGACAACAAGAGAGTTCGCGTGAACAGCGGTGCACAATTGACAATTGACAAGAGTATTTTCCAAGTTGTCACCATTAAAGACAGACAGTGCGGGATAAAATACAATTTACAGTTTTAAACGTGGCTAACACTAAAAAATACTGCAGTAAAAAATAAAGCTTGCGCACACGCGGCGTTTTACGAAACACGCTAAGTCTGTTATCGCGCTCCGCTGACGGCGTGGGCTTCCGTCTGTATAATTTGAACGAAATATAGAGTTTCAGAACGGTACACGATTCGGCATCGAATCACAAGCGAATTTGAACCTTACTCACTAACCGCACAGGTACAGAACTCTATGTGTTTACTTTAACAATAATGACTTTAGTGATGCTCATGATGTTCTCCTGATCGATTAAGACCAGGGTGATAAGTTCCGAATACAATCGGTGGTTGTCAACTGTGGAGGACATATATTTGTATTTAAGTATTAATATATGTATTACAACAATACCGGTTATTGTTGGGAACAATAGGCTCAAAGTTGTAGATGGGTACGTATACCTGGGACAAATTGTCCGATTAGGTAAGTCCAACTTCGACTCAGAGATCAATCGACGAATCCAACTCGGCTGGGCTGCGTTCGGGAAACTACGTCATATCTTCTCGTCGAGTATACCGCGAAGCCTCAAGAGCAAAGTATACAACCAGTGCGTGTTGCCAGTGATGACATACGGATCCGAGACTTCCTGCACTGCAGGCCGTATGAGGAAGCTCAAAGTCGCTCTGCGCGCTATGGTAAGGGCTATGCTCGGAGTTTCTCTGCGTGATAGAGTCTGCAACGATGATATCCGCAGCAGAACTAAGATAACCGACATAGCCGTAAAGATCGGCAAGCTGAAGTGGCAATGGGCCGGCCATATAGCTCGCACAACTGACAACCGTCGGGGAAAAAAGATTCTCGAGTGGCAGCCGCGTACAGGCAAACGCAGTGTAGGACGACCCCCCACAAGATGGAGTGACGACCTGCGCAGTGTTGCGGGAAGTCGATGGATGCAGGTGGCTCAGGACCGAGCTTCGTGGCAATCTTTGAGGGAGGCCTATGTTCAGTAGTGGACTTGTGATAGGCTGAAATGATGATGATGATATGTATTAAGAAGAAAGAAAGAAACAATGTTTATTCGACGCTACAACACAACAAAGATATAACAGATAATACACCGTGTATTATCTGTTATATCTGCTATAATCCAACATACCCATTTAATAAATGGGTATGTTGGATTATAGCAACGATAAGGCATTCGACTCAGCATTATGCTGCAGCATTGTAGCCACAGCGGTGATATTCTGCCGCTGCCCTTGTTGAATCTCGAGAGCAGATAAACAAAAAGAGGAAAATAACAAACATAACATAATAAAAAAAAATTGTATGTATGTATGTATCTACACATTTATGTAAGCATATGTTTTGATATTTATATAATGTTGTTTGTTTGAATTCTTTCGGCTGCACCGCCTCTATAATATGTTTATCTCTGCATAGCATATTGACTGGGTGAAAATGATTTTAGGCATTAAATACGCCATGTGTACCGCTTTGCGCATGGATGTTTAAATGGACGTATTATAGTGCCGTAAGTGTACGGCTGGACGCATAGGCACACGCTCGTCTTTACCTTCCCATATCCGATGTAACGCTTATGAGACAAGATCGGAGGGAGAGTTAAAATAATTGTGCCATACAAAACTCCTGTACTCATTGGAACCCAGGACTCAGTAACGGTCAGGTAATCTATCCATTTCCAGTAGTCGAACCCAGATCAGTCTACTACTGTGAAGGCAGATCGTTCACAATAATTCTTTCGATACTAAATTAATATCTCCAATTTGTTGCCGAATATAATAATTATTCATTAAAGTTCCATTACTTAAGAACGTCTATCCTGGTGCATGAACAGTACAACGACTTGAACATGAGACATATAAAACTTGACATTAGAAAATTTTTAAATGAAACTATTATTTACGAATGATAATATTCGTTTATTTTGATATAGCTTAGATAGGATCTAAAATTAAGAAAAAATTACAATAATCGTAATTAAGAAGCTGGTAGGAAGCCGGGCTAACTGTAACATCAGGACGTCAAACACCTCTGACCCCCTATGATCACGGCATCATGGGCCGGCTCGACCGGGGCACACAACCTCGCAGAATACCGACGTGAAGTATAGGCATCTTTTGATTCTGCGTTTCGTTCGATGAGTGAGGTAACCGGAGGCCCCATCCTCCCCCTTAGTCCTTCTAATCCTCATCCTAGAGGCGGAGTGGCAGAGCGAAATCACACAAGTAAAATGATAAAAATACCAAAATATATGCCTACATAAATGTACATACAATATACAATGCAGTTGACAACTGACGGAATTGACTAAGTGAACATAATCAACCCTTAATCGACGTTAAAGACATAGGGTAGTAGAATAACACTGCTCGAGTTCAATCGATCATTTCTGCCATTGAACATCTAATAAAGTAATATTTAAGCAAATTGAACCTTAACGTCTAAACCATAGAGACTGGTGACGTAAGCCGTTACGAAGGAACAAACAGTTAACGTATATACGTTACAATAAATCTAAAGGAAACACCACAAAACGTAACTCTTTCGACAGAGAAACCAAAAGAAAAATAGGGAAACAAAAAATGGAAACGAAAAACTTTTCCAATTTTCGTGAGAAGCGTTGTTCATTAACAAAGATGGCAAGAGTTCGCTGTTCGCTTCGTGTTCAGATATTTCTCTAGTTGGCCATATTTTAATTGAGTGCATTCAAAGAAATCTCGTACGAGACGTAAGATTGAATTTATTACGCAAGCTTTGTATCGTTGACCGCCGCGTGGCTAAGTGGTAAGCGCGAATAGGAACAGATTTTACTAGACACTAGTAACAGACACAAGCTTGTGACGATAGTTACTAGACTCCCTGGGGGTCAGTAATTCGTTCATGGGCCAATGTATACGTTTCTACAACAAAATCACAGCAAGTGCGCATAGTATTCCTTTCAATAGGTTTAAACAAAGGTTCTATGGAAAGGGTCATTAGAATATAAAGGAATACATGGACGATAATATTCCCTGGGAATGAGTGAATCGCACACAAGCCGTAGAAAGTAGAAAAGTAGAAAGAATATTTTCTAGTCCTATACTAGATACACCCACGATACAGATTATTATCTAGTTTGGGTATCATAGTAAAGCAGACATGACTCCTACCACCAGCAAATCAATGTAATCGTGAATTTAAGGCCCTGAACACATACATCCCTTAGTAATAAATATATTATTTATTTATTTATTACACGTTTATGTATTATATACAACTGTTTTGTTTGTTATTTTAGATTTTTTTTTATGCCGTTATCTATATAAAACTTCTAAGAAGTGATAAAAAAGATATTACTTTATAATTACTGATAAAAAAACTTGTTAAAACTATTACATAAGTACAACTTCCTATTGTAATACAACTATTAAATATTAATATAAAACTATTGTAGGATCGCACGTCTGCTTGTCGGTGACGTCACGAGGCTCCAACTGAAAATCAGCGCTGCAACCTCTGCAGCATTACGCTGAGCTGGAGACCTATTTGGTACTCATTTTTATTCACTGTATTTAATGTTATATTTTAATTATTTTTTTTTAATCTATGTATTTTGTATTCGTAATATTTTAAATATGTGTACCAAATAAATCATTCTTTCTTTCTTTCTTTCACATATGTATTATTTTAAATTATTTTAAAATCATTTATTACATCACAGCTCACTTAGCCTAAACATGTTTTAATATGTCTATACTTTGTTGTCGGATATAGTTTTTGTATCTTTTTGTATAGACTTTTATATAAAAATATACATAAAGGTAAAGCGAAGTAGCAACCCGTAAATACAGTGCAGGGCAAAGGTCTCCTTCTCAAATATCTGAGAGGGTTTTGGAGCCCGCCACGCTGCTCCAATGCGGGTTGGCGGACTTCACTTGTCCTGGAAATAATATTTCTCAGACATGCAGATCTCCTCGCGATGTTTTCCTTCACCGCTGAGCACATGGTAACTCCAGCATTTAAAATCGCTATTAACAATTTTAGCGGTGCCGGCATCGGGAATCGAACTTAGGTCGATCACGCTCTATGAAAATAAAGCGACCGCTCTCACTACTAGGCCTCCACGACCTTCATTCATATATGCATAATTTTATAAGAATAAGACAATTATAAATTAGATGAACTGAACAACATATTGTGTTTACCAGCAAAAATAAGGAGGAAACAGAAGTTTGACAGATGTTATTTATTATATTGTTATTCAGTAAGTTATTTAGCTCTCTCAACGTTATCTTTTTTTTTTTAAATGAATACTAGCAATTCTATTTAACTAACATTACTAATATTGCTGTTAAACCTCCTTATGCTTAGTGCATTAGAGCTTGTATTTGGAGTAGTTCACGACAATAGTCGAATGGTGGGCTCGAACCTGAGAAGTCGTGTTTCGCAGTCCGCACCCTGACCCATTAGGCCATTGGTGCTTAAATCGGTGAGACGTTCACTTCAACGGGGATAAATTGATGTGCAGAAAACGATTAGAGTTGTGTTGGTGGAAGGACGCATTAGAATACTAAATACTATTGCTAAGGAGTTGAATAATAAGAAACGGAGGTGGCCGGAGTGTAATAAGCTCTCTTCTACAATATTGGAGTCGGCAGCTGCATAGCCTTCACCGTATTTGTTCTCGCTCGTAACGACTGACTCTACCCTTCTGGCCCGCGCTCTTCCTACGAGTAACCCACTGGCTCTACCTTTCTGGCCCGTACTCCTTCAGCGAATAACCGACTGACTCTACCTTTCTGGCCCGTGCTCTTCAGCCGAGTAGCTGACTGGCTCTACCTTTCTGGCACGTGCTCTTCAGCCGAGTAGCTGACTGGCTCTACCTTTCTGGCCCGTGCTCTTCCGACGAGTAGCTGACTGGCTCTACCCTTCTGGCCCGCACTCTTCCGAGGAGTAACTGACTGACTCTACCTTTCTGGCCCGCACTCTTCCGAGGAGTAACTGACTGACTCTACCTTTCTGGCCCGTGCTCTTCAGACGAGTAACAGACTGAGTCTACCTTTCAGGCCCGTGTTTTTCTGACGAGTAGCTGGCTGTCTCTACCTTTCTGGCTCGTGTCCTTCCGACGAGTAGCTGACTGGCTCTACCTATCTGGCACGTGCTCTTCCGACGAGTAGCTGACTGGCTCTACCTTCTGGCCCGCACCTTCCGAGGAGTAACCGACTAACTCTACCTTTCTGGCACGTGCTCTTCAGACGAGTAACAGACTGAGTCTACCTTCAGGCCCGTGTTTTTCTGACGAGTAGCTGGCTGGCTCTACCTTTCTGGCCCGTGCTCTTCAGACGAGTAACAGACTGAGTCTACCTTTCAGGCCCGTGTTTTTCTGACGAGTAGCTGACTGGCTCTACCTTCTGGCCCGTGCTCTTCAGACGAGTAACAGACTGAGTCTACCTTTCAGGCCCGTGTTTTTCTGACGAGTAGCTGCCTGGCTCTACCTATCTGGCACGTGCCTTCCGACGAGTAGCTGACTGGCTCTACCTTTCTGGCTCGTGTCCTTCCGACGAGTAGCTGACTGGCTCTACCTTCTGGCCCGCACCTTCCGAGGAGTAACCGACTGACTCTACCCTTCTGGCCCGCACCTTCCGAGGAGTAACCGACTGACTCTACCTTTCTGGCACGTGCTCTTCAGCCGAGTAGCTGACTGGCTCTACCTTCTGGCCCGCACCTTCCGAGGAGTAACCGACTGACTCTACCTTTCTGGCCCGTGCTCTTCAGACGAGTAACAGACTGAGTCTACCTTTCAGGCCCGTGTTTTTCTGACGAGTAGCTGCCTGGCTCTACCTTTCTGGCTCGTGTCCTTCCGACGAGTAGCTGACTGGCTCTACCTTTCTGGCACGTGCCTTCCGACGAGTAGCTGACTGGCTCTACCTTCTGGCCCGCACCTTCCGAGGAGTAACCGACTAACTCTACCTTTCTGGCACGTGCTCTTCAGACGAGTAACAGACTGAGTCTACCTTCAGGCCCGTGTTTTTCTGACGAGTAGCTGGCTGGCTCTACCTTTCTGGCCCGTGCTCTTCAGACGAGTAACAGACTGAGTCTACCTTTCAGGCCCGTGTTTTTCTGACGAGTAGCTGACTGGCTCTACCTTCTGGCCCGTGCTCTTCAGACGAGTAACAGACTGAGTCTACCTTTCAGGCCCGTGCTCTTCAGCCGAGTAGCTGACTGGCTCTACCTTTCTGGCACGTGCTCTTCAGCCGAGTAGCTGACTGGCTCTACCTTTCTGGCCCGCACTCTTCCGAGGAGTAACCGACTGACTCTACCTTTCTGGCCCGCACTCTTCCGAGGAGTAACCGACTGACTCTACCTTTCTGGCCCGTGCTCTTCAGACGAGTAACAGACTGAGTCTACCTTTCAGGCCCGTGTTTTTCTGACGAGTAGCTGGCTGGCTCTACCTTTCTGGCTCGTGTCCTTCCGACGAGTAGCTGACTGGCTCTACCTATCTGGCACGTGCTCTTCCGACGAGTATCTGACTGGCTCTACCTTCTGGCCCGTGCTCTTCAGACGAGTAACAGACTGAGTCTACCTTTCAGGCCCGTGTTTTTCTGACGAGTAGCTGCCTGGCTCTACCTTTCTGGCTCGTGTCCTTCCGACGAGTAGCTGACTGGCTCTACCCTTCTGGCCCGCACTCTTCCGAGGAGTAACCGACTAACTCTACCTTTCTGGCCCGTGCTCTTCAGACGAGTAACAGACTGAGTCTACCTTTCAGGCCCGTGTTTTTCTGACGAGTAGCTGCCTGGCTCTACCTATCTGGCACGTGCTCTTCCGACGAGTATCTGACTGGCTCTACCCTTCTGGGTCGCGCTTGCGCTCGCTGGTAGGCGTCACGCTGGTCCAGAGTTGGCGGGCTTCACGTGTCCCCGAAATATTTTTAAATATTTGTTTTCCTTCACCGCCGTGCACGTGTTAAATAAAGCACTTAAGATTGCTATTAACAATTTTAATGGTGCCGGCATTGGAGATCCAACTCGGGTCAGTCGCGCTCTATGAAACTAAACCGAGCGCGCTGGCCACTAGGCTATCACGGCTCTACAATAGGCTACCATGTGCCATGTCTTTTGTCAATTAACACTATAAATATGCTCTCGGCACTAATAGGCACTAGGTAGGCTCCTACCCTACCTAGGAGCCCACTGGCTTTCATTCTTACAACAAAACGCTGTAGCAACAACTACTGTATTCCGGTTTGAAAGGTATGACGAGCCCATGGCAGATTTCAACCTCGGCGACATGTTCCGAATACTGGCTGTTGCCAACTGCGCAGGGGATATTATAGTGCCGTGAGTATACGCGCACAAAATTACATTCGCGTATCCGATTAAACGCATGTACAATAGGGATAGGAGGAAGGTTGAGAGAAACGGGACGCAAAACAACATAACCCGGTCCGAAATCCAAGGACATCTGCACAAATGTGGTCTTCGGCTGGGATTCGAACTGGAGACCCATGTCTCAGCACGCAGCTGAGCTAAACACTAAGCCACGCGCAAGTATGGACACTGGCTGTGCTGCCATTCCATCTTAGTTCTTAGGGGGGTGATGACGCATCTGTTACCTGCTTCGATTGAAATTGTGCCCACGGGCTACATTAGCCAATCAACATCAAGTGGTTCACTGTTACCTGGTTTGTCATCCCAATTATAATTTTTCCTTCTATCCTAATATAGATTTTTAGCTTTACGATATTTGAGGTGCGAGATGATACGAATAACGTACAAAAGGAGCTTCACATCAATATTCTCCACTGAATAAAATTTCGTATACAATATGTACTCGTGTGATTTCATCTTTACAGGTGTAACCTCGAAAGCCAAGAGAGAGAAAAGAACGGATTTTTTTTTTTTTTTTTATAGAAGAAGGGGGCAAACGAGCGTGCGGCTCACCTGATGGTAAGTGATCACCGACGCCCACGAACATCCACAACACCAGAGGAGCTACAGATGCGCTGCCGGCCTTTACGGATAGTGTTGGACTGTGATTACGTAACCTATCTCCTAAGGTTAAGGTTCGACTACCCAGGTACCAGCAGACCTTGTGACACGAACACGTGGAACAAATGCACCTTTGCGTTTTTTTCTTCTTCTTCATTTCACTCTTCCTACTCTGTCTACTATATCGATACTTGTGTATATATATATTGTATGATACATAAAGGTAATGTAATGACAGCGAAGAGATTTTTAAATAGAAAGACAAATTACCATAATTGTTTTTTTTTTATGGAAGAGAAGGCAAACGAACAAGCGGTTCACCTGATGGTAAGTGATTACCGTCGCCCACATACATCTGCAACACCATAGATGCTGCAGATGTGTTGCCGGTCTTTAAGGATATTTGGGAGATGGGAGGGGAGAGGAGGGGAACAGGCAGAGGGTGTGGGCCTCCGGTTACCTCACTCACCGAACGAAACGCAGAAGCATATGATACCTCTACTTCACGCCGGTATTCTGCGAGGCCGTGGTATCAATCCGGTCGAGCCGGCCCATTCGAGCAGCAGCTAAAGCCGCCGCTTGGCTCTACCACGCTTAAAGATAAAGCCGTTTTAGTTATGTCTGTAATTTTCTTTCTTTTTATTTTAACGATGTCTGTTTAACTGTTCTCGAGATTTAACATTCAACCAAGAAACGAAAGCGGAAGAACATCAGGGATGTGGCTACACGGCTGCAGCATGATGCTGAGTCGAATGCCTTATCGGTGATATAATTCAAAATATTCTGTCTGTTATAACTTTGTAGTGTTTTAGCATCGAATAAACATTGTTTCTTCTTCTTCCTTTTAAAATATCTAACAAACAACCGGAAAAGTTAAAAACCGCACGCAAAGAACAATCACATATAAAAATGAATAGCACATACCTTTGAAGGAGGCCATCTTGGAATGCGCCACGCGCCTCAGCCGTTCTCATTTATTAGATTGCACGAAAGTGTCGACCGCTTCGGTTACAAGATGGTGGGGCGCATCCCGAAGCGACTCGGGACGGATACCGAACCGTTTACCTGGGGGACGAGACAATTTATTGTAATACCGACAGACTATATACGTATTCATTAATTGTATTTACATATGTAAATCTCGTGTTGTTTTTATTTATTTATTTAATCTCTGTTGCGTGCTTTTACATAGGAGGACGCATAAGGCGGACTTAATGCTTATAGGCATTTTCTACCAATCAACGTATGGTGTGGTGAAATTTTATGGTAGACGCAAAAAGAAGTTAGAGAACCTTAAATTACTATACTATGATTATCATCATCATCATCATTTCAGCCTATCAGAAGTCCACTGCTGAACATAGGCCTCCCCCAAATATTGCCACGAAGCTCGGTCCTGAGCCACCTGCATCCATCGACTTCCCGCAACACTGCGCAGGTCGTCACTCCATCTTGTGGGGGGTCGTCCTACACTGCGTTTGCCTGTACGCGGCTGCCACTCGAGAACCTTTTTTCCCCAACGGTTGTCAGTTCTGCCAGCTATGTGGCCGGCCCATTACCACTTCAGCTTGCTGATCTTTACGGCTACATCTTATCTATACTATACTATAGTATACATAAATTACTATACTATGGTTCTCTTATACTGTAGTATAGTAATTTATGGTTCTCTAACTTCTTTTTATTCCGTTGAACAATTTTGGATTTATGATGGGCGAAACTAATTCTCCATATTGCAGTCAGTGTAACATTATAGAAGACGTACTTCACATTACCATGGAGTGCATAATGAATGAGACTCAGAGACGTACTGCCTTATCACGGGACTATAATGTCGGTATTTGTAACAGTATTCTGGCATTCCCTGAATCCGAGAGTGCTAGAATATTGCTTCAAATTGTTAAATTGGGGCTAAATGACAGGCAGGTTAAGTTAATTTAATTATGTATTCATAAGATGTAAAATGTATGTATGGCTGATCCGAAATACGGCATGCACCAATGAGGGTGATATGTTCGGTAAATACGAACAAACATTCCATTAAATAAAGATTAAAAAAAAATCTCCATTGTCAATAAGAAGTAAAAGTAAAAATTAGGGTTTGAATTATGGTCATTTTGGTCTTGGATGGGAGAAAATTTTTCAGGCGATAGAGAGTTCTTAGGGTACCTGTGACTTTCTGGCTGAAATTCCTGACTTGAGTTTGCCAGCTAAGAGTGGAGTCGATATGTAGGCCAAGGTCTTTAACAGAAGGACACAAATATTATTCCTTGAGATCTGTAATTGAAGCATCATCCTAAGCCCAAACACCAGCTACGAGGAGCTGGTGTATACCAGACTAAAAATGTACATGTGACATTTTTAAATTGTATTTAGCTATCGCATAATACGGTCTGCATTATGTGATCCATATTATTATTATTATTCCTCTGCATGTTCCGAATTTAAATCTACGCAACACATAGAATGACGATGTTCACAGCGGTGTTACATTTTATTTAAGAACGCTATTCTGCATGGAGCGTTAAAATAATCATCTCCATTAGAGAGAGTACAGAGTCCGGCGTGTTACAATATGTCATGCGAGCGAGCAGCGCGCCAATATCGAGGCACGCCAATCAAGCCGATGATTTCAGAAAATGGCTGAGTACTGATGCCAAAATGGAACGAAACCCGTTCAACGCGAACTCGTACGGGGAGAGTTTGAACAGAGACAGAGCTTTTCTTCCTTTTATTTATCCTACTTTAATTTACTTCAACTTTGACATGTAGGCCTGGTGTTTTCTTAACTAAAAAGTCATAGATGAGTTTCTTTTTTTTTATTAACGTGTATAAACAGGATATGCGTGGTGTGGGAGAGAAGATGTGATGTACGTGATTAAGGTGAAAACGTTAAGAACTTGAAGCGAACGAAATCTCCCGAAGCATGTGCAATAAAATGTAAGGCAAACGAGCAAGTGGTTCACCTGGTGGTAAGTGATTACCGTCGCCCACGTACATCTGCAACACTAGAGGGCTCACCGAAAGAAACGCAGAAACACAAGATGCCTCTATAAAAATTCACCCTATACTAGATACAATACACTATATTGCAGAAGAAGCATGAAAGCAGGATAAACGCAGTAGAAATTAGAGCGTTAGGAAGTATGATTGATGTGAAGATAACTGACAGGGTCTGAAATAATGTGATCAGAGAGCGTTGTGGCGTGAAAGACGATGTAGTGACACGAATTGAGAAAGGGATGCTGAGCTGGTTTGGACATGTGGAGAGGATGAGTGAAAGTAGGTTGACGAAACAAATATATGAGGCGAGTGTAAATGGTAGAGTCGGGAGATGAAAACCTAGGCGAACATTTCACGCCAAGTCAAGATTAGTCCAAACCAACGAGCATGTATACGAAGATTGATGAAAGTGGAAGAAGCGAAAGACGTATGTCAGGACCGTAGCAAGTGTAAGGAGATTGTCTCTGTCTACCCCGTGGGAAACAAGGCGTGAATATATATATATGTATGTATACACTATATAGGTTACAATAAATTGTCACGGTCTCCGATTGAATTCCCATTAACAAATATTATTTGTCACGAGTTTATTATCATCTGCCGGTATGCAGTTTTACATTGGTGCAGCAGGCTTTTGTTCAGATCTGCTCAAAAGCACAAAATTATTTGTGATAGAATTTACTAAGAAATGAGTAGTACTAAGAAGTATGCTATATTACATTCTACTTGATATGCTGTGTCTATAATTTAGCCGTTGTAGGTTAGTGGTAAAGGCGCTCGACTTAGAGTCATAGAGTGCGAGTGACCCGAGTTCGATCCCCGGCGATCAAATTGTTAATAGCCATTTTAAGTGCTGTGTTTACCACGTGCTCGGCGGTGAAGGAAAACATACGTGAAGCCCGGCAACCCGCACTGCAGTAGCAGGTCCTTTCCGGCTCCAAAACCCTCACAGATATTTGAGAAGGAGGCCTTTGCCCAGCTGTGGACACTTACAGGCTGCTACTCTAATATTACACGTGTGAAAGAACTCATACATAATCTATGTCGTTTAATCAATCTTAAAAAGAACTAAAAAGATAGGACCTATCTCCTCAATTCTTTTACGAAAAACATCCACAGATATGTAAGAGTACAATTTCAATCTTAAGAATTATCTAGGGATGCAACCACTAGTCTCACGTAACTATATAAATAGAAGAATAAACTTTCTTCTCCATATTTTCTTTTACTAAAAAAATATTTAACGCCTCTGTTCGTTTCATTATTAAAAAAAATAAAAAAAAAGGTATCTTACAAATATCATTCTACCGAAGGTAGACCGGGTAAAGCTCCGGGGCATGAAAAAGTTCTTTATCAAGAAATAGTTCGTATTGAAGTAGGCTGCGAAATGTAACATGAAATATTAGATGAATAAATGAAGTCTCGACGTTTCAATACACGACCCGTCGACTTCATTTCCCGTCTTGCCGCGTTTCAACGCCGAAATGAAGATAGACAAGAGAACTATTGTCCCGGATCTGTTTACATCTTACATTTGTTTCGCAGAGACACTGTGATATGATCTTTAATGCTTTATAGCAACCGTGGTCGCGCGGCTGGACTGTAGTGTTAAACGACGGGTGTGGTGTTAAATATAAAAAACATAATTAGACGCGATAAACTAGTATTCGCGTAAACACTAGAAATCATTACGTGAAAAAAAAAACGTTTTAAGAAAAGGTTAACTTCCACCGTAAGAATTTCACCGGTGTCGCGGAGGCAGTTCAATATATGAATTGCACACGGACTTCAACCCGCACACCGGGTACTGTTATTTGAAGTCCATACAAATAATAGTCCCGTTCGGTAATCGAACCCGCGACCCAGAGCGCCGCAGCTAAACGCTTAGCCACTACGTCACCGAACTGTCGAATTGAATACAAGTTTTTAATTGCATATCGTGTCCATCTAACCTGAACGTACTCCTTCTCTGCCTTCGAGTCGTCTGGTTAGGTACCAATCCTCTCCCCTCATCTTACCCTCCCATCTCCCAAACATACTTAAAGGCCGGCAACATTTGTGATTATTACGACAGAGCAAAAACAAAAAAAGCTTTTAATATTTTTTTTTATTATTACTTGTTAGGATATCCGACGTTATAATACATATTTTGTAAAACATTCTCAACCGGTTACCAACTGCTACGGTTAAAAGGATGAAGCCGCTGTAGGAACGAATATCAAAATATTACTTCATAGAACCGGAGCTCTTACCCTGGAACTCGCAATTTAAGCTCTATTTTTAATTAAACAAGGCACCTGGACGTACTGCGCGTAATTAAAATTTAATTCGGTCGACACTTAATGGGTATCTTCATTTACTCAAGTGTATCCAAGAGAGCTACTTCGCCTTAAATGTTTTGCAAGGAAAATTAATTAATTTATTTATTTATTTATTCTTCATTGTTAGCCTTAAGCTTAAGGTTACAATAGGCGGACTTAATGCCAAGTTGCATTCTCTACCAGTCAACCCTTGTTATGGTGAAAGGTTTTTAAGCGTGGTAGACCCAAGCGGTGGCTTTAGCTGCTGCTCGAATGGGCCGGCTTGACCGGATTGATACCACGGCCTCGCAGAATACCGGCGTGAAGTAGAAGCATCTTGTGCTTCTGCGTTTCGTTCGGTGAGTGAGGTAACCGGAGGCCCACATCCCCTCCCTATTCCCCTCCTCTTTCCTACCATCTCCCAAATATCCTTAAAGACCGGCAACGCAGCTGCAGCATCTATGGTGTTGCAGATGTATGTGGGCGACGGTAATCACTTACCATCAGGTGAACCGCTTGCTCGTTTGCCGTCTCTTCCATAAAAAAAAAAAAACAATTATGGTAATTTGTCTTTCTATTTAAAAATCTCTTCGCTGTTCGATACACGAATCCATTACCGAAATCGGATCGAGAGCCGCTCACTGCCAAAATTAAAATTTCTAAACTGAATATCAGGGACACGTGCTCCATAGTCACTCAGTTATTGTCCGCGCAAGTCTCTTAGGAACTTGCCCATATGTCTCATCGAAATGAATATGTATTCCTGTGACATACACTAATTAAGCCGTGGTAACCCACTGGACAGACAGACACACGAAACACGGGCTAACGCGAAACTGACTGTATTTAGTGACGCATATTAACTGCTACCTTATAAACATTAATATTAAAAAAAAAACTACATTTTCATTGAGCGCGTGTGATCTGGGTTCGAGCCCCGGCGCCGGCAACGTTAAAATTGTTGATAGCAGTTTTAAGTACAAAATTCAACACGTGCTCGGCGGTGAAAGGAAAAGGTCGTGAGGAAATCCGCATGTCTGAGAAATAGTCCGCATATCAGCATCATTCCCGGCTTCAAAACCCTCTCAGATATTTGAGAAGGAGGCCTTTGCCCAGCAGTGGTAATTTACAGGCTTTACTTTTATGTATATTTTTACATAAAAGTCTATATCTAGTATAGGACTAGAAAATATTCTTTTTAATGGCTGTTCTGTGTGCGATCAACCCAATCCCAGGGAATATTATCGTCCATGAATTCCTTTATATTCTAATGACCCTCTCCATAGAGTCTTTGTTTAAACCTACTTTATTTCTAACGGAAACTACATGTACATATTTAGGTTCAACCTATCTACATAATACCCTGGCAGACTAATTTACGGACCCTTGAAAGGAGTCCACGTATTTCTATCGCTGTTTCGAACACTAAAACCGCGACAGGCTCACCACTTGTCACGTTGTACCAAATAAGATGGTTGTTGAAAGGTCTACAATGTTTCGATCACTGATCACACCAATATTGGGTTTGCGAGTCGTGTGAGTTTATTTCTATTATGTATATAAATAACAACATATTTCATAAGCGATAGAGCAAAGCGATGCCTCGACTACGACCTCGCAGAACACCGACGTGAAGTAGAGGCCTCTTTTGCTCGCCGGCGGCCCACTCCCCCTCCCTATCATTCCTCCCATCATCGAAATATCCCTAAAGGCCGGCAATGCATCCGCAGCTCCTCTAGTGTTGCAGCTGTACCTCACCGGGTACCTGGTGATTTCCTTAACATTCTACTTGATTAAGACTGATACTTCAGATTAAAAACAAATATCATAATTTCAGCCCATCACAAGTCCACTGCTGAACATAGGCCTAGTACATTTTATATTCAATTACTCTGATTTATCACAAAAACTTCTCACAGACAGCGGGGTCTGTACAATTGTTCTAAACAAGTCCTAAATTAAAAAAATAACTCATGAAACTTATCACCGTGTAACGGAAGTTTTACGTAAAATTAATTCTGCATAAAATTTCTGAACTGATAGAACTTTTTAAAACTTGCACGGACGTGTCGAATGATGCTGCTTTCGTATGTAACAAAAAAAAATATATCTCGCAACCACACAAAGCTTTGAAATATATATAAACGAGCTTCCACTTCGAGAACTTTCCTCTTTAACGAACAACTAACGATGTTGGGAACGAAGTAAGGGTGGTTATAGAAGCTTTAGCACCACTGAAAAATCAAAATGTTTACTGATTTTTTTTACACAAAACTAAACTACTAGTAAATAGTCCACTGCAGGACATACGCCATAGAAGCTTGTAAACAGTCCACTGCAGGACATAGGCCATAGAAGCTTGTAAACAGTCCACTGCAGAACATAGGCCATAGAAGCTTGTAAACAGTCCACTGCTGGACATAGGCCATAGAAGCTTGTAAACAGTCCACTGCTGGACATAGGCCATAGAAGCTTGTTAACAGTCCACTGCAGGACATAGGCCATAGAAGCTTGTAAACAGTCCACTGCAGGACATAGGCCATAGAAGCTTGTAAACAGTCCACTGCAGGAGATATTATAAAACATTTATCATCTGTATATGAAATTGATAAACATCGGGGTAACATTAATGTAACGAATGGTGAACAGGGAATCCGAAACATTGTTATAGGTGCCAGAAGGTATAGAATAAAACTTAAAAACTGTCTCTTATAATATACGACCTGTTTTTATTGTTAACTATGCTGAGGTGCTGCCTGTCCTTTGTGTATGATATATATAATAATTGATCAATACCAATCGGTACTCTCCAAGACAAATGATAGAAAACGTGAGACAATTCGTGTCATTAAAAAAAACGTAAAGCTTCAAAAGAATTAAAATATTGTTGCTTGGTGGCGAAGATTATGTTTAAATGTTTTAATGTTCTTAAATTCAAACGTTATAACGGTTTACATTTCTTAAATTTATGTTTTAATGTCCTTCCACAACCACCTCGAAACGCCAATATTTACCATCCGTCAGAATTATGTATAATATTATTAAACATATTGAGGAAAACATCGCGAGGAAACCTGCATATCTGAGAAATAATAAAAAATATTATTTTGGATATGTGAAGCCCGCCAACCCGCACTGGCGGAGCAGCGTGACGGGCCCTTCCCGGCTCCTAAACCCTCTCTAATACTCGTATTTGAGAAGGAAGCCTTTTCCCAGCATTGGTCAATTATGAAGGGCGATTAAACACGATTCATTGCCGCAACATACTTCTCTCTGGACTCTGTTTCTTTCAATATTTTTTTTTTCTATGTAATTCTAATCTATTCATTAACCGCTTATATATTACATGTATTATAAAAGAAAAGTGGGCATAAGTAACAGGAATAACTGCACAAACATGGAGCGTAGTAAACACTCTTTCTAGTTAAATAATATATTTGAAATCAGGCCTAAGCTGGTTGCTTCAAGTTCGATATTATAAAGGAGAATAAAATAAAGTAGGAAAGGCTTTAAACGTCCGTTGCAGTTTCCGTCAACTGAAAAGTTCATAGAAGCGAATTTAATGTCATGCGACAAAATAATCGAAGAGGGTCCCCTGATGCGACGCTTGTCAATGCTCTCCGGTTTCATTTCCTTGTTCACAGCTCGCATGATTTTATGATTTGAAGCAAAAAATATTTAAAGGTCGTACTCAAAAACTATAGCTAATTATATTATTATAGAAAACAGCAACCTCTAAATCTCACACTTAAGAGCCTCTCAATATTTGACAGAGGTTTTTTGGAACTGAACACGGACCACCGTACTGGTCTCTGTGGGTTCGCGAACTTCACGAGTCCTTTAAAATATAAATTTAATTATAATTGTTGTCGCTTCATCACATTGACAATCATTATTGCCTCTTGTCTGAGCTTCACAAAACATTTTGTTGTATATAAATATATATACTAAGTCTGGGTATATATGTATATAGTCACCGGTCGGTTCGATATATAAATATATAAAATCTGTTGTGAAACTATGTACAGGCGGTAATCGCTCACCGCATATTTTTTTTTTATTTTAAAACCAACCGGAAAGCGCTTTCACTCTGCTGCTTTAATATAATTTCAGGTTTTCAGGAAACTTTTTGGTTTTTTTTTTTTTATTAATTATAAAATACATCGTAAAATAAAATGTACGGACTGATAGGCACGCAAGTACGCAACGGTACAGCCTATTTGAGGCATCTGCTAATCATAGGTTTCTCCTAAAAAGCGCCAGCAAATCTTTGACCTTAATCAAGAATAGATATGTCAACTGTAATAAGATGTTCTCATTCGTTTATCAAAGAGATAAATTATAAAATAAAAACAAAGTAACACTTTGGGTTGACTGGCAGGGATGCCAAAAGACATCAAGTACGCCCTTTGTTATCCTTGTTATTAAAGCGAATTCCAATGAAGCATAAATAAATAATTAAAATAATACTCCTTGCCAACCTTTCACACTTAAGAAGATTATATCTCCTTATATGTAAAGATGTTCTTTAAACGCTGACCATGAACATCTCTAGAAGTCTTTAACGATCTCAAGTACGATGTTCTTGTAAATTACAAGGTTCCTTATCTAAGTAGAGGAAATTCGATCGCTTAGCTCACTGGTTAGCAGACCTTACTGCCGAGTCGTGGGTTCTAGGTTCGAATACCAAACAAAGGCAAAAAAGACAAATTATTAGTTTTTTTTCGATTGCGTTGTTTTTGTCCCGTGTCTCTTGCACTGGATCTAACCCTTCCTCCGATCGTATCGCATCAGCGTTACATAAGATGTGGGAAAGTAAAGATGAGTGAATGTGCCTCGCCTATGTGTTTGGGTGAACATTTACTGCACTATAATATCTCCTGCACGGTTGACAACTGCTGTTAGTATCCGGAAGTTGTCGCCATGGTCGCAATCGGCCAGCAAGACGTCGTAGAGAAATGAAACGCCGGCTAAGTGTCACGTACTTAATTGTCAAGTCTCGAGTCTTAAGTTTAAATCTCAGTGGAAGTAGTAATTTATTCATAGCACAAATTATTGGTTTCTGTTCTTATCTGTGTGTGTGTCTGTCTCTGACACTGAATTTGATCTCTCCTCTGATCTTATGGCGTAAGTGTCACCTTACATGGTACATGGAGCACGGGGAGGTAACGACGAGTGCCTTATGTGTGCGTAAACTTGCATGGAGTACGACGAGTGCCTTATGTGTGCGTCAACTTGCATGGAGTACGACGAGTGCCTTATGTGTGCGTCAACTTGCATGGAGTACGACGAGTGCCTTATGTGTGCGTCAACTTGCATGGAGTACGACGAGTGCCTTATGTGTGCGTAAACTTGCATGGAGTACGACGAGTGCCTTATGTGTGCGTAAACTTGCATGGAGTACGACGAGTGCCTTATGTGTGCGTAAACTTGCATGGAGTACGACGAGTGCCTTATGTGTGCGTCAACTTGCGCTGTATATTCGAAAGTTGTCGCTCTAGACAAAATCGACCAGGATGACATCGTCGAAAGGAAGTTGGCCTCCGGTTACCTCGCTCACCGAACGAAACGCAGAAGCACAAGATGCTTCTACTTCACGCCGGTATTCTGCTAGGAAGTGTTACCAAACCGGTCGAGCCGGCCCATTCGAACAGCAGCCTAAGCCACCGCTTGGCTCTACCGCGGTCCGAAAAGTCATTCAAAAGTTTCGCGATCACTAACGGACGTCCAAAATATTTTATAATACAAAGGAGACGTGAGAGTACTTAACGACTATTATTTTCATAAAAGTTACTTGTCTACACAAATATGAAGTACTTATGATATTAATATTACAATATGTTAATATAACATGGATAAATATTAACACAGGGGATTTCCGGAACGTCAAATAAAAATAAAAAATAAGCGACATTATTAAATTATGAGAAGATACGTCGATCTACGAAATTACAAATTAAATCAGCGTTTGTTTTATTATGTCTCGCACTTGAATCGCCCTAACTTTTGTATCTTGCCATATTTTGACGGGGTAATCAAATCTTTACCAACCGGATTGTCACGTAGTTCATCAGATATGTTCGATGGTGACAACCTTCGGGCCGATTTAGACTAAGACGGCAACTTATGCACAATTGACAACGCTGTTGTATGACACCGTGTGGTCATTATTCTAATAGGCCTTCACGTGTCGTGACACTGGAGCTTCTATTGTTAGAACACGTCAAGTAATAGCTGATGATGATTGAACGATTACGTCCTCTCAATGTAGGCAACACCACAATGATACACACACTTATGTATATTCACTCACACTGTATTAGCTTTATACACCAATCGCTTTTTCACCGCGGTAGAGCCAAGCGGCGGCTTTTGCTGCTGCTCGAATGGGCCGGCTCGACCGGATCGGTACCACGGCCTCGTAGAATACCGGCGTGAAGTAGAAGCATCTTTGTGCTTCTGCTTTTCGTTCGGTGAGTGAGGTTACCGGAGGCCCACCCCTCCTCCCTTTACCCTCCTCTTCCCTCCTATCACCCAAATATCCTTAAATACCGGCAATGCACCTGGAGCATCTATGGTGTTGCAGATGTGATGCATGCAAGATGTGATGATGCAGCTGAAGCCTCCGCTTGGCTCTAGATAGAATGTCCAGTTCTTCTTAAGTAAATCTGATTATAAACTTCTCCGTTTACATTTCATGCAGAAGCAATTATATCAATGAAAGATGTTGCGGGTCGCCCCGATTAGAAAGTTTGAACGAATTGCGATTTCTGCCTCAACTCACTTTTATTGCTTTTTCTATTGGATAGAGCAAAAAAAAAAAAACAAGTCCATAATGAGCCGGAGGAAAGTTGTTCCAAGTTGTTATTAATGTTGTCTTCGCCCATGTTGATCCCATCCCGTTTTTATTTATCTACGAGTACCTTATAAACGTAATATACGCAAGTATTGTGTATATTATACACAGTAATTTTCCGTCCCCATGTTAGATATCGAAATAGTAATTTCGATGGAATTATTTTGAGATATTAAACTCTTATTATAATTGAATAATCCGAAGATCGTTGTGGGGATCGAAACCGCTCGACTACTTATATAATAATTATAATGTATTGTTAAACATATACAAGAGATAATAATAATCGTCGATATGATGTAGTTTCACCGAGTGAATTGAACAATGTCGTCTTTTATTTTCATTTCAGTTTTATTAGAATCGATTTAGATTGCATGCTTAAAGCGGTGGCTTTTTCTGCTGCTCGAATGGGCCGGCTCGACCGGGTCGGTACCGTCGCCTCGCAGAATACCGGCATGCGGTAGAGGCGTTTAATAGTGCCGCGACCTTGGAGAGTACCTAACTGAAGTAGAGGCATCTTGCTGAGAATTACCTGATAGTGAGTGATTAACACCACCCACGTACATCCGCAACACCAGAGGAGCGGCAGATGCGTTCCCGACAGCAAAGAAAATTTGGGTGATGGGATTACTGAACTGAGCACAAGGTGGCTCTACTTCACGTCGGTATTCCGCGAGGTCGCGGCGCTACGATGCTCGAGCCGGCCCATTCGTGCAGCAGCTAAAGCCTCAGCTTGGCTCTAGCACGTCAGAACAGAACCTATGAGAATAGTAGTAGTGATAGATTCTAAAGGTGATACCACACATCGATCCTCTGATTGCTAAGGCCCAAAACCCACATAAGGGGAAGCTCATTAGTGAACAATTAACAAGCATTAAAGAGTTTCAGTCATTACAGCAATAACCCAATATATATCTGGACACACAAATAATTTGTGCAAGAAAATCATGATTGTTTTTTCTGGTCTGGTTACGTTCTGTGTCCGTATGTATGTCCGGTCGTATGCAGCATCAGAAGGATGCTGCATACGACTGATTTATTTATTTACGGACGGCTGGGTGGCGTAGTGGCTAAGCGTGGGTCGCGGGTTCGATTCCCGCACGGGACTAGTATTTGTATGGACTAAAAATAATAATTCCCGGTCTGGGTGTTCGTCCATGTGCAATTCATGTATGTAATTTGCCTCCGCGACACACGAGAAATTCCTACAGCGGAAGGTAACGTTTTTAAAAAAAAAAAACAAAACATTTATTTTGTTACCTATGTATATTCACAAATTTTGACATATAGTATAAGGAAACCTTCATAGGTTTGTGTACATACTAGTATTCACTGATATTCGTTCAACCAACGAACACGGCACCATTGCGTTATTCAATTCAACGAATATTGTAACACAGTTATGTGGGTATACTGCGAAAAGAAGTCAAACAAAAGGAGGTACAGTGCCACAGTGATCTACAGATCTACTGATTTGAATACTTATTGTTCAGTAAGTTATAACGTTGCCTAGATCTACAGGCTGATTGGAGAATATTGATTTATATTATGATAATAGGTTTATTACAGTAATATTAAATATAATAAAACTCGTTAAAATACTTTATATATACCATTAACAGATTGACAAGGATAATGAAATCTCCTTCTGACTTTACCTTATAATTCTATGCTACTGGCTATGCTCCGCGGTTTCACCCGCGTTCAATTTAAATAATACATAATAATATATCGAACATACACAAACGTCATCCAGTTCCAGAAACTAGATCTCCGTGTAAAATTGGTAACTGGACGGTTACAAGATAGATATTCCTACATAAATAAATAGTCATATAAACAGACATGACTCGGTTATAAACATTGATATTTATAACACAAATGTTTTCCCCTGGCTGGATTCGAACCCACGTCCCCCATCTTCGAAGGCAGTGTCACTGCCAATTAGGCTATCGGGTCATCATATACACAAGCAGTACATCGATCACATAGGAATTTCATATAAACTATGAGTACATGACCAAGATTAACGGTTACTGCTCCTCTCCAACAGGTCGTAGAGTAATGTTATATACCCTATGATATTCGTCGATAAAAGGCGCATTTAACGCAAATATATTTTTTCAAATCGCAATGATCGTTTCTTAGATTAGCCCGTACAAACTGACAAACTCTTAAGCTTTATTATATCAAAGCATAAATAACGTTGTTGGAAGGTATCAGTATTTACTTAAATTTTAAATCCGCCGCCGAGCCCCTTTCCCTTTATTTGTCATGAAATTAAGTCGGAAAAAATGGTTATTAAATTCGAATCCAGATGTCAGTTGAGCTTGACCTACTTCTGAATTGACTACGTACCCTTGGATGGGGCGTCTCCTTTACTCTTGAGCGATTAGAGAAAGACAACAAGGACAGCTCTTGACAGATGAAGGCTTTTACAACGCCTGCCAAGGTGTTGCTTTAAATACGTGACAGATAAAGTTCGAAAATTCTTTTAGAATAAATCTAAAGCAGCAGCGCGTTAACGCCCTCTGCTGGGCAAAGGCTTTTTTCTCACAAGTATATGAGACGGTTTTGGCATTGGGAATAGGCAAGGAAATCTTTATTATTTCGCAGACATGGAGATTTCCATAGAACCTTGCTTATTATGAAATTAAAGCGAACGCCCTAACCACTAGGCTACCACAGCTCTATTTTACTAAAATTGATTGACCTATAAAAATCACTATTACCAAAAGCGTATCGGCCCGATTCACGATGGTCACGGGGGTCTGACACAGCCTGATATCTTACACAGATAAATTGATCTACTTAGAAAAAGCAGGTACAGTATCTTGCGGTTTCCGACGAAATTGCTTCACCGCCGAGCACCTCTTAAATGCATCAAAATTGCTTTATACAGCTTAAATATTAATATAACATGAATTACATGCTGTAATGTAAGATATAAAATCCACACGTCCGTTAAAAAAAACCGAATGCATTTCAGTACATTTTATTTGTAATTTAGTTTTTTGTTTTATGGTTTTTTATTAGTACTTTATTCAATATTTCACCACACTACAGGTTGACTGGTAGAGAATGCTTATAGGCATTAAGTCCGCATTTTGTGTTCTTTTATATAGAGGAATGCAATAAAGATTAAATAAATAAGTAAACCCATCACGAGGGGGGTTGGAGGTCAGACGGACAATGAAACCCACATTACGCTAAAACTAATTTGGAACAACGCCGTGTTGGTGGCTAAGCCAACGATACAAATCGTACGAAAGTTTCGAAAAACTCTTCGGTATAAGCCCTTCTCCGCATCGGGGATCGAACTCGAATCTCCTGATTCAGAGGCAGAACCCCTAACGTGATATTTACGTAAATGTAAGTAACCTGCTTTTATTAAGGTCAGACAATATTAACCGATGTTATAAAAGTAAATTTAACGAATGAAATATTGAAAAAATACTGATTAGAAAGCTAAAGTGGGACCCGAGATGAGACCTGCAAAAAGCCAGCAATTAAGAGGCTTATTTAAATAATTGGAGCGGTTCTAATTAATTGGTGTAATCAATTTATCTGAAGGTACTCAGTGACAAGGTATCGTTCAAAAGTTTCGTTAGGTAAATCTATGGTATTAATATTTTAATTATATTTCTCTATTACATTTGAATAAGAAATTTAGCGAATTCTCCCAAAATTACAACGCATAAATGGCTTTGTCTAAACAAAAATTATTAATTATAAAACTGATGGTAGAGGGTTAAAATATGTCATCAGGATGTCAAACAACTCAGTAGCTCCGTGACCACGGTTGCTGTAAAGCATCTCAAAACGTCGGGATTTAAAAGTCTCTCAAAATACGTAATAAAATCCGTAAATAATAATTTAACAGTATGATCACAGACTGCAGACTGCTCTAGGAAGAGCAATGATCCTATCCTTGGTCGCCCCAACCGTTAAATAAGATTTGATAGATCACAAATAATGGCAAAAGAACACCGATTCCTGCAAGGATGATACGCGAGGCTATTGAAAACAAAAAAGAATTCAAAACACCATTTAAGCATTACAGCAAAGAAAAACAATTCATCCTAATTTCAATACAGAAGTTGACTGGGTACAACCACCGGCTTAGGATCCAGTAATAAACATAATTAAATCTAAAACCTATGATACCACTGCACGACCTCAAGATACACCTGGCGAGCACATTCCGGACCAAAATTAATATATTTTTTTTTTTGTTTTAAAAAAACGTTACCTTCCGCTGTAGGAATTTCTCCTGTGTCGCGGAGGCAGTTTGCATACATGAATTGCACACGGACAAACGCCCAGACCGGGAGCTATTATTTTTAGTCCATACAAATACTAGTCCCGTGCGGGAATCGAACCCGCGACCCACAGCGCCGCAGCTGAACGCTTCGCTACTACGCCACCGAGCCGTCAGAGCTACCTTCAGCTTTTATTTATTAATTTTGGCCCGAGTTAACTATGACATTTGTCATCACAAAAATAAGACGCGATCAAATCCGTAAATAGTCATTTCATTTCCAAAGTCCTTTTTTTTTTCAAATGACTTTTAAGTCCATTGAACACAGGTGTCTCCTGGAAAGCGCCAGGAAATAAGATGATTCCACGAAAGGTTTGCGCTGCAAGCGTGTTGGTGAGCGCAGCGCTGATTGCCTAGCTATGATGCTGCTCCCCATCACTGTAGGGTTTGGGTACGGCATATTCGGATGGACTTTGGACCGCCCTCGGTCGGTAACCAGAGCTCGGTGTTGGTGCATCACGTGCAGGTGGAGCTACTGTTTGGAAAAAACGATGGTATACGCATCCTCTCACCCGATTAATTTTTCTAGATCCATGCTAGATCTCTAAGATTTTCAGTAATCTCCAAGCTTGACGGATGGCTTGACGATCGCGAACCTGACATCACGTAACATGGATAGATGAGTAAATGATTTCACCAACTGCTTTTTTTTAAAGGGAAAGACGGCAAACGAGCAAGCGGTTCATCTGATGGTGAGTGATTACCGTCGCCCACGTAAAACGGCAACACCAGAGGTGCTGCAGGTGCGTTGCCGCCCCTTTAAGAGTTTTTGGGAGATGGGAGGGAGAATGAGGAGGAAGGGGAAGGGGAGTGGGCCTCCGGTTACCTTACTCGCGTAGATAGAAACGCAGAAGCACAAAATGCTACTACTTCACGCTGGTATTCTGCGAGGCCGTGGTAACAACCCGGTCAATTCGAGCAGCAGCAAAAGCCGCCACTTGGCGTTACCACGTAAGAAAAGAACCGCCTGAGGCTACGAGGTTTTTCTAGCGCTTCACGACACCGACGGGGTGGGATGGAGTGGTATATTCTGTTACACCACCACCAGATTTGTATTTTAGGACTTCTCATTTTTTGAGAGACAACACTCCATGTATTGTTATACTACTGTATTACACGAACGGACAAAAATATCACATTGAAACTTTCAGATGTACGGACGGAAGACTCATTTTCTGTCTAGAAGTTGTCTGGTCTTTTTCTGCCACTAAAGCACAGCTGGTTCTACTGTTCTGTTCCGGTTTGAAAGATATAGACGGCCAGCATAATTACGAGCTGTGAGTCGTGTCATCTGAGTACTCAGGTGTGTCATCGCACCTGTAACCTTCTTCCATTGAATTTGGTATGCAGGTGTGCATGGGCTGTACTAGACCCTTAGCACCAGGTGGACGGGAACAGAGGGCTCGTTTTTCATCTCTATCCGATAAAAAAACGGCACATTGCTGAGATTCATTTCTCCAAAGATATTTCTACAACAAAATCAATTTTTTCGTTGCCTGTTACAATGGAATACGTTTTGCTCGCGTGTCGTAATTTTTCACTTATGCCACGGCGGAATTAACTATGCTAACGGGTATGCCCGAAATTCACGGAGTTTCATATTTAAGAAATTAAAAGTAGTAAGTAAGTAGTAGTAGAAGTTTCGATTATGAAACATTTATTTACTAGTATAAATAAAAATCAGCCAGATTTAAGCGTATATTTACGAAATTTATTTTTTAAATATTTTTTTACAGTATTTTTCAATAAATTTCTTTCACTAAATTATGAACATTGGACAGAAAAGTATATTATAAATCCGATCGACATTTTCACATTTGTCGAAAAAAATTTAAAAACATAAAACTTACAGACACAAACGTACAAAAGAGCACTAATGGAATTTAAAATAAAAAAAATCACAAACATTTGTTACAAATAAAATTAAAACGCCACATTTAAAAAAGAAAATATATTTTTATGGTACATGGTAATAAAATTATTGCAATGTTATAACATAAATATAAAAAGTTAATTGTAAAAAATCACCGGTCACTGACAATTTAACCGATTAAAAAGTGAAACAAATCACAGAGACCGCTTGAAAATCCAACACGCACACACACATTTATATCTAAACGAACTTACGGGAACGTAAAATGAATAACTTACCGTAAGTAGCGGAGCGTCGAGCTTACGGCGCGCTGCGAGCGAGGGCGGGCGCGGCGGGCGCGTGGCCCGGCCGCAGTGCTGTAGACACGTCCGCGGGCGGCCGCGTAGGCGTACGTATGCCGCCCAGCCGCCGCCGCCCGCCCGCCCCGCGGTGACGCGCCGCGTCGATAATGTTTTTTTTTTTTCTTCTACTTTCCTCCCCATAATTATCTGGCCTGTTGTTGTGTTAGTAACGATGTGTTGTTTTTTTTTTTATTTCTTTTTATTCAATGTGAATTTCCACGAATCGATTCTACGTTTCGTTGTGGATTTACGATTATCGCGTGCGCTTTGTATTCGGGCGGCGGTTATGTTATGCTTCGATTTTGTAATTTAACAAACAATATTGGTCGCTATGTGTAAACAGATCTTTTTTTTAGCTGCCTTCCTTCACGGAGTTGAAATGTGTGGGCTAGCTAGCTTTTTTCCACACCTTGAGCTATTTTCCATTCAAGGACTTCTTTGATATTATTATATATACATTTCTTTAACGTAATTTTATAATATATTTAAGTTTTTTATATTCTAAATCCTTAACGCACCAACACGAAGCTTTTCTGTCGAACCTTAGAGTACATAGTTAAAAGGCCACACATCAAATATTGAATTCTGGGGTCTGAGTAAACGAAACCTTAATGTTGTCTTTGAAAGATATTTCTTTGGATCGTTTGACAACAAAATTAATGAAAAGACGAAATCGTTAAACATGAAACGTACTTCACAGAATCCAAAGTTATCTCCATTTTATTTAAACTTCGTCTTTATTACTTTAATCTCAGTAAAAAGGTCACTGTGATCGAAATAATTTTCTATAAGGATTTCCACGGCATATTTTTTATTAACCTATATTTTCCCACTAATAGGCAATGTTCTCCGCCATATCCGTTCATAACTTCCTGTCCTGGCTGATGTTATGCTAATTCCTTAATGAAAACGTCGAGATCGTCTCCTCTTTCTCGACGCCCTTTTACGACATTACGTAGACAGGAGAATGTTTGGCCATCTTTCAGAATGCATCCGACTCAAGTGTCCCATTTGAGTTCTTCCAATCCCAGAGCGTATTATTATTAAAATTTTATGATTAAAATACATCGTTTGTCATTATTGAAAACAGTTGCGACTGTCTCCTATTAATCTATTAAAAATACTCAAAATGTTATCAATGAATATAAGATTCTTAAAACGTTTCGCATGCTTTGGAAAAATTACAAAAAAAAAGAATACTCCGTCAGAAGAAACTCATTAAGAAACGGTGGTAGATTTTAAATTAAACGTCCGACAAGTGAAATGTATGTCTCTTACGTTGAATAAATGTTTCGATTTTGTTTGGTTGGTATGGGTTCTTCCCACAAACATTTTGCTAAGATAAGTAAATTTTGTGTTCAGATGGTATTTTTATTGAAGTCACATCTATTTATTAAAATCCCTGGTATGTACTGTAATGCAATGTTCACGTCTTATCTTAAAAAAAAAATCATCTACCGTTCCTTTATAACACACAATGGAAGAGACAGATTACTACTACAACATAACTCTTCAGATCTTATTCAGATTCAGTGTAACAAAAACTAATTTAAGATCGCGTCGGAACACAAATGTTTGGATAGAGTTCGTTATGTATGAGTTTTTTGTATTTTTTTTTTATGGAAAAGACGGCGGTTCATCTGATGGTAAGTGATTACCGTCACCCACATATATCTGCAACACCATAGATGCTGCAGGTGCGTTGCCGGTCTTTAAGGATATTTGGGAGATGGGAGGGAAGAGGAGGGGAACAGACAGGGGGTGTGGGCCTCCGGTTACCTCACTCACCGAACGAAACGCAGAAGCACAAGATGCCTCTACTTCACACCGGTATTCTGCGAGGCCGCGGTACCGATCCGGTCGAGCCGGCCCATTCGAGCAGCAGCTAAAGCCGCCGCTTGGCTCTACCGCGCTTTGTATATTAATGTTTATAACAAAAAACCCAAAGTTTCAGTGAGGAGAGAAATGGTCAGTGACTCCTTTGAACTTTCTCCATTACGTATATCAATAATCAAACGTCGCTCATTCAAGAACAAGTTGACCCTGGAAGAAGAAGTTGAGAATATTTTCACTTAATTAATATACACACAGACATTTCGTCCACTCCCAAACCAGGATTCTACATATTTGGTAACATTGATGATATAGATATAAAATATACATGTGGAAACAGGCTGAGAAACCCTACCCTTAGTTAATGTTTTAAGCGTGGTAGAGCCAAGCTGTGGCTGTTACTGCTGCTCGAATGGGCCGGCTCGACCGGTCTAGTACCACGGCCTTGTAGAATACCGGCGTGAAGTAGAGACATCTTGTGCTTCTGCGTTTCGTTCGGTGAGTGAGGTAACCGGAGGCCCACTCCCCTCCCTATTCCCCTCCTCTTCCCTCCCATCTCCCAAATATCCTTAAAGACCGGCAACGCACCTGCAGCATCTGTGGTGTTGCAGATGTATGTGGGCGACGGTAATCACTTACCATCAAGTGAACCGCTTGCTCATTCTCCGTCTTTTCCATAAAAAAAAAATGTCGCAAAGGGCGAGAAAGCCTTAAAGATCTCATGGAAACCTCCGAGAAATATCTCGGTGATTATCAGAATTCTCAGAAATTCATAATTTCTAGCTATGGATGACGGGCGTCCGAGCGCATCCGCGTATACGATTATGTTTTGTTTCTCGGGTTATTCAAAATACCAAAAGCCGGTGGCGCGTGGAGTATGGGGAAAACATCGAGTTATCTTTCACGCTTCACTGGCGAGCTTTCAAACGGAACCGGCCGATAACAGCTGCCAACAGACATTTAAACACGCAACTGTGACAGATGAAATATCACATTTCACGTTCATCCCAATAAACATGAGCGATGGTTATTGCTCTATGGTGTTATTGTATTAGCGGTCGGTGTACCTGAGTCATGGTAGCCATGGTAGTCTGGAGGCGCTCTATTTACTTTCATAGTACGCGAGTGACCCGGGTCTGTATCACGGTACGCGCACCGCTAACTTTATTAATTGCAATTTTATGCAATGAATTTGCGATGTGCTCAGCGGTGGAGCATTGTGGGGGAACTTGCAAGCTTTCTCTGCCTGAGAAATAATAAATCAATATATTACGAGAACCTTCTCGGCTTCAATATTCTCTCATATATTAAGAAGAGGCATTTGCCTATTGTACCCGATATTAAAAGCTTTCGCTACATTACTTAATTAACGATTTTTAGGGCTACAGTGGGATGTAAGGGGGAATGTAAAAAATTAAAAGATTAAGCAATTTACTACATACACATACTATTATATAATAATACTACATACACATATTATTAATATTCTATATTTAAAAAGTTTTAAATATAGAATGTTTAAAAAACCGAATAATAGCTATGCTATTTAAGTAACATTACTAATATTCCTGTTAACTCACCAACTAAGCATTATAGCTTGAAGCTTGATTGGTTCGGACTCGAACTTACGACGTCATGTTTCAAAGTCCGCACCCCAACCCATTAGACTATTGGCGCTTAAAAAAAGTTACGCACACAAACATACAATAATTATAACTAATGTGTTTCGATACACCACGAGTCGGTCCCGTATGTATATACTAAAAGTAAAATATAAATCCCTTTTTGCCTGTAAGTTTCGTGCAAAAAAATGGTGAGCGTGGTGTTGTGGATTTGCAAATATTTTTTTAATGGGTAAGGCGGCAAACGAGCAAGCGGTTCACCTGATGGTAAGTGATTACCGTCGCCCACGTACATCTGCAACACCAGATGTAATGCAGGTGCGTTGCCGGCCTTTAAGGATATTTGGGAGATGGGAGGGAGTAAGATGAGGGGGATGGGGAGGGTGAGTGAGCCTCTCACACCTCACTCACCGAAAAAAACGCAGAAGCACAAGATGTTTCTACTTCACGCCGGTATTCTGCGAGGCCGTGGAAGCAACCAGGTCAAGCCGGCTCATTTGGCTCTACCACGTTAAAAAAATAAAATGTACCCTTAAAATGCCAACCTCCTGCCACCTGCGTACCCTGGCAGCAAACAAATTTTGCTGGGAACGAGCCATTCGCCCTGCGCTATGAATGTGAGCAATCCTTCCATGAATTGCAAACCAGTTTTAGCTGATGCTTTCTTGGATAGCTCTAGGTTCAGCAGTGGACAAAAATAGGCCGATATATATGTAATAGGGCTGTAGGAATAATGTTAAATAACAGGAAAAATATAAGTAATCTAAATAATTATATCGTCGTTCGAATTTTGAGTTTTAAAAAAAATTAAACTACAACCTGAAACATATTTTAATAGCGTTTTGGAGACTCGTAGATGCCGCTTCATTGCGATATGGCCGAATACACATTTATCGACAAATTGCCAATATAGTAAAAAAAAAAAAGCACTGAAAATTATGATTAATTATTTCAATAGTGGCAACGTCGAACCCGTACGTTCGCGTAATGTAACGAAACCAAACACTGAGACTCTCTTACGTTACTAAAACGTCGAAAAAAAAAAAAAAAAATAAGAACACGAACCAAGCGCTGTAAAGGAAATCGGGCGAGAGTACCAGACGGTGCGGCGTCAAAATAACAACAAATGCCACGCCTCCACTACGCTCCGTAGCGTAGCGCCGTAGCGGTGCTACGCCCACGCGTAACGCTTTCGCATCGCCTAGTGACCTACTCCCTGCGTACCGAAATTTGTAATTTACGGCGTAGAGGTTCTTAAGCGGTAATGGATTCGAATCGATGCGCCTTTATAACCTAAATATCCGGAAACAAAGCTGAAAGCTTTAATAAAAAATCTGTTAAAACTGTTTTCTTAGAAAGCCTTGCTATAGAAATGGCCAATTCTAATATTATAATAATTGGTTGGCTCATATTATGAGCCGCGGTAGCCTAGTGATCAGGGTTAGCTTGCTTTAGTTTCATAGAACGCTAGTGACCCGGGTTCGATCCACGGTAACTAAAATTGTCAATAGCAATTTTCAGAAAACATCGTGAGGAAACGATCATATCTGATCAATAATAATAAGATATTGCTACGCGGATATTTGAAGCCCGCCAACTCGCACTGGACCAGCATGGTGGACTCTCCCCTGCTCGAAAACCCTCTCAAATATTTGAGAAGGAGGCCTTTGCCCATTAGTGGGCACAACAACATCACCACGCCTGTCAACCTCGGTTAGATACGCGTTGCATGCGACTTAGGAACGGACGAGCCACCAGCGCCCTACAAGTAAGCGTTAAATCCACTACCTGTGTGGCGAATGCGAAGCAGTTTGTCATTTAATTAGAATAAAAGAGGTAGTCGCTTCTAAGCGATAAGGTCGCCAATTGTACCTTTATGTAAGTTTATTTTTATTTAATTTTTTTTCCTATTTTTGCTAATTGGTGTACAACAAAGAGTATTTTTTTTTTATTTTGTTTTTTTTTTAAAGAATACTAGCAATGCTATTTAACTAACATTACTAATATTCCTGTTAACCTTCCAGCTAAGCATTAGAGCTTGTATTTGGAGTGGTTCACGACAATAGTCGAATGGTGGGCTCGAACCTGCGACGTCATGTTTCGCAGTCCGCAACCTAACCCACTAGGCTATTTCATTCATAGTTGCATATATTAACTTAAAAATAGCGAACTACACGATGGTGGAAAATACCTCTGAGAAGATATAAAATGTGCGTCGCCAGAAATCACGAGGGTTTTTTGGAGTGGTTGTGTCGGACCGAGCGGTGGAGAGGCTGTATCGGTGAGCCAGTTATGTAATACCTATCTCGGTGTATCAGATTTACCAGTCTAATGTAAATAATGTAAATATATGTGTGTGTACGAGTGTATAACAGTAACTGAGGCGCTCGGGGCTGTCTGCGGACAGTGGTGACCGGACCAGGCTGAGATCAGATTCAGATTTAACCAGTTATCGTATTGCGGAGGTTGGAGGCCACTGCGGGGTTAATCCCCGGATACATATTAGTAACATGTATTGCTGTTGGTGACGGTTGTTAGATTAGATATTCGCCATTTGTGTTGGGTTGAAATTATTGGGGACAACCTGTTAACCTTAACAACCCGAAAATAGTCCACTGTAGGACATAGACATCTCCCATAAGGAGGACTAACGTCAGGTTGGTGTCACTCGCACTAGAGACGCTGCTCTCAAACACTCTATATTTTTTTTATTCGAGTTTCTTATATTTCAGTATCAGTCGATCGCCAATTTTATTTGTAAGAAGGAAAGAAAAGTACTTTATTCACTGCCACAAATCAAGACCACATTTAGCATACAATACAAGTCACGGGAGGACTGAGGTGTTAGACGACCAGATGTCATAGTTAACTCGGGCTACCTCCAGCTTTAATTTATTAATTTTGGTCCGATCTAAGCAGAATGTACTCACAGTATCTCTAGGTCGCGGAGCTCAAAGCCGGAGGTAGCCGGTAGAAAAGTCGGAAATATAAAAATAAAATTAAACGCGATAAAATCCGTAAATAATTGTTTCATTTCAAATGTGTAGTGTTCGTGTAAATACAAGGAAGCAATATGGATTTATTGAGTTTTAGCCACAGACGGCATTCACTTCTGCGTAATGCTACAGTAATGTTCCCACAACTACAGCGCTGCTATTCTGTCGGTACAATGAATAAATTCGCGAGCAGTCGTCAGACTTTACCTTACTGTAATTACTTTACAAATTATTAATAAGTAAAATTAATAAAATACGAGTATAGTAAAGATTGGTATTGAGAAGAAGAGATGATGTATTCTCCCTTAAAATGTTTCTTTTTGTATAATGTTTCTTGAAAGCTCTTTTCAATGGACAACTTATATTTGGAAATACTTCTGTTTTGAGTAAAAAACATTGGCCTCGTTTTAGATCACATTAATTACTCTTATCAAGTAATTACGACGGAAAAACTGGTTTACCTTTAATCGAATTTGTTCGAACAGTGACATTTCACCGAATTGATTTAAAATCTGATTGCTAAATGATATAAAAAGCTGGCAGATTAAAAAAAGCTCACTCAATATTTGAGCGGATTTCGGAGCCGGGAAGGGTCCGCTACTCTGCTCCAGTGCAGGCTAGTGAAATTCAAAAGTCCCCGAAATATTTTAGAAAAATATTTAATGACTTACTGAATAAGGATTTTTTGTATTTACGCGAAAATTACACTTACTAATTGACGTGGAACACTTCAGCCCCTCCGTGGCCACGGCTGCTGAAAAGCACTCGAAACGTCTGGAATATAAAAACAATATTAAACGCGATAAAATCCGTAAATAATAGTTTCTTTTCAAATGATTAGATGAATGTTCACGGCGTTGATCCTTTGTTTACAAAATTAAATTACACTATGGCATCTGTTAACCTTAGAGTTCTTTGGGCCTAAACCAACGCCGAGCCTACAAACGTTACGTAATTGATCATTGATTTTTTTTCTTAGCGTATCTTCCTTTAAATACGAAAATCCAAACTAAAAAAAACTCTTTGTGAATACCATGGTTGATGGTTTAGAATCTCCTGCGATCCAGGAGAACGGTGGTGACCTAACCTTTGCAACTGCAAGCTATGTACATTATAAGAGCGAGTGTGTGTATATTTGAATGCATTTATTTACTGACTGGAGAAAGGTGTGTGCGTGGGGGGGAGGGGGGGGGGAATACCATCTCTTTCTTACGTGCTACGACGTCAGCTGGACGTGGTGCAGCCTGCCAACAAACAAACGAAGAACTGGTGGTAGAACAATGGCGGAATATTCAACCCAAATTTCACACACTACTGATGGGGAGAAGCGTTCATAGTGCGTGGGTATCGGCATTGTGCTCGCGAACTCGCTTGCCCAGCATGGTGAGAATGGGCAAACCTTCCAAGAAAAGCATTCCGGATTTATGTTCAGCAGTGGACATAATGGGCTGTAGTGGTAGTTTTAGTGTTTACTGTATCCGATGCAAACAATACTCTTTATTATTTAATTTTATGTTAAAATGTATTTGTGTCAGATTACGTTTACTTTAAGCTTGTGGTATTGAGTTTAATTTCTTCGACGCAGTTTAAACGATATTAAAATAATACAATTTACATTGAACATCCGAAGAGTTAATAATTAATCAAAGTGTTAATTACCTTTTAGTTAAGTGAGTTGCATATGTGTGCGTGTATTTTAGAATTGAGAAGATGAAGTAATGTAATGTTCTCTGCGAGGGCGGGTGTCATTAGGCATTTCCTCACATATAAAAAGGGGTCACGTGGGGCTAACACAAAGTGTTAGCTTAAGCTTAAGGTAACAATGGGAGGACTTAATGCCAAGTGGCATTCTCTACCAGTCAACCCTTGTTATGGTGAAAGGTAGTTGGCAGGTACAAAACAAAGAATAAAATTAAAAAAAACTATTGTATACACACTATGTAAATAAATAAATATTTATAACTTAAAATACACAAATACGTATACAAATATATAAAAAGATATATAAATAAATATATAATAAAAATCAAAATAGATAAGCCGAACATTGTTAATGGATCTATTAGGTAATCAGGAACTAGACTCTTAAATGATTTCCTGTTAGGAGCTGCTTTTATGTTATCGGGCAGGGCGTTCCAGAGGAGTACATATTGAACATTAAAAGTTATACACATTCCTCCATTACGCACGAAGCGGTTTGCCTCTTCTTTCTTTATGCGGACGGCTAAGGAGTGGAACTCTCTGCCGAGGTCAGTTTTTCCGGAAACCTATAACCTGGATATCTTCAAGGCCAAAGTGAACAGACACCTAGGCAAGAGTGTACCATCCTAGGCCTCATCTTCGCTTTCCATCGGGCAAGATTGAGGTCAAACGCAAGCCTATTGTTTCATAAAAAAAAAAATACGAATACAAAATGCTTTCCGCTTCCCTAATAAAGTCCCGTAGTGTTCTACAATAGATCTGAATACGGCTCGCTATAGTCGGTTGTTGGAGCGAGCAGGTTCATCATATTAATACCGATATTGTCGTAAGATAATCAATATTCGGTCTGAATCTTGATTGATGTAACATAATCATCGAATTTTCGTTAATAAAATAATTTTCCTTTCATTCGCTACAAGCATAGCGCTCGGCTATTAGGCCGATTGGTCATTAGACCAGCACAGTTATACCCTGTCCCAGGTTCGAGAGGCAGCGGAATCTAAAGAATTAGATAGACAAATAATTTATTTAGGGTCGGTGCTGACTGAAGATCATCGTCGCGGTTAACCACGCGACACTGTGCTGAGTCAGCACCGTTTCATTTGACACGGCGCGGGTTGTAAATTATAAAGTCGACTGGGGCTTCTCTTAAATAATTTAGTTTTTTCTTTGTACTTATTTATCAACCACTAAAATTGTTAATAGCAATTTTAAGAGCTGTGTTAACACGTGCTCGGCGGTGAAGGAAAACATCGTGAGGAAACCTGCATGTCTGAGAAGTAATAAAAATATTATTTCGATGATATGTGAAGCCCGCCAACCCTCACTGGAGCAGCGTGGCGGGCTCTTCCCGGTTGCTGAACCCTATCTGATACTCGTATTTGAGAAGGAGGCCTTTGCCGAGCAGTGGACCCTTATAGACTGCTACTTAACTTATTTATTGCTTTTACTGTTTCATTGTATTTCTTGTAACTTTTGTGTTGTGTAAATGAATAAATCGTATCATATCATACTAATTAAAAAAAAACCCGGATAAATACGAGTTCCGCTTAGAGTTTTAGTAATTTCGTAAAGTTAAGTTATTTACGTACCGTGTCTAGTCAACGAACATAGTTCGTATGTAGTTCCAAATTTGCCAAACTCGAATCCCAAATAGCTGATACCTAGGAAGTTTATTTGTTTTTTTTACGTGAAGGGCGGCAAACGAGCAAGCGGTTCACCTGATGGTGAGTGATTACCGTCGCCCACGTACGTCTGCAACAGCAGAGATGCTGCAGGCCTTTAAGGGTATTTGATAGATGAGGGGGAGAATGGGGAGGGGAGAGGGCCTCCGGATACCTCACTGACCGAACGAAACGCAGAAGCATAAGATGCCTCTACTTCACGCCTGATTTTTCTCTGTCAAAGGAACCTAATTACGAAACGGTGGTAGATGCTAAATAAAAATTACATTCCTTTCTTACGTTGAATCAATTATTTGATTTGATTTCATTTGATGGGGTGCAGCGTCACCAGTGCGAGGGTTCCGGCACTGCGCTCAGCCACCCGCTTACCCAGCATCATCCATTGCCCATTGGCAAACATTCCAGAGACATGCACTCCGGTTTTTCCTGGCCCTTTCTTATGCTCGGCAATAGACCAAAATAAGCCGATGTGCTCATTTGTAATTATTATAAATATAATTGTTACAATGTTCATGGAAATAAACGATGGAAATTCCATTATTACGACACGATTAACGACACGACGAACCGCAACAACTACGCGCTTCGCTTAGAACCTTTCGTATTCGAACAGATCTTTTTCCCCGGTCGTGAACAAAATAAAACTTAACAACGGAATTTAAACTATACTCTGTTGGTTGTTTTGTTTTCTCATCATAAACCACTAAATTGTTAATAGCAATTTTAAGAGCTGTGTTAACACGTGCTCGGCGGTGAAGGAAAACATCGTGAGGAAACCTGCATGTCTGAGAAGTAATAAAATATTATTTCGATGATATGTGAAGCCCGCCAACCCGCACTGGAGCAGCGTGGCGGGCTCTTCCCGGTTGCTGAACCCTATCTGATACTCGTATTTGAGAAGGAGGCCTTTGCCGAGCAGTGGACCCTTATAGACTGCTACTTAACTTATTTATTGCTTTTACTGTTTCATTGTATTTTGTAACTTTTGTGTTGTGTAAATGAATAAATCGTATCATATCATACAAATAAAAAACCCAGATAAATACGAGTTCCGCTTAGAGTTTTAGTAATTTCGTAAAGTTAAGTTATTTACGTACCGTGTCTAGTCAACGAACATAGTTCGTATGTAGTTCCAAATTTGCCAAACTCGAATCCCAAATAGCTGATACCTAGGAAGTTTTTTTGTTTTTTTTACGTGAAGGGCGGCAAACGAGCAAGCGGTTCACCTGATGGTGAGTGATTACCGTCGCCCACGTACGTCTGCAACAGCAGAGATGCTGCAGGCCTTTAAGGGTATTTGATAGATGAGGGGGAGAATGGGGAGGGGAGAGGGCCTCCGGATACCTCACTGACCGAACGAAACGCAGAAGCATAAGATGCCTCTACTTCACGCCTGATTTTTCTCTGTCAAAGGAACCTAATTACGAAACGGTGGTAGATGCTAAATAAAAATTACATTCCTTTCTTACGTTGAATCAATTATTTGATTTGATTTCATTTGATGGGGTGCAGCGTCACCAGTGCGAGGGTTCCGGCACTGCGCTCAGCCACCCGCTTACCCAGCATCATCCATTGCCCATTGGCAAACATTCCAGAGACATGCACTCCGGTTTTTCCTGGCCCTTTCTTATGCTCGGCAATAGACCAAAATAAGCCGATGTGCTCATTTGTAATTATTATAAATATAATTGTTACAATGTTCATGGAAATAAACGATGGAAATTCCATTATTACGACACGATTAACGACACGACGAACCGCAACAACTACGCGCTTCGCTTAGAACCTTTCGTATTCGAACAGATCTTTTTCCCCGGTCGTGAACAAAATAAAACTTAACAACGGAATTTAAATTATACTCTGTTGGTTGTTTTGTTTTCTCATCATAAACCACTAAATTGTTAATAGCAATTTTAAGAGCTGTGTTAACACGTGCTCGGCGGTGAAGGAAAACATCGTGAGGAAACCTGCATGTCTGAGAAGTAATAAAATATTATTTCGATGATATGTGAAGCCCGCCAACCCGCACTGGAGCAGCGTGGCGGGCTCTTCCCGGTTGCTGAACCCTATCTGATACTCGTATTTGAGAAGGAGGCCTTTGCCGAGCAGTGGACCCTTATAGACTGCTACTTAACTTATTTATTGCTTTTACTGTTTCATTGTATTTTGTAACTTTTGTGTTGTGTAAATGAATAAATTCGCGAGCAGTCGTCAGACTTTACCTTACTGTAATTACTTTACAAATTATTAATAAGTAAAATTAATAAAATACGAGTATAGTAAAGATTGGTATTGAGAAGAAGAGATGATGTATTCTCCTTAAAATGTTTCTTTTGTATAATGTTTCTTGAAAGCTCTTTTCAATGGACAACTTATATTTGGAAATACTTGTTTTGAGTAAAAACATTGGCCCTGTTTTAGATCACATTAATTACTCTTATCAAGTAATTACGACGGAAAACTGGTTTACCTTTAATCGAATTTGTTCACTACTACTACTACTACTACTACTACTACTACTACTACTACTACTACTACTACTACTACTACTACTACTACTACTACTACTACTACTACTACTACTACTACTACTACTACTACTACTACTACTACTACTACTACTACTACTACTACTACTACTACTACTACTACTACTACTACTACTACTACTACTACTACTACTACTACTACTACTACTACTACTACTACTACTACTACTACTACTACTACTACTACTACTACTACTACTACTACTACTACTACTACTACTACTACTACTACTACTACTACTACTACTACTACTACTACTACTACTACTACTACTACTACTACTACTACTACTACTACTACTACTACTACTACTACTACTACTACTACTACTACTACTACTACTACTACTACTACTACTACTACTACTACTACTACTACTACTACTACTACTACTACTACTACTACTACTACTACTACTACTACTACTACTACTACTACTACTACTACTACTACTACTACTACTACTACTACTACTACTACTACTACTACTACTACTACTACTACTACTACTACTACTACTACTACTACTACTACTACTACTACTACTACTACTACTACTACTACTACTACTACTACTACTACTACTACTACTACTACTACTACTACTACTACTACTACTACTACTACTACTACTACTACTACTACTACTACTACTACTACTACTACTACTACTACTACTACTACTACTACTACTACTACTACTACTACTACTACTACTACTACTACTACTACTACTACTACTACTACTACTACTACTACTACTACTACTACTACTACTACTACTACTACTACTACTACTACTACTACTACTACTACTACTACTACTACTACTACTACTACTACTACTACTACTACTACTACTACTACTACTACTACTACTACTACTACTACTACTACTACTACTACTACTACTACTACTACTACTACTACTACTACTACTACTACTACTACTACTACTACTACTACTACTACTACTACTACTACTACTACTACTACTACTACTACTACTACTACTACTACTACTACTACTACTACTACTACTACTACTACTACTACTACTACTACTACTACTACTACTACTACTACTACTACTACTACTACTACTACTACTACTACTACTACTACTACTACTACTACTACTACTACTACTACTACTACTACTACTACTACTACTACTACTACTACTACTACTAATATCATAAAGTATTAACTACATCAGTCTATTTTACTCCACTGTTGAACATAGGCCTCCGAGAAGGAGTCGGCAACAGTCGGCATAAATTTCTTTGAAGATTTGCCCATACTCACCATGCTCGGTAAGCTGAAACTGCTTAATTTTGTTTTAGAAAAATATTTAATGACTTACTGAATAAGGATTTTTGTATTTACGCGAAAATTACACTTACTAATTGACGTGGAACACTTCAGCCCCTCCGTGGCCACGGCTGCTGAAAAGCACTCGAAACGTCTGGAATATAAAACAATATTAAACGCGATAAAATCCGTAAATAATAGTTTCTTTTTCAAATGATTAGATGAATGTTCACGGCGTTGATCCTTTGTTTACAAAATTAAATTACACTATGGCATCTGTTAACCTTAGAGTTCTTGGGCCTAAACCAACGCCGAGCCTACAAACGTTACGTAATTGATCATTGATTTTTTCTTAGCGTATCTTCCTTTAAATACGAAAATCCAAACTAAAAAACTCTTTGTGAATACCATGGTTGATGGTTTAGAATCTCCTGCGATCCAGGAGAACGGTGGTGACCTAACCTTTGCAACTGCAAGCTATGTACATTATAAGAGCGAGTGTGTGTATATTTGAATGCATTTATTTACTGACTGGAGAAAGGTGTGCGTGGGGAGGGGAATACCATCTCTTTCTTACGTGCTACGACGTCAGCTGGACGTGGTGCAGCCTGCCAACAAACAAACGAAGAACTGGTGGTAGAACAATGGCGGAATATTCAACCCAAATTTCACACACTACTGATGGGGAGAAGCGTTCATAGTGCGTGGGTGTCGGCATTGTGCTCGCGAACTCGCTTGCCCAGCATGGTGAGAATGGGCAAACCTTCCAAGAAAAGCATTCCGGATTTATGTTCAGCAGTGGACATAATGGGCTGTAGTGGTAGTTTTAGTGTTTACTGTATCCGATGCAAACAATACTCTTTATTATTTAATTTTATGTTAAAATGTATTTGTGTCAGATTACGTTTACTTTAAGCTTGTGGTATTGAGTTTAATTTCTTCGACGCAGTTTAAACGATATTAAAATAATACAATTTACATTGAACATCCGAAGAGTTAATAATTAATCAAAGTGTTAATTACCTTTTAGTTAAGTGAGTTGCATATGTGTGCGTGTATTTTAGAATTGAGAAGATGAAGTAATGTAATGTTCTCTGCGAGGGCGGGTGTCATTAGGCATTTCCTCACATATAAAAAGGGTCACGTGGGGCTAACACAAAGTGTTAGCTATTAAGGTAACAATGGGAGGACTTAATGCCAAGTGGCATTCTCTACCAGTCAACCCTTGTTATGGTGAAAGGTAGTTGGCAGGTACAAAACAAAGAATAAAATTAAAAAAACTATTGTATACACACTATGTAAATAAATAAATATTTATAACTTAAAATACACAAATACGTATACAAATATATAAAAAGATATATAAATAAATATATAATAAAAATCAAAATAGATAAGCCGAACATTGTTAATGGATCTATTAGGTAATCAGGAACTAGACTCTTAAATGATTTCCTGTTAGGAGCTGCTTTTATGTTATCGGGCAGGGCGTTCCAGAGGAGTACATATTGAACATTAAAAGTTATACACATTCCTCCATTACGCACGAAGCGGTTTGCCTCTTCTTTCTTTATGCGGACGGCTAAGGAGTGGAACTCTCTGCCGAGGTCAGTTTTTCCGGAAACCTATAACCTGGATATCTTCAAGGCCAAAGTGAACAGACATCTAGGCAAGCGTGTACCATCCTAGGCCTCATCTTCGCTTTCCATCGGGGAAGATTGAGGTCAAACGCAAGCCTATTTTTTCATAAAAAAAAATACGAATACAAAATGCTTACTCTTCCCTAATAAAGTCCCGTAGTGTTCTACAATAGATCTAAATACGGCTCGCTATAGTCGGTTGTTGGAGCGAGCATGTTCATCATATTAATACCTATATTGTCGTAAGATAATCAATATTCGGTCTAAATCTTGATTGATATTACATAATCATCGAATTTTCATTAATAAAATAATTTTCCTTTCATTCGCTACAAGCATAGCGCTCGGCTATTAGGCCGGCACAGTTATTCCCTGTCCCAGGTTCGAGAGGCAGCGGAATCTAAAGAATTAGATAGACAAATAATTTATTTAGGGTCGGTGCTGACTGAAGATCATCGTCGCGGTTAACCACGCGACACTGTGCTGAGTCAGCACCGTTTCATTTGACACGGCGCGGGTTGTAAATTATAAAGTCGACTGGGGCTTCTCTTAAATAATTTAGTTTTTTCTTTGTACTTATTTATCAACCACTAAAATTGTTAATAGCAATTTTAAGAGCTGTGTTAACACGTGCTCGGCGGTGAAGGAAAACATCGTGAGGAAACCTGCATGTCTGAGAAGTAATAAAAATATTATTTCGATGATATGTGAAGCCCGCCAACCCGCACTGGAGCAGCGTGGCGGGCTCTTCCCGGTTGCTGAACCCTATCTGATACTCGTATTTGAGAAGGAGGCCTTTGCCGAGCAGTGGACCCTTATAGACTGCTACTTAACTTATTTATTGCTTTTACTGTTTCATTGTATTTCTTGTAACTTTTGTGTTGTGTAAATGAATAAATCGTATCATATCATACAAATAAAAAAAAAACCCAGATAAATACGAGTTCCGCTTAGAGTTTTAGTAATTTCGTAAAGTTAAGTTATTTACGTACCGTGTCTAGTCAACGAACATAGTTCGTATGTAGTTCCAAATTTGCCAAACCGAATCCCAAATAGCTGATACCTAGGAAGTTTATTTGTTTTTTTTACGTGAAGGGCGGCAAACGAGCAAGCGGTTCACCTGATGGTGAGTGATTACCGTCGCCCACGTACATCTGCAACAGCAGAGATGCTGCAGGCCTTTAAGGGTATTTGATAGATGGGGGGATAATGGGGAGGGGAGAGGGCCTCCGGATACCTCACTGACCGAACGAAACGCAGAAGCATAAGATGCCTCTACTTCACGCCTGATTTTTCTCTGTCAAAGGAACCTAATTACGAAACGGTGGTAGATGCTAAATAAAAATTACATTCCTTTCTTACGTTGAATAAATTATTTGATTTGATTTCATTTGATGGGGTGCAGCGTCACCAGTGCGAGGGTTCCGGCACTGCGCTCAGCCACCCGCTTACCCAGCATCATCCATTGCCCATTAGCAAACATTCCAGAGACATGCACTCCGGTTTTTCCTGGCCCTTTCTTATGCTCGGCAATAGACCAAAATAAGCCGATGTGCTCATTTGTAATTATTATAAATATAATTGTTACAATGTTCATGGAAATAAACGATGGAAATTCCATTATTACGACACGATTAACGACACGACGAACCGCAACAACTACGCGCTTCGCTTAGAACCTTTCGTATTCGAACAGATCTTTTTCCCCGGTCGTGAACAAAATAAAACTTAACAACGGAATTTAAATTATACTCTGTTGGTTGTTTTGTTTTCTCATCATAAACCACTAAATTGTTTTCGGTAAAAAATCGTCGCTAAGAAATAAAAATCAATTAAAGTGTAAACCGTTTTCCACCACTCCAATCTCTGGGTCGTAATGATTGAGATTGGTATCGTAGCGAATTACTTAGCGTTCGCGGTGTATTATTAACTTTGGGCTCGGCCTGCCCAGCGGTGTTACGGAGCAAATGAATGCTCGGTTATTAGAAATAATCCTGCCAACCTGTTATGTACGCCGCTGGCAGACGGCGATGGTTCGACTCGCGTTCTACGTAAATCAAATCTCATTTCGTAGATATTGCGCTACGGACCCTATAATCGAGTGGTTAGCGGACCCTGAACACTGAAGGTAGACTCGAAATTTGATTGATCCTATGTCGACGGTTCGTACCTATGAAGCTCGGATTGAAACTTGTGTGTGGTTTGTTTCATTGGTCTTAACTAAGTTAAGACTAAGACAAGAAGAGATTTTTATCAATTCTGTATCTATATATGTTTTTAAATTATTTATTTTTTTATGGAAAAGACGGCAAACGAGCAAGCGATTCACCTGATGGTGAGTGATTACCGTCTCCTACATACATCTGCAACACCATAGATGCTGCAGGTGCGTTGCCGGTCTTTAAGGATATTTGGAAGATGGGAGGGAAGAGGAGAGGAATAGGGAGGGGTTGTGAGCCTCCGATTACCTCACTCACCGAACGAAACGCAGAAGCACAAGATGCCTCTACTTCACGCCGGTATTCTGCGAGGCCGTGGTATCAATCCGGTCGAGCCGGCCCATTCGAGCAGCAGCTAAAGCCGCCGCTTGGCTCTACCACGCTTAAAAACTACTACTACTACTACTACTACTACTACTACTACTACTACTACTACTACTACTACTACTACTACTACTACTACTACTACTACTACTACTACTACTACTACTACTTCTACTACTAATATCATAAAGTATTAACTACATCAGTCTATTTTACTCCACTGCTGAACATAGGCCTCTCCGAGAAGGAGTCGGCAACGGTCGGCATAAATTTCTTTGAAGATTTGCCCATACTCACCACCCTGCGCAAGCGGGACGCCGACAGCCTCGCACTTGTGCTACTGCTCCCCATCATCGTGCGCCGTGGGGTTTGGGTTCGCCCGTTTCGAATGGATATTCTGCAGTTCCATGCGGAGCGTTTGTTAGGTAGCACGGTGCACCACGTGCAGAAGAGGTTGGCATTCGGAGAATGAGATGGTAAGTTAATATCCTTACTACACCCTTATAGAACTCAGTTTTTAATAGATTTAGTTTTTAAACTAATTTAATTGAACATTTCTTTTATATTACTGCTGAAATAATTTAGCGAATTTCACTTTGGAATCGACGCCCGTTGGGATCATAATGCAGTTAGGAAACTTAATTTTACAGCATACGCACTGTAACGACACGACTCGTCGCGTGTGTAGGTTATTATTTTTTGTGTCATCATTACAAGTTAGACAAGTGTTATGACAGTAAAATGTATGCATTTATGCTTACACGAGCATTTACTTACCGTACTCTACCTTACCTGCCCTGTAAATAGTCAACCGTAGGACATAGGCATCTTCAATGAGGAGGATTTCCCATACTCACCATGCTCGGTAAGTTGAAACTGCTTAATTTTGTTTTAGAAAAATAAAAATTTAGAAAAGCTTTTGTCTTTGTTGCCTCTTACGACGCTCACGGACAGCAAGAGAGAGGGGGAGGGGGTGGCAGATACTTAGCAATCATTTAGGGTACTATAATACTCGTATTCCACAAGCAGACGATATGATTTTTTTAGATGGGAACCCGACAAACGCAATCCGAGATATTCCACGACATAATGTTACTGGCTATATTATCGGAGAGGGTTTGTAGCGGCGGGAAGGGTCTACTAAGCTGCTCCGACCCGGGCCAGTCAACTACTCGAGTCATTTTTATTTATTTAAAAAAAAATATGTTCTTTACACCTTAAAGTGTATGGTGACAAAGTGTGGACATAATGGCTTTTGGCATTCTCTGCCAGTCAACTATATTATTCATTATGACATTCGGGCTTGCTCCCGATATTTTGCTCCAACGCTCGTGGTGAATCTAACACTTAAACTTGCAATTAACAATTTCAAGGGCAACCGGGATTCGTACTCAGGTCTCTCGCGTACTGTGTGATTAAAGAGCCTTACGGTACTACCACGGCACACTGCTATAGAGGGATATCGTTTACTGCAGTATAATCCACTATTTTTTTTACGTACACATAAAAAGGGATAACAACATTATAACATAATGTTTGTAGGAGTACAAGGGCTCTACTTTTTTTTCATTGGCAAACAGGCAAAGAAGAAAGCGCCTCACCTGATGGTAACTGATTACTCTCGCGCACGTACACCTGCAACACCAGAGGAGCTGCAGATGCGTTGGCCGGCCTTGAAGGATATTTGGAAGACGGGAGGGAGTATGAGAAGGGAGGACGGGGAGAGGGAGTGGGCCTCCGGTTACCTCACTCACCGAACAAAACGCAGAAGCATAAAAAGCCTCCACTTTACGCTAGTATTCTGCAAGGTCGCAGTGCCGGCCCGGTCGAGCCAGCCGGTTTGAGCAACCGCTAAAGCCGCCGCTCGGCTCTACTACTTATTCCCGAAGGTTCTAACAGGAAATTTGATTGAAATGGCAATATTATCGCTTACGTTTCTAATGCATATTACGTTAACGTAACGGCCTGTAAGTGCCCACTGCTGGGCAAAGGCCTCCTTCTCAAGTACTAGTATCAGAGAGGGTTTAGGAGCCGGGAAGGGCCCGCCACGCTGCTCCAGTGCGGGTTGACGGGCTTCACATCTCCTCGAAATAATATTTTCATTATTTCTCAGGCAAGCAGGTTTCCTCACGATGTTTTCCTTCACCGCTCAGCAAGTGGTAAATACAGCACTTAAAATTGTTATTAACAATTTTGTGGTGCCAACACCGAGGATCGAACAGATGCTCGCTGGCGCTCTATGATGTACCAAAGAGTGAGCGCCCCGACCACTAGGCCACCACGGCTCTTCGGTCGGCTCCGATGCCGACACCGGGGTACGAACCCGGATCGATCGCGCTCTATGAAACTAAATCCAGCCACTAAGCAACCGCGGCTCTTATACAAATACATGATACCGACGCAGGTTTCCTCAACATATCTTCCTTCACCGCCACGTACGTGGTAATTATAGCATTAAAAATTGCTATTAACAATTTTAGCGGTGCCGGCACCGGGGATCGAACCCAGGTCACTAGCGCTCTGTGAAACTAAACTGAGCGCCCTGACCACTAGTCTACCACGGCTATACGTACAAGATATTAAATCTTAGAAATCGTCGAGTTTAAACAGCCCGGTCTGCTTGCGCTCGGTGTGGGACGCGCCAGATTAAATCTTAATCGGTCCACAGCATAGGCGGTAGCTATAGGATACCAAGCAACAATACCCGGACGAATTCCTAAAGTCGCTAATAATGAACAATGTACGACGCGTTGCTGTACTATAAAATACATATTAATTAATTCGGTGAAAATATGTTATTCGTTAAGAATTCTTTGAAAGTGGAGGTAGATTGAAATTCATATTCATTCATTTGCGAATACAGACATGAAAGATCATTATCATCATCATTTCAGCCTATCAGAAGTCCACTGCTGAACATAGGCCTCCCCCAAAGATTGCCACGAAGCTCGGTCCTGAGCCACCTGCATCCATCGACTTCCCGCAACACTGCGCAGGTCGTCACTCCATCTTGTGGGGGGTCGTCCTACACTGCGTTCGCCTGTACGTGGCTGCCACTCGAGAACCTTTTTTTTGTCACATGGAAGATACTGGATGTTAAATATTATTTTATTTATTTATTTAAAAAACTTTACTGCCTCACCTTATAGTATGAGGCGACGAAGGGCTGCCTTTATGCCTATTGGCATTCTCTGCCAGTCGACCCATGGATCGGTGAGATAGTATTTTTAATAATAATAATAATAATAAAATGTTTATTTTTCCATATGACCAGAACCTCGTGAAAGCCGAAACACAAGAAGACAAAATATGTGGACCTGGCTCACGAGGTAACCGACATGTGGGGTGGTATGCCGACCGAAATTATTCCGATCGTCGTCTCTGCGAATGGGTTAATCCCAGTCAGCCTCTCGGAACATCCGAAGCGGCTGGGACTCCGTGACGGACCGCTCCGAGCTCAAATGCAGAAGGCGGTGCTATTCGATACCGCTCGCATTGTCCGCCGGTTTCTTACCCTTTCTCCCTAACCCTCGGCCGTCTGGTCTCCCCTGCCGGGGGCTTCCATCTGGTTGGGTTTTAGTTATCTATTTAATTTTATTGTATATATAATTAATAAAATATTATTTATATTATGGTATTTATTTGTATCTATATTTATTTATATATACTACCCAACCAGATGAGTAAATACAGAAATACCCCAAAAATGTTTATTTCAGACCCGGAGATCCATTTTTAGAGTTAGAGTATTTTTTTTAACTCAATTAAAATTAACTAACTAAGAAAAATTTATTAGAAAATAAATTTAATAAAGATACATAATAAATAATAACTTAAATATTAAATTTTAACGACCTGCTTGTAACACCCGATATCTTTGGGTATGCAGATGACAGCACAGTCTCGGGGAGATACTTGTCCGATGCGAAGTCTGGGGCAAAAGTCCAGTCTTTCAGAGAATCGATGATTGAGGGGGTGAACTCGACTTTGGAGGCTGTTTCCCAATGGGGTGATGCCAATTTGGTCGAGTTTAACCCCTCTAAAACACAGGCTTGTCTTTTTTCGGCGAAACGGAATCCATTCCATCTGACTCCGACTTTCCGGAATGTCCCCATTCCAGTAAATGACCGTCTTGAGCTCTTAGGTCTAGATCTCTCTTCTAACCTAAATTTCGGTCGTCACATCAAGTCCATAGCAAACACTGCTGCCAAAAAACTTAGTATCCTCTCGGGGGTGAGACGGTACTTCACATCGGAGCAGCTCTTAAATCTATACAAAGCTCAAGTCCGCTCTTACATGGAATACTGTTCTGGCTCGGCTAAACATCAGCTTGATGCTTTGGACTCTTTGGAGCGCCGAGCGAAGAGGATCATAGGCAGTGACTCACTAGTAGAGGCAAAACTTCAAAGCCTCGAATACCGTAGACGAGTGGCCTGCCTCTCGGTTTTTTATCGAATTCATTTCGGAGAGTGTGCGGAGGTTTTGCATAACCTAATACCCCCTTCCCCTTTCCATCACCGAACGACTAGACGCGGCGAGAGGTTCCACCCTTATGTTGTAGACATTCCTCCATTACGCACGAGGCGGTTTGCCTCTTCTTTCTTTTTGCGGACGGCTAAGGAGTGGAACTCTCTGCCGAGGTCGGTTTTTCCGGAGGCCTATAACCTGGATATCTTCAAGGCCAAAGTGAACAGATATCTTGGCAAGCCAAGTTAGGTGTACCATCCTAACCCTCATCTTCGCTTTCCATCGGGCAAGATTGAGGTCAAACGCAGGCCTATTTTTTCAAAAAAAAAAAAATTACCTACGATTTAAATTTATAAAAAAATTCTTTAACTGATTTTTTAAACTGCTTCTTGTGTTGAATTCCTATATTAATAGGGCTGTAATTAATGTTGACTGAATAGAGTGGTAATTTCTATTCTATAAAATTCATTACTTGCGTCTTTCAAAGATCAGCTATTAAATTATTTGATTGGAGCCAGTTTAGTTTATTATTTAGATTGATACTAATTTAATAATCAAAATTATTTACGTACAGGTAAACAGTGCGATGCTGTCCGTTCGAAAGTTTCTGCTGTAAATGTTACATTTCAAAGTGTGGCACTTTTTCATTTCCTGTCGACGACGTAAAAGAAAGGGAATACGGGAAAACCATGAGAAATCTAATAGCATCCTTGAAAATATGCTGGAACGAACCCGTTTATCCATGCATCAGTGCTGCTGCTGGAACGCACCTGCAGCACCTCTGGTGTTGAAAAAAGTTTTCTGCATTTTTTTTGACTTAGTGGATTTTTACAAAACCGGAGAGATGACGAAGGGTGCCTCATTCTGTTTCTCTCTTCTTCTTTAACTACCTGTGTAAGCCCAATGCTGGACATAAACCTTTCCATGAAAGCGCCAACAAAAGCTGGAAAACCATGCATGGGATATGTGCTAGAGATTCTGCTCCCTGTTGGATTTGGGACTATATACTATTGTTACTAAATTATCAATCATATTTCGAAGCGCCATTTTATATCCTTTAGAAATCGCTTGAATAAGTTCATAACAAAGCTCGGTTGATTTAGCTGCGTATACGATCTGCTACAACGATTGTGTTCGTGTTGACTTACGAAACGGCGAACGGAGCAAATCACTGTGAGATATTTGTTATTACCTACAGTAGTCATGGATGTACATCGGAGGAAAATTCAAAGGATTTATTCGAAGGTAAGATGGGTAGTTCCATATGTAACAAACTCAATCAACTCAAAAAACATAATCAACAGGTACGAATTTAAATTATTAACTACATTACTCGCGGATGTTATTTATTTAATCTTTATGCACGGATATTGGTACATATGGCGGACCTAATGCCTAGAGGAATTCTCTCCCAGTCAACCATTAGAGTATAAAACAAGTAAAGGGATATAAATATCAAAATATATACTTACTCAAATAGGTAGATAGATACATTCATACATACTTAGATACATAAATAAAATATATACAAATATACCATATACATATAGAATAATTAATTTTAATACAGAATACAAACAAATATAGATGTCAGGACAAACAGCTAAAGCGGCACAATGACAAACAGCAGCACTAGTACAGACTTGCAACATTTCTGTGATGTTCGATATACATCGGAGAAACATTTACAGGATTTATTCGTAAGTAAGACATCATATGGTAGATCAATAGATAACTCTTATATCTGTTGCTTTTTTTATGATTAAGGGGGGCAAACGTTCAAACGGCTCATGTGATGGTAAGTGATTACCGTCGCCCGCGAACATCTGGAACACAATTACCATCAAGTGAGGCGCTTGCCCAATTGCCGGCGCTTCCAAAAAAAAAAAATGTATTGAATGTAATGTCAATGCGTTAGTAGGGTTAGCGAAACACGAAACGTCAAATCGCACATCGAATCCAAGTACCCGAGTAGGTTATTATTATTAAATGTCGGGTAGGAAAGATCTTTCGATATAGTGAAATTGCGATCCGTCGTCCGTCGTTGACGTCGCGAACGGAAATACATTAAAAGTAAAAAAGTAAAGTAGCGTTCTGCAAGCGCCCACTGCTGGTCAAAGGCATCTTTCTCAAATATCTGACGGGACTAGGAGTGGATATCCCATCCGCTGGTGGCTGTTTCTTGTATCTACGCGAACACTACACATTTGAAATGAAACTATTATTTCACGGATTTTATCGCGTTTAATTACGTTCTTATATTCCCGACGTTTCGATTGCTTCACAGCAGCCGCGGTCACAGGGAGACTGAGGTGTTAGACGTCCAGGTGTCATAGTTAACTCGGGCTATCATCAGCTTGTATTTATTGATTTTTTTTGGCTTGACCACTGCTGCTGTACATCAGCTGAAACGTATACATATAAAACATAATCAAACGCGATAAAATCTGTAAATAATAGCTTCATTTCAAATGTAGTTTCATGTTGCGATTGTTGTCACTAATATCATGAAAATTCATATCGACAAAGATGCCGTAGGACGAAACAGTTCGGTTCGTTATAGAAATAAATAAAATATGCTATGAAACTATTACAAGAGGTAATATTAATTTTCTATGCTTTAACAACTTTGTATATAGGTTAATCGTTTCATACTTTAACCCCGTCCCTTCACGTCGTGGTCTTAAAAACCAAAAGATGTTTGAATAACGAACTGTTACATCGAAGAACATAAAACTGATGAAAAATATAACAAGAATTTCGTATGATCTTTTATTATAACGCGCAATCGAAAACAAGATGGCGCCTTTTCTTTATATGAAAATTATACTAGCGATTCGATTTAAGTAACATTATTTCTATTGAGTGTAAATGGAAGAGTAGGGAGAGGAAGACCAAGGTGGACATTTCACGATCAAATCGGAGAAGCTCTGGAAAAGGCCAGGTCAAGAGTACTCTAAACCAACGAGCATGCATGCGAAGATTGATGAAAGTGAAAGAAGCGAAAGACGTATGTCAGGACCGTAGCAAGTGGAAGAAGATAGTCTCTGCCTACCCCGGTGGGAACAAGGCGTGAATATATATACTAATATTCCTGTTAATTCTTCAACTAAGCAAAACAGCTTGTGTCGTGAGCGGTTCACGACAATAGTCGAATGGCGGGCTCGTACCTGCGACCTCAAGTCTCGCAGTCCGCACCCTAAACCATTAGGTTATTGACATCCAAGCATACATTCCCGTTGTAATCTCATTAAAACGATTGTGCTCACCGCATTACTACTATTTAATTGTCAGTCGCCAATAGCAACATCAATATAATTCTGTTTACTACCGGAAGCTGTACTGTTTGTTCACTTCCAAGAATATTAGTGTGTCTCGCTCAAAGCTTCTTACTTGTTAATCTTTACATACTGATGTTCGGCTCGTTTTCATTGCATTGTACAGATCCAGTCTTACACATCGATTTTTCTGTTACCAAAGCACAAATTTATATAATAAGGTAAATAAGATACTATCAATATATTCCCTTCCAAAATTAAAATGCAAATCAATAGTTAAGTAGTTAAGGAATGGTTGCAAAAATTTGACTATAACTTTATAGAAAATCTACTTCATAACTCAACTAGGTAAACACTCATATCACATCACAAGTTATATTTACAAAACAAACACAAGCACGCACATTCACACTACACATGACATTACACTGCACAACCTCAACATGCACAACATATTTACATTCTTACTGAGGCCTTATATCTTTTATTTTTATAGTATTAATCTTTTCTCTCCCATCTTGATATAATTTGAACCACTATAATGATCTTTGTTTCTCCTAAAACAATATAGGCAATAATATTTAAATTAGTTGGCTCTTTATACATTAAGTTTATACACCAGTACCACTAATGCTTAATAATGGTCTTGTTTTTTTCGTGGGGTGGGGACCTGGTGATCTGTAATACAGGCTTTTTATGCCTATCTCAGACACCAGCTCCTTACACATCCTAGACTAGACACACCGATATCTAAATGTATATTAATTTTTCATTAGATAATAATGTATGGTCTGTTTTTGTGGGGAGAAAATAAACATATTATTATTATTGTTGTTGCAAATGAATGAGGAATGCGCGATAATTAACTTAACGAAGCCCGTTGTGGGTTGTGTTCCATGTGGATGTATGTTACAATTTGCGTCGTTTTTTTTTTTTGTAATTGGATTAGGCCGACAAACGAGATAATAGTCGGCCTGATGGTAAGTGGCTACCGAAGTCCATGGACACCCGCAAATAACTCCAATCGAAGGATGTTACAGATGCATTGTCGCCCTAGAAGATTAAGATGGAATGCCTCATAGCCTTTGATTAAATTTTAATTGTATATACCCTGATGACTTCTAGGCATGGAAGGAACCAAACACCTAGCGAATAAAAATGTATACTGAAGACTGTAATAAAGAAAGCCACAACAGCCGAGTGCGTAGTGGAGCTGCTGTTAACTTAAACATTTTTTTTTTTTATTTTTACCATCTAACAGACAAAGCTTTGGCAACCGACTAATGAACCAATGTGGAAAATACAACCAATTAGACAAGGATAGCATCACTAGTCCGAAAGTATCACAACCAAAAACGATATGTTTCGTACGTGGTGGAGCGATGCGACCATAGCTGCTGCTTCGAATGTGCCGCCACGACCGAGGTGGTACCACGACCTCGCAGAATACCGGCGTGAAGCGGCGGCATCTTGTGCCTCTGCGTTACGTTCGGCGAGTGAGGTAACCGGAGGCCCACTCCCCCTCCGCCATCTCTCAGACATCGTTAAAAGGCCGGCAACGAACCAGCAGCACCTCTGGTGTTGCAGATTTAGGTGGGTGACGGTAATCACTTACCATCAGGTGTTGGTTTATTGGCACTATTGCACACGGGCAGCTTCTCATGGTCACTGAAAAACATTGTCATGATCAAGACAACCTTGACCAAGGTATCAACACCAGAAACTCTAATCTGCTGCCGTGTACTTTGTAAAATATCTACAGTACAAATAAATTCTATAATGATTTCTACATAATTTACCTTCTACGAGTTTCATTGCTTTTAATAAGCTTATTAAACGCAACGAAACCCGTAATATAAATAATAGTTTTTTAGTGGAATATTAACTTAGAATTAGTAAAAATGGAATTTCAGTCAATCCCAGGCACACGAGGACATCAGGTTTCTTATCTGTTACAAGATCAAGGGAAAGGCGTTAGCGGATTGTTATTATTGCAACCGATAGTGTGGAAGCACCAACGTAATGAAAAGAAAGATTTTTCATAAGTAACATATAGTTAAAAAAAAGTACTTAACTGTATAAATGTGTTGTGTAGATAAAATATACAAAAACATTCCGTACAATAAGCGTTTTAAATTCATGCAATAGTTGCGACACTAAATGATAATTAAAAAAAAAAGTAAAGAAGCAGTTTCTCAAACATGGGAGAGGGTTTTGGAGTTGGGAATGGTCCGCCACGCTGCTCCAGTGGGGGTAGGCGGATTTCACATGTTCTCGAAATAATATTTTGATAATTTTTTCCCAAACACGCATGTTTTCTTCGCCGCCGAGCACGTGGTAAATACAGCACTCGAGATTGCCATTAACAATTTTAATGTTGCCGACACCGGGGTAAAAATAAAGTAACAGCCTGTAAGTGCCCACTGCTAGTACAAGTATCAGAGAGGGTTTAGGAGCCGGGAAGGGCCCACCATGCTGCTCCAATCCGGGTTGGCAGGCTTCACATATCTTCAAAATAATATTTTTATTATTTCTCAGACATGCAGGTTTCCTCACGATGTTTTCCTCCCCCGACCACTAGACCACCACGGATCTTCGGTCGGCTCCGGTGCCGACACCGGGGTACGAACCCGGTACGATAGCGCTCTATGAAACTAAATCGAGCCACTAAGCAACCGCGGCTCTTATACAAATACATGATACCGATGGAGTTGCACTAGTGCTGTCTAAACAAAATTTGGGAAGAAAAAATTTAGAGCAGTTTTCAAAAGCTTAGCCCGAATGGCGTGGCACAGTGTAGCTATAACAGAAAGAAATAAGTTCACTCACCGAGCCTTCTGCAATGTTCTATTATCAACGCACTACACTTAAGTAAATAATAAGACAAAGAATACAACAGTTCACATCATACCGCTAACAGAAAAAAGAGAAAATATTCGGAAGGAGAAGTTAACGAGATTGTTGAAAAAGCTTCACGATTTTCATCAAAGTTTCACAAATGACTTCCGAGCAGCGGACGTTACCGCGCGGCAATTTGAATGCGCACTGAAAGGCGGCAATGCTTCTCCTCGGATACTGCCGGTACCCGGTTAAAACAAAGGGCCGTGACGTATGCGGCCGACTTGACAGCTTGCCGTTTCACTAGGACTACGAATACATCGGGTATTTCCGTTCTGTAGATGATTGTTTGTAGTGAAGAAACAATATCTGACATACATAATTGATATCGAATGAAACTATTATTTACAGCCGTAATCGCCGGGGGACTGAGGTGCTGGACGTCCAGATGTCATAGTTAACTCGCGGAATGTGCTCGAAGTATCTCGAGGTCATGCAGCGGTATGCCTGGTTTATATTTAATTTTGTCTTACTGGATCCCAAGCCGGTGGTAGCACCCAGTCATTTTCTCTGTTGAAATTAGGATGTTTTTTGATTTCAATAGCCTCGCGATTCATGCTTGGCGGGAATCGGTGTTCTTTTGCGAGGATCTGTGGTCTATCAGATCTGATGTAACGGTTGGGGCGATCAAGGATAGGATCACAGACTGCTGACTTCCCAGAGCGTCGGTGTTTCACGTCAGCTATGTGTTCTTTCACGCGGGTCCTTACAGATGTTTTAGTTTGCCCTATGTTAGAGAGACCACATTCACAATCAAGCTTGTGCATCTTGTAGAGAGATATTGCACTTGACAGATGGTAAAAACTGACATATATTTTTCGCCGGCTTGTAAAACGTTTTTATAGACGCTCTCTTCAAGATATAGCCAGTCAAGTTAATAAATAAAAGCTGAAGGTAGCCCGAGTTAACTATGATATCTGGACATCTATCACATCAGTCCCCCATCACCACGGCTGCTGTAAAGCAATCGAAACAACGGGAATATAAAAACAAATTTAAACGCCACAAAATCCGTTTCGTTTCAAAAGTGTTCGCGTAAATTCAAGAAATCATTATATATAATTGAGTATAATTAAACTTTACCAGGAGCCGTGGTAGCCTCGTGGTCAGGGCGCTCGCTTTAGTTTCATAGAGCGGCGAGGGACCTTGGTTCGATCCCCGATGCCGGCACCGTTAAAATATTTAATAACAATTTTAAGTGCTATATTTACCACGTACGCGACGGTGAAGTGAAGATATCTTGAGGAAACCTGCGTGTCTAAGAAACACAGAAAGCTCTACAGTGCAGAAGCGTAGCGGGCTCTTACCGGCTCCAAACCCCACTCAGATATTTGAGAAAGACCTTTGAGCCTTTGCCCAGCCGTGATCGCAAACAGGCGGCTACTTTATTTGACTTAATTAAATTTACATTTTATTTAATGTATTTTCTAATTATTATTATTAAAAATATTTCGTCGCTTGATACTGAATCTGCTAAAACAATTTGTTATGTCTTCCCATTACTGTTCTTGAGAGGTGACGTTCGAGTTATGTAACTAGAATTCAAATCGACGACACCCTGACAATAATACGACAGACGTCTATTCATAACTCAATTCGAGATTTCTATAAGCGTTTTAGTCAAACAGTCCCTTCACAGACGTTGTAACTCTCAATTCAGGGATGTCGCTTTAATTTCATAGTATCCTAGTAATCAGAGCTCCATTTAAATGCTGAATTCACCACGTGCTTGGTGAAGATAAGCATCCCGAGGAACCAGCGTGTTATACACGTCCGCCTCGATATATATTATTTATTATATAAATAATATATATCGAGGCGGACACTTTGGCGAAAACTTCTCATACATCGGAGGATAACTGGAAGGTTGCCTAAGTAGGACGTAACGCAGAAACGCAAGACGACTCTACTTCTAAGCCGGTATTTTTTTTTATGGAATAGACGGCAAACGAACAAGCGGTTCACCTGATGGTAAGTGCTTACCGTCGCCCACATACATCTGCAAGACCATAGATGCTGCAGGTGCGTTGCCGGTCTTAAAGGATATATGGGAGGTGGGGGAGAAGAGGAGAGGAATAGGGAGGGGATGCAGGCCTCCGGTTACCTCACTCACAGAACGAAACGCAGAAGCACAAGATGCCTCTACTTCACGCCGGTATTCTGCGAGGCCGTGGTATCAATCCGGTCGAGCCGGCCCGTTCGAGCAGCAGCTAAAGCCGCCGCTTGGCTCTACCACGCTTAAGACGCTCTAGCAGCGGCAAAAGCCGTGGCTCAACAAAAATTAACTTTTTTTGTATTTGAAGCATTATGTGTCATTACAATTATGTAGTTATAGGTACTAATGCGATGTAACCCTGTCTATGCTTCGAATGTTAAAATATTAAAAAAAAATTGAGTTCAAGTATTGAGTTTTGTAATGTTATATTTAAATTAATAGTATAGTATAGAATAGTATAGTATAGTATATATTCATGCCTTGTTCCCTACGGGGTAGGCAGAGCTACCCCGTAGGGAACAATCTTCTTCCACATGCTACGGTCCTGACATACGTCGTTCGCTTCTTCCACTTTCATCAATCTTCGCATGCATGCTCGTTGGTTTACAGTACTCTTGACCTGGCCTTTTGCCAAATTTTAATTAAGAGAATATTTGTTTGCGAACATAATCTGTAGAGGTTATTATGTCTCGGTAATGAATTTTAAATCGAAGCTACTCAAAACAGTTAAATTAATATAGCAATAGAATATAACCAGAACGTGGAGTGTGGAATTTGCTAATTTTCCCATCTGTAGGTGCACAAAGGCTGTAGTAGTGCGCCATTATGCTGTCAGTTTGTCGGAGGCTTATTTCGTTTGATGGATGGCACCCATTAGCGCTGACGAGAGTTTAAGATCGTACCGTCTTTGTCTTATCCTGTATAAAAGATTCTTATAATTAATAACACAATACAGAATCGAATCGCTACAGTACGGGGTCGGGATTAATATTCACCCCTTTATTAAAATTATTAACAACTATAAGGCCTATATCAGGGATTCCCAAACTATTTTGGACAAGAGGGAGTCTCATCTATTTTCTTTTTCAAAATGAACTGAGTCCGCAAAGCTGGATAGTCAAATTACTTTAAAAATCTTATCTCTAGTTTTTTTCCCTATTGATACAAAATACTTAACAATTAAGAGCCGTGGTAGCCTAGTGGTCAGGGCGCTCACTTTAGTGTCATAGAGCGCGAGTCACCCGGGTTCGATTCCCGGTGCTGGCAACACTAAAATTGCTAATAACAATTTTAAGTGCTGTATTTACCACGTGCTCAACGTCGAAGGAAAATATCGAGAGGAAACCTGCATGTCTAAAAAAAAAAAAAATTATTATTTCAAGGATATGTGAAGCCCGCCAACCCGCACTGGAGCAGCGTGGCGGGTCCTTTCCGGTTCCTAACCCATCATTGTGATTACAAGTATTTGAGAAGGAGGCTTTGTCCAGCAGTGGGCACTTACAGGCTGTTACTTTACTTTACTTAACAATTTAAAAACTTTGCGGTTTGTTAAGTGAGTAAACTTGTGGCCATTTACTTGTCAAAATTTAACAAAATAAATAGACATAAAATTCAGTAAATATCAAGTGTAATTAATAATTATTAATACAAACTACGTGTTTTTTTTTTTAAAAGTACAACAATGATACTTCTCATTAAAATATTAGTCATTCTTATAACAAGTTGGTACACGTAACACAGATTATACATTATCATGACAGTTTAAAAAAAGAACTTGTATTAATTAACAGGGGTCGATTTTTAGACCACTTCGACCTTCAAAACCAGTTCTTGTTTAATTCGACGCCTGGGAAACCAATGTCGACTCCTGGGGGTCGAATCACTTTAGGAATCCCTGGCCTAGATAGCCGTGTGACTGGGGGATTCGCCTCCGAGTGAGCGGATTAGAATTCGATCCTCTACGAAGGATAGATCCAATTAGTTTAGGGATCGTCGATTAAACATGTAAGTCGGGTAGATAATTTGAAAAATCCGGGGAAATCAAGTTAACTGTTATTAAGCTCCTTACCGTGGTGTACCAGAAACCGTTGTTGAGTGCTGTATTTACCACGTGCTCGGCGGTGAAGGAAAACAACGCGAGGAAACCTGCGTCTCTGAGGAATAATAAAAAAAAATATATTATTTCGAGGACATGTGAAACCCGTCAACCCACACTGATATTTGAGAACGGGTCTTTTCCCAGCTGTGGGCAATTACATGCTGCTACTTTAAGTTCTCTCTACTTTCTCTCTACTTATTGTTGCCTACCGTGGCGTTTAAGTAGCAAGGCGGAGTTGCGGTCAGCGAGGCGTTCGGTCCTGGATTCCGATCTAAAGAAATGTATAAATGAGTTAAGTGTGTACTTAAGTAACGTACGCTTTAAGCGCCAGTTAAGCTGCGGGTCAACTCTCAGTGCGTGTAACATTAAGCAATGACAACCTTCGGAAAATCATTCCGGCGTGCAATATGAAATCACTTGATTTCGTAAGTAATCATTTAGTTGTATCTGTTTGTACTAAAACAATAATTGTATACCATCGAACGTATGTAGTTTGATCATTAGCTTAAATTACTTTTTTAAAGTAAACAATATCGAGGTGCATCAAAGCGAGATCTTTGTCTTAAACGTGGTAGAGCCAAGCGGCGGCTTTTGCCGCTGCTCGAATGGGTCGGCTCGACCGGGTTGGTACCACAGCCTCGCAGAATACCGACATGAAGTAGAAGCATCTTGTGCTTCTGCGTTTCGTTCGGTGAGTGAGGTAACCGGAGGCGCACTCCCTCTCCCTTTACCTTCCTAATCCTCTCTCTCATCTCCCAAATACCCTCAAAGGCCGGTAACGCACCTCCAGCACCTCTGGTGTTGCCGATGTACGTGGGTGACGGTAATCACTTACCATCAGGTGAACCATTTGCTCGTTTGCCGCCTTTCTAATAAAAGAAAATACCGTATGATATTTTTCTGTGATAGAAAGCCGTCTTACAAAAGATGGGTGTAAGAGCTATTTATAAACTAAATTCTAAAGCATTTCTCATATGAAAATATGAAAATGTAACGTATTGACATAAAAAAATACATACACAAGCTTACAATACCAGTTACTAGACTGAGAGGATTCTTCCCATCAATAGCCTTAAAAAATATTTTACGAAGACTTTAAAATCGAAAGGTTTATAATAAAATCAAGAAATACAATGATGTTGAACCTCAGGTAATATGTTTCTAAAAATAATTTAAATATAAATATTCACCTTAGGGGTCTACTTCGTCTGTTTCTTCTCCATCATAGGAACCACCTAACGAAACGGTGGTGCTCGTAGATTTAAAAATGACGCTCGACAAGTGAAGACTATGTTCCTTATGACGAAGCAAGAAAATATTAAATTCAATTAAATTAAATACAACTTTATTGGACACCATAAAAACAAATTCAAAAAGGCAATTAAACTAAAACTTATATGTGCAATGGGCGGCTTTATCGCTGAGAGCGAACATTTCCAGGCAACCCTTGGATGGATAAAAAACTTATATATAAAACGTTAAAATGCCGGCGTAAATAAAATGTACAAAACACGGCAATAAAATAACTAAAATATTTGATTTGTTGAAACGTAAAAATGAGGAAGAAACCTCTTGCATCGCTTGGATTTAATACTTATTTGTACCAGGTCTCTCCATTTTATTTTGTTAATATATTATCACGCCTTTATTAACTCGCTTTCTTTTGTCTATCTGTTCGAGACAAATTTCGTGTATGTTATGTCCTAGAAACGTACTATATTTTTTAAGTATTTATGCAATAATTATTTTAGATGGTTTTGGAACGTCGGCCGTGCTTTTTTTTATGGGTAGACGGCAAACGAGCAAGCGGTTCACCTGATGGTAAGTGATTACCGTCGCTCACGTACATCTGCAACACCAGATGTATTGAAGGTGCGTTTCCGGCATTTGAGGGTATTTGAGAGATGGAAGGGAGGATGCGGAGAGGGGCGGGGAGGTAGAGTGAGCCTCCGAATACCTCGCTCACCGAACGAAACGCAGAAGCATACGGTGCCTCTAGTTCACGCCGGTATTCTGCGAGGGCGTGGTGCCAACCCGGACGAGCCGACCCATTCAGAGCAGCAGTAAAGGCCGCCGCTTGGCTCTACCGCGTTTAAAAGTTTATTAAATGTTACACTAATACATATGCAACACTCATATCTGTCATCTAGAAGTGCAGCTCATAGAATTGGAGAATTCCCCACCCGCCTGACAGTCCACCCCGAGGGACATGAAATATTAGAGGGGAATAAAGACGGGAGACGTTCTCTACCATAAAGTCACATTCTGTTGAGCCTACGCGGCGTGGTAGCCTAGTGGTCAGGGCGCTCACTTTGGCGTCATAGAGCGCGAGTGACCTGGGTTCGATCCCCGGTGCCGGCGCCACTAAAATTGTTAATAACAATTTTATGTGCTGTATTTACCACGTGCTCAGCGGTGAAGGAAAACATCGGTAGGAGACCTGGATGTCTGAGCAATAATAAAAATATTATTTCGAGGATATGTGAAGCTCGCCAACCCGCACTGGAGCAGCGTGGCGGGTCCTTCTCGGCTCCTAAACCCTTTCTGATACTAGTAATTGAGAAGGAGGCCTTTGCCAAGCAGTGGGCACTTACAGGCTGTTACTTTACTTTACTTTACTACACGGCGTATGTAGCGAATAGACTGAACTGACCACTGAAAGAAGCCACGCCCCTGAACAGCTTCCCGGTGTGTGGGATACCGGGAGATGGGAGTGAAGAACTTATTGACTTGAGACAAGACGTCATTTAATTAAGGCACTGTGCGTCTCGCCGTTTTGAAATATTGACGGACGGCGAAAGGACATCGATGATATTAAAGAAACCAATGAAACAGAAAGCGCACGGCAAAGTTAGATAGGTAATAAAGTGCCAGCGTAGTGACTTTTCCGTTTCAACGACAGCCCCACAAGTTTTCTATCAATAGAGTGGTTATTGCTCGAACGTGTCTCTCAGACCAGCGATCCAAGGATACATTCTTTCAAAAGACCGGGAGTTGAAACGACTCAGTAGTTTCTCGAAAGAAACAGTTTTTTTTTTTTGTATTATTTATTTATGTACACACAAATAGGCATAAAAACAATGAAGCATAATATTTGTACAAGGGCACTACTAATTCCGTATATTGAAATTTCTTGCAGCAGACCCTAATAGGAAATTTTATTAAAATGGAAGACTTAGTGAATTTATTGACAATACATATTATTTATAAAATTAAATGAGTGTATATATATACGAGTATATATATATATTTACTGCAGGCCGTATGAGGAAGCTCAAAGTTGCTCAGCGCGCTATGGAAAGGGCTATGCTCGGTGTTTCTCTGCGTGACAGAGTCTGCAACGATGATATCCGCAGCGGAAATAAGGTAACCGACATAGCCGTAAAGATCAGCAAGCTGAAGTGGCAATGGGCCAGCCACATAGCTCGCAGAACTGACAACCGAAAAAAGATTCTCGAGTGGCAGCCACATATAGGCGAACGCAGTGTAGGACGACCCCCCACAAGATGGAGTGACGACCAGCGCAGTGTTGCTGGAAGTCGATAGATGCAGGTGGCTTAGGACCGAGCTTTGTGATAATCTTTGGGGGAGGTCTATGTTCAGCAATGGACTTGTGATAGGCTGAAACGATGAATAATAATATTTCATGGTGTGATGATGGATTGTACGCGCAGTAGGGCCATCTTGAGTAATAATTTTCCCGTATGAACCTCTGCCATTCTTCAGTTTCTCATGTGGTGAAATAGAGGTCACATTAACCCAACTATTCACGAGAGAATATTTGGGCGACATCACAGATGGTGAGCCTGTCGCCATCTTAGTGTTTAGTGCCTACGATACCATTCTTTCATTTTTTTACCTCTCATCATAGGGGCGCAATAGTTGCCACGCCTGGCGAGCGGGTTGGCAACTATATAAATTTTTCCCTCTGTCGACTTTTACGATGCCCACAGGACGAGACGGGATGGCAGATTCTCTTGTACCGCCACCATAGGGTAATATCGTACAGATGTTAGACGTTTTACCATTAGTCGCCTTTTACGACACCCATAGTCAGACAGGGTTGGCGCTATTCTGTACTTCCGAAAGTCACACGGAAATATCATTCGTTCATAGGCTTTGAAATAGGCATTGGAACTTGTGCCTACTGGTTTGGTGAAAGAGCCTTTAACTACTCAGCTGTCGTGGCCCTGGATCGTTTTACCTTTAAGGTAATAGTAAATTTTTTCATCAATAAAAAAAGCATTTTTTTCTTTATTGACTTGTGAAGAGTCCAATGCTGGACATAGGTCAGTCAATTAAAGCTCAATACTGGGCAAAGGCCCCATTCACAAATATCTAAGAGGGTTTTGAAGCCGACTAGGGTCCGCCACGCAGCTCCAGTCCGCGTTGGCGGACTTCACATGTCCTCGAAATAATATTTTTATTATTATTTATTGCGACCTCAGCGAACCGAGGTAACTTAGCCATGTATTCCGCGACCGTCGGACTCTGCAACAGGACGTGGGCCGTTGTTTCTTCCTCCTCCATACACGCTCGGCATAGAGGGTCATACTCAGGCAGAAGAAGAGACTTAATTGTTTTTTTATTCTTTTATTCGCTCGACATAGGCTGCGCCGATGGCTCCATTCGGACGTAATTGCGGGGATAATATTCTACAAATTACAATTACTCGAGCGGCGGTTTTGCAATCGCAGTGCCAGTCACCGGAGTGCAACACTTGGATCTGGTTATTATATATTAGAAATGATTTTTCCGCCATGTGACACAAGTCATAAGTAATTTCAGACACCTACTCACGAGATGTGAGAGCTGGCAGCATTTTTCTTCTGCATATCTTCTCCTCCTTATGCTACCTTCTTCTTCTCCGCCCTTCTCTTAGCGTCTTCGACTCCTTTTACATCTAGCTACCTACACTTTTCTTCTGCATATACCTATCTTCTTCTCCTCCTTCCGCTACCTTCTTCTTCTCCGTCCTTCTCTTACCGTTTTCTTCTCCTTGTACATTTTGCTGCCAACCCTTTTCTTCTGCATATACATATTTTCTTCTCCTCGTTCTGCTACCCCCTTCTTCTTCTTCGTCCTTCTCTTACCGTTTTCTTCTGCTTCTACGTCTAGCTGCCAGCACTTTTCTTCTGCATATATCTATCTTCTTCTCCTCCTTCTTCTACCTTCTTCTTCTTCGTCCTTTTTTTACCCTCTTCTTCTCCTTCTACGTCTAGCTGCCAGCACTTTTCTTCTGCGTATACCTAAGTTCTTCCCCTTCTTCTCTTACCGTTTTCTTCTCCTGCTATATCTAGCTGCCAGCACTTTTCTTCTGCATATCTTGTGCATACCCTACACGAGGATTTAATCTTAACATTTCACAAGGAATTCGTCACATTTTTTTTATTTAATGGCACATTAAAATTGCAAAAACTTGATCTGTGAGGAATGTTACAAAGAGGTTTACTTTTCTCAGAGTAGCAAGAAAAATGCGGGCTTATACCTAAACCAATGTAGAACTTTCACGAAGGACCTTCGCGTAACAATGCGTCGGCAGTGTTGAGCTTAAGAGATTTGCATATTTACAATAACAATACGTTTTGTTTTTTTTTTATAGAAGTAGGGGGCAAACGAGCGTGCGGCTCACCTGATGGTAAGTGATCACCGACGCCCACGAACATCCGCAACACCAGAGGAGCTACAGATGGGCTGCCGGCCTTTAAGGAAGGAATAGGCTATGTGTGTATAAGTTGTAAATAAAAAAATATTATCAATTTTAATCTGTATGATATCGGCGTAAGAATCTGCCACCCCGTCTCTTCCCGTGGGTGTAAGAGAGGACTAAGGCAACAGGGTCAAGGGCGGGATAACCACCTCGAAAAATACCAAAAACCAAAATTGAGCAGACCGATGACGGGCAGCTGCGGCAGGTGTGCGGTGTCTTGTACTGCGATCCGCAATCTGCTCGTCGAGGGTGGCGATTATGTTAGTTACGACTTAGGGACCTTCAAGAAAAAAGTCTATTCATTCCTTAAAGGCCGGCAACGCATCTGTAGCTCCTCTGGTGTTGCGGATGTTCGTGGGCTTCAGTGATCACTTGCTATCACGCTCGTTTGTCCCTTCTTGTATAAAAAAAAATTACAGGCTGGCAAGGTAATGTGAAAAGTTTTTTTTTTAAGAAAAACTGGGGCAAATCTGCATCACCAGTGGAGCTGCAGATGCGTTGACCGAAACTAAGCGCAGAAGCACATGATGCCTCTACTTCAAGGCGGTATTCTGCGGGTACCCCCGGTCGAGCCGGCCCATTCGAGCAGCAGCAAAAACCGCCGCTTGGCTCTACCGCTCGAATATAATGCACGCTCACGAGGCATCAACATTCTTCATACTCCAGCAATATGGTAGGCGTCGCTATGTCAAATCGAAATAATTTATTTTGCTTCAATATTATTTACAGAATACCTATGATGGAAATTAATTATCTCACAATATACGTTCCATGTTATGCCTCGGGCGAGCTAATATCAAAAGTATGTTGTTCATTTTTATAATAGCATATCATAATAATGGTAACAGCTATTTTGCTACATGTGATATATTTTTTTTTCAAGAAAGTTTTTGGGAGTTGAGTAAATATGGAAAGAAGCTTTATTGTAAAGTACTTTATCGTACTGTTTCCGTCCATCTCGCAGTATATGTAGATTATAGAAACAAACAATCGTTTAATTATTTTATGTAACGCTAACGCTACACGTTTGTAATGAAACTATTATTTCACGGATTTCATCGCGTTTAATTATGTTTTTATATTTCCGACGTTCCGATTGCTTTACAGCAGCCGTGGTCGCGAGGTACTGAGGTGTTAGACGTCCAGATGTCATAATTAACTCCGGCTACCTTCAGCTTTTTTATCTTGAGGTCGTGCAGTGGTGCGCTTGGTAGCACCCAGCCATCTTCTGTAATGAAATTTGGATGTTTTTTGTAATCAATAGCCTCGCGATTCATCCTTGGCAGGAATCGGTGTTCTTTTGCGAGGATTTGTGGTCTATCAAATCTGATGTAATGTTCGGGGCGATCAAGGATAGGATCACAGACTGCTGACTTCCCGGAGAGTCGGTGTTTCACGTCAGCTATGTGTTCTTTCACGCGGCTCCTTACAGATGTTTTAGTTTGCCCTGTGTAAGAGAGACCACATTCACAATCCAGCTTGTACACTCCTGCATCTTGTAGATGAATATTGCACTTGACAGATGGTAAAATTTTATTTAAAAAAAAAGACTATTTTATTTTTGAACGCGGAATCATGCTAAGTAGCAATTTCTAAAATCATTTGTGGATTATATTGTTATTGTTAATCTCTGATTTCCGCCCATAACCGGTTTCCGTGTTAGCTGCCTAAGGTCCCGCCTCAACTAACGTTCGGATCTTTTGTCAACAAAATTTTGCACACGACCCATTCCAAAGACTCAATCCATTAGAAAGTGTACTGTGGAGTGAGCGCGGTTATCCCGCGTCCTATCTTAATGGAGCGTCTCCATCAGCGCTGTGAGCACTGGGATTAGTGGGATCGAACCCTTTATTATTTTTAAGGTCCTTCGAAGTATCTTCATGTACTTTTCCTTAAATTGTTAACGATAAGAATTGCCTATTGAACATTTAGTTTATATAATTTGCATATATAATAATAACATTCATGTCAACATTTCTCATATTCATTTGAATGAACGAATGAATGAATGATCTATACCAGGGGTCGGTATCGAGCTCCATGGGTAAATTATATTGGCAAGTATCAATAGGAAAAAATCCTAGAGAAAGGATTTTTAAAGAAATTGTGCAATGGTGGTGCTGAGGTATCAGTTCATTTTGGAAAATCACTGAATCCCTGATCTATTCACTTAAAGCACAGGAACCATGATTAAGATTATTTAGTTATTAAAATGTGATGATTTACATTGTCGAATGCCTTAGCAAAATCGATATTAATTGCATCTACTTGACCAAATATAATGAAACTAGTAGAGGCAAAACTTCAAAGCCTCGAACACCGTAGACGAGTGGCCTGCCTCTCGGTTTTTTATCGAATTCATCTCGGAGAGTGTGCGGAGGTTTTGCATAACCTAATACCCTCTTCCCCTTTCCATCACCGAACGACTAGACGCGTCGAGAAGTTCCACCCTTATGTTGTAGACATTCCTCCATTACGCACGAGGCGGTTTGCCTCTTCTTTCTTTGTGCGGACGGCTAAGGAGTGGAACTCTCTGCCGAGGTCGGTTTTTCCGGAGGCCTATAACCTGGATATCTTCAAGGCCAAAGTGAACAGACATCTAGGCAAGCGTGTACCATCCTAGGCCTCATCTTCGCTTTCCATCGGGCAAGATTGAGGTCAAACGCAGGCCTATTTTTTCATACAAAAAAAAAAAGAAACAGAACCTATCATTCTCATAGAAATATTTTTTTTTTAATTTTAAGATTTCTTTTTATGGAAAATAGGGAAAACGTGCAAGCGATGGTAAATGATTACCCCACGCCCACTTACATCGGCAACACCATAGGAGATGCCGGCCTTTAAGTATATTTCGGATAGGGCAATAGAAAGCCCAAAATGTCGATTTCAAAGAAATATTTAAATATTTTCTAAAACGTTAACCTTTAAAAAGGAGACCAGTACTCTAAAACAATTTTCAACGCGTACATATTATATAGAAGTGCGTTATGTGGTTTGGTACGATCTGCAATTGGAATTCCAGTGTTCCGTATCGGATTCGAAATTAGCATTATAGGAACACTTTGCGCTTGTACGTTTATGTTTTCCTGGTATGGAAATTGTTTTATGCTGAAATCCTTTGTACTTACATTAACAAAAAATATATATAAAAAAAAAACTTGTATAACGTGACTGGTGGTGAACCTGTCGCCGGCTTGATAATCAAGCCCAAGTATAAAAATCATACATAGGTTTCGAAACACTCATTGGAACGTGCACAGGGGGTACGAACTCGAGTCTCCCGGTTCGGAGGCCTTATGATGTATATAATATAACAAGATTGCAGAATCATCTCAGTAAAACTTTTTTTTAAATGGAAAAGACGGCAAACGAGCAAAGCGGTACATCTGGAATACCATAGATGCTGCAGGTGCGTTGCCGGTCTTTAAGGATATTTGGGAGATGGGAGGGAAGAGGAGAGGAATAGGAAGGGGAGGTGGGGCTACGGCTACCTCACTTACCGAACGAAACGCAGAAGCACAAGATGCCTCTACTTCACGCCGGTATTCTGCGAGGTCGTGGTATCAATCCGGTCGAGCCGGCCCATTCGAGCAGCAGCTAAAGCCGCCGCTTGGCTCTACCACGCTTAATATTTGAAATTAAACTATAATTTATGGATTTTATTGCGTTTAATTTTATTTTTATATTCCCGACGAATCGATTGCTTTACAGCAGCCGCGGTCACAGGGAGACTGAGGTGTTAGACGTCCAGGTGTCATAGTTAACTCGGGCTATCTTCAGCTTTTATTTATTAATTTTGGTCAGTGCCAAGCATACTACTGCATGACCTCAAGATACTGAGTGCACATTTACATCTCATTAATACTCTATTTGTATACCTTTATAATATTTAAGTTATTTAAATATGTAAATATTTATATTATATATATATGTGCTGTGAAAATAAACTCCCAAAATTAATATCATTTGAAAGCACAATTAATACACTTTAAAAACGCGTATCGTTCTTTTCAGTAAAAACAATAATCACGAAACGTTAGGGTCTTTAAAAAAAAAGTGCTGAAAAGCTCATTAGAGGACTCACTACTTGTGTCACCTTGGACACGAATAAAATGGGGGTAAAAATTAATTATGGGTCATTAGCTATCCAGACATCACAGAAGTCACACCTGAAAAGCTCCAGTAAGAAAAAACCCTGAAAAATAGATACCACGGCAGAAGAAGCAGCTCAAGTGGTAGCACTACTGCAATCAGGACTACGCCACTCCAGTGCAGGAGACGCACACAAGGTCGGTTTTTCCTTGGATTGAAATTCCGCCCCAGAACATGCAGGATCCTCCTCTGTAGCTGACGGTTTCTTCAAAGCAGGCCTGTGAGTACCGTTCCCCCTGCCTCCTGTACACTCTTCTACGCCTATCATTGCAGAAAAGGCCCATTACCCTAGTCTCGTCGGAGAAGAGGACAGACTTCCATTGGTCGAACGTCCAATCCACGTGGTCTCGGGCAAACTGAAGTCTGACTCGCCTATGTCAATTTGGGAGCAGTAGCAGCCCTACGGGCCTGGATTTTCTTCTCTCGCAGCCTTCTTCTTATTGTGGAGATACTCACGACTTCCTCCGAGCTGTTCGGAGTTGCTGTTGCAGCTCAACAGCGTTGGAGAATCGGTTACGCAAAGACGTCGACACAATGTAGCGGTCGTCTCTGTCGGAAGTGCAACGTCGTCTTCCAGATCCATGCTTCCTGATGTAGCCTCCAGTCTCCTGGAACCGCTGGGATACTCGTTTCATCCGGAAACGGCTTATGTTGAGTTGTCGAGCAATATCAACTTGGCGTAGTCCTGATTGCAGTAGTGCTACCACTTGAGCTGCTTCTTCTGCCGTGGTATCTATTTTTCAGGGTTTTTTCTTACAGGAGCTGTTCAGGTGTGGCTTCTGTGATGTCTGGATAGCTAATGACCCATAATTAATTTTTACCCCCCCTTTTATTCGTGTCCAAGGTGGCACAAGTGAGTCCTCTAATGAGCTTTTCAGCACTTTTTTTTTAAAGACCCTAACGTTTCGTGATTATTGTTTTTACAGAAAAGAACGATACGCGTTTTTAAGGTGTATTAATTGTGCTTTCAAATGATATTAATTTTGGTAGGGTACAATAAATAAGTTAAGAGTATTATTAGCTTGAAGTCAAAATTTCAAAAGGTGCGATTTTTTTGACGCCGAGTGTAGTACAAGAGATAATAATATTTGCCAATATGATGAATTTACACTAAGTGACAACAACCCTCGCAGAATACCGGCGTGAATTAGAGGCATCTTGTGCTTCGGTTCGGTTAGTGAGGTAACCGGAGGCATATGTACATGGGGGCATGGGGGACGGTAATCACTTACCATTAGGTGAACTGCTTGCTCGATTGCTGTCTTGCCCATATAAAAAAAAATGTGAGGTCATTGACCCGCACGAATCCGAAAATACCAGCTGCTTATATGTCTTCCACAATATGGTGTAGAGTCAAGTGGTGGCTTTCGCTCCTGCTCGAATGGGGTTGTACCGTGGGCTCGCAGAATGACGGTTTCTAGTAGAGGCATCTTATTCCATTGCGTTTCGTTCGATGAGTGTGGTAACAGGAATCCCAATTCCTCTTCCCTCTCCCCTTTCCCCTGTTCCGAATATCCTTAAGGGCCGGCAAGGCATCTGCAGCTCCTCTGGTGTTGCAGATTGTTTTTGAAAATTGCACAAGCGATGTTATTTTTTTTGGATTTAGTTTGAATTTATAAGATTATTTAACATTATTAGTAGCCCTGAAATACTATAATAAACACAATTTATTCACAAATTTTAAAGACACTCAGTACAACAGTGCCCTTTTATATAACTAGTATAGGTAGAGTTACTTTGTATGCAGAAGCTAGGTTCATTAAACTGAACTCATAAACATTCATACCTCTGACAGTTTAAACATTGCTATGCAAGGTATTTAATTGAACCCTGGGATATATGCATGCAATTAATTCATTTGTAAGTTCGTCAAACGTAGAATGTACGATGGTTGAATTATAACGTTCTTTAACACCTCGTGTATGAGACGGAATATATCGTCTCTTTCTTCGAATGAGATACTCCGACCTCACTTGCGCGGGATCCATTTTGCAAGCAAACAAACGAGCATCTGCCGACTGAACTGAATCACACAGACTAGTCACGAGATCAGTATCATTACGGGGAGGGTATGTACGTATATATTCATGCCTTGTTCCCAAACGGGGTAGGCAGAGACAATCTTATTCCAGTTGCTACGGTGCCTGACATACGTCTTTCGCTTCTTCCACTTTCATCAATCTTCGCATGCATGCTCGTTGGTTTAGAGTACTCTTGACTAGGCCTTTTTTCAGAACGTCTCCGATTTGTACGTGAAATGTTCGCCTAGGTCTTCCTCTCCCGACTCTACCATTTACACTCGCCTCATATATTGGTTTCGTCAACCTACTTTCGTTCATCCTCTCCACATGTCCAAACCAGCGGGGAGGGTACCGGCAATATTCTCGTCAATTCGCTGGTGCAGCGTGATGAGTATGGGTAAATCTTTAAAGCTTAAGTCTCAAAGCTGGCATGCGTTCCTCCAAAGGAATCGTCATACTATCAACGCAGCGCCGGCACCCTCACACCAGTGCTGCTGCTCCCCAACGTTTGAACCTATCTATGGAATATGGGTTCGGAAAAATAGGCAAGTGCAACAAAACGAGCAAGCGCCTCAACTGACGGTAAGTGATTACCAAACTGTGAAGTGCATCTGCCTTTAAGGGTATAAGGAAGATGGAAGGGAGGATTAGGAGGGGGATGGGGAGGGGGAGTAGGACTCCGGTTGCCTCGCCCACCGAATGAAACGCAGAAGCACAAACAAGATGCCCTTAGTATTAGTAAGAATTCAATACGCTTGGCTCGATGGTGTGCCCATAACTGACTTTTGACTATTAATTTCAACCGGAATCAATGCTTTGAGACACATTTTTAGGGCTCCGTACTCAATGGGAAAAACCTTATTAATTACACTCTGCTGTCTATCCGTCTATTCATCCCTATATCCCTTTCATTTGAAATGTAGTCTTCGCGTGAATTCAAGTAATCATTAAGTAATATATATGTTCGTGCTTACATTAATAGGTCTATTAGTCTATAGGGTACGAATTATATGCTCATTAGACTAGATTATATTCTTTGCTATCATTTAATTTAGTAAGAAAACAATTGCACGTGAAAATAACCCCGGGCCGTCTCTCTGTGAACCGAGGAAACCGGTTCGCTCGGACAGAAGCGGGCTCATTTGCATGTACAAATAATGGGCGCTATTTGTATGCGACGCTGGATAGATATCCTTGGATTTTCTAAGGTTTTAAAACACCGAGTTTTTTTTACCTAACTCATATTTCAAAGCCTTCTACTTTATAATAGAGAAGTGAATGTAGCACCCTGTTAATATCCCACCGCTGGGTCGCCTGTATTCTCGTATGACTTGTAACGCAGCGAAGCACCGAGTATAGCTCTTTCCGTAACCCGCTAAGCAACTTTACTAATACGGCCTGTAACGTGGTCTCGGTTCGGTAGGACAGCACAGGTGACAAGCAATGGCTGTACACTTTAGCTTTGAGGTTTTTTTAGGCCGAAAAGAGCCCAGCCGAGCTGGATTCATCTATTGATCTCGTCATTAGCTAATTTAGATATTTAATATCCCTCTTTACATTTCGTTTAATTTATCTTAATTTATTGCCTTAAAAAAATAACAATGTAAAAGATTGATTATTAGCACTTGATATTTATGTGTGTTTGTTAATATTTACGAAATTATAATTTTGTGTCCAAAATTGAAATAGTAACGTAAAGTAAAGTAGCAGCCTGTAAGTGCCCACAGCTGGGCAAAGGCCTCCTCAAATACAGAGTATCAGAGAGGGTTCAGCAGCCGGGAAGGGCCCTCCACGCTGCTCCAGTGTGAGTTGGCGGGCTTCACATATCCTCGAAATAATATTTTTATTATTTCTCAGACATGCAGGTTTCCTCGCGATGTTTCCCTTCATCGCCGAGCACGTGATAAATGCAGCACTTAAAATTGCTACTAACAATTTTAGTGGTACCGGCACCGGGGATCGAACCCAGGTCACTCGCGCCCTATGAAACATAAGTGAGCGCCCTGACCACTAGCCTACAACGGCTCTCTAATTAAAATAGAAATTAAAATAGTGTCATAGACAATAATAAGTGCCAGTAAGTAAAGATAAATATTTATAAGTATGTTCGATTCGAAGCAGTTAAGATGCTTAAGATGATTGAGCTTTTGCTAACTTAAGTGCTGAAAACACTTTAAAGATACTAATCATTTTAACAAGGATTAATCTTACGCGTCTCAAAGTATTGAGTGCTTAACATATTTTTTTCAGTGGCGGCGGCTTAAGCTGCTGCTCGAATGGGCCGTCTCGACCGGGTTGCTACCACGGCCTCGCAGAATACCTACGTGAAGTAGAGGCATCTTGTGCCTCTGTGTTTCGTCCGACGAATGAGATAACCGGAGGCCCACTTCCCCTCCCAATTCCCCTGTCGATGCAGATGTACGCGGGCGACGGTAATAACTTACCATCAGGTGAACCGCTTGCTTACAACACACATCGATCGATTTTTTTTTTTATGAGAACCGGGGTCCAAGTTCCTAGCGGCTGACCTGATGGTGATCACCAACTTAATCAATGTCCGTCGTCCTATATGGTGCGGGATTCTCTTACAGCTCTACTACACAGCGTATAACGGAATCCTTCCAATTCGGGATGCTCATAACGATGGTGATGATGAAATTGTTGGTATCAGGTCTTTGACCTTGAGAAGGTCACTCGGTGGCAGACGTTAATACGTGAAGTATGAGTCTGAGCAACGTGGATTGAAGGAATTAAGTATCACGTAATACTGAATCACACGCCTAATGGACTGGCCTTGTACGTGGGGCCTCTAAAATAAATTATCTGAACCTTTTATTGTGATACACAAACAAATATTTTTTAAACTATTAGCACTGTGTACCACGTATCTGTTGCTTTGTTTCTCAACGCCTTTGGTTGTCTGGAAGAGATCGCTAAGCAGCGATAAGGCCGCCAATTTGTACCAATTAATTTACATTTTTTTTCTTTGATCTGTACTTTTTTTTTATTTTTTTTATTTTCTGTATTTACTTTAAGTAACAGCTGAAAACGCAGTGTTATGCTCATTGGCCAATTGTTACACTGAGCTATGGCATTTTTATGTCAATGCAGAACACACATTATTGTAGTATGAAAATGTTTTTTTTTTGTTTTTATCTAAGTTCACTTTTCTATTTATTTTTTCTCCCTGTAAGCATGCTGTAGTGAACAAAAACAAACGGTTTATCTATCTATCTATCTGTTGTGGTGTACAATGAAGTTCATTCATTTCTTAGTACATTCGTATTTGGGCCGTGTTAACCTTAGTGGGTTATTATTTTATTTATGGGATTAGGATGACAAAGGTGCCGACAGTCCGCCCGATGGCAAGTGGGTACTGCAGCTCTTAAACATCTTCAATCGACGAACTTTACAGATGCTTTGTCATCCCGGAGGACTGGGATTAAATGTCTCACAGCCAGTAACTATACAGGCTCTCTATAACCGCTCATCGAACCGGAATTTAACAGTGTTTAAACTAATGTTTGTCGGCAGTTGTGTAATAGGGTGGTGGTACCTAACCAGATGACTCCTAGACAGAGAAGAAGTCTACTTAGTAAATAAGGTTTATAGATAAACAAATAAAGTTATTATGTTGGGCGATTTTATCCTTAGTTAAAATATTGATAAATTGAAATATAAGTTCGAATAATATTTCTATCACCAGAAATGCTTAAAAACTTAAAAACTTGCGTTACCGAATCTAAGAAACACAAAATTATCTAATTACTGTCTGCTTGTGAATAACTGCTTATTTCGTGGCCCAGCGTCTTGGACCTTTTGTTGCGACTCCATTCCACTCACGTAGGTACTTCGCCCTCTTCTAACATTTTATTGACTGCCTCGTCTAACAAAATGCTTTGAGGCGACTATCTTAATATTAAACGTATCAAACAAAAATTTACTTTTTTTTTATCGAAAAAAAATTTGATCTGCTATCCCTTTTTTCAAGTCAAAGGCTTTCTAAGTTAAATCACAGATTTAAGTCAGCATTCAGAGTCGGATAAATTTAAAATCTTTCAACATTCAAATTACACAGAATACGCCAGGCCTTAAATTATCCCGACCGATGACCAGCAGCTGTTTTGTGCGTGATAGAGGCAAGCGGCGGCTTTTGCTACTGCCCGACCGGGGTAGTAGTCTGCCACGTTCTTGCAGGATACCGGTGTGAACCGGAGCCCCTGTCCTCCTCGCCAACCCCTCCTCCGATCATCCCTCCCACTCTCCAAATATGCTTAAAGGCCTGCAGGTAACGCTCCTGCAGCTCCTCTGACATTGCAGATGATGCACGCGGGTGACGTTATTCACTTACCAGCAGATGAGCCGCATGCTCGTTTGCCCCCTTCCGTGGTTTGATAGGTTCTAAGCTTGCCAATCTACCTGGAAACATTTTTAAGGAGATACTGAATAACTTTTCAATACGGCATATTACAATATCCACCGTTTAGAGTCTGAGGATGATGACGAAGATAGAAAATTGCTCCATCAGTCTGTGAATGAACCAGACTGGCCCGGCATGTGACGAAGTGAAGGGATGAGATGGTATGATAGGGCAATAGTAGAGAAGTTAAAAATAAAGACGCTGTGATGGATTCTCTTTCACTGCGAATTTTTAGAGAAAATTTTGATGCTATAGTGCTAAGTGCACTCCAACACAGCGGATTTCACAGATCGTCGACTTTTTCTAGGCAAATTCCTTTCTTAATTTCTAACCTAAGTCGGTTAATTTTTTTTTTCTATTAATAATTAAATTCTTACAACTAACCTTGAAAGGTAAAAAGGTCATGTTGAAGAGGAAAGGATCGTGGATTGTTCAGAACACATCTGGGACATTAGCTGGCATGTTTGCGAGTATCCATGGGCACCATACTTTTTGCTCATTAACCTAATTGCTTTAAAAAGAAATGACGCAACCTCCGGGTTTTCTAAATCTCTTCTAGCCACGGGAAGAATGTGCCCGATTTTCTAACGCCGCCACCACATCCCTATGAAGTAATATGTAATAATAAAAATTATGTAATAATTAAACTTTACAATAATTTAACAACTATGCTCTATCTTTTATTCTTCCTTTTATTTTTATTTATTTATTAAACTTCATGTACATGAGAATGTATATAGGTGGACTTAATGCCAGAAGCATTCTCTACCAGTCGACCTTTGGACGATGCAGAGATGAAATGAAGTAGATGTAGGTGATAGAATAGAGAGAACTAAAGAGAGGAAAAAAAAAATGTAAATCTATATGTACATGCAATATTTAAATACGCATACAATAATAAATAGATATATAATAATAAATACATACACACGTACGCACATACATTTGTAATTTTTAAATATATTAATAAATTTAATATTAAACATATATAAAAATAGACTATTACTGAGATTATTCTGCCATTTTTTTAAGAATATGTTCCTTAGCTTTCTTTTTAAATATGTACCGACTGTTAGACGCTCGATTTCGAGTGGGAGCGCATTCCAAAGAAGTACGGGTTGAACGGGAAAGGATAAACGGACAAAGCATGAGGGAAGTGAGGGACACTGGAGTAGGAGATTATTAGACGAACGTAGGGTTCTGTGTGGTTTGAGCAAAGTTCTGTCGAGGTTTCAATGTTTTTTTTTTACTCGTGTTTTATTTATACACACAATTTTAATAGTTTGTACAATTATATTTTATATTTTTATGTTAAATCGTTCATAGTACATAGTACATGTACAGTATGCTTCTTGTCCGGTTGTTCGTGAAGTGGACGACGGTCCCGAGTCCAAAACAGTGCTGTGGCATCACTGAGACCGAAACCTTTTTGACATCGTACAACGAATTAATATTTTTAATCACTTTGTTTTTGATTTTATATTTTTTTTTATTGTGATGAGATGGCCAAATAAATGTGTTTCTTTATTTTTAGTGACGGAGAACAGCGTGATGAGTCTGGACATACCTTTAAACAAATGTACGCCGGCTTTTACTAGCGCCTCCTTGGAGAGGTCTGCGTTCACGGAGGGATTCGAACAGCCTGATGTAGAGTAGGATTATCGCCATGCGCCTTATCCCCTGACAGCCCCTTTCTTACCGTGTTTGTCGTAAGAGGTAACTAAGGGAAGAGCCTCGCACGCAATGGCCATCGACATATGACAAGATAACCTGGAATCTGGAAAAATACCAGACCTTAAATGAACAGACCGATGACGGGCGGCGGCGTCGAAGGTGCGAGGGACGTCTGGTACTGAGATCGCCAATGCGCTTGTCGAGGGAGGCGATTGTGGATAATCCTCCTTATGGGAGAAGCCTATGTTCTACAGTGGACTGTTCAAAGGCTATTGAAGCAAGGTTAGTGTAGTATATAATAATGATGATATATGGTTGCAGCGTACTTTGAATAAAATACAGCCAATCGAGGTACTATTGATTTTTGTTACTTTATGATATATAGGTAGTATCAAAGGGGAAAAGAGGGGTCAAGAGCTGCTCGCTTCGCCTGTGACCGTCCATTACTATTCACGTCACGTATCGGATTGGAACCTTCACTTTCTCTAATATATTATAAGTTATACTTGTAGACCACAGAAGCAGGTGTGTTCGAAATTTAATATTCAATGATTGATGGAATAATCTATAGCAGTTATGGTGCCCTTATACCTCGGTGAGCCCGGCTTTAAATTTATAATACAAGTATGATCCAGTTTCGAATTTACCACGTGATTGTTGTTACAGGTAATACTTGTTATAGAAACCTACATTCCTACAGTCCTGGTTAAATTGAGATGAGACCTAACATCATGGTTTTCTGCATTTTCTTGTTTCAGATGAATTATATTAGTTTTTTTTTTTTAACGATTGTAAATGGTAAATGTTAAATTTTAGAATTATGTTAATAATTTAACATAATTCTAAAATTAAAAACCACAAGAATTAAACTAACTAACATAACCTAACACTAAGCAACAAAATAGACCTAGGCAGCCAACTAAAGAAGACCTGCATCTGCTAAAAGACTTTCTGAAATAATTATGCTAGCAAATGTGGAAGACCACATCTATGCTAAATTCCTAGACAATGGAATTAGTAAACCCGTCACCGATGAGGGTAGGCAGTGATCGTTTACAATCTTCCTCTTCATTCTAGAGTGAGATAGAAAGTGAGACGGGATAGTACCGGGTGGTGAACCGTGAAATCGTGGTCAGATTCTAATTAAGAGAAATGCTTTAAAAATGTAACAAATCGAAACTTAAATAAAATCTAGCAAAAATTTAAATAGTCGTAATGAAAGCTTATGTTCTTCAATAAAAATTAAATACCGTTTCGGGAATATTCTGGAATAATCGAAAATAAACAGACGATCGAATTTCGGGTCTATATAAGGAGCACTGGAGCGCTGATGTAAGTGGAAAAAGAAGATCACGAAGAAAAGGAAGAGAAAAAGGAAGGAAAGAAGAGGAAAAGGAAGAAACGACAGAGGATTGGTCACTATCAGGTAGACCCGTGGTAGATCACAGTGTATCAAGAAGAAACTCTACACTCTTTGTAAATGTTACAAAAAATTAAAAATTAGATGTTAAAAAATTGCCATTTTTACTTTAATATCGCAATCCGAAGCTCGTAACAATACTTATTAAAACTCTCATCCATTAGCTAGAGCAGCGATTCCCAACCTGTGGTACGCGTACCCCTAGAGGGTATGCGGGGTCCCATTAGGGGCACGTGAAAATTATGTTGGTAATGGCGGAAATACTGAGAAGTTAACAGTTAACTTATATAAACATTATTATAATGTATTATGTCTACAATATGTAGTTTAAAATGAACCTTAGGAGTAATAACATACTAAGGTGCTAGACTATGAGCGTTGGGTTGGTGAAATATAGTACATTTTTTGCAGATGGTTTGGAGTTATCAGGGTAGCAAATTAGCAGCCTATAAGTGCCCACTGCTGGGCAAAGGCCTTCTTCTCAAATACAAGTATCGGAGAGGGTTTAGAGGCCGGAAAGTGCCCGCCACACAGCTGCAGTGCGGGTAGGCGGGCTTCACATATCTCGGAACAATATTTTTATTATTTAGCAGGCATGAAATCAGACTTAAAATTGCTTTTAATTTTAGTGGTCCCGGCACCGGGGATCGAACCCAGGTCACTCGCGCTCTATGAAACTAAAGGGAGCGCCCTGACCACTAGGCTACCACGTCTCATCAGGGTATACACTCATAAATGAAAAGTTTTATCCAGAGGTACGGGAACGAAAAAAAAGGTTGGGAAGCACTGAGCTAGAGGATAATTTCAATATTGCGCTAAATTCATGGCTTATGCAGCAGCGAGCGTATTAAAGTTCCCTGCTAACTCAGATCTAATTGCCCATACGCTTAGTGTGGGGCCACACTTTACACATTAAAATGTAGTTTTTTTTTTGTTGATCTATTGTACGACAGTTATTAATAAAAGATTACTATCCTAAAATATTAAAAGCGCTATAAATAGGTGGGCAGGGCGCACACTTTAGTTTAAAAAAAAATAATGAGCTGGGTTCGATCCCCAGTGCCAGCACCATTAAAATTGTTTATAGCGATTTTAAGTGCTGTATTGGTAAATAATTAAAAAATATCGCGAGGAAACCTGTACGCCTGTGAAATAATAACAAATATAAATCGTACGTATCATCCGTAGCCTAGGGGCTATTTACTAGCACTACTAGGAGATGACCTAACCTAGAAGTACTTGAAGTAATATACCTACAATACAGCAAAATTTACGTTAATCTACGCGGTTGTGTAGAGAAGTATTTGTGAGTATATGTATGTGTGTGTCATGTCATGGGTATTTATCAATTTTACCACCATCAAATTAACAACGTCTCGTACGTGTTAGAGCCAAGCGGCGCCAAGTGCTGCTGCTCGAATGGGATGGGCCGGCTCGACCGGGACAGTACCACGACCTCGCAGAATACCGGCGTGAAGTAGAGGCATGTTGTGCTACTGCGTTTCGTTCGTTGAGCGAGGTAACCGGAGCCACACTCCCCCTCCCCCATCCCCATCCTCATCCTAACTCACCTCAACCAAATATCCTTAGAGGCCGCCAACGCAGTCTACTGTTGAACCTCGCCAAGAAAGCGCTAACTAATCCCAGGATACGCTTCATGACGGGTTTGCCCATACGCTGTTCAAGTAACACATAGTCATTGTAATCAGTAAGAGAATATCCTTTCGAGATGTGTGTTGTTTTTCCTTTACAAGTACAAACGGCGAAACGAGAAAAACGACAAAAAACAAGTTTGCGTAGTAAATTACTAAATCCCAGTCAACCGTTTCGGAGGAACAAAATGTTCCGCGGTCCGTCGGGCTCGGTAAATAAAAATATTCTTTCCTCGTCCAAGAAGACCCGGGGAGGGTTCATCGACGTGACGAAAGTGAAATTACCGAGATTTTTTTTGGTTTATATTTCACGTTGACGTTGTCGCGTTTCTGTTCATCATAATTATTTCACTTTGTTTCTTAATCCGCAGGTGGTCGGTGATGACATTCTCCAATTGTTCGGAGATGAAATGCAATATTATAAGGTGTTAGAATAAGTTACATTGCACAACTTCGAGGAGAAGAAGAGCACCACCCTCCCTACATCAAGGAAAGCCCTAATTCTTCCACGCCTTTCACCTTCACCACAACAATCACACACACAAGCACTATACTTGACTCTAGGTAATATTCACTACCAACGTTGGAAAAGCGCCACGTGTTTCGACTCGCAAGAAAGCATAATTAAGCGCACAGGCTCTGTGACATCCGTTAGCTGTCCTAAGGTATCTACCCTCACGTCGGTCACAGAGTTGAGTAGACAGAGAACAGAACAGAACGTGTGTCGCGGTCGCTCTTCGAGACAGCCATGAGATTTTCCAGGCTTTTCTAGTCGTCTCCTACGACAGCCACATAGGGAAGAAAAAAGAAAACTCCTACGTTACCTTGTCTCGGAAAACGCTCGAATTTCTGGCGTATGGTCCGGCAACGCAGCTGCCTGTCTGGTCTTAAAAGATATTTGAGAATTGAAAGGGAGGAAGAGGATGGGGGATGGGGAGGGGGAGTGGTCCTCCAGTTACCTCACTCACCGAACGAAACGCGGAAACACAAGATGCCTCTACTTCACGCCGGTATTCTACGAGGCCGTGTTACTACACTGGTCGAGCCGGCCTATTCGAGCAGCAGCAAAAGCCGCCGCTTGGCTCTACCGCGTCGAGATTATCAGTCTGTTAGAAACATTAAAGAGACCGGTTGGCTCTGAACTGGTTAAGACTTGCTGGACCCCTTGTTTCTTTAAGAACTACAACTTAGAATTTGATTCTATCAAAGATCTTCCCTCAATATTTAATAGGGTTTTGAAACCGTGAAGAGTTCACATGGCTCCAAAACAGACTAGCGAGCTTCGAAATATATTATTTATTATTTCTTAGATATGCAGATTTCCTCATGTTGTTTACCTTCACCACCGAGCACCAGATAAAATGAGAACATAATATTGAAATTAATAGTTTAAAACTAGGAGCCGGTACCGGGGGTCAAACCCAGGTTACTGCTACAACGCCGTTACAACAGAGCTACCACGGCTTAAACAAACATATAAGTAATAATAATAATAAGTGGAAATAAATTCTATAATTTATTCTTGCGATTGTTGTCACTCTGTAAAACTTCATCAAATTGAAATTTATTATTATCTCCGGTACAGCAGTTCGCCTTACAGCATCTTCAGGGTGTTCAATATTTATCAATATCATTATAAAATTGAATAATAATTGTCAATGAAATTTAATCATAAACCTAATTCGTAATATAAATCACAAGCCAAAAGCTACATAGCGCTGTGTATAAATAAATAGAACAATAAATAACACCTCAAGAGAATACTGTTTCGCGTGACAAATAGCGGCCATTTTTATTTCTTATGTAAATGGAAGTGTACAAGCCCCAGTTAATATTCCAGCGGAAAGACGGTGCAGATACTGTGGCTTATTCTCGATTCGTCTTATTTGTATTTCGAGTGTTTATCTTACGTTTGTTATTTGAAAATAGAAATAAAAAAAAAGAATTAAACGTCAATCGACGATTGGCGCGAAATTCTAGCATTATATTTATAATTAGGAAGACTTTCCAAGTATTACTTAACTAGTTAACTTTTAACTGAATTAGTTAAATGATACTTACTCACTGAAGTGTCTATGTAAAAAAGAATAGACTAGCAGTCTATTCCTTTTTAGCGTGGTAGAGCCAAGCGGCGGCTTTAGCTGCTGCTCGAATGGGCCGGCTCGACCGGATTGGTACCACGGCCTCTCAGAATACCGGCGTGAAGTACAGACATCTTGTGCTTCTGCGTTTCGTTCGGTGAGTGAGGTAAGCGGAGGCCCACACCCCCTCCCTATGCCCCTCCTTTACTCTCCCATCTCCCAAATTTCCTTAAAAACCGGCAACGCACCTGCAGCATCTATGGTGTTGCAGATGTATGTGGGCGACGGTAATCACTTACCATTAGATGAACCGCTTGCTCGTTTGCCGTCTTTTCCATAAAAAAAAATAGAGAATTAATTTGAAGAAGTTATGAAGGAGTTTTAAGAGCTTTATTTAATATGTTTAAAAAATGTTAAACGGCTTCATGTGGGCATACGTTTATGTTTTTTATTCATTAATACTAGGTTGTACTTATATAAGATGATAGAAAAGAAGTTGTTGAAGTATGTTCTTTATTGTTTTTCCATATGTTTATATACTTACGAAAAAATTAAGGAATTCAATTCAACGACAGTACTGAATCGAATAAAAACGAAAAAAAAAACCCTTTCCATAGTACGATTATTTTTCATATAAATGTGTTTTTTTTTTCAGTTTTTTTAATTTAGCTCCATCGAAAAAATGGTGATATAAACATGCGCAAAACTTAGTGAAATAATAGTTGCTCGTCCAATTGCGAGTCGAGCCCGAGACAAGCGCCCCTGGGTTTCGTACAACCACACAATATATACTCGTATGTGTAAAATGTTTTACTTCTGAATTTTCACTATAATGATCATCAATTTTGACTCTTGTATGCATTAAAAAAAAACCTACAATAGAACACGTCACTTGTATGGGGAATCCTAAAATAAGCGAATTTATGCTTTTTGAACTCAGACAAATTATTAAGCGACTTAGATCTTAATCTATAAAGGATCATCACTTCACCAAGGATTAAATATCACTTACTGGAAAGATTAAGTTAAAAAGTCATTAAGGCTAGCAATTAGCGCACGTCAAATTCCTGCAGTTGGTAGCCATGCCTCCGCCATCTTAGAAGTTTAACAAGATGGCGGCGTAACAAAAACTGCCGCACCCTTTCCACCAGTGGTTGTTGTAAGAATGAACTAAGGTAAGGTAACCTTAAAAACCTATTAGGGTCCTACGGAAGATTCTTTATCTTCATGGTGAACATAGGCCTCACGAAAAAGCGTTAACAAAAGCCAGCATAAATTTCTTGAAAGGTTTGCTCATACATTTAACAGGTGGTGTACTCCTTCTCTATTTAGTAGTCTTCCGGGTAGGTAAAAGTAAGTAAAGTAGCAGCCTGTAAGTGCCCACTGCTAGGCAAAGACCTCATTTTCAAATACGAGTATAAGAGAGACTTTAGGAGCCAGGAAGCGCCCGCCACGCTGCTCCAGTGCGGGTTGGCGGGCTTCGCATATCCTAAAAATATTATTTTTATTATTTCTCAGATACGCAGGTTTCCCCACCATGTTTTCCTTCTCCGCTGAGCACGTGGTAAATACAGCACTTAATATTGTTATTAACACATTTTAGCGGTGCCGGCAACGGGTATCGAAGCCAGGTCAGTCGCAATCTATGAAACTAAAGTAAGCGCCCTGACCACTAGACTATCTAGGCCTACCCATTTACGCCGAGATTCTAGTTTTTTTTTTTATTTGACATGCTTTTATTGTGTAGGAAACTTCGATCGATTTGTCATTATTTATTTAACATTAAATTTTTTAACGTGACTGTTAAATTACATTATGGAGTTGGAAAATTTAAGTAAACATAACTGCAACGATTTATTTCAGTACAGAGATACAGGTACGGACCCATCGGTCATTTTTAAGAAGCTTCGAAAGCTCCTCGCGGAGTACCGGCGTGGAGGAGAGGCGAATCATGTGGTGCTGCGTTTCGCTCGGTAAGTGCGGTAGCTTTCCCCCCTCCCCTGTTCCGCCTCATGTTCTCCTAATATCCCTAAAGGCCGACAACGCACCTGCAGCTCCTCAGGTGTGGCAGAAGTACGCGGGCGACGGTAATCACTTGCCATCAGGTGAGCCGCTTGTTGGCCCGCTTTAGATATTAAATACGGTGACACAAAATCACCAACAGTGGCGTAAAAATGTCAGACCCCAAAAAGGGAGCAGGCCAGGTTATTGATTGTTATTAATGCTCGAGATACCTCCGCCATGCCCGCGGCGAATTCAACATTCAATAATCAAACTTTTATTGCCAGTGCCTACGCCTTGCACTACCACGGCTTTATATTATTCAATATTTTATCATTAGAAGTATTATTGTTTATTCATTAACATTTTATAACAAAAGGTGAAGAATTATAAAGTCAAAGGCTATTATGAGACACATGAAAAGAATTACTCCTTATAAAGGAAATTAAGGAAACAAAAGAAATAACGAACCTTTTTTTTTGCGTTCGTGATTACACTGGAAAGTATACTGAAATTAAGTACAACAAAGTTCTAAGATGCTTGGGCTCGCATTTGACAACTCGCTTACCAATGGCGATCAGAGCTAGCCCACCTTATGGTAGACGCCGATGTGGACTATTTGCAGGCTGATATGAAACATTTCATCATCATCATCATCATTTCAGCCTATCACAAGTTCACTGCTTAACATAAGCCTCCCCCAAAGATTGCCACGAAGCTCGGTCCCGAGCCACCTGCATCCATCGACATCCAGCAACACTGCGCAGGTCGTCGCTCCATCTTGTGGGGGGTCGTCTTACACTGCGTTCGCCTGTATGTGGCTGCCACTCAAGAACCTTTTTCCCACAATGGTTGTCCGGCCCACTGCCACTTCAGCTTGCTGATCCTTGTGCCTATGTCGGTTACCATAGTTCTGCTGCGGATATCATCGTTGCAGACTCTATCGCGCAGAGAAACTCCGAGCACAGCCCTTTCCAAGGCGCGCTGAGCAAATTTGAGCTTCCTCATACGGCCTTCAGTGAAGGATATCATATGTGGTGTGAAATAAAGAAAATTTATTCATTTACTTATTTATGATAGTTAGGGGGTCTATGAAACAGGAGGACCCATGTGCGCTCATGGTCCAGCGAATGTCGTGCATGGTTTGACATCAAAATCTACATGTTGAAGTTGCTCGCTTAATCCGCAGAATAACGACAACTTCATGCAGGAAACGTGATATCAATTCACGAACTCCGTTAATATAAAATCACGTGATTTAAGAAGAATTGTAACCTGTAACGTGCGTTCAAGAGCACACGAGACCTTTTTTTTAAATATCACCAATGAAGGATAAAACTAACAATATGAAAATGTTCAAATATTTACTCAGTGCCCTTGTTAAACATTTGCTAAATCGTTTAAATTTTTTTACCAATAATTGAATATAATATTGAAATAATTTTCTAGATATTGAATTTCATATTAAAATTATTTCTTTGCACGTTGAATATTCATAATGTTTAAATTTATTTAAATAGATTTGAAGGCGTTAGTGAAGGCACGATCGCTGTAAATATTAACATTACTCGAAATAAGTCGTCAACCGAGCTACAATATGGCCTTTGGCAATCCAAAACATTAGTCTTGTTGAGCCGTGGTAGCCTAGTGGTCGGGGCGCTCACTTTAGTGTCATAGAGCGCGAGTGACCTGGGTTCGATCCCCGGTGCCGGCACCACTAAAATTGTTATTAACAATTTTAAGTGCTGTTTTACCACGTGCTCAACGGTGAAGGAAAACATCGTGAGGAAATCTGCATGTCTGAGAAATAATAAAAATATTATTTCGAGGATATGTGAAGCTCGCAAACCCGCATTGGAGCAGCGGGCCCTTCCCGGCTCCTAAACCCTCTCTGATACTATTATTTGATAAGGAGACCTTTGCCCAGCCGTGGGAACTTACAGGCTGTTACTTTACTTTCACAGTCTTGTTTGCTATTTTTTTTTTTAATAAGGAACCTTACTGTCACGGGTCTCAAGGACTCAATATGTTTAATAGATTCGCCGCGGTGTATTTCACAGCAGGTCGTATGAGAAGAGAGAGCTCAAGGTTGCTTAGCGGGCTTTGGGAAATGTTCTGCTCGATATATCTCTGCGTGATGGCCGACGGTAATCACTTACCATCGCTTGCTCATTTGCCGCCTTTCCCATAAAAAAAAACACACACACATTTTTTTTAAATAGAAAAAAGGAAGATTAGACGGAGGGTAGCTACCGTTTAAATCGGAGAACTGACGCCGCCTAACGACAAACCATCGAAATAACTTTTTTCCTATTCCACTGCAAATCCCAGCCGCGCGGCGTCGAATCAGGAAAAATGGCGCGGGCTTCGTAACCTCAATTAATAAAGACGCATGCGACCCCAGAGGGCTAGAGTTTCGTATAAAGTTTCATCTGATTTCTCTTAGGGAAACGTGAGAAAACTATATATAGTTGGTTAGTTTATCTTCCTGGGTGCATACATTTGCGTACTGAGATAATTTTTACGGCGGTCTGTACCCTAGCTTCCAGGATTACGGATTCCATAATGAATATTTAGGGACCTAAGCTTTACTAGGAATATAATTTCAATATCTAATCTGAAATGCTTACAATAAGGACCTTAAGTGAATGAATGAAAATGAAATGGAACGAATGAAAACTCTTTATTGAACGTAATAAATTAAAATTTCGTTTGTTAACTGTCTATCGCCGTTTGATTAAGAGAATCCTCGAAGAAACAGGCAGTTTCTTTTAATTTATTTAAATAGATTTGAAGGCGTTAGTGAAGGCACGATCGCTGTAAATATTAACATTACTCGAAATAAGTCGTCAACCGAGCTACAATATGGCCTTTGGCAATCCAAAACATTAGTCTTGTTGAGGCGTGGTAGCCTAGTTGTCAGGGCGCTCAATTTAATGTTAATAATTAATTATAGTTCAATCTCCGGTGCCGGCACCACTAAAATTGTTAACAGCAATTTTAAGTGCTGTATTTACCATTGCTCGGCGGTGAAGGAAAACGTCGCGAGGAAACGTGCATATCTGTAAATAATGAAAAAATTATTTAGATCTATTACTTACTCTAAAGTAACACTATAGTGAGTTATAAGAAACTACAACTTGATAAAGATATCAAACGAAACAAAACAAACAAAGAAGGATTAATAATCAAAATAGAGACAAATGAAATAATTAAGTAACCTACGATTTTCTCCTATAAATTATTGTGTAACACTTTTCGCATTTTAGTTCTCTAAGAAGTTTTAGTTGAGATTATGTCCGCGTCCACTTTTTTATATTCCTCATATTTTCTAACCATTTTATTTAGAGGCCCATTAAATTCTATATTCAGGGGTGACATTTTGGTAGAAAAATGGACAAAAAGACATAAGTGCAATGTTTGTATAAAATAAAGGTCCGCAACGCACCTGCTGCTCCTCTGGTATTGCAGATGTATGTGGGCGACTGTATTTACTTATCATCAGATGAACCCTTGCTCGTTTGACGCCTTTCCCATAAAAACACACACACATTTTTTAAATAGAAAAAGGAAGATTAGACGGAGGGTAGCTACCGTTTAAATCGGAGAACTGACGCCGCCTAACGACAAACCATCGAAATAACTTTTTTCCTATTCCACTGCAAATCCCAGCCGCGCGGCGTCGAATCAGGAAAAATGGCGCGGGCTTCGTAACCTCAATTAATAAAGACGCATGCGACCCCAGAGGGCTAGAGTTTCGTATAAAGTTTCATCTGATTTCTCTTAGGGAAACGTGAGAAAACTATATATAGTTGGTTAGTTTATCTTCCTGGGTGCATACATTTGCGTACTGAGATAATTTTTACGGCGGTCTGTACCCTAGCTTCCAGGATTACGGATTCCATAATGAATATTTAGGGACCTAAGCTTTACTAGGAATATAATTTCAATATCTAATCTGAAATGCTTACAATAAGGACCTTAAGTGAATGAATGAAAATGAAATGGAACGAATGAAAACTCTTTATTGAACGTAATAAATTAAAATTTCGTTTGTTAACTGTCTATCGCCGTTTGATTAAGAGGATCCTCGAAGAAACAGGCAGTTTCTTTTAAATCTTTTATACAAACCAAATTATAGGAACGAATAGATAAAATATAAAAGACAAAGTTAACAAACATATTAGAGCCGTGGTAGCCTAGTTGTCAGGGCGCTCAATTTAATGTTAATAATTAATTATAGTTCAATCTCCGGTGCAGGCACCACTAAAATTGTTAACAGCAATTTTAAGTGCTGTATTTACCATTGCTCGGCGGTGAAGGAAAACGTCGCGAGGAAACGTGCATATCTGTAAATAATGAAAAAATTATTTAGATCTATTACTTACTCTAAAGTAACACTATAGTGAGTTATAAGAAACTACAACTTGATAAAGATATCAAACGAAACAAAACAAACAAAGAAGGATTAATAATCAAAATAGAGACAAATGAAATAATTAAGTAACCTACGATTTTCTCCTATAAATTATTGTGTAACACTTTTCGCATTTTAGTTCTCTAAGAAGTTTTAGTTGAGATTATGTCCGCGTCCACTTTTTTATATTCCTCATATTTTCTAACCATTTTATTTAGAGGCCCATTAAATCCTATATTCATGCGTGACATTTTGGTAGAAAAATGGACAAAAAGACATAAGTGCAATGTTTGTATAAAATAAAGGTCCGCAACGCACCTGCTGCTCCTCTGGTATTGCAGATGTATGTGGGCGACTGTATTTACTTATCATCAGATGAACCCCTTGCTCGTTTGACGCCTTTCCCATAGAAAAAAAAAATTATTTAGATCTATTACTTACTCTAAAGTAACACTATAGTGAGTTATAAGAAACTACAACTTGATCAAGATATCAAACGAAACAAAACAAACAAAGAAGGATTAATAATCAAAATAGAGACAAATGAAATAATTAAGTAACCTACGATTTTCTCCTATAAATTATTGTGTAACACTTTTCGCATTTTAGTTCTCTAAGAAGTTTTAGTTGAGATTATGTCCGCTTCCACTTTTTTATATTCCTCATATTTTCTAACCATTTTATTTAGAGGCCCATTAAATCCTATATTCATGCGTGACATTTTGGTAGAAAAATGGACAAAAAGACATAAGTGCAATGTTTGTAAAAAATAAAGGTCCGCAACGCACCTGCTGCTCCTCTGGTATTTCAGATGTACGTGAGCGACGGTAATCACTCACTTCAAAAAAAAAAAATAAAACCCCTAAAGTTTTTTTTACTCGACAAAAATTAGAAACTTCTTTATTAAATTCTCGACTTTTATTTAATTCCGAAAACTTTCGAAAGCTTCGAACACGGTAGGCTACAATGCGGTTTGCGAACGTTCAATAAAACGTATTTAAATATCCGAGCCCGTTCGAAACACAAGCAACAAATATTTGTTTTCAACCGCGAAACATTTTCTAAGGCGAGGCGGTCAATAAAATGTAAGAGGAGGACGGAGAAGCTACGCGAGAGGAATGTTACTACGGCGCACGTAGCGAGACAATGGGGCCACGAAACGACCCATTAATTCAAAATTTATTTATTAATTAAAACGGCCAGGTCAAGAGTGCTCTAAACCAACGAGCATGCATGCGAAGATTGATGAAAGTGGAAGAAGCGAAAGACGTATGTCGGGACCCTAGCTAGTGGAAGAAGATTGTCTCCGCCTACCCCGTTGGGAACAAGCCGTGTGTAAACATACATATTAATATTAATTTAATCATTACTGCATTCCTTTATATTGAATGACACAAAAACGGACTTAAAGCCTACAGACATTTACTACCAGTCAACCTGTGGTGTGGTGAAACTTTAATTACTAATAAGTACTTGAACATGTATTACATAAATGAAATCTAATGAAATGCTTTAAAATTTCTCATTCTTCAAATTTATATGTATACTGTAGAAATATATATGTGGCTACAACTTCCGAATACCGTCAGCAGTTTCCAACTTTGAGGAAGACATTGTACTACCGAAGGTAGTTTTGAAGAGTTGGAGAAGAATTTTGCGAGTAAACACAACGGCGCCCGCTCGTCTTTCTCTTCCCTTATCCAGTGTAACGTATATATGTAAATGCGAATATAAGATGGAAGGAAGTATCAGATTTCAGTATCAGTCGGACACGAAACTCAACTCTACAGGACTCTCTCCTTCTTATTGACTTATAAGTGAATAATTTTTGAGTGGGGTACGAATAAAGGCTGGTTGAATGTATGAAAGATAATTTCGTTTTTCTATTATCAATAAGCAAAAGTATCTCCGAGGACTTTCTGTTTTTGGTAAAAAAAAATTATTGCAATTTAAGTGACTGTTTTATAGTATAGTGTATGTAACGTTATTGGTTAAATATGTGTTAATTCCCAAGGGGTTTGACTTATAAATAATAAAATTTTGGCCCTTATTTCTCAACGACCTTATAATGGTGCGCTCTACAATCGTCATCATCATCATTTCAGCCTATCACAAGTCCACAGCTGAACATAGGCCTCCCCCAAAGACTGCCGAAGCTCGGTCCTGAGCCACTTGCATCCATCGACATCCCGCAAAACTGCGCAGGCCGTCACTCTATCTTATGGGGGATTATATTCACTCTACAATGCTCCCATGCAAAATATCGCCCGGAAGTTTGGTAGCACATTATTCAGGAGAAAAGATGCGCAGTGTTGTCTATTTGCTCCATCAGCCTGCCACCAGATAAAGTACTAATTATTTAATACAACCTACAGTAAACTTACGAAATATTATAACACTACATTCATTAATTGATTTGTAATGGATATTTAAACAATCACATACGTCATCCAGTCCCAAACTGGGATTACTTTTGACGTGGTAACTGTTAGGTGATAAAATAGATATTGTATACATATATCTACATAGATAAATAATCATATGTAGAAATATCATTATTTGCCGCCAGCGGGGACTTGAACCCGCAACACAACTCACTAATCAACTTGGTTATCGGGCTGTCTCTTTTATATGAAAAAATAGGCTTGCGTTTGCCCGATGGAAGGCGAAGATGAGGTCTAGGATGGTACACGCTTGCCTAGATGTCTGTTCACTTGACTTCACCGTCTGGTTTAGAGGTACTGCGTCATGTCTATTTTTAATTCCGCTTTAACCAATTTTTTAGGTAATTATTACAATAATTTATTTAAAACAGTTACCGCCCTTTTGATGGCCCACTCCCGCCAGCCGTCCATTTTAACGTGAGTTCGGGCGTGACATAATACTTAATATTTTCTGGCAATTGCTGTTTTTAAGAACGTATTTCAAGCATAAAAATTCTCAGAACCATCGACCTTGACAAGGTGTGAGTTACTAAACTTGTTGAGAACAAGTTCTTTAGTAAAGCATTTATATCTTTAACTTCTGTAATAAAATACTTTGTACGAATATGAGGGAGTAAAATTATAGCAATAAATTGCTCTCTCATATATATATTACAGAAGTTAAAGATATAAATGTGCGGTCTTCATCATCATCATCATCATTTCAGCCTGTTACAAGTCCACTGCTGAACACAGGCCTCCCCCAAAGATTGCCACGAAGCTCGGTCCTGAGCCACCTGCATCCATCGACTTCCCGCAACACTGCGCCGGTCGTCACTCCATCTTGTGGGGGGTCGTCCTACACCGCGTTTGCCTGTACGTGGCTGCCACTCGAGAAGCCCTTTCCATAGCGCGCTGAGCAACTTTGAGCTTCCTCATACGGCCTGTAGTGAAGGACCAAGTCTCGGATCCGTATGTCATCACGGCTATGGTGCGATCTTACTGGGCTTTAAATCTTCCTTATCGTCCTGTGATCCGCTGCTGAACAGAGGCCATCCAAAAAAATTGCCAACGTCACCTGCACACTCAGTGGGTCAACCGGACACCGGTGACTGTCTGGCCGCGGCGAAAACCTTGCCTTGCCTGTAGATAGTCCACTGCAGGACGTAGACCTCCATAAGAAGAATTTCCGTTATCCCCTCCCCCGGGAAGCGGATTGACGATCGCAGTACCGAACGCATTCGAAGCAGCTGTCCATCATCGGTCTACTTCGATTTTTTTTTGTCTTTCGAGAGCACATCGTTTTTTGATCTGGTATTACCGGAGATGATTATCCCGCCACCTGTCGGTAGCGATTGCGAATTACAAGGCTTTTGCCTTAGTCGCTTCTTACGGCACCTACGGAAAGAAGATGACTGGCAGATTCTTTTCCGCTACCACACGGTGTAATCCGGTGGCAAAAATCTATTGTTTTAAAGATGTTAGAAAAAAGCTACGTTGCGTTTTAAAATTTGGCTATATTGCTTAGTGTCTGGTGTAGACCTGGAGCGGAGGAGCTGTATGATGTGGAAGAGATAGTACAAGGGGGGGGGGGAGGATGGTGCTCTCACTAGTGTTCTACCGACAGCATCTGCAAACAACTTCAACCGAATAAGGTTACAGGTCCATTGTTACCCTTATTGCCCAGCTCACAAAGCTTGTGATGCCAGTTACTAGGCTCCGTAGAGTCAGTAATTCATTCGTGGTGGCAATGTATACCTTTGTTCAACAACATCTCAGTAAGTGCGCTAAGTATTCCGATCAATAAGTTGAATAAAGCTATTAAAGAAAGATTTCATATAAAGGATTAATACAGTATAGAGGAATACATGGATAATTGTAACCTCTGGTCGTAAGTTTATCGCTCTCAAGCGGTTTCTAAAAGTTGTATTATATATATATAAATAGAGGATTTCTTCTCCGTCAGACAAACCACATTGCGATTCTTTATTCTTGTCAGAGTGGTCGTGGTTGATACAGATGGTATACACGGGGGTTCTTCAACGACGACGTTCACCCTGGGTGCTTGGATAATTGCTTCTTCACTTTTGGCGGTTCGTGGCGTTGGGTGTACACAGGATCTTTACGAGATCCGTCCAACGAATAGGTCACGTGATCTTCTGCCTTCAACTCGACCGCGGACAACAAGTCTTTTCAACAATTTATTCTTTACTCTTTATGCTCCTGTATATGTATGGGTATATATTGTGTATTTATTTCGATATATCAGTATATGTGAGATTAAATATATAAGTAACAGCCTGTAAGTGCCCACAGCTGGGCAAAGGCCTCCTTCTCAAATACTAGTATCAGAGAAAGTTTTAGGAGCCGGGAAAGGCCCGCGACGCTGCTCCAGTGTGGGTTGGCAGTTTATATATATGTTTGTGTATATATCAATGTATATTTATTATATTATATATCCACTTCTTAGTAACTTGCGTACACCCTTAACCCTTGCTCACTGGTCATTATTTCCTCTGCAAAATGGTTGCCTGGTAGAGATCGCTTCTAAGCGATAAGGCCGCCAATTGTAACTCCGTGTATTTTATGTTTCTTTTATTTATTTATTTTTCCTATTTTTGCTAATTGGTGTACAATAAAGTGTATTTCAAGTCTCTCCATCGACTGTTCATTTCTGGAGACGTAACCAAAGAACTTGACTATTCGGATTCTCATTCTGCAGCTGCTCTCAGTCGACGAAAGTCTATCCGTTATTCCAAGTTCTTGAGTATATTCAATCCTCAATTGTGCTTGTGCAGAAATCCATCCACGAGATATTCAAGAGGCGTTTCTACATCTCCAGAGCGTCGATGTTTCGTCGATCGTGCAGTCTCAAAGACCAAAGTTCAGCACTACTGAGAGAGATTGAAAAGACAAGGAAACGTGTGGTTATGAAAGTAATTTTTTTTTATTATAAAATAACAAAAAATATTTCGGCCTTGACTGCCGTTGGGCGACAGTAATGGGTGTGAAGGTGCTACTCACACGACTCCTATCCAAGGAGTGAAACCTTGAAAATATTTCACAGAAATAGAACACATATGTTCAAATCACTGAACGACCCGCGGGATGCTCAGGTGACACCGTTCGAACCGCTTTTGTTTCGTATGTATAACAAGATACCGTGGACTCAATATGACTTTGGCGCGCCTAGTTACTCGCTACATTGATCTGTACACGTTTGATAATTATTGCCAATATGCGAATTATACTTCCAATTTTTTTTTATGGGAAAGATGGCATGCGAGCAAGGTTCCCCTGGTTGTAAGTGATTACCGTCGCCCACGTACATTCCCCAACACCAGAGGTGCTGCAGGTGCGTTGCCGGCCTTTAATGGTATTTGGGAGATGGGAGGGAGGATAAGGAGGGGGATGGGAAGGGGGTATGGGCCTCCGGTTACCTCACTCACTCACCGAACGAAATGCAGAACCACAAGATGCCTCTACATCACGCCGGTATTCTGCGAGGCCGTGGTACCAACCCGGTTGAGCCGGCTCATTCGAGCAGCGGCAAAGCCGCTTGGCTCTACCACGTTTAAAAAATACAATACAAACGATATCCTTAACTGTGGTATACCTTAAGATGTTGATGAATAAAGCCTGAGATCAACAATATTGCAACAATGCTGAGTGTCTGTATACGCTGGACATGCGTAGAGTCCAGATTGTTCTGTTCTGAAATCGAGGGTCTCGTATACGTAGATATTTTTAAATTCCCCGAGGCCGTCGCACGGACACGCTGTAATCCAATTCCGATCGATGCCTGATATCGATAAAGCTTAACGAGGCGCGTCCGACTGCAGCTCCTGAGGGTGACCATGCGTGATAGTTAACTTTCGGAATGGGAATTTAAATTGCATTTGGTTTCTTAAAACAATTTTGATCTTTTTTAATCGGGTCTACATCTACGAAAGAATTTTTAGATGTTTGTATTCTGAGTAATCCTTATCCTTGACTGGTTTTACAATGGGCGACCACGGAAAACCAGTCATTGCTTCTCAGATCCGGTTGGTAGAACAGAATAAAATAAAAGAAACATTTATTCAGCACATGTACATTGACATGAAATTAACAGATCAATGCAATAGAATAAAAAAAAACAAGAATTTCGCATGCGCCGAAAAGGGGTTAGCTCAGCATTTGCTGTGATAAGAATAATTTTACTCAGCGCTGATTTTCAGCCAAAAAACCTTTAAAACCTTGACTTTGGCTTAACGGACGCCACATCCTATATTATGCAGATTATAAAGGTGAATGGTGATTAGGTACATATTACAATTAACTCGACCTTAATTTCTCACACTTTTAATACGAAAAAAAATAAAATCAAAATAAAAATAATTTGAAATTCATGACAAAAATATGTCAGAAATAATATTTTACGTGCATACAATAAATGTTAAAGGATAAAACACAGTAAAAAAATACTTACATACAATCAAAGTTCAATGGTAGCTAGTACTAATAGCTAGTACTGTACTAGTATCTAGTACTAACAAAATTAAAATCGAAATCTTTATCCCTCGATATTAGAACATCAATTTTTTTTTTTTTTTTTTTTTTTTTTTTTTTTTTTTTTTTTTTTTTTTTTTTTTTTTTTTTTTTTTTTTTTTTTTTTTTTTTTTTTTTTTTTTTTTTTTTTTTTTTTTTTTTTTTTTTTTTTTTTTTTTTTTTTTTTTTTTTTTTTTTTTTTTTTTTTTTTTTTTTTTTTTTTTTTTTTTTTTTTTTTTTTTTTTTTTTTTTTTTTTTTTTTTTTTTTTTTTTTTTTTTTTTTTTTTTTTTTTTTTTTTTTTTTTTTTTTTTTTTTTTTTTTTTTTTTTTTTTTTTTTTTTTTTTTTTTTTTTTTTTTTTTTTTTTTTTTTTTTTTTTTTTTTTTTTTTTTTTTTTTTTTTTTTTTTTTTTTTTTTTTTTTTTTTTTTTTTTTTTTTTTTTTTTTTTTTTTTTTTTTTTTTTTTTTTTTTTTTTTTTTTTTTTTTTTTTTTTTTTTTTTTTTTTTTTTTTTTTTTTTTTTTTTTTTTTTTTTTTTTTTTTTTTTTTTTTTTTTTTTTTTTTTTTTTTTTTTTTTTTTTTTTTTTTTTTTTTTTTTTTTTTTTTTTTTTTTTTTTTTTTTTTTTTTTTTTTTTTTTTTTTTTTTTTTTTTTTTTTTTTTTTTTTTTTTTTTTTTTTTTTTTTTTTTTTTTTTTTTTTTTTTTTTTTTTTTTTTTTTTTTTTTTTTTTTTTTTTTTTTTTTTTTTTTTTTTTTTTTTTTTTTTTTTTTTTTTTTTTTTTTTTTTTTTTTTTTTTTTTTTTTTTTTTTTTTTTTTTTTTTTTTTTTTTTTTTTTTTTTTTTTTTTTTTTTTTTTTTTTTTTTTTTTTTTTTTTTTTTTTTTTTTTTTTTTTTTTTTTTTTTTTTTTTTTTTTTTTTTTTTTTTTTTTTTTTTTTTTTTTTTTTTTTTTTTTTTTTTTTTTTTTTTTTTTTTTTTTTTTTTTTTTTTTTTTTTTTTTTTTTTTTTTTTTTTTTTTTTTTTTTTTTTTTTTTTTTTTTTTTTTTTTTTTTTTTTTTTTTTTTTTTTTTTTTTTTTTTTTTTTTTTTTTTTTTTTTTTTTTTTTTTTTTTTTTTTTTTTTTTTTTTTTTTTTTTTTTTTTTTTTTTTTTTTTTTTTTTTTTTTTTTTTTTTTTTTTTTTTTTTTTTTTTTTTTTTTTTTTTTTTTTTTTTTTTTTTTTTTTTTTTTTTTTTTTTTTTTTTTTTTTTTTTTTTTTTTTTTTTTTTTTTTTTTTTTTTTTTTTTTTTTTTTTTTTTTTTTTTTTTTTTTTTTTTTTTTTTTTTTTTTTTTTTTTTTTTTTTTTTTTTTTTTTTTTTTTTTTTTTTTTTTTTTTTTTTTTTTTTTTTTTTTTTTTTTTTTTTTTTTTTTTTTTTTTTTTTTTTTTTTTTTTTTTTTTTTTTTTTTTTTTTTTTTTTTTTTTTTTTTTTTTTTTTTTTTTTTTTTTTTTTTTTTTTTTTTTTTTTTTTTTTTTTTTTTTTTTTTTTTTTTTTTTTTTTTTTTTTTTTTTTTTTTTTTTTTTTTTTTTTTTTTTTTTTTTTTTTTTTTTTTTTTTTTTTTTTTTTTTTTTTTTTTTTTTTTTTTTTTTTTTTTTTTTTTTTTTTTTTTTTTTTTTTTTTTTTTTTTTTTTTTTTTTTTTTTTTTTTTTTTTTTTTTTTTTTTTTTTTTTTTTTTTTTTTTTTTTTTTTTTTTTTTTTTTTTTTTTTTTTTTTTTTTTTTTTTTTTTTTTTTTTTTTTTTTTTTTTTTTTTTTTTTTTTTTTTTTTTTTTTTTTTTTTTTTTTTTTTTTTTTTTTTTTTTTTTTTTTTTTTTTTTTTTTTTTTTTTTTTTTTTTTTTTTTTTTTTTTTTTTTTTTTTTTTTTTTTTTTTTTTTTTTTTTTTTTTTTTTTTTTTTTTTTTTTTTTTTTTTTTTTTTTTTTTTTTTTTTTTTTTTTTTTTTTTTTTTTTTTTTTTTTTTTTTTTTTTTTTTTTTTTTTTTTTTTTTTTTTTTTTTTTTTTTTTTTTTTTTTTTTTTTTTTTTTTTTTTTTTTTTTTTTTTTTTTTTTTTTTTTTTTTTTTTTTTTTTTTTTTTTTTTTTTTTTTTTTTTTTTTTTTTTTTTTTTTTTTTTTTTTTTTTTTTTTTTTTTTTTTTTTTTTTTTTTTTTTTTTTTTTTTTTTTTTTTTTTTTTTTTTTTTTTTTTTTTTTTTTTTTTTTTTTTTTTTTTTTTTTTTTTTTTTTTTTTTTTTTTTTTTTTTTTTTTTTTTTTTTTTTTTTTTTTTTATGGGAAAGGCGGCAAACGCGCAATCTGTTCACCTGATTAGACAATAAGTGATTACCGTCGCCCACGTACATTCCCCAACACCAGAGGTGCTGCAGGTGCGTTGCCGGCCTTTAATGGTATTTGGGAGATGGGAGGAGGATAAGGAGGGATGGGAAGGGGTATGGGCCTCCGGTTACCTCACTCACTCACCGAACGAAATGCAGAACCACAAGATGCCTCTACATCACGCCGGTATTCTGCGAGGCCGTGGTACCAACCCGGTTGAGCTGGTTTATTCGAGCAGCGGCAAAGCCGCCGCTTGGCTCTACCACGTTTAAAAAATACAATACAAACGATATCCTTAACTGTGGTATACCTTAAGATGTTGATGAATAAAGCCTGAGATCAACAATATTGCAACAATGCTGAGTGTCTGTATACGCTGGACATGCGTAGAGTCCAGATTGTTCTGTTCTGAAATCGAGGGTCTCGTATACGTAGATATTTTTAAATTCCCCGAGGCCGTCGCACGGACACGCTGTAATCCAATTCCGATCGATGCCTGATATCGATAAAGCTTAACGAGGCGCGTCCGACTGCAGCTCCCGAGGGTGACCATGCGTGATAGTTAACTTTTCGGAATGGGAATTTAAATTGCATTTGGTTTCTTAAACAATTTTGATCTTTTTATCGGGTCTGCATCTACGAAAGAATTTTTAGATGTTTGTATTCTGAGTAATGCTTATCCTTGACTGGTTTTACAATGGGCGACCACGGAAAAACCAGTCATTGCTTATCAGATCCGGTTGGTAGAACAGAATAAAATAAAAGAAACATTTATTCAGCACATGTACATTGACATGAAATTAACAGATCAATGCAATAGAATAAAAAAAAACAAGAATTTCGCATGCGCCGAAAAGGGGTTAGCTCAGCATTTGCTGTGATAAGAATAATTTTACTCAGCGCTGATTTTCAGCCAAAAAACCTTTAAAACCTTGACTTTGGCTTAACGGACGCCACATCCTATATTATGCAGATTATAAAGGTGAATGGTGATTAGGTACATATTACAATTAACTCGACCTTAATTTCTCACACTTTTTAATACGAAAAAAAATAAAATCAAAATAAAAATAATTTGAAATTCATGACAAAAATATGTCAGGAAATAATATTTTACGTGCATACAATAAATGTTAAAGCGATAAAGCACAGTAAAAAAAATACTTACATACAATCAAAGTTCAATGGTAGCTAGTACTAATAGCTAGTACTGTACTAGTATCTAGTACTAACAAAATTAAAATCGAAATCTTTATCCCTCGATATTAGAACATCAATTTCACTTGTCAATTTTTTTTTTTTTATGGGAAAGGCGGCAAACGCGCAATCTGTTCACCTGATTAGACAATAAGTGATTACCGTCGCCCACGTACATTCCCCAACACCAGAGGTGCTGCAGGTGCGTTGCCGGCTTTTAATGGTATTTGGGAGATGGGAGGGAGGATAAGGAGGGGGATGGGAAGGGGGTATGGGCCTCCGGTTACCTCACTCACTCACCGAACGAAATGCAGAACCACAAGATGCCTCTACTTCACGCCGGTATTCTGCGAGGCCGTGGTACCAACCCGGTCGAGCCGGCTCATTCGAGCAGCGGCAAAAGCCGCCGCTTGGCTCTACCACGTTTAAAAAAATACAATACAAACGATATGCTTAACTGTGGTATACCTTAAGATGTTGATGAATAAAGCCTGAGATCAACAATATTGCAACAATGCTGAGTGTCTGTATACGCTGGACATGCGTAGAGTCCAGATTGTTCTGTTCTGAAATCGAGTGTCTCGTATACGTAGATATTTTTAAATTCCCCGAGGCCGTCGCACGGACACGCTGTAATCCAATTCCGATCGATGCCTGATATCGATAAAGCTTAACGAGGCGCGTCCGACTGCAGCTCCCGAGGGTGACCATGCGTGATAGTTAACTTTTCGGAATGGGAATTTAAATTGCATTTGGTTTCTTAAAACAATTTTGATCTTTTTTTATCGGGTCTGCATCTACGAAAGAATTTTTAGATGTTTGTATTCTGAGTAATGCTTATCCTTGACTGGTTTTACAATGGGCGACCACGGAAAAACCAGTCATTGCTTATCAGATCCGGTTGGTAGAACAGAATAAAATAAAAGAAACATTTATTCAGCACATGTACATTGACATGAAATTAACAGATCAATGCAATAGAATAAAAAAAAACAAGAATTTCGCATGCGCCGAAAAGGGGTTAGCTCAGCATTTGCTGTGATAAGAATAATTTTACTCAGCGCTGATTTTCAGCCAAAAAACCTTTAAAACCTTGACTTTGGCTTAACGGACGCCACATCCTATATTATGCAGATTATAAAGGTGAATGGTGATTAGGTACATATTACAATTAACTCGACCTTAATTTCTCACACTTTTAATACGAAAAAAAATAAAATCAAAATAAAAATAATTTGAAATTCATGACAAAATATGTCAGGAAATAATATTTTACGTGCATACAATAAATGTTAAAGCGATAAAACACAGTAAAAAAAATACTTACATACAATCAAAGTTCAATGGTAGCTAGTACTATTAGGCTAGGCTAGGCTAGGCTAGGCTAGGCTAGGCTAGGCTAGGCTAGGCTAGGCTAGGCTAGGCTAGGCTAGGCTAGGCTAGGCTAGGCTAGGCTAGGCTAGGCTAGGCTAGGCTAGGCTAGGCTAGGCTAGGCTAGGCTAGGCTAGGCTAGGCTAGGCTAGGCTAGGCTAGGCTAGGCTAGGCTAGGCTAGGCTAGGCTAGGCTAGGCTAGGCTAGGCTAGGCTAGGCTAGGCTAGGCTAGGCTAGGCTAGGCTAGGCTAGGCTAGGCTAGGCTAGGCTAGGCTAGGCTAGGCTAGGCTAGGCTAGGCTAGGCTAGGCTAGGCTAGGCTAGGCTAGGCTAGGCTAGGCTAGGCTAGGCTAGGCTAGGCTAGGCTAGGCTAGGCTAGGCTAGGCTAGGCTAGGCTAGGCTAGGCTAGGCTAGGCTAGGCTAGGCTAGGCTAGGCTAGGCTAGGCTAGGCTAGGCTAGGCTAGGCTAGGCTAGGCTAGGCTAGGCTAGGCTAGGCTAGGCTAGGCTAGGCTAGGCTAGGCTAGGCTAGGCTAGGCTAGGCTAGGCTAGGCTAGGCTAGGCTAGGCTAGGCTAGGCTAGGCTAGGCTAGGCTAGGCTAGGCTAGGCTAGGCTAGGCTAGGCTAGGCTAGGCTAGGCTAGGCTAGGCTAGGCTAGGCTAGGCTAGGCTAGGCTAGGCTAGGCTAGGCTAGGCTAGGCTAGGCTAGGCTAGGCTAGGCTAGGCTAGGCTAGGCTAGGCTAGGCTAGGCTAGGCTAGGCTAGGCTAGGCTAGGCTAGGCTAGGCTAGGCTAGGCTAGGCTAGGCTAGGCTAGGCTAGGCTAGGCTAGGTACCGGGACTGCGCTCACCACCTATCACCCTCTGGTTTTTTTTTTATGGGAAAGGCGGCAAACGCGCAATCTGTTCACCTGATTAGACAATAAGTGATTACCGTCGCCCACGTACACCTGCAACACCAGAGGTGCTGCGGTAAGAACGACTTTGGTAATATGAATACACCAGTATTCGTGGAACCAAAGTCGTTGTTTCTTATGTTTGACCATTGATGTAATATCATTTAGCGATGTATTTATTTTGCCTAGCATATACTCGGTCTCGCCGGGCGTGGATGGGTCATGACCTGCTTGCACCGACCGAAACCCTACGGTGTTCCATCTTCGCCGCATATCGGCAAGACCACGTGGAAGCTTTCGAATACAACTGCGACCTCACCGGAGCCATCTGGTTACCTACCACCACCGTTACCCATTTCTGCCGTTAAGCAGCAGTGCAATAACTGCTGTATTCCGGTTTGATAGCAATAGAGAGCCAGGGCTGTTAGGAATTCCTTCCAGGACCTCAGGGGCGACAACGCATCAGTAATTTTGTTGGATCGAAGTTGTTTACAGATGTCTGTGGGCTACAGTAGCCTCTCACTATCGGGTGACCTGATTGCTCATATGTCACTCCAATCCGATAAAAAAACATGGTCGGTTTATCTCTGTCTGATAGAATCCGAATCAGAACTAAGGTAACCCGCATAGTATTAAGGTAAGTATTAACTGAACAGACAATGGGCTGGCCCTATAGTTCTTTAAAACTGACAACCGACGGGAAAGAAAGATTCTAGTGTGACAAGTTCGTAAAGGCAAACGCTGTGGACGACGACCACGTAAAAAATGTTGAGACATTTAAGTCTGCGTTAAGTCTGACTCTAAACGGCCCACTTCCCTTCATCCCCCCAATCTTCCAATTATATTTAAATGCTGACAACCCACCTGCAGCTCTTCTGGTACGGCTCTTACAGGTGTACGTGGGCGACGGTAACCACTTACCAGGTGAGCCGCTTGCTCGTTCATCCCTTTCAGGTAAAAAAAAAACCTCCCGTGCTCTGCGGCAATCTTGGATCCTTCGTTCGGCAGGGGACTTGTAACGGACTATTATATGATGAATAAAACAATAAACTCTGATTTCAGACGATAAAATTTAATTACAATTTGTAAACTTTACAAAATGGCGTGTCGTCTTAGAATTTAATTTGACATAAGCATTTTATTATTAAATCGATTTGCGAACTTATCCAAGTTCAGAACTGTTAAAATATGACGAGAGTGCGATGAACTTTAGCGCAAATTATCTGAGCTTCATATGAGTTCAAAAAACTTTAACATCGTAGCTGTATCGTGTATTTTTCCTATTAATGTCACAAAGATCGTATTGAAGTATATAAGGAAATGTTAATAAATTATCGATAAATTTCTTCAACGTATCCTGAATACACTGGGCTCTGATGGGTGAATTCATAGCAAAAATTTCATGTTAAAACATTCCATTGTCTTGTAATATTTGTGTAAACACTTGAAACTAGTTTTCATGTCTGGTGGTATTGTATTCATCCCCTGTCTCTGACGCACCATCTGCACCTTATCTCAATCTTATCTAATGGGCATGTAAACACGAGTGTGTGTTACACACGAGATTATATACGCTGTTAATAACGGCCATGAGGTCATCTTCACTTTGAAGCGCCAATAGCCTAATGGGTTAGGGTGCGGACTGCGAAACATGACGTCGCAGGTTCGAGCCCACCATTCGACTATTGTCGTGAACTACTCCAAATACAAGCTCTAATGCTTAGTTGGAGGGTTAACAGGAATATTGGTAATGTTAGTTAAATAGCATTGCTAGTATTCTTTAAAAAAAAAAAAAAAAAAAACCTCCCGTGCTCTGCGGCAATCTTGGATCCTTCTGTTCGGCAGGGACTTGTAACGGACTATTATATGATGAATAAAACAATAAACTCTGATTTCAGACGATAAAATTTAATTACAATTTGTAAACTTTACAAAATGGCGTGTCGTCTTAGAATTTAATTTGACATAAGCATTTTATTATTAAATCGAATTGCGAACTTATCCAAGTTCAGAACTGTTAAAATATGACGAGAGTGCGATGAACTTTAGCGCAAATTATCTGAGCTTCATATGAGTTCAAAAAACTTTTACATCGTAGCTGTATCGTGTATTTTTCCTATTAATGTCACAAAGATCGTATTGAAGTATATAAGGAAATGTTAATAAATTATCGATAAATTTCTTCAACGTATCCTGAATACACTGGGCTCTGATGGGTGAATTCATAGCAAAAATTTCATGTTAAAACATTCCATTGTCTTGTAATATTTGTGTAAACACTTGAAACTAGTTTTCATGTCTGGTGGTATTGTATTCATCCCCTGTCTCTGACGCACCATCTGCACCTTATCTCAATCTTATCTAATGGGCATGTAAACACGAGTGTGTGTTACACACGAGATTATATACGCTGTTAATAACGGCCATGAGGTCATCTTCACTTTGAAGCGCCAATAGCCTAATGGGTTAGGGTGCGGACTGCGAAACATGACGTCGCAGGTTCGAGCCCACCATTCGACTATTGTCGTGAACTACTCCAAATACAAGCTCTAATGCTTAGTTGGAGGGTTAACAGGAATATTGGTAATGTTAGTTAAATAGCATTGCTAGTATTCTTTTAAAAAAAAAACATCCGAATAGTAACAGGCTATCATAAAACTTTGTTCGTTTAATTTACATTCTTAGAATAACCTCTTGCTTCTTTAACTGTATTGAAGTAGTCCACTACTGAACTCTTTTTGAATCGCCACGCTGTAGAAGCTGGTTGGCGAACATGTAACCTGGGACTTTAAGCATGGTAGAGCCGAGCGGCGGCTTTAGCCGCTGACCGGGTTAATACCACGACCTTGCAGGATACCGGCGTGAAGTAAAGGCTTCTGCATTTCGATCGGTGAGTGCGGTAACCGGAAGCCCAGTCCCCTCCTCCACGAACCCCCTCCCCAAGCCTTCCATCCCCCAAATATCCTTAAAGAATTACGCACCTGCAGCTCCTCCGGTGTTGCAGATGTGGGTGACGGTAATCATTTGAAGGTGAGCCAATTGCTCGTTTGCCGTCTTTTCTATAAAAAAAAAACTTAACCCATATAGGTGACAAAAGTAAGTGCAAATATCTATTCCTTGTAAAGTTTCCGTTGAGATCATCATTACAGCCTATCACCAGTCCCACTGGTGAAGGTAGGAGTTCCGTCCCACCCGCATCCATCGACTTCCCCCAAAACTGTGCGGGTCATCACTCCGTCCTGTGAGGGGATGTCCAACACTGCATTTGCCTGTACGTGGTTGCCCCTACTCGAGAGTCTTTCTTCTCCAACGCTTGTCAGTTCTGCGAGCTATGTGGCTGTAGCTCATTGCCACTTCAGCAATTCTTTCTATACTAGTAATTGCAAAAGTAGCTTCTTGTTTTTATGGAAAAGGGGGGAAACGAGCTTACGACTCACCTGATGGTAAATGATTACCGTCGCCCACGTACATTAGCAACACCAGTGGAGCTGCAGGTGCGTTGTCAGCCTTTAAGAGGATGGGAGATGGGAGGGAGAATAAGGAATGGAGAGAGGGAATGGGCCTCTGGTTACCTTACTCAACGATCAAAATGAAGAAGCACAAGACTTCGAGCACTTCACGCCGGTATTCTGCGCGGTCGTGGTACTACCCCGGTCGAGCCGGCACATTCGAGCAGCAGCTAAAGCCGTTGCTTGGCTCTATCGTGTCACAAAAGCTCTATCTGCACAATGAAGATTTAAAAAAACTTTTGGGTAAACAATATATGCCTAACTTCAAACTGATTTTTTTTATTCATGTCTGCTTATCTGTTTACCTGTTCATTCAAACAAGACTACTGGATCGATTTTGATGCGGTTTTCGCTTTATGAAAAAATGCTGGATTTATTGGAAACGTATTTATACTGTTCGAAAGCGTACGAGCGAATTAATATAAAATGTTTAAATGCCATAATTTCCACAAGTAACGGACGGAATACACAAAAACACACATAACGATTTAAATGTTACATTCACTGTACGAAAGACTATGAATATTTTACGTGACTATTTATTAATAAACAACCCGAAGACATTAGAAAAGCCCCATATAAAAATTCTTTCAAAAGATTGGTACTCGAACACTTTTTAAAACAATCTGATACTTGTTAGTATTTATTCTGATCTATTATATATGTATGTATTAATGTGTTTGTATGTATGTATATATCTGTGTTGTTATTTCTGTATATATTATAGTATGTATTTGTGTATCTATGTGGATGTCTATATAGGTATGCCTATACATTTATATATGTTTTAATTATGTAGTATATTCCTCAATTTCATATTTATATTATTTTAAACTTGATGCACCTATCACCACATTTCTTCACGCCCCGGGTTGACTGTTAGAGAATGCCAAAAGGCATTAAGACCGCCTTTTGTAATCCTTTTGGTGTAGACAATAAAGCATAAATAAATAAATAAATTACAAATATAACTATACCGATTAGATTAAACGCGGATGAATCGCGGGAAAAGGCTAATACATTATATTAACATTGTCAATATTCTCCCTACAATATACTTAGACGAACAAACCCTTGTAAATGTATTTACCATATTGTAGAACAAACTGTTGTTCGTGAGTGAACATGTGTTATGATTAAAACTTCTCAAAAATGATTTCGCGGTGTTGTCAAGTGGTTTTCCTTCTATTCGCTAGAAAAATAACATACGATATAGAAAAAAAAACGTCCCTTCTGCAACTAAAGTTTAATTAACACTTTTTTTTTTTTTTTTTTTTTTTTTTTTTTTTTTTTTTTTTTTTATTTACGTCTGCTTGTCTGTTTGCCTGTTCATTCAAAGAAGACTACTGGATCGATTTTGATGCGGTTTTCGCTTTATGAAAAAATGCTGGATTTATTGGAAACGTGTTTATACTGTTCGAAAGCGTACGAGCGAATTAATATAAAATGTTTAAATGCCATAATTTCCACAAGTAACGGACGGAATACACAAAAACACACATAACGATTTAAATGTTACATTCACTGTACGAAAGACTATGAATATTTTACGTGACTATTTATTAATAAACAACCCGAAGACATTAGAAAAGCCCCATATAAAATTTCTTTCAAAAGATTGGTACGCGAACACTTTTTAAAACAATCTGATACTTGTTAGTATTTATTCTGATCCGTTATATGTGTATGTATTAATGTGTTTGTATGTATGTATATATCTGTGTTGTTATTTCTGTATATATTATAGTATGTATTTGTGTATCTATGTGGATGTCTATATAGGTATGCCTATACATTTATACATGTTTTAATTATGTAGTATATTCCTCAATTTCATATTTATATTATTTTAAACTTGATGCACCTATCACCACATTTCTTCACGCCCCGGGTTGACTGTTAGAGAATGCCAAAAGGCATTAAGTCCGCCTTTTGTAATCCTTTTGGTGTAGACAATAAAGTATAAATAAATAAATAAATAAATAAATAAATAAATAAATAAATAAATAAATAAATAAATAAATAAATAAATAAATAAATAAATAAATAAATAAATAAATAAATAAATAAATAAATAAATAAATAAATAAATAAATAAATAAATAAATAAATTACAAATATAACTATACCGATTAGATTAAACGCGGATGAATCGCGGGAAAAGGCTAATACATTATATTTACATTATCAATATTCTCCCTACAATATACTTAGACGAACAAACCCTTGTAAATGTATTTACCATATTGTAGAACAAACTGTTGTTCGTGAGTGAACATGTGTTATGATTAAAACATGATTTCGCGGTGTTGTCAAGTGGTTTTCCTTCTATTCGCTGGGAAACTAACATACGATATGGAAAAATAAACGTCCCTTCTGCAACTAAAGTTTAATTAACACTTTTTTTTTTTTTTTTTTTTTTTTTTTTTTTTTTTTTTTTTTTTTTTTTTTTTTTTTTTTTTTTTTTTTTTTTTTTTTTTTTTTTTTTTTTTTTTTTTTTTTTTTTTTTTTTTTTTTTTTTTTTTTTTTTTTTTTTTTTTTTTTTTTTTTTTTTTTTTTTTTTTTTTTTTTTCTTTTTTTTAAACAAAACATACCTGGACCAAAGTGAGAGGCGATGAGCCAGTCGCCATCTTAGTGTCCAGGCCAGGCTCAGTACGAGCCCTCGGCGTATAGTACGAACGAGCTAACTGGGCACCGGGGGCTGATGACGTCACAATCGTGCTGTAGTACATTTCGCACGGCCGGGGGGCGCGGCGCGGGTGAGCGGGAAGCGGGGCCGCATTCCGGCGAGGTGCCGAGTCAACTCGACTCTGTTGTATATTGATCACATTGAATCTAACACATGTCTAATTATTCGTAGACAGATTCTCTGAATCGTGGCCTTTCTTACACACACACACACACACACACTTATTTTTAATTTCAATTTCGTTAATCAAAGTTATATGATACCCAGGCGATGCCGGGGACGATTGATGCCTGTCTTCGTTTCAGCCTAACACAAGTCCACTGCTGAACTTAGGACTCCCCCAAAGATTTATCTATTTAAACTTTACTTAATTACCTTTAAACAAAACTTTAATGCCTCTTGGCATTCTCTGCCAGTCAACAATTGATCTAGAAAGTATGCACCCAACGCGTATACCTACACACGCGAACTCGATGGAGAGACAGGCTTGTCACAAAAATTTTAAAAAGTCATTCATCACTATTTTCATCGTTTCAGACTATCATAAATTCCTCCTAAGATTGCCATAAATCTCGATCCCGAGCCACCTGTATCCATCGACTTCCCGCAACACTGCGCAGGTCGTCACTCCATCATGGAGAGGGGGGAAGGGCGGGGGTCATCTCATACTGCGTTTGCCAGTACGTACCTGTACCACGAGAACCTTTTCTCCCCAACGGTCGTCAAGTTCTGTATGTATACTATTATATAAAGACGTTACTGTATCTTCTTGTGCAGAGTAATATTGAAAGCGTCTGGACCGATTTTTAATACGTTTTTTTTTTACATATTACATATAATTCCATAATATACATAGATATATTTAAATATATACATATAAATCTTAACGCCGGGTACAACCTGCTAGTGAAAAAATTACTGAGCGGTTATTCGGGTAATACATCGAATAGTTACATACATTTCTTTTACATATATTTAAAGACATATTTCTAAGAAACAAATATCTCGTGGCGAAGATTACATATAAGAAGATTACAATTTCTAAAAAGTAATCTTGTCGGTGCTGTGTATTGTTAAAATATATATTTTTGACTGTAAAATATGTCTTCCAACGCGAAGCGGTCAACGAGATGCCAAAATACTTATGAGGGGCGAATGGAGCCGGGCGGGCGTTCTGTTTTGTTTTGTTTTGTTTTGTTTTGTTTTGTTTTGTTTTGTTTTGTTTTGTTTTGTTTTGTTTTGTTTTGTTTTGTTTTGTTTTGTTTTGTTTTGTTTTGTTTTGTTTTGTTTTGTTTTGTTTTGTTTTGTTTTGTTTTGTTTTGTTTTGTTTTGTTTTGTTTTGTTTTGTTTTGTTTTGTTTTGTTTTGTTTTGTTTTGTTTTGTTTTGTTTTGTTTTGTTTTGTTTTGTTTTGTTTTGTTTTGTTTTGTTTTGTTTTGTTTTGTTTTGTTTTGTTTTGTTTTGTTTTGTTTTGTTTTGTTTTGTTTTGTTTTGTTTTGTTTTGTTTTGTTTTGTTTTGTTTTGTTTTGTTTTGTTTTGTTTTGTTTTGTTTTGTTTTGTTTTGTTTTGTTTTGTTTTGTTTTGTTTTGTTTTGTTTTGTTTTGTTTTGTTTTGTTTTGTTTTGTTTTGTTTTGTTTTGTTTTGTTTTGTTTTGTTTTGTTTTGTTTTGTTTTGTTTTGTTTTGTTTTGTTTTGTTTTGTTTTGTTTTGTTTTGTTTTGTTTTGTTTTGTTTTGTTTTGTTTTGTTTTGTTTTGTTTTGTTTTGTTTTGTTTTGTTTTGTTTTGTTTTGTTTTGTTTTGTTTTGTTTTGTTTTGTTTTGTTTTGTTTTGTTTTGTTTTGTTTTGTTTTGTTTTGTTTTGTTTTGTTTTGTTTTGTTTTGTTTTGTTTTGTTTTGTTTTGTTTTGTTTTGTTTTGTTTTGTTTTGTTTTGTTTTGTTTTGTTTTGTTTTGTTTTGTTTTGTTTTGTTTTGTTTTGTTTTGTTTTGTTTTGTTTTGTTTTGTTTTGTTTTGTTTTGTTTTGTTTTGTTTTGTTTTGTTTTGTTTTGTTTTGTTTTGTTTTGTTTTGTTTTGTTTTGTTTTGTTTTGTTTTGTTTTGTTTTGTTTTGTTTTGTTTTGTTTTGTTTTGTTTTGTTTTGTTTTGTTTTGTTTTGTTTTGTTTTGTTTTGTTTTGTTTTGTTTTGTTTTGTTTTGTTTTGTTTTGTTTTGTTTTGTTTTGTTTTGTTTTGTTTTGTTTTGTTTTGTTTTGTTTTGTTTTGTTTTGTTTTGTTTTGTTTTGTTTTGTTTTGTTTTGTTTTGTTTTGTTTTGTTTTGTTTTGTTTTGTTTTGTTTTGTTTTGTTTTGTTTTGTTTTGTTTTGTTTTGTTTTGTTTTGTTTTGTTTTGTTTTGTTTTGTTTTGTTTTGTTTTGTTTTGTTTTGTTTTGTTTTGTTTTGTTTTGTTTTGTTTTGTTTTGTTTTGTTTTGTTTTGTTTTGTTTTGTTTTGTTTTGTTTTGTTTTGTTTTGTTTTGTTTTGTTTTGTTTTGTTTTGTTTTGTTTTGTTTTGTTTTGTTTTGTTTTGTTTTGTTTTGTTTTGTTTTGTTTTGTTTTGTTTTGTTTTGTTTTGTTTTGTTTTGTTTTGTTTTGTTTTGTTTTGTTTTGTTTTGTTTTGTTTTGTTTTGTTTTGTTTTGTTTTGTTTTGTTTTGTTTTGTTTTGTTTTGTTTTGTTTTGTTTTGTTTTGTTTTGTTTTGTTTTGTTTTGTTTTGTTTTGTTTTGTTTTGTTTTGTTTTGTTTTGTTTTGTTTTGTTTTGTTTTGTTTTGTTTTGTTTTGTTTTGTTTTGTTTTGTTTTGTTTTGTTTTGTTTTGTTTTGTTTTGTTTTGTTTTGTTTTGTTTTGTTTTGTTTTGTTTTGTTTTGTTTTGTTTTGTTTTGTTTTGTTTTGTTTTGTTTTGTTTTGTTTTGTTTTGTTTTGTTTTGTTTTGTTTTGTTTTGTTTTGTTTTGTTTTGTTTTGTTTTGTTTTGTTTTGTTTTGTTTTGTTTTGTTTTGTTTTGTTTTGTTTTGTTTTGTTTTGTTTTGTTTTGTTTTGTTTTGTTTTGTTTTGTTTTGTTTTGTTTTGTTTTGTTTTGTTTTGTTTTGTTTTGTTTTGTTTTGTTTTGTTTTGTTTTGTTTTGTTTTGTTTTGTTTTGTTTTGTTTTGTTTTGTTTTGTTTTGTTTCACACACACACACACACACACACACACACACACACACACACACACACACACACACACACACACACACACACACACACACACACACACACACACACACACACACACACACACACACACACACACACACACACACACACACACACACACACACACACACACACACACACACACACACACACACACACACACACACACACACACACACACACACACACACACACACACACACACACACACACACACACACACACACACACACACACACACACACACACACACACACACACACACACACACACACACACACACACACACACACACACACACACACACACACACACACACACACACACACACACACACACACACACACACACACACACACACACACACACACACACACACACACACACACACACACACACACACACACACACACACACACACACACACACACACACACACACACACACACACACACACACACACACACACACACACACACACACACACACACACACACACACACACACACACACACACACACACACACACACACACACACACACACACACACACACACACACACACACACACTTATTTTTAATTTCAATTTCGTTAATCAAAGTTATATGATACCCAGGCGATGCCGGGGACGATTGATGCCTGTCTTCGTTTCAGCCTAACACAAGTCCACTGCTGAACTTAGGACTCCCCCAAAGATTTATCTATTTAAACTTTACTTAATTACCTTTAAACAAAACTTTAATGCCTCTTGGCATTCTCTGCCAGTCAACAATTGATCTAGAAAGTATGCACCCAACGCGTATACCTACACACGCGAACTCGATGGAGAGACAGGCTTGTCACAAAAATTTTTAAAAGTCATTCATCACTATTATAGATTCCCTCCTAAGATTGCCATAAAGCTCGATCCCGAGCCACCTGTATCCATCGACTTCCCGCAACACTGCGCAGGTCGTCACTCCATCATGGAGAGGGGGGAAGGGCGTCTCATACTGCGTTTGCCAGTACGTACCTGTACCACGAGAACCTTTTCTCCCCAACGGTCGTCAAGTTCTGTATGTATACTATTATATAAAGACGTTACTGTATCTTCTTGTGCAGAGTAATATTGAAAGCGTCTGGACCGATTTTTAATACGTTTTTTTTTTACATATTACATATAATTCCATAATATACATAGATATATTTAAATATATACATATAAATCTTAACGCCGGGTACAACCTGCTAGTGAAAAAATTACTGAGCGGTTATTCGGGTAATACATCGAATAGTTACATACATTTCTTTTACATATATTTAAAGACATATTTCTAAGAAACAAATATCTCGTGGCGAAGATTACATATAAGAAGATTACAATTTCTAAAAAGTAATCTTGTCGGTGCTGTGTATTGTTAAAATATATATTTTTGACTGTAAAATATGTCTTCCAACGCGAAGCGGTCAACGAGATGCCAAAATACTTATGAGGGGCGAATGGAGCCGGGCGGGCGTTCGAGACAGCCGGCCACTAGATTGGTGATTTTCTAATGAGCTGACAATTTTATTGTATATTACATCGAGAGCTGAGGTGACCAATTTGTCAGGACGCTCGCTTTAGTTTCGAAGAGCGCGAGTGACCCAGGTTCGATGTGTTCACCACGTGCTCGGCCGTGAAGGCGTTGAAACTTCGTGTGGAAATCTGCATGTCTTAGAAATAAAAAAAAAATTGTATTTTGACGATACGTGATGCCCGCCAACCCGCACTGAAGTGCGCGACGAACTTTCCCGGCTCCAAAAACCTCTCATGTATTTGAGACAGAGATCTTTGGCCAGCAGTGGGTATTTAGAGGTCATTTTATTTTACTTTTAATTTTATTTCGAATCCTTTGTTGAAAAAAAATAAGCATCGTACCTACAGATGTAACCAAGAAGAAATAAGCCCGTTGCTATAACCTTACCCATTTTAGTTTTAATTGAAATTGAATGAACACTTTTTGATACGTTGTTTGTAATAAGAACTTTTTATTGTTGTAATTTAACCAACTTCAAAATTGAATTCTCTTTGTAAGAGAAATTTTAGTTATCTCTCATTTTCCACTTAATTTTTCTAGAGGAGAGTGCTCGGAATATCTATGGAAACGGCAAGGGGTCCATACTTATAGCACCGCGCATGAAAGACTCTGTTCGTCTTTTTAATACTCAGATTAAATATTTAATAAATTATTTAAATATTCGCCGAATCGTTGGTTTCATAGCCGCACCACCTCGACCACTGCAACGTCTCCATTCGCCTCGCGTAAGTACTTTGCCCATCTCATTGTCGAGTTTCACCGAAAATATATTTATATTCCATTAAAAATATGCAAAGCAACGGCTTATAAATGTCTTATAAAAGTACACGGGGCATTCATGAAACCGTTACCATGGTGATATACCGGGACCCTCGTGGTAGCAACAGAAAAGCCGCTAATCCCTTTTCGAATTATTCAACATAAATTCAATGTCTGATGACATACGATTTGAATATGGATTTTTATCGAATCGTTATAAAAGTAAGTATTGACTTTTGATATACTCTACATGAGTCAATCAAAAAATCAAATGCAGCCAAACAGCAACGGAAAGAAGCATGTTAAAAATTAGAAGAGTACATAAAATTAAAAGCTTCAACATTCGCCAAAAGACCAAACTTACCGATGCTCTCAGACACGCTCTCTTACTAAAGTGGAGATGGGCCGGACATGTTTCACGATATCCAGACAGAAGATGGACCATAGAAGCGACACGATGGAAAGGACCAAAGGGGAAAAGGAATGTTGGTCGACCAATGAGACGGTGGGCTGATGATATAATAAATGTCGCAGGAAGCGACTGGTTAAAGTCAGGCAAAGACAGGGAGTCTTGGAAGAAGATGGAGGAGGCCTTTACCCAAACAGGGATCCATATTTCTTATAATAACACTAACATTCACATAAGTAATAGTTATAATTATTAACATATAGTTAATAGTAACATTCATTTTTTTTTTTAAGCTAAAACCTACTAACAAAAATTGTAAGGCAAAACTAAAATGAAATGTGGAATAAATGGCTTTATTATATTATTATTATTTATTATACATGAGTCAATAGGTCAGCTTTTACTCCACTGCTGAGCATGGGTTTCTCCAAGAAAGCGCCCGCAAGAGCCGGCACACATATCTTGGAAGTTTTGCCCACTACTCACCATGCATTACAGATAGATATCCCTCCATCATTGGGTCGCTGGGGGCTCGTTTTTTTTATAAGCAAGATGCACCACTTGCAGGTGAGATTAGCATTCGAAGAATGAGACGGGGGTTCAAGAGGTGTTGTATATTTGGAATGAAATCCCTCGAGCGGTGTGAAGGCAGCGGTTTTTTTTTTTATGAAAAATAGGCTTGCGTTTGACCTCAACCTTGCCCGATGGAAGGCGAAAACGAGTCCTAGGATGGTACACGCTCGCCTAGATGTCTGTTCACTTTGGCCTTTTGGTTTAAAGAAAACCTTCGTCCATCTGATTTCCATCATCGGTACGTTCAGCAAATAGAATCGCAATTAACCATAACAGAAACCGAGCCACTCGCGCTCTATGAAATTTTGAAACTACCGCCTTGCTCTGGTACCCTAGTCGCCGCGGCTCTCGATCCGATGTCCTAACGTGGATTTAATTGGACTTCGTTCACTGTACACAACCGAATCCCGAGGTTCCAATTATTTATTTCTAAACTTCTCGTTTTCGTGTGTATATAAATCACCCCCGGCATCTGCGTGATGGCGTGACAAATGGCCGGCGTAATGGCATGGGATGTAAAAATTATTGTTTACTGTTGTCTGTTTTTTTTTTTATGGTAGAGACGGCAAACGAGCAAGCGGCCCACCCGATGGCAGGTGACCACCGTCGCCCACATACATCTGCAACACCATAGATGCTGCAGGTACGTTGCGGAGGGAAGAGGAGGGGAATAGGGAGGGGTATGGGCCTCAGGTTACCTCACTCACCGAACGATACGCAGAAGCACAAGACGCCTCTACTTCACGCCGGTATTCTGCGAGGCCGTGGTATCAATCCGGTGGAGCCGGCCCGTTCGAGCAGCAGCTAAAGCCGCCGCTTGGCTCTACCACGCTTAAAAATTCGTTTCAATTGTTTCCAAAAAAAAAAAAGTATCTGTCGTGTAGAATATGTGCCAGCGACACATTTCAAGAGCAACACATTTCCCGTTCGGTTCTCGCTACGTTCAGGTGTTAAGTTTTATTTGGATTAAACTTAAACGTATATCTTCCTGTAAATGTCATAAAATTCGACTGAGGCAAATAATAATAATAATAACCTAATAATTAATGATAATAATAATGAAATGAATGGGTTAATCCCAGTCAGCCTCTCGTTACATCTGAGGCGGCTGGGACTCCGTGACGGACCGCTCCGAGCTCAAATGCAGAAGGCGGTGCTACTCGATACCGCTCGCATTGTCCGGCGGTTTCTTTCCCTTTCTCCCTAACCCTCGGCCGTCTGGTCTCCCCTGCCGGGGACTTCCATCTGGTTGGGTTTTAATTATCTATTTAATTTTATAATATATATAATTTATAAAATATTATTTATATTATGTTATTTATTTCTACAACCCAACCAGATGAGTAAATATAGAAATACTCCAAAAAAATGTTTTATTTCAGACCCGAAGATCCATATATTGTTTGTAACAATTTTTACTTAAAACTATGTTAGTATTGCTAATTGCATATTATTTTCCTATGACTATCCTCCTGCAGTGGTCCTGGATGGGACAGTCGTATCTTACAGATATCGCCTTCAGGATATCGTTGCTGCTGCTTCGCAAGCGCTGCAGCAGTGAGGCTGTTTTCTTAAAAAACCTCATTACTCTTACTAACTTCACTTTGACGTGGTAGAGCCAAGCGGCGGCTTTGGCTGCTGCTCGAATGGGCCGGTGGACCGGGGTAGCACGGCTACCTCGCAGAACACCGGCGTGAAGTGGAGGAATGTTGTGTTTCAGCGTTTCGTACGGTGAGCGAGATAAGAAGCTCACTTCATTCCACCCCTCCTCCTGATCCTTCTCTCCCATCACCCAAATATCCTTGAAGGCCGTGAACGCTGCAGCTCCTCTGGTGTTGCAGATGTACGTGGGCCACGGAAATCGCTTATCATCGGATGGCATACTGATCCTCCCTCCCATCTCTCAGATATAATTAAAGGCCGGCAACGCACATGCAACTTCTCTGGTGTTGCAGACGTACGTGGGCGACGGTACTGGCTTACCATCAGGTGAACCGCTTTAATTTCATGGTGCGCGAGTCAACTGGGTTAGAATCCCGCTACATCCATTGCAAATTTTATTGCTGTATAAACAACGTGATCGCTGGCGAAGGAAGACGACACGGAAATCGCTTACAATCAGATGGTATATTAAAAAAATCAATGGATTTCAGAAGCCACTTACCGTCAGCTGGAATCCAATATCGCGCCAATTTTAAAGAAAAAGTATATAAAAAGCTTTCAAAATAAACGCACATACATACACAAGATATATTGTTTCTTTATAATACATGTACTGTAGACCAATTCACATTAAGCCATAAAAAGCACAAAAGAAAAAAGAAAACCGATTACATGATATTACAGCGTCCGATCTCTGGTAAATGAACCACAACCATCCCCTTGAGCTTTCGTCTGGGCGTACCTAATCGTGAACATGAATCACGAAATAATGAAATTCGATTCTGTTTCAAGACTGAACTGAGCGCTACAATTTTTTAATATTTTTGAAAATATAATAAAATTTCAAATATAGTTCTCTCGACCGTATATCCAATACTGGGGTAGTCAGAGGTATTTTACATTAGTAGTCCTTTCAACCCACTTTACACCGCAGCTTATTTGGAGCAACGTGACAGGTGGTGAGCCTTTCGCCGTCTTAGTGTGGCCGGGAGGCCATTCTACGGGCTACGTCGGACTCGGATGTCTGAAGGAGAAACATACCGACTAGAAACCATCCACGTCACTGTAGGGCCGGAGGTCCGTACAGCTTCATCTGGGGAGACTTGCGAGAGCGGAGGCCCCCGCAAGTCAAAAAAAAGGGTCGACGATGGCTGCTGCTGCAAAGCGCTGCGTCCGAGGGCCCCGACAGGGAGGTGAAACATCTTCTGGGATCGCCTTATTATACATCGGTGACGACCTCTGCCTCGAGCAATGCTCCTGCGGTTCGTGAAGTACTGGCGACGAAGTCTATCCCGTCTGTGTTAGCCGTAGGACCTGGCTAGTGTGGGTGCTTGTGCTTGTGTGCGTGGGGGGCGTGGCCTCACGCATGTGACATTATGATGACTTTTTAGTAATTACTTCGTCAGATAAGTAAAACTTCTAATATACGTATCACTATCTAATCGACTCCGGGCCATACAAACGACATCGCGATTCAGAATCAGACAGCGACATCTAGTATAAACAAACAAAATAAACAAAACAAAAGATATGACCTTGTTTAAAGTAACACTCAAACATTAATATCAACATAACATGGTTTATTCCACGATATGAGGCAGGCTGCAACCATAAGCACTTGCCGTGACCCGAACGTAGCGCATATTTGCTCAGCATATGTATTTCCAATTTCCGGAGCTGATTGTGCTGTATTGCGTCCCGTATCAATTTGCTTTGCATCCGATCGTCCCCTTGATCTTATAGCATATAGGAAGAGAGAAAGAAACACGTTTATTCCCAGTCTAAGATACAACACATGGAACCGAAAGAAAATTAAACATAACATAAAGACATTTATTCCCACACTTACATCTACACACAGTACATGATATGGTGATACATAGTATTAATGAAAGAAAAAAACCGGAAATAAAAAATAAATTGTGCTATAAAAAATAAGTTAATATATATCACAAGGAATTTATGTGTGTTGTGATGAAGCGCCGAGAATCATTACAAAAGTAACTTATAAATTAAACCTATAATATCTTGGACGAGTGAAAATTTTAAACATCATTAAAACTCTAAATGGACCGGACTCGTTAGTAGTCGAGATTCGAAGATTAAACCCCGACACTGATCTTCAGTCCGGCATCATCGTCGAGCAGTCATCGAGGCAGATCTGGCGGCTGTCTTCGGTGTCCTCCAAAATACAATAATAAAGGTTTTACAACGTTATTATGATTAGCGAGCCATTGACATACAAAGTAGATGTCATTCGTCTAGCGTAAATAAACTATATTAGAAAAACTTTTAAGTTAAACGGTTTTATTTTATGTGCACTGAAAACTACAAAAATCTTGAATTTTAAATTTTGATATAATTATCGTGTTTTACTAGTGTAGCCCTTTCATTTGATACCCATATTGAGGGGGTTAAGGAAAAATATGTAATCCGCCATTTTGTATCGGCGGCCATCTTAGATTTATAATGTTATTGATTTTATTATATTGTATTGTCATCTAAATTAAATGTGTGTACCAAATTTCAGATCAATCTGACAACGGGAAGGTGCTTAAATTTCAATTTCTAATTTTGACCCAAATAAATAAAACAAACAAAATAAACAAAACAAAAGATATGACCTTGTTTAAAGTAACACTCAAACATTAATATCAACATAACATGGTTTATTCCACGATATGAGGCAGGCTGCAACCATAAGCACTTGCCGTGACCCGAACGTAGCGCATATTTGCTCAGCATATGTATTTCCAATTTCCGGAGCTGATTGTGCTGTATTGCGTCCCGTATCAATTTGCTTTGCATCCGATCGTCCCCTTGATCTTATAGCATATAGGAAGAGAGAAAGAAACACGTTTATTCCCAGTCTAAGATACAACACATGGAACCGAAAGAAAATTAAACATAACATAAAGACATTTATTCCCACACTTACATCTACACACAGTACATGATATGGTGATACATAGTATTAATGAAAGAAAAAAACCGGAAATAAAAAATAAATTGTGCTATAAAAAATAAGTTAATATATATCACAAGGAATTTATGTGTGTTGTGATGAAGCGCCGAGAATCATTACAAAAGTAACTTATAAATTAAACCTATAATATCTTGGACGAGTGAAAATTTTAAACATCATTAAAACTCTAAATGGACCGGACTCGTTAGTAGTCGAGATTCGAAGATTAAACCCCGACACTGATCTTCAGTCCGGCATCATCATCGAGCAGTCATCGAGGCAGATCTGGCGGCTGTCTTCGGTGTCCTCCAAAATACAATAATAAAGGTTTTACAACGTTATTATGATTAGCGAGCCATTGACATACAAAGTAGATGTCATTCGTCTAGCGTAAATAAACTATATTAGAAAAACTTTTAAGTTAAACGGTTTTATTTTATGTGCACTGAAAACTACAAAAATCTTGAATTTTAAATTTTGATATAATTATCGTGTTTTACTAGTGTAGCCCTTTCATTTGATACCCATATTGAGGGGGTTAAGGAAAAATATGTAATCCGCCATTTTGTATCGGCGGCCATCTTAGATTTATAATGTTATTGATTTTATTATATTGTATTGTCATCTAAATTAAATGTGTGTACCAAATTTCAGATCAATCTGACAACGGGAAGGTGCTTAAATTTCAATTTCTAATTTTGACCCAAATAAATAAACAAATAAATTCCGTACGGGTCGAGCTAAATAAAATCGTTTAATTAACGTAACATCGGATACTAAAAGTTTAAGAGGAACAAGTGCCTCTGAGATTACTAATTTGAGAATGAAATGAAACTATTATTAACGGACAAAATTAGTTATTAAAAGCTGACATCTGGACGTCTAACCGCTCAGTACTCCCGTGACCACGGCTGCTGTTAAGCAATCGAAACGTCGGGAATATAAAAACATTTTTAAACGTGATAAAATCCGTAATTAATAGTTTCATTTCAAATGTGTAGTTGTGTGGTGTAGCTGGGTGCTACCACCGGCTGGAGGTCCAGCAATAAACCAAATTAAATCTAAAACCAAGCATACTACTGGTCACAGATCGTGACCTCAAGATACTAGAAAGAAAGAAAGTACTTTATTCATTGCCACAGCTCAAGTAACACATAATGAAAGCTTAATTAACATAACAACCAAAAAAATAATAACAATAATATTTTATTGAGTTGCAACAACAAAACGGCGTCCGACTCAGCATAATGCAATGCTAAATATTAAACCACAGCTACACCGCTTGTATTCTGTCGGAACACATTGTTTTTTTCTTTCGCCGTCGTCTGGCTTTTTGTAATACATAAGCAATCAAAATATAAATAACGACAAAAAAAATCATAACAATAACAATACGAATGACATTAATAAGTAATATTTATATAAAACAATTAAAAGTAAGTTGTTGAGCTTATTTCCGCATCAGCATAGAGTAATGCACATCTAACCTCCAATTGACAACTACCTAGTAAATACCGGGAGCACATTCTGCGTAGATCGGACCGAATATTAATAATCAAAGCAGAGAGTAGCCCGAGTTAACTATGACACGTCTAACACCTTAGTCGGATACATGAAAATGTTATCTATATATATAAAAATGAGCCGTGGTAGCCCAGTGGTCAGGGCGCTCACTTTAGTTTCATAGAGCGCGAGTGACCTGGGTTCGATCCCCGGTGCCGGCACCACTAAAATTTTTAATAGCAATTTTAAGTGCTGTATTTGCCACGTGCTCAGCGGTGAAGGAAAACATCGCGAGGAAACCTGCATGTCTGAGAAATAATAAAAATATTATTTCGAGGATATGTGAAGCCCGCCAACCCGCACTGGAGCAGCGTGGCGGGCCCTTCCCGGCTCCTAAACCCTCTCTGATACTCGTATTTGAGAAGGAGGCCTTTGCCCAGCAGTGGGCACTTACAGCCTGCTACTTTACTTTACTATATATAAAAATTCAGCTTCTAGTATGTCTGTGCCCGCTGCACACGTTTTACACAACGTTGCAATTCTATGCAATAGTGCTTTTGGAATATTCTTCTTATCCCGAAATTCCCACGGGAACAAACATACAATTACATATACCACATATTTTTGACAGTCGACGGTCTGACACACAGCTGTCACGGGCTCCTGTCAACACTTAGTTTTTTTTTGCTTTCTGCTGTCAAAACTTTTCTTCATCGTCATCACCATTTCAGCCTATCACAAGTCCACCGCTGAACATAGGCCTCAACCAAAGAAGATTTTCGGTCCTGAGCCACCTGCCTTCATTTACTTCCTGCTTTTCTTACTCTGATGTGAATAGTAAAAATAAACGTCAGACAAAATAGTGTCACTGTGACCATTTGAATGATGTGCAATATGCACATATATTTCACCTCTGATGTCTTTAGTCCTGGCATGACTTACTACAATCGATTTTTATTTATTTTTACGTTATATCAAAAGTTAGAATCGATTAGATTTTATCTGACTATACATATATTTATATAACACCAGCTACCTAGAATCTGTGGTTTTGTTTCCCTGCGTCAGAGATTCCCAAAGCGATTTTGAGGGGTCGACTAGGTCTTAAAATCGACCCCTATTACTTAAAACAAGTTCTTATTTGAAACTTTCAAGATACTGTATAATCTGTGTTACGTGTACCAACCTGTTATAAGAATGACTAATATTTTAATAGGAAGTATCAATGTCGTACTTTTAAAAAGCTCAACAAGTCGACAAGCGTCCGCGCGTTGGTACAAGATGATAGATAAACTAGACAAGTCAAAAATTATGTCAAGTTTACTCACTTAACCAACCGCAAAGTTTTTAAATTCGTAAGTATTTTGTATCGATAGGTAAAAAACGAGAGATAGGTTTTTTTATAGTAATTATGGCTATGGAGGTCTGGGGTATCAGTTCCATTTGGTAAAGGTGGGTCTCTTGCCCGAAATAGTTTGGGAATCCCTGCTCTACCTACGCCTTTGGTTGCCTGGAAGAGGTCACTGTGCAGCGATAAGGTACCTCCTAATTAACTTACTTTTTTTTTATTTTGTAAAGTATATTCCTATAATATCCTACTCCAGTGTCCCTCACTTCCCTCATGCTTTGTCCGTTCATCCTTTCCTGTTCAATCCGTACTTCTTTGGAATGCGCTCCCACTCGAAATCAGAGCTTCTAACAGTCGGTACATATTTAAAAAGAAAGCTAAGGAACATATTCTTAAAAAAAGGGCAGAATCATCTCAGTATTAGTCTATTTTTATATATATTTAATATTTAATTTATTAATATATTTAAAAATTATAAAAGTATAATATAGTAAATTATGTACGTGTGTATGTCTTTATTATTATATATGTATTTATTATTGTATGCGTATTTAAATATTGCATTTACATATAGATTTACATTTATTTATTTTTTTTCCTCTCTTTAGTTCTCTCTATTCTATCACCTACACCTACTTCATTTCATCTCTGCATCGTCCAAAGGTTGACTGGTAGAGAATGCTTCTGGCATTTAGTCCGCATATATACATTTTCATGTATATGAAGTTCAATAAATAAATAAATATATTCATTACTGGACATCAACTTTTACAACCCCATTGAAACGTCCAATAAGGTCGCAGCGTGACATCGCACGTCGCGTGATAGATGGAACGTCGTATACGAGAGTGCAAGTCAGCTTCACCTTCACCTGAAGCCTCCAATACGCTTATTAGAATGTAATAAAGGTTTAAAGGCTTTTTTTCTTTCAATAAAAATGATAGGACACTTTTTACGCCATGATATTTCATTACAAAACATCATTGATCTCTGGAATTCGTTGCCTAAAGACATAAGGAAAGTGTCTAATAAGTTATCGTTCTTAAGAATGGTACATGAACACCTTTGCAAGACCTCCCCGTTCTCAGTTAGTGACGAAATTAATAATCGGTAATTTATAATAAAATTATGTATGATGTATGCATGTCCATATATATATACGAGTATATACATGTATGTATATGTATATGTTTATTTAAGTCACAGAATATTTTTAACTTTCAGTTTAGTTAAGTTATTCATATATTTTTGTTTTATTTACAACTTTTATTTTTTACATCTTAACGATATTTCTCCAAGCCACGGGTCGACTGGCACAGATTGCCAAAAGGCATTAAGTCTGCTCTTTGTATTGCTTTTATGAAGTTATACGAATAAAGGTTACACAAAATGCAAGTGTGTTAATATTTCATATCCAAGACATGATTACCAACAAACGATGAATAAACAACGAACTCGACCCCGGGGTATCAAACATTATCGAGATTACGTTAAGCTTAATGTAAATTGATTTGGAAATTCAATTGAAATGTTTTGAAAAGTGATTTTAATGCGTTATAGAGCTAAGCAGCTGCTTTTGATGCTGGACGAACGGGCCAGCGCCGCGTCCAGGCCTCACGGAATACCGGCGTGAAGTGGAAGCATTTTGTGCTTCTGCGTTCCGTTCGGCGAGTGTGGTAAACGGAGGCCCGCTTCCTCACTCCTCATCCCGCCTCCTCATCCCGCCTCCTCATCCCGCCTCCTCATCCCGCCTCCTCATCCCGCCTCCCATCTCCCAGATATAATTAAAGGCTCTCAATGCACCTGCGGATAACTCCTCCAGGTGTTGCAGATGTTCTTGGTCGACGATGATCAATCACCATCTGGTGAACCGCTGCACGTTTGTTTCTCTCTGCAGAAAAAATATACCGGCGCGCCTAATTAGTGACATCTTGTGAGTCTGCGATACGTTCGGCGAGTGTGTTAACCGGAGGCCCGCTCCCCCTCCACCATCCTCATCCGTTCCAATTTCAAATATCCTCAAAGACGAGCAAAGCACCTGCAGCCTCTCTGCTGTTGCAGATGGACGTGGGTGACGGTAATCACTTACCATCAGGTGAACTGATAGATCGTTTGCCGCCGTTCACATTAAAAAAAAATGGTAGTAAAACCTTTATATATAAAAATACAGCCCGCGTATGTTAGTGACGACCCGCATATGTTAACGATCTAGGTGATAGTCCTACAATATATTTGTTATAACGAGACGATGGTGCACAGCCACTCCAGGATCCAACGTCCTACGCGTCTAGCCAGAACGCAGAGGGAGAAGTGGTACTCTCTCCCGAGGAGGGTCTGCTCGCCGCGGTCGGCGCTGGTGTTGTCGCGCGGCAGTGTACGGTGGAACACCGTGGAGTTTTGGGTCGGCGCGAGTCCGACATAACCAGTCCTTGCGGCGGGAGGGCCGGTAAGCGTTAAGAATGTCACCCCGTATAAAAAAAACGACCTTAAGTGCGTTGTTATAACAAACATTATGTTTATGACGATTTAATATATGTTGATTTAGACCCAAACAAGAAAATTACGAAACCTTCATCCGATTGGAGGCGTTTTGGTCGAATGGAGATGAAAGAAGAAACAGCTGGTTACTAAAGTAACTAAAGTAGCAGTCTGTAAATCGCCATAGCTGGACAAAGGCCTCCTTCACAAATATCTGAGAGGGTTTCGGAGACAGTAATAACGGAATTTCGGACTGCACATGTCCTCGAAATCAAAATTAAAACAATTTTAGAGGTGCCGGCATCGGGGATGGAACCCAAGTCAATCGCGCCCTATGAAACTAAAGCGAGCGCTCCGAACACTAGACTGCCACGGCTATCAAATATACCATATAAAGACACGCTGGTTTACGATTCGAGATTTCGTTCGTTCTACTTTTAATATTTCAGAGAAAGGATTTCTCTTCACCTTTACTAAATATTCAATGTTAAGCTTCAAGTCTTGATAGCCGAACTTTTGGGGATGTGTCCCAAAATAATCGGAGACTCGAGTTCAATCCTCTATGTGGACCGCACCAATAATTGTACGAAATTTATGGACCATTTGTATCGTTCGTTGGTCTGCGATGATAAGCGAGTTGAAAAGATTACAATGTCTAGATCTCTGACCACCCCAGTATTAGGTATACGGTCGTGAATACAACGTTACTTATTGAAGTATTGAAACGTTTCAATCCTCCCCGCTTTGTTGCCTCACCGTGTTCAATTCTCGATATCTGTACATGAATACAATAAGTAAGTCGGAGCTCGAATGCAATGCATCGTATATATCCAAGCTCGGTTAATTTAGCCAATATTACCGGCCGCTCTCATTTCCAACATGCTGAGCATTCTATCGATTCAGATTTCATGGTAAACGTCCTAGAGGAACGAAATAAGAAAATGGATGTGGTATGTGCAAAAAATACTATCGACACAGCTATTAGGCAATCTGTGGCATATATATATATGCGAATACCCACAAAGAGAAATCGCTAGTTAATCACAATGTTTTTTTTATTGTATTTTATCCTTATTTATTTATAGGTTATCCAAATGTTATGTGTAAATTGTTTCTAAAATAAAATAAACAATGTCACCATGTCGTCACCGTGTATCATGAACTTCTGCCTACATCGACTGTGTTTTAAAAAAAAAACTTCCAATGGTCAGCAGCAGACTGATGAATATTATTTAGTAGTTGTGTATATGTAAAACAGAACTTTATTTTTCTTAATTATGTTTAAAAGGCACTCGTCATTTTAAATAACAAAAAAAGTAACAGCGAGACATGTATGTCATTTTACTGATGTTTGAACAACGCCGTCGAGTCGGCCTCGCGCACCAAGGGTTCCGTATATCCGTTCAATCACACAGTAATATAGCTGTTATCAATTGACCGAAAAAAAAAATGATTCTTTCATTCGGTTCGAGATCCTGAGCTCGGGTTCGCCCGGCTCACACTTGACCGGTTTTTAGTATTTATTTGTTTTACTGTAAGCTTGCACTATCGTCACGTCAATTTAGACGCTTTTATGTATCTAATAGCGTTTTCACGGTCCTCTCTTAATTCTTATTATTATTTGTAAGCATATCCTCCATAATAACACATATTCTGTGAAATAAAATTCCAAGCTTTTAGTGTTCAAAACCTTTTAAGAGATATACTCGTGTACAAGGGCGCTGTTAAAAATTCGACCCATCTCCATCCTAATCGTCGATAACCCAAGCGTGGGTCTCGTACCTCCTTAAAAGGGACCCTTAGGTTGATGCGAGTCCCCTCTCCTTCTAACAGGAGGTCTGTGCGACACAGCAGCAGGCAACAGCGTCGCACCAGCGCCAACAGCGTCGTAGCTCCTTAAGTTATTTTTACTTGCGGCCGTTCCGCTCGAGTCTCTTATGCCGACGATGTCAAGGTCACCGGGCAAACCCAGCGACTCCTTTGTTGATCCCGGTCACTGCCTACAGACCTTTATTAGTACCTTTGCCCACATGTAAAACTCAGAGAAGGAAGACGACGTTGAATGTCTGTTAATATTTTTAAGTAATAAAAATATTAATATGCTAATTCCGTAATCTGCTATAACTGCGCAACGTTTTGCTTCTTAGCCCGTTGTAACAACGATAGGTCCACCGCCGAGACATTCCTCTGCTGACCCTGAACCGTGCGTCGGCCCGGACCCCCCCCCCCCTCCCTCCCTCCACTGCCCACCGCGTTTGTCCTGATAAATATCTAAACAATAAAAACATTTAATAAGAATGGTGATATGCATAATGTAAACACTAGGAACAGACACAGGCTTATGATGCCACTTACTAGAGTCCGTAGAGTTAGTAACAAGTTCACGGGGCAATGTATACGTTGATAGAACAAAATCCCTGCAACAAATATGTTTAAAAAAAATTGTTAAAGACTTTATAGAAAGGATTTTTTTTTTCTTTACTAAGAGGCTTAATCGTAATGTCGCCTCGTAAGTTTTATACAATAATTACTTTTTCTTTTTTTTTCTTTATTAAGGGGCTTAATCGCATATGCGATTATGTCGCCTCGTAAGTTTTATACATTAATTACTTTTTTTCCTTTATTAAGGGGCTTAATCGCATATGCGATTATGTCGCCTCGTAAGTTTTATACATTAATTACTTTTTTTCCTTTATTAAGGGGCTTAATCGCATATGCGATTATGTCGCCTCGTAAGTTTTATACATTAATTACTTTTTTTCCTTTATTAAGGGGCTTAATCGCATATGTGATTATGTCGCCTGTAAGTTTTATATACATTAATTACTTTTTTTTTCTTTATTATGGGTTTAATCGCATATGCGATTATGTCGCCTCGTAAGTTTTATACATTAATTACTTTTTTTTCTTTATTAAGGGGCTTAATCGCATATGCGATTATGTCGCCTCGTAAGTTTTATACATTAATTACTTTTTTCCTTTATTATGCTTAATCGCATATGCGATTATGTCGCCCTGCAAGTTTTATACATTAATTACTTTTTTTCCTTTATTAAGGGCTTAATCGCATATGCGATTATGTCGCCTCGTAAGTTTTATACATTAATTACTTTTTTTCCTTTATTAAGGGGCTTAATCGCATATGCGATTATGTCGCCTCGTAAGTTTTATACATTAATTACTTTTTTTCCTTTATTAAGGGGCTTAATCGCATATGCGATTATGTCGCCTCGTAAGTTTTATACATTAATTACTTTACTTTTTTTTTCTTTATTAAGGCTTAATCGCATATGTGATTATGTCGCCTGTAAGTTTTATATACATTAATTACTTTACTTTTTTTTTCTTTATTATGGGTTTAATCGCATATGCGATTATGTCGCCTCGTAAGTTTTATACATTAATTACTTTTTTTCCTTTATTAAGGGGCTTAATCGCATATGCGATTATGTCGCCTCGTAAGTTTTATACATCAATTACTTACTGCCTAGAAGTGACCAGCCTATATATCAATGCAGCTACGTCTGACTAGGGCTTCGCCATAATAATATTACAATCGTCGAGTTCCGAAATCAAATGAATAAGAGGTCTCCTTGTATTTTAATTTTGGTCACATTCCATCAGTACATGGTGAACATCGTCAATCGAACCACAGACAGTGCATATGGGTGATGGCGCTTTGCGCATTAATTATGCGTGTTTTGTTTGATGGAATGTTATAAAGGGTTATTATAACGAAACGAAAACATATTGTAATATTAGACTATAAAAACGTTTTGTTTTAAAAATATAACAAAATAATCACTCTCTCTCTCGCCTGTTTCTTCTTCGTCAGAGAAACATCGTTGAGATTTAAAAAAAAATTACGTTTGTCAAGTGAAATGTATGTTTCTTATGTTGAATTAATGATTTGATTTGAGTTAAAACATCATGCGCTTCTGATTTACTTCAACGTTTACTTTCCATGCACACACGGCATGTGGTATCTAAATATATATAATTATTATAGTATATTAAGTATGGGCAAAAAAGCAGCAGCCCGTAAGTGCCCACAGCTGAGCAAAGGCCTCCTCAAATACGAGTGTCAGAGAGGGTTTAGGAGTCACGAAATGTATGCCGCTTTGGCTGACTGCGTCTTGAAAAGGTCTATGTTCAGCTATGGTCTAAAATTGGCTGTTCCAGTAGTAGTATATTTAATATGATTATTTTTTTATTTATCTGAAATCCCTAATGACGACGAAGTCCGTCTCGCAGATTTTGACTACCTTCGACTACTTTTCTAAATTATTGATAACAACCCACAGAAGTCCACTAACTAGACTTAGATCGTTCCTGGAAAGCGGGGAAGATCCACTCAGTACCCAGGGCTGCTCCCCACCACTAGTCTGTGATGCTTGGCTTCGATATATTCGCAAAGGTTTCCGCTAACGGTTGGTCCCAAAAAACAGTCCCTCTTGCGACTTCGCTCGGTGCACACGTGTGCTCGGGCCCAAGGGCTTGAGCAACCATTACACTGTGCCGGAATGTTTGGTTTTTTTTTATGCAACAGACGGCAAACGAGCAAGCGGTTCACCTGATGGTGAAGTGATTACCGTCGCCCACATACATCTACAACATCATAGATGCTGCAGGTGCGTTGCCAGTACTTAAGGATATTTGGGAGATGGGAGGGAAGAGGAGGGGAATAGGGGGGGGGGGGCTCCGGTTACCTCACTCACCGAACGAAACGCAGAAGCACAAGACGCCTCTACTTCGCGCCGGTATTCTGCGAGGCCGTGGTGTCAATCCGGTCGAGCCGGCCCATTCGAGCAGCAGCTAAAGCCGCCGCTTGGCTCTACCACGTTTAAAGTTTCGTACTCGGGGATGTGTCGTGTCAGTTTGTCTATGGGTCATCGGTCTCCGCGCCACTATTATCCTCCCGGCGTATAAATCCGGGCATCAATAAAAAAAATCCTCACCCCGCTCAACTAGCGGGCCCTGCTGCTCGCGAGTCTCTTTAGATGAAGCTGTAAAAAACCTCCGGGCTAACAGCGTCGTGGATGGTTCTTAGTCGGTATGTTTCTCCTTCCGAGATCCGAGTCCGGACATAACCCCTATACCCTGTTGCTAGCTAGAAACAGGGTATAGGGCTAATGCATTTTCCATCCACCGGGAAAAAAAAAAGGTTGGTCGCAAGGGGCTCCTTCGGTAATCAGCTGGCTCACACACACCTCATGCGACGTGGTGAACGTTAAGGGCTAATGCATTTTCCATCCACCGGGAAAAAAAAAAGGTTGGTCGCAAGGGGCTCCTTCGGTAATCAGCTGGCTCACACACACCTCATGCGACGTGGTGAACGTTAAGGGCTAATGCATTTTCCATCCACCGGGAAAAAAAAAAAGGTTGGTCGCAAGGGGCTCCTGCGGTAATCAGCTGGCTCACACACACCTCATGCGACGTGGTGAACGTTAAGGGCTAATGCATTTTCCATCCACCGGGAAAAAAAAGGTTGGTCGCAAGGCTCCTTCGGTAATCAGCTGGCTCACACACACCTCATGCGACGTGGTGAACGTTAAGGGCTAATGCATTTTCCATCCACCGGGAAAAAAAAGGTTGGTCGCAAGGCTCCTTCGGTAATCAGCTGGCTCACACACACCTCATGCGACGTGGTGAACGTTAAGGGCTAATGCATTTTCCATCCACCGGGAAAAAAAAGGTTGGTCGCAAGGCTCCTTCGGTAATCAGCTGGCTCACACACACCTCATGCGACGTGGTGAACGTTAAGGGCTAATGCATTTTCCATCCACCGGGAAAAAAAAGGTTGGTCGCAAGGCTCCTTCGGTAATCAGCTGGCTCACACACACCTCATGCGACGTGGTGAACGTTAAGGGCTAATGCATTTTCCATCCACCGGGAAAAAAAAGGTTGGTCGCAAGGCTCCTTCGGTAATCAGCTGGCTCACACACACCTCATGCGACGTGGTGAACGTTAAGGGCTAATGCATTTTCCATCCACCGGGAAAAAAAAGGTTGGTCGCAAGGCTCCTTCGGTAATCAGCTGGCTCACACACACCTCATGCGACGTGGTGAACGTTAAGGGCTAATGCATTTTCCATCCACCGGGAAAAAAAAGGTTGGTCGCAAGGCTCCTTCGGTAATCAGCTGGCTCACACACACCTCATGCGACGTGGTGAACGTTAAGGGCTAATGCATTTTCCATCCACCGGGAAAAAAAAGGTTGGTCGCAAGGCTCCTTCGGTAATCAGCTGGCTCACACACACCTCATGCGACGTGGTGAACGTTAAGGGCTAATGCATTTTCCATCCACCGGGAAAAAAAAGGTTGGTCGCAAGGCTCCTTCGGTAATCAGCTGGCTCACACACACCTCATGCGACGTGGTGAACGTTAAGGGCTAATGCATTTTCCATCCACCGGGAAAAAAAAAGGTTGGTCGCAAGGCTCCTTCGGTAATCAGCTGGCTCACACACACCTCATGCGACGTGGTGAACGTTAAGGGCTAATGCATTTTCCATCCACCGGGAAAAAAAAAGGTTGGTCGCAAGGCTCCTTCGGTAATCAGCTGGCTCACACACACCTCATGCGACGTGGTGAACGTTAAGGGCTAATGCATTTTCCATCCACCGGGAAAAAAAAAGGTTGGTCGCAAGGCTCCTTCGGTAATCAGCTGGCTCACACACACCTCATGCGACGTGGTGAACGTTAAGGGCTAATGCATTTTCCATCCACCGGGAAAAAAAAAGGTTGGTCGCAAGGCTCCTTCGGTAATCAGCTGGCTCACACACACCTCATGCGACGTGGTGAACGTTAAGGGCTAATGCATTTTCCATCCACCGGGAAAAAAAAAGGTTGGTCGCAAGGCTCCTTCGGTAATCAGCTGGCTCACACACACCTCATGCGACGTGGTGAACGTTAAGGGCTAATGCATTTTCCATCCACCGGGAAAAAAAAAGGTTGGTCGCAAGGCTCCTTCGGTAATCAGCTGGCTCACACACACCTCATGCGACGTGGTGAACGTTAAGGGCTAATGCATTTTCCATCCACCGGGAAAAAAAAAGGTTGGTCGCAAGGCTCCTTCGGTAATCAGCTGGCTCACACACACCTCATGCGACGTGGTGAACGTTAAGGGCTAATGCATTTTCCATCCACCGGGAAAAAAAAAGGTTGGTCGCAAGGCTCCTTCGGTAATCAGCTGGCTCACACACACCTCATGCGACGTGGTGAACGTTAAGGGCTAATGCATTTTCCATCCACCGGGAAAAAAAAAGGTTGGTCGCAAGGCTCCTTCGGTAATCAGCTGGCTCACACACACCTCATGCGACGTGGTGAACGTTAAGGGCTAATGCATTTTCCATCCACCGGGAAAAAAAAAGGTTGGTCGCAAGGCTCCTTCGGTAATCAGCTGGCTCACACACACCTCATGCGACGTGGTGAACGTTAAGGGCTAATGCATTTTCCATCCACCGGGAAAAAAAAAGGTTGGTCGCAAGGCTCCTTCGGTAATCAGCTGGCTCACACACACCTCATGCGACGTGGTGAACGTTAAGGGCTAATGCATTTTCCATCCACCGGGAAAAAAAAAGGTTGGTCGCAAGGCTCCTTCGGTAATCAGCTGGCTCACACACACCTCATGCGACGTGGTGAACGTTAAGGGCTAATGCATTTTCCATCCACCGGGAAAAAAAAAGGTTGGTCGCAAGGCTCCTTCGGTAATCAGCTGGCTCACACACACCTCATGCGACGTGGTGAACGTTAAGGGCTAATGCATTTTCCATCCACCGGGAAAAAAAAAAGGTTGGTCGCAAGGGGCTCCTTCGGTAATCAGCTGGCTCACACACACCTCATGCGACGTGGTGAACGTTAAGGGCTAATGCATTTTCCATCCACCGGGAAAAAAAAAAAGGTTGGTCGCAAGGGGCTCCTGCGGTAATCAGCTGGCTCACACACACCTCATGCGACGTGGTGAACGTTAAGAGCCTCTTACAGCCTACATTCCTCCTAAATAACCGCAAGGTACTCGAAATCCAATCCGCACCTTGACTCTGAAGATATTAGATCTGAAGTACTATGGTAATTTAGTAACTTTATTTGCAGATCAGACATTTCGTAGGCTAGCTCCTGAGAGGCAATTTAAATTTTTATCTCGGCAATTCTTTTTAGTGTTGTTTCGGGTATTTTTTTAAATAGGTATTGTATCGATAAACGATTTAAAAGTAAGTAAAGTGGCGTAGTGGCTAAGCGTTCAGCTGCGGCGCTATGGGTCACGGGTTCGATTTCCACACGGGACTAGTACTCTCCCTTCTTTCTGCAGCCGAAATATGATCAGAGGCGGAGCCAAGGAAAAATCTGGTGACCCCAAGTGCTCGCTACCATCTTCTAAAGGCCTCCGGATAGTAGGATAGGTACATTGTCCCCCACGTGGGGTTGGAGGCCATAAATATGCGTATGTCGTCTCGGTACACAAGAGAGAGAATTATCTTATGCTGATTATGTGAATGATAAGGAAGCATAGGTCCATATTAAACTGTAACGTCACTATGACCTTACAGTTTAAAACGAACTGTCTTGTAACTTGTCGCTGCTATTTGTAACTTACATATAATTAATTCGTTTTATTTCTTAATATACATTCGCATCGTTGTAAATGGTCTCGCTAAATATGGTAGGTGTGTTCTTTTGTAAAAAAGTAAAGTAAAGTAGCAGCCCGTAAGTGCCCACAGCTGGGAAAAGGCCTCCTTCTCAAATACGAGAATCAGAGAGGGATTAGGAGCCGGGAAGAGCCCGCCGCGCAAACATGCAGGTTTCCACGCAATGTTTTCCTTCACCGCTGAGCACGCGGTAAATACAGCACTTCAAATTGCTATTAACAATTTTAGCGGTGCCGGCACCGGGGATCGAACCCGGGTCACAAGCGCTCTATGAAACTAAAATGAGCCCCCTGACCAATAGGCTATCACGGGTCTCTGTTCTTTTGTGTTTGCTATAATTATCTTATCTATGTGCATTGTAGATTCGAGCATGTCACGCTTGCCTCTGTGTGTCAGGCCTCTGTCTTGTGGAGGCGTCATGTGGCAAGGTAGTTCCACTTCCCTTTAAATAGGTTGAGGTTGGCGACGTACATGTGGACGGGTGCTGCCTGTGGAGGCTGGTCTGCTGGTGCTGGTCTGCTCGAGTGTGCAGGTGCTCTTTTGCTTTGCGGATCACTACATGGATCATTACATCGCGACAGAATTCCAAGTACCATCAATACCACCCGGATGGTTGGGTTAACACCACAGTGCGTTTCGCTCGAAGTCTTCTGCCACGCGCTTAGTCTTTGTGGAATCAGCTGTCGCCAGGGGTATTTCCGAACAGTTACGACTTAGGGATCCTCAAGAAAAGAGCCTGTTCCTTTCTTAAAGGCCGGCACTGCATCTGAAGGTCCTCTGGTGTCTTGTTTGTGTGTGGCGTCGGTGATCACTTACCATCAGATGAGACGCATGCTCGTTTGCCCCCTTCTTCTATAAAAAAAAATACTCTTGTAGCATCATGTTGCCTATTGGACTATGTATATTTACTTTTATTTTATGATAAGCATTATAATTATTAAAAAAAATATATCAAACAAGAGGATACCTACGGAGTTTCTTCGGCTGTTTCTTCTCCGTCAAAGGAGCCTCGTAACGAAACGGTGGTATATTGAAAAAAAAATTTATGTTGACATTTGACAAACGAAATTATCTTTTATTAACGAAAATGTTTTAATCGAGAAAATTTTTTTTCATACGTCTATACTTGTTCCGGTGTTGATTTTATCAAATAATTTGTATTTTTTAACATTTATCTTCTAACAAATTTCTTCATTAATTTAATATCAGACCGAGCCTCAACATAATATCGTAAATATATCTTTTACAAAATGGCCGTCATATTGTTTTACTCGACATCACTATTGGATTCCAAAAGTTACGTTACTGATTATGAGATAAGCATCCAGTACATTAGAAAGTATTCAGCTTAAATTCAATTTAAGTTACAGCTTAGGTAAGTAGAATCAAATACGTACTGGCTGAATAATAATTAAATATCAGTATAACTTAGCACTTTAGTTTCAATCTGATTCTTATATCAAAAATGAAGTATCGATGGAATCCTTTCGTTGGACGCTTATAAATTTAAACTCATTCAAGAATCGGCTATCTATTTATTGTTCATATTTGCCGGAAATGTAGTTACCTTATTTTTGTTATGAAGGAGCGGAATCTCCTGATGCAGGTTCATATAAACTTACTAGGTTGCCTAACTGGTATTTTTTTTAATTTTAATGTTTATGGTTAATATTTTTTTATTATTTTTACTTGTAGTAATAAATTTATATTTTAATTTAATTATACATGCCGTCGCTCACGACTTCATGCGCGTTTAGTACGTAATTTTCATATCGTCTTCCGATAAACATATAATACATACATAAACAAATTAAATATGGAGAGGAAAATCTCAGATGGCATTTGCCTTAAGATATTGACGACGGAGCAGGGTTTTTATTCGGAGCTTTCTTGATATCATCGGAGAGAGCGTTCCAAAGAAGAGTGGCTTATACGGTGAAAGAAGAATAAAAGAAACTAGTACTATGTTGTGGAACACTAACCTTCAGGCTGTTTGAAATTCGAGGCACTCGGTTATGACTCGAATAAAGAAAATTGAAGTTATCCTTAAGATACGAAGGAGAGTTTGCAACGTTTAAGACGCAACAAAGTACTGATAAGATTCTGGAGCTACGCCTTTGGTGAATAGAAAGCCATTTTAGCTTTGAACGATAGAAGGAAATATGGTCATACTTACGCGAACCGAAAATAAATCTTTTATTAAAACATAGCTAAATTAGGTGAATATGTTATTATAATTAGGTACCCTGATGAGACGCTGTAGAGCGAAACCGGCCGGTTTATTAATTATTTTCGGAAACCAGCTTCTGTTCCAGAATATTAATTGATTTATTACATAAGCATACTTAAAATTGCTAATTGGCCGATGTTTAACGATTACTTGTATCTACGCGAACACTACACATTTGAAATGAAACTATTATGTTCCGTATTTTACCGCGTTTAATTATGTTTTTATATTCCTGACGTTTCGATTGCTTTACAGCAGCCGTGGTCACGGCGGGACTGAGGTGTTAGACGTCCAGATGTCATATTTAACTCGGGCTGCCTTCAGCTTTTATTTAATAATGTTCGTTCGCGTAAATTACACTACGAAACTTGTGTACAAGCAGTTCTTAATTTAAAAAAAAAGTTTAATAATATTAATTTTAAAAACAACCTCACGCATAAAGCATACTGTGTTGCCGTTGGTTTTATTTACTATGTTATTTACCGAAACCAGCGGTCTAACCTCTGCAAATGGCGCATTGTTCGACCCATTACGTCGTCCATTTGTATTGCACACCCCACTTGTTATCGCTAAGTGCCTCATGCATTACGTATTCAATATCCAATGGCGTATTCCATTCCACGTCTGAATTAGTATTTCCGATGACTATACAGGCTATACCGTCCTTATGCCTGCTTATTGATATCAATACGAACATTGCTCCTCATCTGTCCATTTTAGTCCACAGCTGAACCGAATAAAAAGCCTGCAACAACCGGCGTGCGCAAAACTTTTCCCATACTCACAGCGCTGGGCAAGCGGGTTTACTGAGCGCAGTGCCGGCATCTCGTCCGTGGAATTTAGGTACGGCAAATTCGGGTATATATACCATATATCGTATACCCGAATGAAACTGATGCGGTTCGAATGGGCCGGCTCGAGCGGATTGGTACCACGGTCTTGCAGAATACCGGCGTGAAGTACAGGCATCTTGTGCTTCTGCGTTTCGTTCGGTTAGTGTGGTAACCGGAGGCCCACTCCCCCTCCCCATTCTCCTCCTCATCCTCCCTGCCGTCTCCCAAATATCCTTAAGGGCAACGCACCTGCCGCTCCTTTAGTGTTGCAGATGTACGTGGACGACGGTTAGCACTTTACCATCAGGTGAACCGCATGCTCTTTTGCCGACTTTCCCATCAAAAAAAAATTGTCCTTCAATCAAGTTCAAAAGATTCAACGGATATAAACGAAACTTAATTTTTATCTCAATTGAAGGTTTAATTGAAACAGAACCATGGGAGAGATGCCGCGGCAAAACGCTCGTATTATTAATATCCTCGCTGGTTGCTATCAGCATACGTATTCCGACCGTTGGTCGAATAAAATGAAACCGTTCGCGTGATTGTAATTTCGACGAAGTGTTGCAATAAGAATAATGCTTCCTTTCATGCCGCTCCATTTCGATGTGGCTCACAAGAAGTCATCGGTTTGTTTGTTTGTGTTCACATCTACTGATGTGAAGTATCTATGTAAGTAAAGTAGCAGCCTGTTGGACAAAGGCCTCCTCCCCAAATATCCGTGAGGGTTTTGAGGCCGGGAAGGATCCGCTGCGCTGCTCCGGTGCGGGTTGGCGCACATAACATGTCATCGTAATAATATTAGTCATTATCTCACGATGTTTTCCTTCACCGCTGAGGACATGGTAAATACAGCACTTAATATTGCTATTAACAGTTTCAGTGATGCCGGCACCGGGGATCGAACCCAGGTCATACGCGCTCTATGAAACTAAAGTGAGCGTCCTCACCACTAGGCTACCACGGCCCTACTAAACCGGTATTCATTACAATTCACCACAAACCTATTATTCCCATGAACACGGAGGCACTTCGAGCGAGGGTAAATAGAGAAAAATGATTTGTAAGCCGCGCACAATTCGCAACGAAGATTATTTGTTTGCTTTTAGTGATTGATCGGCCTCGACAGCAAATCGATTCTAGATGTGACATCACTAAATTGAAATTAACGTGGTAGAGCCGAGCGCGGCTTTAGCTGCTGCTCGAATGGGCCGGCTCGCACCGGTTTAATACCACGACCTCGCAGAATACCGGCGTGATGTAGAAGCATCTTGCGCTTCTGCGTTTCGTTCGATGAGTGGTGACCGGCGTCCCTCTCCCCTATTCCCCCTCTGTGTATATTGAAAAAAAAATTTATGTTTGACATTTGACAAACGAAATTATCTTTTATTAACGAAAATGTTTTAATCGACAAAATTTTTTTTTCATACGTCTATACTTGTTCCGCTGTTGATTTTATCAAATAATTTGTATTTTTTAACATTTATCTTCTAACAAATTTCTTCATTAATTTAATATCAGACCGAGCCTCAACATAATATCGTAAATATATCTTTTACAAAATGGCCGTCATTTGGTTTTAGTGTAGAGCCGAGCGCGGCTTTAGCTGCTGCTCGAATGGGCCGGTTCGCACCGGTTTAATACCACGACCTCGCAGAATACGCCCGTGATGTAGAAGCATCTTGCGCTTCTTCGTTTCGTTCGATGAGTGGTGACCGGCGTCCCTCCCTCCTATTCCCCCTCTATGGTGTCTCGTATCTGTGAAAACACATTTTATTGGTTATTGAAACGGACATGGGTGACATTAATAAAAACCTACCGATTTGTCTCTTTAGAGTTCCGAACCTACGAGACTACAAGTACCTGTATATTATTTTTCATTATTAGTAGGTTTCTTGTATGACAAGAATATAATTTAAATATTTCAACATGTCAAGACTTAATTAAGCCCACTTAAGCTAGCGAAGCCGCCGAGCGTCCGGAAATCAGAGACCTTTATTGAAAAAGTTGCCGTTACGCAGCGGACCATGGTCCTGAATTGATGGCTGATACACAAACGGCATCATTTCCTTATTACTATTGCTACCGGAGTATTAAGTCGCCATTAAACGTTGATACATACCTATGAGAGAGTAAATAATTGTAAATTGTAAACAACAAACGAGAATTAAATTAGAAATTCGTTGATAATGCTTTCAATATTTCACCACTTGTCGGTCTAGGTATTTTACCTACCTATATATTAAAATTGGAAAATTGTTTGGTTGTAGGCTTTACGAAGTAGAGATTGATTTTAAGGAGGTCTTCGATTACCACTTGTCTAGAGAAAGGCACGTTTATTAAAACTTTATACGTAGGAGTAATAATGTAGTCTTGAGTTAAGATAACCATGTGTTTGTATTTCCCCGGATTTATTATTTTTCTGGGAATGTCCGGATAAGTTTTCCCATAACGTCCATTATTTTGGAAATTCTCTTTCAGAAGCTGACGTTCTGGATTCGCTTAAAAGCACTCGTCTCTATTAAAAATAGAAATGTCGGAAAAGGTTACAACTCTGTTATCAAAACGAAATATACTCGTTTTGTATAGATTCATCTTGAACACAAGGACAGACAGTGGACAAAATAACTTAAACAGTTATGGATTCAAAATAGTTTATTACTTCCTTTTAGTAACAACGTTTCTTGTATCTTTCTCGCCGTGTGGTGGCAGTAAGGGAAAGTCTGCCACCCTTTTTCTGTGAGTGATACAAGAGTCATCTAAAGGAATAGCCTCCTGAATATTATGTCGTGTTATGTATCCTAAAAACGCCAGAACGAAAATTCACAGTACAATGACAGATTGTTAAGGATATGATACTAGGGTCAGAAGGTTAGAATATACATTATATCATTCTTTCCTTTATATTGTAATAACCCTTTTTGCCACCATTTTTTTTTGACGACCTGCGGAGTGTTGCGGGAAGTCGATGGATGCAGGTGGCTCAGGACCGAGCTTCGTGGCAATCTTTGGGGGAGGCCTATGTTTAGCAGTGGACTTCTGATAGGCTGAAATGATGATGATGATAATGAACCCTTTTTACAGTCTTTATTTACTTTGCTCATGATAGGAAGACTCCGCACTTGCTGGGATATTGTTGTTCAAACGTACACATTGCCCCATTTTTTTTCTCTTCTGGTTCACGCCAATATTCTGCGAGGTCGTGGTACTACCTTGGTTGAGCCGGCCCTTTCGAGCAGCAGCAAAAGCCGCCGCTTGGCTCTACCGTGTACAAAATATCACTCGTTCTGGTGTAAAATATTGATAGTGTATTATACCGTATATGCTTGTGAATGTGAACAGTGATTCAATTTTCGTTTCGTTTCCATCAATCCCACAAATCTTCTGCAGCTGATATTTTTACAAGACATCAAGCTATTTTAATGACAATTTCGTCATAAATCTTATTGTTATAAAAATTATACAAATTTTTCTTAGGCTGTAAGCTTTGCTTGGAACCAATGCCACTATAAAAAAAAAAAGCATAATCAATCCTCACTACAACCCGGTCTCGCACGCACCAGTCCCCAACTCCTACGACCTTTTATATAAAAGAATAATTAAGCATTAACTACACGAAAGTCGTGTCAAAAAGTTGCCCCATATTAATAAGTCTATTCGTGCTCAATCGATCGAGTCGAGCTCACTGCAATGCGTGCTTGAGTTTGTTTACGTTCTTTTTTCAAATTGGACAAATCAGTTCTTATGTCAGTGTGTAATAAATCTATGGTTGTTCTAAAATCACAAAGAATATGAAGGATTGTAAATATCGATAACTATATAGCTGTTTCTTTTTATCTCTATTCTCTATGAATTACATTTCGTATTCCCGGCCAAAATTGTTTTAAAATAGGCATGTATCTCTTTCTAATGACAACTCAGCAACGCGTAAAAAAAATTAATGGCGCACACTTAAGTGTTTGAAATAAATCAAAGCGAATCTCACAGAGCGAAATTATTATATTCTCATTTCGGCAACGTTTAGAATGAAATTTTATGACGGGCTTAATTTTTCTTTTATGACTAACATTGCCCAGTTAATGGGTTTGCAGGCGAAACGAAGTTTTTTTTTTTATTATTAATAGCTATAAAGGTTCAGGAATAAAACGCCCGTACTGGTATCAAGTAATCACACTTTTCTTATTTATTACTACAATAACGACCACATTCAAGTTAATAGAAAATTAGTAATTTGTGTTACATTATTGGTTGAAATTATTGATATGTAAACCTTATTGAAGGAGCGCATCGCTGCAGTCCATAGCGATTACCTGCTAAGAGACATGGAGCCAACATACGCTGCCTACTGACAGCTGGCCCGGTCTCACAAGGCCGAAGTCCTCGCGGAGAGTTCAGAGAGCCAGTGCCTAACTCGCGCATGCTAAACCCGCTCACCTGCAGTAGGTGAACACACGCTGCAGCCAGGGTCAGTGAAAGAGGTCCCTGAAATCTTCTTTTTTTTGGGAAAGGCCGCTAAAGAACATGCGGTGAAGTGATAACCGTCGCCCGCGTACATCTGTAACACCAGAGGTGCTGCAGTAGCGTTACTGGCCTTTAAGCGTATTTGTGAGATGGGAGGAAGGATGAGGAGGGGGAAGGGGAGGGGGAGTGGTCCTCCGGTTACCTCACTCACCCAAAGAAACGCACAAGATGCCTCTACTTCACGCTGGTATTCTGCGAGACCGTGGTACCAACCCGTTGAAGCCGGCCCATTCGAGCAGCAACAAAAGCCGCCGCTTGGCTCTTCCACGTTTAAAAACACTCTCTTAATTTGTATAATGGCTCGCGAATTACATGCAAAGGGGTCTTTGGAAGTGTAAAATACTCCGTGCTAAAACCGATCATCCACGTCCAAACTAACCACTGAAACCCTTAATTTTAACTACTTCAGGCCAGCTGTGAGTTAGGTAAATCTGAGGATCATCACCATGTGCTATGTATTGAATAGCTAGTAACATTTGGCTGCGACTGACTGCACCCGACTACTAAGGTAATAAAGCAGCGTGCAACGTGCCGTCGTTTGCATGAGTCCATCTCGATGCCCTCTCAATATAAAAAATCGGCGATCGAAAATCGAGAAATGATGTTGTCTATTACTAGTTCTATCGCGATTTATACAACTTATGAACTGACGTCTGTTGATCCAATAGCAGATTAAATATATTTAGTAACGAAAACTACTTATTTAGTGGAAAAATAAATAAATTAACGAATCATAATTAAATTCAAAATAAGTTCTAAATCAATTTCTAATTACTTTCCAAAGAATAACAACTTAAGAAACAATTCGAAAAAGTGAATTTTCTACCCGCAGATGTAACGAGAAGTCTTCATAGTAAAGTTAAGTAACAGCATTGTTCTTATGTTCTTGTATTTCTTAGACATGTATGGTTCCTCACGATGTTTCCCTTCACTGCACGAGCACGACATAAATTCAATTAATTAACCTAATATTAAAGCAAAATCTCTGTGCTACCTCGGCCATTCATTATATGTCTGTGATTTTACCATAATATAAAATGTTGATTTACGATATTATATAACTAGAACATTAAAAGCTTTTAAAAATATTGTCTTCAAATTAGACTACAACGTGTTAATTGAAAAGTATTGAGCTGATGTTACGTTACAGCTAAATGCAATGATAGTAATTAGAACTTAATGTACGCGGTCTTTAAAAACTCATTAGTGACCTAAAGAGCTGTACGCCTTCCCATTTTCTTATACGTATAATTTACGACGTTATTAATATTCAAATGTATTTTGCGTTGCATTTATAGCCATGCTGCCATTTACAAATCGAGTATGTGGATATCATAATATGTTGTTATCGTAATAAATGTATTAATGATGCGTTTATTTAGATTTAGCTTATGGTGATTAAAGCATTTCTTTTTTATATGTAAACGTGGAAATAGTTTGATAATCTATTTTAAGTAAAAGCGAACTATAACTTCTTCTTGTGTCTATGGATATTCGCTGAACGCAGTTCAGCAGGTCTGCAGCTTTTATAGACACGACATTTATTTGATGATATTATACATACGATCATATTTTTTTTTTATAGAAGAAGGGGGCAAACGAGCGTGCGGCTCACCTGATGGTAAGTGATCACCGACGCCCACGAACATCCACAACACCAGAGGAGCTACAGATGCGCTGCCGGCCTTTAAGGAAGGAAAAAGGCTCTTTCCATGAAGGTCCCTAAGTCGTAACTGTTGGCGACAGCTGATTCCACAAAGTCGAAGTGCGTGGCAGAAAACTTCGTTTGAACGCACTGTGGTGGAATGCCAACCATCTAGGTGCTATCGATTGAACTTCGAATTCTGTCGCGATGTACGATGGTGACTTACAGAACTGAGACTTGGCCTTCACGGCAGGCCGAACGACGAAGCTCAAAGTTGCTCAGCGCGCTATGGAAAGGGTTATGCTTCGTGTCTCTCTGCGCGATAGAGTCTGCAACGATGATTTCCGCAGCAGAACTAGGGTAACCGACATAGCCGTAAGGATCAGAAAGCTGAAGTGACAATAAGCCAGCTCACATAGCATATCGCACATAGCTCGCAGAACTGACAACCGTTCTACGCAGTGTTGCGGGAAATAGATGCCTCTAGGTGACTTAGGTCTGGGCAATCTTTGAGGGAGGTATATGTTCAACAATGGACTTGTGGTAGGTTGAAATGATACACACCAACCAACCAATACATCAAATTTCAAAGAAGGATTATTTATATTAACATACCAATTTTGTATCCAAAAGCCAACTTCACTTGCACCCTGCTGACTAACGAACGAGGCTTTGGCGACCGACTGATTGCGGAAAATCTATCCAACTATCCCGAACCCAAATCCCGAAGACAAATGATGGAGAGCAACGTCTCTGGTGCGAGGGTGCTGGCATTACGCTCACCCATCGTTTTGAATACGGGCAAATATTCCTAGTATGGCATATCAGCTTAAGTTGGCGCTTTCCTGCCTTTCCATGTCAAAGTCCACAACTGGAAATAGACATAGGCATGTAAAAGGAAAAAGGTAATTAATGTGATGGTAATTAACATAAGTTTTCATATACTTGAGTGTTCTTGGTTAGGCAAATAACAAAGTAATATGCTCACAACATAATGCCATAATTGCGTAATTTTGTTTCATCTCCCACACAAATAATTCTTCGTGTCGTATACATTAATTTAATTTTTATGTGGTGGACATCGAACTGTGAAGGATGTCGAACTCGAATGAACAGACAATGTACGTCAACTATCTCAATACTACTGACTGTTAGTTTATCTCTTCACATTTATAATTATATTAATCATACATTTGATAAAAATAACAACCTCTGGCTGATAGACCAAGAGAATAAATGTACCAAGTATAGATCCCTGAGAAACACCCATTGTTTAACATGGAAAGAGTAAATAACTACTAGTACGTATGCATTTACAGGTAATCACAAGGTCACTAACTCACATAGACAGAGTACCTAAATTAAAACGTAAAGGTCTAATATGTCATAAGCAGCCTGCTCTTTATCTTCACTAGGGTCTGCTGTCTGCGCTGTAGTAATTTTATTTATTCTAGCTCCACCACAATTGTCTAACAACGCTATCTATTGTGAACTCTTGAAATTCTGTCGTGTTTCACCAGTGTCACTGATACATTTTGTTCTTTAGGTGATCAAGAGATGTCGTTTTTTCGCTGTAACACTTATGTCAAACTTTGTGTCATTGAAATGAGAATGAAAATCAAATGTATTTTTTCCAGCTTTTACCGATGATTTACCTATGCTGAAACGGATCATAATAACATATACAATCGTAGAGCGTTGTCTGTTCTTGCAATAAGCTCGTGCGTCTCAGGCTAGAGGGCGGCGCGTTTAATGTTCTACTCTTATTATATTTCATTATAGCATAAACAGATTCCGCTTTTTAAATAGCGAATTTATTTCTAATGCGTTCTTTGTTTGTAACCATTATGAACACGACTATTAAAACGTAATGGTTATTTTCTCGTGTACATTACCATTTATTAACCACTCATTTACTAGCAACACTAATTATATATCAAAACAAATCAAATCAACTTCGATTGTTATCGTTTAGTTGTTAAATTCTCTTTGGTTATTGTTGTTATATTTCACCGATAACATGATTAACGTAATAACTTAACGAAGGTCAATGAAATAGATTGCATTGTTGAAAAAGAGATAATATAGGGATATGTCTGTTTCTCCTACAAAGACGTATTTATAATCCTGCATCGCAAAATGTCTTTGAGAAAATTAATACTCAGGTAAGACTTAGTAAACTTTGACTTTTGTTTTCAATGTGAGTTTTATTTCGTTATAAGAGTTTCGTAAATAAGGTTTTGGGAGACAGGCGAATCATCTATTAGTAATTTATAAAACTTATCAACCTCTGAATTAATAAAATCAAATAGAAGAAAATTTATCACTCTCTTAAGAAAAATGGAGCACTGTAGTCAAGATTATTGCTTACTTTTATAAATTTAATTATTATAAATAAACTAGAAAAATAAGAGTAGTGATATTCAAAAGACAACATGAAGCTGATGAGAAAATTCGTGATTACTTCCTCACAGACAGATCAATTGACAACAACCATATAATTTTTTTCATATTTATCTAAATTAATCTAAAATAATTAATTAAATTAACTGTTTGCTGTGTAGTAGCCACGTTTAGAATCTGCCACACCATTTCTTTCCATGGGTGTCATAAGGGTGCCACCCATGAAAAGTGACTGTGGGAAAAGCCTAGAAAATTGCAATGGCTTCCGACAGATAGTGGCCGAACTTTCTCAATAAATACCAGACTGATGACACGCAACAGCACTCCAATCGCCAATCCATTTGCCGACCATGGTGATCATAGCAAATCTTCCTTATGGAAGAGGCCATGTCCAGCAGTGGACTAATTACCGGCTGTTAGGACTATTTAAAGGCAAGCAAAATGTTTTGAAAACTATGGGGTGTGATAATAATAGTGTCCTCGTAATATGAGCATGTTTTATTATAGATTAAAGCAGTTTAAAATTTGTAAAATGTAATTTAAGTTGTGTTAACCGCTTGACAATGAAAAGTTTTTAATAATGCACTTCCTCAAAAGCTTTCATGTCATTGTAAACTGAATCTCTTAAAACAAATGCGTGCAGCAATAAATTGCCAAAATTTGTTTGCTACATTTGCCATAACCAACCCTCTTCAGAATTTATTTTTTTATAAAATAGGCTTACGTTTGACCTCAATCTCGCTTGATGGAAGGCGAAGATGAGGCCTAGGATGGCACACGTCTGCCTAGAAGGTGTCTGTTCATTTTGGCCATAAAGATGCCAAATAATTGCTAATAATTCAGAATTTACCTGTAGTTTCTGTGTAGGTATCAAGTGTTGCAGATGTATGTGGTGTCAATAATCACTTACCGTCAGGAGATCTGTTTACCTGTTTGCCACAATTTTCCAATAAATTAAATCGCTGAACAAGATACTAATTATTTTAATAAAATTACTTGCAGGTCCTTACTTCAACAGAATAAATTAGTGAATACCTCATTTGTAATTCAACACTACAGTTATAGGAAATATGGTGACTATGATAAAGGATATAGAAACAATAAAAGAAATGTTGCCATCACTCTATTTGGATCTATACTTGTGGGTTCTGCAGTAACAGGTATTTTCTTTACATCTCATTGTACTGCTTTTGAAATGTTAACAAGTTTTATAAAAACCTATTACTACTTATTTGGTTCTCAAGTTAACTGTCATTAAAGGTAGAAAGTGTTGCTAAATGTAAACTTCATATGCACTGCTGGCTGACAAATGACACAGAAAATCAATCTAAATATGCCCAATTAAACCCCTCTGGAGGGGTATGGTATCAATCAAATGATACCATATTGTACTGTTAATTTTAAGTTAATTTTACTCTACCTGTTGTCAGCTTGTGTCTGTGCATTCATATGTCCCTTGTAGACAGACCTGCAATTTGGACATTTTATGTAGAATGTATTAATACAAAGTAAATAATGTTATATGCATATTTCAAAATAATAAAGAATTAAAAAAAGAAAGGCTCCCACTACTGTAAACCCAATTCTGGGCTACTCAGCTAGACCTCTGAAAATTTATATTACCCACATCCCAATAGAGCCTATTTGGGACCAACCTCGGCTGTGGTGGCTGTTATGCATAGTATTAAGTAATGCATATTTTATATTTCAGATGATAGACACCAGCTAAGTAAAGGCCAACAGAAGGAAACAGAGGATGAAAGAGTGGTTGAGGCAGGCGAGAAGAGGCCTGATCTTCCAACTTTCAGAGCTGAGGAAGTCAGCATACATAACAACAAGTAGGTGTTTATTTTGAAGCATTACTTACTTTAATTCACAATGATATTTTTTTTATTAATTATGCTTAACAAGTACCTCTTAAGGCACTACTGCGCATTGGCCTCTCCCAAGTAGTTGCCACGGTTAGTGAGTGCAGTACTTGTAGCCTCCAAGACCATCATTAGTCTGAGATTTTGGTTTCACAAATGGGATTTGCCTTTTCTTGTTTGTTAGCTAGTCAGGTGCATGACCAGGAGATATTGATATTTAGAGAGCTTCTCTGCCAATCAGCAGTGAAACCACTGTTGTGTTCTGGTTTGTAGGATATACTGAGCTAATATAATTACAGGCTATCAGGCATTCAATTCTTAGTCCGTAGTGACAACAGCATATGTAACCGTCTTCAATTAAAGTTGTTAGCAGGTGTCTATGGGCTTCAGTTCCCACTTACTATTCGGTGGACTGTTAGTTTGTCATCCTAATCCAATTAAAAAAAATTTACTTTTAGAAGAGGGAATCTTCTGGGTAGATAAGATATGGATCTTACCCTTATATATAAAATTCTTTAGTAAATAATTTACTTTTATCTTATCATTTTATAATCAGATTAATATGGCATCACCAACAAAGAATTAAAAACACATTCGCAGTAACTTACATTGATTTATGATTCATCTAATATTGCTGATTAAACAAAGTTCCTTTTCGCAGGAACAGCTTTTGGGTGACATACAGACACGGCGTGTATGACGTCACATCATTCTTGCCTTCGCATCCGGGCGGCGAACAGATATACAATGCGGCCGGATTTAGTGTTGAGCCGTTTTGGAATGTGTACGGAATGCACAAAACTCAGGAAGTGTACAAGTTGCTCGAATCTTATAGAATAGGTAAGTATACTCTAGAAGCGATAAAAGGTAGAAGTTTAGTGAATGATAGAGTGCAATACTACATGATACTACATGACTATAAAAAACTAGTAAATATAAAGATTTGCAAAAACATAGTTTTAATTTGTGGTGGAGCCAAGCGGTGGCTTTTGCTACTGATAGAATGAATCGACGTGAAGTAGGCATCTTGGGTTTCTGCGTCTCGTTCGGTGAGTGAGGTACTCGAAGGCCCACTCCCCATCCTCATCCCCCTTCCCATCTTCCAAATACCCGTTAAAGGCCGGCAACGCACCTGCAGCACCTCTGATGTTGCATATGTACGTGGGCGACTGTAATCACTTACCATCATCACAGGTGAACCGCTTTCTCGTTTGCCGAAATTTCCTTAAAAAAAAAAGAATAAAGTTTTACTTCATGGTAAACTATGCTTTGGTGTGCCACAGGGTTCAGTTCTTGGACCATCTCGTTTATTATTTTACATTAATATCTAAGACATCTAGTAGGCGATAATAATGAATATGTAATTTTAAGTTTTCTTTTTATGACATGCGCAGTGTTATAAGACACAATGAACTTTAGTAAGGGGTATATAGGATCTCTTTCTCCAACGCCAACCTCAGATGTTCCACATTAAAATCCCACAGACTAGTTACAGAGAGCAGCATCACTAGGGCGAGGTCCAGGCTCTGCGCTCACCGACCGCGCTTGGCAAGCGGAGTCGTGGCCATTCTGGGCGAGGCCTAAATTCAACAGTGGACTAAAATAGACCTTAAAATATGAGCAGGAGTGCTATTTAGGATATTCCACAGGCAACCTTCACGACGACGACATGGTAGATCACAGTGACGACGAGCTCTGGGCACAAGAGCCCTACCGGGACAAACGGCTCATTGTGAAGACAGCCAAGCCGTTCAACGCGGAAATCCCACCAGAATATCAAATCGCACACTTCGACACGCCTAAGTATGTGCATATTTATTTATTTATATCTGCGTTACAAATTTTAAAGTTATAGTATTGTTGCATAATAATTATAACAATTTCGTTTCACTATACACCGTGAAATGTTTCATGAAATGTAGTCCGGCTTTGACCGGCTCTTTTCTCGTAGTGACCTGTGTTCAGCAGTGTACTTTAAATGTCTGATAGAAAGGAAAATGTGTATGGATATTGCTTTTGAATAAATGAAGAAGAGCTCGTGTGAGAGTACATTATGCTGAATCGGATACCGTTTTGTTGCTGCAGCTCTATAAGTCATCATCATCATCATCATCATTTCAGCCTATCAGAAGTCCACTGCTGAACATAGGCCTCCCCCAAAGATCGCCTCGAAGCTCCATATTGTTAATTAATTTTCATTGTTAGCTGTTGTTCTAAGAAATTATTATTGTTAATTAACTTGGGAGAAGACCTCTGACCACTAATACAGGTTCTTAACCTAGCACGGATGTCAGTGAATTCATACTTTGTGCTCCAAATTCTTATGACAATAAAGATTATTTGGGGTATTTCTATATATTCTAATCTTTTTGGGTTGTATATATAGATACAAATAAATACCATAATACAAATAATATTTAATAAATTATATATATAATATCTTCTCGAAGAGTATACCGCAAAGCCTCAAGAGCAAAGTATACAACCAGTGCGTGTTGCCAGTGATGACATACGGATCCGAGACTTGGTTCTTCACTGCAAGCCGTTTGAGGAAGCTCAAAGTAGCTCAGCGCGCTATGGAAAGGGCTATGCTCGGTGTTTCTCTGCGTGATAGAGTCTGCAACGATGATATCCGCAGCAGAACTGAGGTAACCGACATAGCCGTAAAGATCAGCAAGCTGAAGTGGCAATGGGCCGGCCACAAACGCAGTGTAGGACGACCCCCCACAAGATGGAGTGACGACCTGCGCAGTGTTGCGGGAAGTCGATGGATGCAGGTGGCTCAGGACCGAGCTTCGTGGCGATCTTTGGGGGATGCTGTGTGTGTGATCTTTGAGGGATGTTCAGCAGTGGACTTGTGGTAGGCTGAAATTATGATGATGATGATGATGATGATATATAATAAAATTAAATAGATATTTAAAACCCAACCAGATGGAAGCCCCCGGGAGGGGAAACCAGACGGCCGATGGTTAAGGAGAAAGGGAAAAAAACCTATTATTATTATTGTCATTTATAGAAAATCGTGAGTTGTGGCAATGAATAAAGTACTTTTCTTTATTTCGAACGATACGATACCTTGGCTTAATCTTTATAAATATTTCTGTTAAAATTTAAACAGACGCAACACCAACGGGGTACATGTTTTGTTCACAGCGAGTTGTTTTACGTGCGCCAGCACATGCCTGTTCCAGAGCTAGAAGCCGCCACGCACCAGTTGCGCGTCGTGGTGGCGCCCAGCATGCAGGTGTCCACGCTCTCCCTGGATCAGCTGCAGGAGTTCCCGAGCGCGACCGTGCGCGCCGCGCTTATGTGCGCGGGCAACCGGCGCAGTGAGATGGACAAGGTGAGTGCACGTGACTTGCCGCACTCACCGCGCTCACCTGGCACAGGCCAGGTCCCTGCAGTGAATCGGTCATCAATCTTCATCTCCCAGCTCAGTTCAACATGCAGAGAACACGGTTAAAGAACTTACGCGTATATGTCGAATTCATATTAAACTATCTTTTTCTTGAACATCAAAGAGAGAAGAGGATGCGAGGAACTGGATGACCTGCCTCACTGATTAACCTGTACGCTGTGATGAGCAACACATTGGTGTTGCAGTGTCTTTGCGATTTCGTACAGCGTGTTCATGACTTACAATAAAGATTCGTCGGTTTGACATTTAACAATGTTGAAGGTCGTTTTCTTAATTTTGACAACGTCATAATGAATCTGGCAGAAAGTACTGGGTTTCCACTACTTAGCTTCTGCTTTCTTCAATTGATTTCCAAAACATTTATAAGGATAAAAAAAAACAAAAAATTGGATGTCGTACAAGCCCAGCGCGTTCTCTCAACGGCACGAAGGTCTGGCGGCAGTCAAAGCTATCCCCAACTCTCGGTACGAGCACATAAGGTACGTTTCTCCTAGCAGCGAAATAATTCAGATTATGTAGATGTAAATATCTGTTACATAGTAACTATTATCTGTACTGTAAACTTTATCAGGTGAGCCGTTTGTTCGTGTACCTTACATAAAACAACATTCATTAATATCATTCGTTCATTCATTCATAAGCATTGCAGCTCACACATCTCTTATTGTAATAGTTAATATTTAGAAGTCTCAATAAAGAACTAAAGGCCGGCAACACACCTGCAGCTCCCCTGATGTTGCAGATGTACGTGGGAGTCAGATATTCCCATAAAAAAAAATCCCAGATGAACTCCCACATAGAGGCAGTAACGCCCAGTAAAGTGTGATGAACATGGCCGCATCACGATATGTATCTTCTGATTAAAAAAAAATTAAAAACCCTCTATATAGATTACACTTTCTCCAAAGCAGGTGAAGCCGGTCAAAGGCATCAGTTGGGCGGGGGGAGCGGTAAGGTACGTATGTTTATTTATAACCGAATTAGTACCATTAGCATATCGTACTAAAGCTAAAGCTATTTGCTTTATTAGAATCTAACAATCAATATTAACTCCACGGCTTTCCAGCCCTTGTGTGACAAATTAAAAAAAAACCGTGTGTACTTATATACGCACGTAAGAAGTTATACTTCTTTAGCGTAACAAAACTAATAAAAAGAATACATACGGACAGTTAACCTCAAATCTTTAATCCAACTTAAAAAAAAAGCTTATTAGATAAAAAACCACTTTCATCACGAATACTCACAAAAAATTATCATATATAATTTAAAATCACACACAAATACAAATGTATATTTATATCTGAATATATTTTTCAATCACCACTGATGCAAAACACGTGTGTTGAAGATTTATAAATATTTGAATAACCACTTTGAATATAGTTACTATGGAGACTATAAACTCAATAACAGTGTATAGTCTCCATAATAGTTACCAAGATAATTTAAGAGACATTTAGAAACCAACTTCATCCTGTTCATTTTAGGCGTCGGTGTGCGCGCGCATCGTAAAAATTCACTCTCATCATGTTACCCAAACGGGCCAAAAGAAGTATAACTTCAAAAAATTACTGTTTGCGCGCCGCTAGTTATTAAATCGTAAATATTGAGCTAATTACTATTGTATATAAAACCTAATTATACCATTGGAAGAATTAAAAACCATAAAGAATTTCCTATAAGAAAGTGTAAACGTTAACAGAGAATTGACGGACAGTCTTATAGGAAAATATGTGATTAGTGAACAAGACATTTGTGAGACTTTTTAGTCTGTAATATAAAATGTGTGTACACATAACGAAATATTTTTATGTAAAGAAATAAATAACTTACATTTTCCTAAAAAAAAAACTGAATTTATTTGTTTATTTACTACATAATACATGACAAAAAAAAATGTTGTCTTTGTTAAAAAAATACTCTATGTATCATTAGACACTAAATTATTGTTGCCTACCAGTAGACGCGGAATTTCGTCTCTCCCGCACTAATGAATACTTCCATAAGAAAGAACGAGACATTTTTTGTTATTCAGTGTTAAGAAGATTGGTCTACAATTTAATTTTATTAAGCACCGGATCCCGGGCAGATGATACCATCCAGTGGTCTTCTCTATTGAAATTCCCTTAATTTCAATATTAATCCGTAAATAATGGTTTCATATTGAAATGTTTAGTAGTACTTTTAGTACAATAAATTATAATATTCAATGTAATTGTAGCAATGCAGTTTGGAGCGGAGTATATTTACGGGACGTGCTGGTGCACTGCGGCGTGGACCCCGACGATACAGACGGAAAGCATGTTATTGTAAGTATAACACATCACGTGGGTCCTTACGAACCTACAATGCCAAAGGGACAACATTCTAGATTGTTCTGCTCTCTCTGTTCGATTTAGCCTGACACTGTGGGTATCAGTTTACAGGCGCGGACATAGACGCGACCGGTCAGAACTTCAGCACGTCCATCCCGCTGCACATGGCCATGGACCCCACGGCGCGCATCCTGCTGGCCACACACATGAACGGCGCCCCGCTGCCGCCCGACCACGGGCAGCCGCTGCGCGCCGTCGTGCCCGGCGCCCCGGCCGTCCGCAGCGTCAAGTGGCTCGGTCAGATATGCCGTCAATTTTCACTCTTACGTTCTCAACGATAAGGTCGCTTTTTCGTCTACTAGTATTACGACCTAGACCAACCGAAATTGGTCACATGCTAATAAAATGTCTTTACTGGTTCACATAATGATTTCTTGTACATACCCGAACACTACCCATTTGAAAAGAAACTATTATTTACGGATTTTATCGCGTTTAACCGGCTTGGGATTGAAAAACTAATTAAAATTGAAAACTAAAACCAAGCACACCACTGCACGACCTCAAGATACTGTGAGCACATTCTGCGTAGATCGGATCAAAATTAATAAGCAAAAGCTGAAGGTAGCCCGAGTTGACTATGACACCTGGACGTCTAACACCTCGCCCCCCCCCCCGTGACCGCGGCTGAAACGTCTGGAATAAAAAAACATAATTAAACGCAATAGAACCCGTAAAAATAAGAATATTGTCGAACGGTGAAGTTGGCCGTGATGATCAAGGTTAAACTTTATTTTTTCTTCCTCCTCCTCCTCCTCGCAGAATGCATAACCGTTTCGGAGGAGGAGAGCTCATCGCACTGGCACCAGAAGGACTACCGTTCCTTCAACCCGTCCACGACGTGGGAGGACGCGGACTTCCCGGGCGCGCCGCCCGTCTACAGCCTGCCCGTCACCTCGGCGGTGTGCTCGCCGCGCCACGGCGACGTCGTGCGCGTGCGCGACGGATATATAGAGGCCAGGGGTGAGCGAGCGGGACGGCGATAATGTACCATTGCTTACTTTCCTTGCTTCTCTACTCGCGTTGAAAGTATTACACAGTTCTCTATTATCTATGCCCTTAATTATACAGGGGCATAGATAATAGAGAACTTTATTTGCACATAAACGAGCTAAAAGTAGGACTTAATGCCAAGAGCCATTCTCCACCGGTATACCACTAAGTTGAACAGAGAAAATAACTAAATGTTATGTTTGTATATTTATATATACTCAAATAATAAACTACGATGGAATACTTTGATTGGTTAAAAGAATTTATAAATATTTATAAAGGACCGTTGTCTACACTGATTGAGGGTGTCCATGTGCGCCCGCAGGCTACGCGTACTCGGGCGGCGGAGCGCGCGTGCTGCGCGTGGACGTGAGCCTGGACAGCGGCCAGACCTGGCGCCGGGCCCGGCTGCAGCAGGACGCCGCGCCCGCGCGCGAGCACTACGCCTGGACGCTGTGGGCCGCGCGCCTGCCCGCGCCCGCGGCCGCCCGCGAGGTACCGCACCGCCCCCTGGATGTTGTTTTGTTTTTTTGGCTCACCTGATGGTAAATGATCACCGTCGCCAGCGTACACCTGCGTTGCCGTCCTTTAAGGATATTTGTGCTTAGGACTGAAGAATTAAAATGGGGATGGAGTTATCTCACTCAGCGAACGGAACCCAGAACCACAATATGCCTCTTCTTCGAACCGGTATTCTGCGAGGTCTTGGCCCTACTCCGACGGAGCCGGTTCCATTCGAGCAGCACCAAAAGCCCGCCACTTCCGCCCTGTACACAGAACACGGACAGGCTAGAGTGGGCGCTCCCTGCAGCGTGAACGTAGCGTGAAGCTAGCGTTCATTTTTACCCTTGGGTATCTATGGGTTATTCAGGTGTCTCACAGTAAGTGGTAGCCCGGGTAGATGGCCACCTTATACCTGCTACCGTCCTCCGATTTGGAGAGCATAGAGAGCTGGTATGATTACAGAGCTAAGCATGGTTGACCACGCCTCGTGTACCCTTTTCCCTTCGGAGTTATTCGCAGGTGGTCCCTGGGCTGCAGTGCCCGCTTAGCAACAGGTGTTTTTTTTTTATGGGAAAGACGGCAAACGACCAAGCGGTTCACCCGATGGTAAGTGATTACCGTCGCCCACGTACATCTGCAACACCGGAGGTGCTCCTCCGGTTATCTCACTCACCGAACGAAACGCAGAAGCACAAGATGCCTCTACTTTACGTCGGTATTCTGCGAGGTCGTGGCGTTACTCCGATCGAGCCGGTCCCGTTCGAGCATCAGCAAAAGCCGCCGCTTGACTCTACCACTTAGAGAAGGTGGGGCTGTCGGCTCGTTTGATATCTCGATCTTGTGAAAGAATAACAGAATGATCTGCTTGTGCAGGCCGAGCTGTGGGTGAAGGCGACGGACAGCAACTTCAACACTCAGCCGGAGGACTTCCACCACATATGGAACATACGCGGAATACTCAGCAACGCTTACCATAAGATTAAAATTCGATTGGAACATTGAGATTTGTAATGCTTCTGCTCAATCAATATAAACCCCAAAATGTTTTTAATTATTTAATTATTTTAATTATCCCTGAATACGCACACAAACGCGGATAAATACTTTCTTCGATACTATTCAAAGATTAATAATACTTTAGATATTTGGTTTTAGATGTTAGATAAAAGACAAAAGTAAAAAGAATATTATTGTAAATCAACCAATTACCGAGTGGTGTAAAATAATTAATTAAAAACAATTTTGATTTGAATAATTAAAGTACATCAAAACGCTAAATATTTCCAGTCTTAAACTATTGAACATTGAAACAAAAGTTAAGAGATTTAGAGATAAACATTCATTAACAACATCATTCATTTATTCGCTGTTACAGCATTAAGTATTTAAGTACACAATAAAATATTTAGCCAAATTATTAGTTTTATTTCTCCAGTGGTAACTTTTTTTTTATGGGAAAGGCGGGAAACGAGCAGGCAGTTCACCTGATGGTAAGAGATTACCGTCGCCCACTTACATCTGCAACGCCAGAGGTGCTCCTCCGGTTATCTCACTCACCGAACGAAACGCAGAAGCACAAGATGCCTCTACTTTACGTCGGTATTCTGCGAGGCCGTGGTACTAACCCGGCCCATTCGAGCAGCACCAAAAGCCCGCCACTTCCGCCCTGTACACAGAACACGGACAGGCTAGAGTGGGCGCTCCTGCAGCGTGAACGTAGCGTGAAGCTAGCGTTCATTTTACCCTTGGGTATCTATGGGTTATTCAGGTGTCTCACAGTAAGTGGTAGCCCGGGTAGATGGCCACCTTATACCTGCTACCGTCCTCCGATTTGGAGAGCATAGAGAGCTGGTATGATTACAGAGCTAAGCATGGTTGACCACGCCTCGTGTACCCTTTTCCTTCGGAGTTATTCGCAGGTGGTCCCTGGGCTGCAGTGCCCGCTTAGCAACAGGTGTTTTTTTTATGGGAAAGGCGGGAAACGAGCAGGCAGTTCACCTGATGGTAAGAGATTACCGTCGCCCACTTACATCTGCAACACCGGAGGTGCTCCTCCGGTTATCTCACTCACCGAACGAAACGCAGAAGCACAAGATGCCTCTACTTTACGTCGGTATTCTGCGAGGCCGTGGTACTAACCCGGCCCATTCGAGCAGCAGCAAAAGCCGCCGCTTGACTCTACCACTTAGAGAAGGTGGGGCTGTCGGCTCGTTTGATATCTCGATCTTGTGAAAGAATAACAGAATGATCTGCTTGTGCAGGCCGAGCTGTGGGTGAAGGCGACGGACAGCAACTTCAACACTCAGCCGGAGGACTTCCACCACATATGGAACATACGCGGAATACTCAGCAACGCTTACCATAAGATTAAAATTCGATTGGAACATTGAGATTTGTAATGCTTCTGCTCAATCAATATAAACCCCAAAATGTTTTTAATTATTTAATTATTTTAATTATCCCTGAATACGCACACAAACGCGGATAAATACTTTCTTCGATACTATTCAAAGATTAATAATACTTTAGATATTTGGTTTTAGATGTTAGATAAAAGACAAAAGTAAAAAGAATATTATTGTAAATCAACCAATTACCGAGTGGTGTAAAATAATTAATTAAAAACAATTTTGATTTGAATAATTAAAGTACATCAAAACGCTAAATATTTCCAGTCTTAAACTATTGAACATTGAAACAAAAGTTAAGAGATTTAGAGATAAACATTCATTAACAACATCATTCATTTATTCGCTGTTACAGCATTAAGTATTTAAGTACACAATAAAATATTTAGCCAAATTATTAGTTTTATTTCTCCAGTGGTAACTTTTTTTTTATGGGAAAGGCGGGAAACGAGCAGGCAGTTCACCTGATGGTAAGAGATTACCGTCGCCCACTTACATCTGCAACGCCAGAGGTGCTTCAGGTGCGTTGCCGGCTTTGATATTTGGGATGATGATAGAAGGGAGGTTGAGGAGGGGGAGTGGGCCTCCGGATACCTCACTCAGCGAACGAAACGCCGAAGCACAAGATACCTCTAGTTCACGTCGGTATTCTGCGAGGCCGTGGTACTAACCCGGCCCATTCGAGCAGCAGCAAAAGCCGCCGCTTGGCTCTGCCACGTCTAAAATACCGAGGGAAGAGTCACCCCTCCTACTCGATCAAAACTAGACTCTAAGAACCGCGCACGTCTTAAAAGCTTCGATCAATCTTTAGAGGTTTCACGTGGACGCTCGTATCGAAAACATAAACTCAAACTACTTATTCATCCACCACAAGAAACATCAATTTCACTTGTAAAACGTGATTTTTTTTTTATTTGCACTTTGGAGAAGAAACAGACGAAATAAACTCGGATGGTACTTTTTTTTAAAGAAAAACGTTTTAATAGTACAATATTACTATAATTTTTAAATATTTAACAATTTTTCTAAACCGAAAACAGAAAAAAATAAAGATTTATTCTGTAGTTGCATAGTAAATACATGTTCAGCAAAATTGTCAGTTGCATAGAAATCACAAATAAAAAGGAGTTGAAACAAAATAAATATATTAGATCGGGGGAAAGGTTGTTACGCATTTTATAAGTAAACAGTTGCAGTAAAATCTCTTTGATTGTACTGTTTGTATCTGGCTGGTTTTGACAACATTAAATAGATGACAATTTAAAAACAGAATAAAAGTAGAAACGGTTTCCCGCCATTTTTCTTGCTGCCAAAATGAGTAAATCTAACATTACTGCCGAACAGTTAATCAACAGAAAGGATGAGATTTTTCATCACGATAAGGCCAGACCACACATATCTTTAGCAACTGAGAGAATATTGAGAGACCTTGGTTGGGAAGTATTCATGCTTCCACCATATAGCCCTGACCCCCTTAGATTTGCACCTGTTTCGATCTCTTCAGAACTCTTTAGGTGGTGTTAGGCTAACATCAAGAGAGGACTGTCAAAACTACTTGTCGCAGTTTTTTTGATCAGAAGTCCTAAAATTTCTACAGCAATTGGACTTCGTTACTGCCTACATAATTGCATATATATATATATATATATATATATATATATATTATAATCAAATTGTATCAGCTAGACAGACGTCAGTCAAACACCGTAATGCGCAGCTGACTGCTTTATTGGTTCCTTACAATAGCGTAAATCACACGTCAATATCAAATTACCCACATACTTTACTTATACAAAACGCGAAAAACTTTCGTATTCCCCGACCTATAAATTAAAAATATATCTAGCCATGTCGATATCAAAAATCAAATTTTCCCTCCTACATCGCATAGTGTTGCGCTATGACATTGTATTGATTTTATTGTAGGTTATGATTGACAACATAGCATTAAGAAGAAACAAAAACAGTTTCTCGCCGGTTCTTCTCTGTGAAAGTCTTGTTATGCGAACCGGTGTAGAATTTGACGTTCATAAGAGCTTTAAAGAAGCCTAATTTGAATAAAAGTTTTGACTTTGACAGATAGGAATTTTGGCTTACGTCAGAAACAAATTAGGCAACTTCGCATCAGGTCCTTTCACTTTATAATAGATGTCAGCCACCAATACACAATTACCCCACTTTTACGCAATTTTAAAAACAATCACATGCATATAGTGTAGTATAATACAAACCTGTCGATCCTATTGCTTTTTTTCGTTTTTACCGGTCACTTGTGTGTAATTTTTTTTAATGGCAATGGCGGCAAACGAGCAAGCTACTCACTCTATGGTAAGTGATTGCCGTCGCAGAGTTGCCGGTCTTTAAAGTTACTGGGAGATGGGAGAGAGAATGAGGAGGGGGAGTGGGTCTCCCGTTACCTCACTCACCGAACGAAACTTCTGCTTCACGCCGGTATTCTGGCAAGATCATGGTACCGACCCGGTCGAGTCGGCCCATTCGAGCAGCAGCAAAAGCCGCCGCTTGTCTCTGCCTCATAAAAAAACTGGGGCAAAAGCCTATCCCATACGAGGGATTTTATCACCACGCCGACACCTCAGCACGGGTCAGCGAATTTACAATTTACTCGGCTCGCTTACAATCAATTGAAATCTAAACCGTCAACTATGCTACCAAAAAAGAAACAAGTGCTATTAAAATTTCGCGAAACATTGCGAGGTAATAATAATATTTACAATGGATGCTTTTAAATCAATAGAAGAACGTGAACATCAAACAGCGTGCTCAAACTATCTAACGTTGTTTATTTTAATTGCGTCATAACGAGATTATGTTTAATTAAACGCCGACTCGTTATCTCAAATTATAGTTCAACGGCACTCGGTGAGCGCGTCAAACATGTTCGTAATAAAAAGTCTATACAGCGTCAGCTCGCTGAAGAACCTATCAAACAGATTAATGAACAAGAAGAGTATATTAACAGTGCGAAGAACATCACGCTACCGAAGCAAAGAAGATGTAATGAGTTTAGAAATCAGAGGAGAAACTCTGCAATTCCCTTACGTGTGGCTGAGGGACAACTGTCAATGCGAGCAATGCTTCCATCCGACAGCGAAGAGCAGGATCCACGATTGGAGCAAATTCAACCTAAATGCAATGCCCAAAGAAGTACTTAGAGGTGATAATTCGGTAGATGTGATATGGGATGACGGTCATACGTCGCAGTACCGATTGGACTGGCTAAAATTTCGAAGCTTCACCGCGGTGAATCAAAAGAAATACAACGAGGAATTGTATAAGCCGCCAAAAATCACTTGGAACGGTGAGAGCTTCCGTGACGTCTGCGCGAAACATGATTACAACGACATAGTTACGTCAGACGATGCACTTTACAAATGGCTACGCGACCTGTCCGCGTACGGTGTCGCTTTAATACAGAATACGCCGCACGACGAAACATCGGTCGACGCGCTCGTCAAAAGAATCGGTTTTCCTAAACGTACTCATTACGGTGTACGATTCGTCGTCCGGCACGTCGCGAACACAAGCAACGTCGCGTATTTGTCGGCCAATCTACAGATGCATACAGACTTGCCGTACTACGAGCACTGTCCCGGTGTTAACTTACTACATTGTCTAGTGCAAACGAGATCCGACGGGGGTGATAATGTTCTATCGGATTGTCACTACGTCGCCGACTACATGAAGGAGCGTCACGCGGAGGAGTACGCGTCGCTGACCGACACAGAAGTGGAATGGAGCGACGTCGGTGAAGAGCACGGTGTTGAATTTCACAAACTGTACAGATCGCCCGTCATATGTCTGGATCGAAATGGTGACGTATCGCGTGTCAACTTTTCAATACCACAGAGGGGCAGCCACTTCCCCGGCCCGATAGACGCAGTGAAGCCGTGGTACGAAGCTCACGGCCTATTCCACCGTCTCAATCGTAAGTTTTCGGCGAAATTCAAAATGGAAAGTGGAAGTATACTCGTGTTCGACAACGTAAGACTGCTTCACGGCCGTAATCAGTACGAAGACCGCGCGGGTAACGTTAGAAAGCTGATCGGCGTTTATGTCGATTGGGACGAAGTCTATTCGAGGCTGAGATGTTTGAAAGTGAAATTGGAGAATAAATGTTACTATTGAGCGTCCCCTTTTTTTTTTAATATCCAATATAACGGTGAGCTCGGGGAGCAGGGTGGTCAGAGCGTTCGATTTTAATTCACAGGTGTTTAAAATAATAACTGTTTCTCGCATGCAAGGGCGAAGAAGGAAAACATTGTCAGGATGAGTAAATGAAAATTTTAATTTTTTTTTTTTGCATTTTAATATATGCAATTGTAGAAGAAACCTTTCATATCTGAGAAATTATAAAACAATATAATTTCGAGGACATGTAAAATCCGTCACATGTCAACTTCAAAGACCTCTGAAGTATTGAGAGGAGGCACATTAGCAGGCTGATATTTAAATTTTCACTTATGACTGAATTAACATCTTATGCTTCTGCAATTCGTTCGGTGAGTGAGGTATCCGGAGGCACACTCCCCCCTACCCATCCACGCCTCATCCTCCTTCCCATCTCCCAAATATCCTCAAAGGCCGGCAACGCACCTGCAGCACCTCTGGTGATGTACATGGACGACGGTAATCACTTACCATCACTGTATATAATAAGTATGAAAAAGAATCAACAGAATTAGTTCCAAAATTCCTGAATAATTATTCTGGCTTATTTGTATCAGCTGTCTGTGAAAACGCATTTAAAAAAAAACTGTTGAATCAATAACTCATGACATGTTGCAGCAATGGAAATTCATAATAACCTTTAGTTTCTTTCAAGTCCTTTTTTGAGGTTAGGTATAACTAATAACAAATGAAAAAACTTACATAGTTTCACATGAAGGGGCACTTTGAAACCATTTTAATTGCAGCCCAAAGAAAGCATACAATGCGGCCAAACTAAGAATATGTATGTCAGTGATCTCTTGCTTCCTACTACCATTTAAAAAGTACAATTTGTTAGGAAAATTAGAAAGAAGAAAGACCGAAAGAAACATGCATATTCACAGTCTCCTTAGCTTAACACATAGCACTGAAAATATACATTGTAAAAATAACTTAAAAATTAAACTCATAACTTGTATGAATGAAAATATCATACAAGAGTAAACCTCAGTCACTAATCATTACAACATACCACATAATTTTTTGTTGGTTACCCATTGTTTCGTTTCTTAACATTATTTTTCTTGGTTATATACACTTTACTAATTTCGTAGTACAGTGACACTGATCTCTTATAAGATCATAATTTTCACTGGAATACATATTTCTGAGTTTTTGGAATGTTTAACTTTATATATTACATTGTACTCTTCCCGGCACTACAGAATACTATAGCTTAACTTTTACACAATAAATATAGGATTAATTCTATTTTATTTCAACATAAGTATCTACACTGTAACCTCTCAATGAAAACCGTCTCAAAGGCAATATTTTTTCCAACTCATCACCTTTGTCTTCTACCTCAACAAGTGGAAAATTTTCTAAATCTGGATTTGAAGCCATAGCGGTGGCTGTTGACTCGGTCGTGTGGATAAACATCGTAAAACTCCGATTTTCAGGCATATTATGCAATTTATCGCTAGCAGTCATTAAATTAAAACAAAATGCGCGTAAATTTTGTTCAGCCTGTACTAAGTAAGCGTCGGCGTTTTCGTCATATGCAGAATTTTTATCGAAATCGAAGACGAACTTCACAAAAGGCGCATAACTTTCATCCGTCACTGCAAACTCGACGCGCCTGAGTGTGCCAGCTTTCAAACACTCGGCTATACTTTTCAAGCATAGGTCGATGTACTGATTCACCTCGGGGTGTCTGGAACGGTATACCACAACACTATATTTCTTTCTTGTTTCAAAAACACTTGGCGGATACACGGAGCAGTAGTATAGAATATTATGGAATGCAACCGCCAAGAATTCCACGGTAATATCAATAAAACAATTGTCCATTGTGGTATAGCGATGAAGCTTTTCCACGAAACATAGAAAAATGTTAACCCTTATCCGAATTTAGTTAACTAAAATATGAATATGAAACCAATCAACCAAAACTTTTAACTAAAATATCATTTAAATATAAAAAACTTTTCATATTTATTTTGAGTCTTCAGTTTGTTTGAATTTGTCACTGACAGCTGACACCTAACACACATTACCACTTCCTGAATTTTCCCCATAATTATGTTTTTCCCCTAACGCAGGCAAACACCTACATTTCGCATAATTCCATTGTCTACATGCCATCAAAGACTTGCAAGGAGAGAATCTGTGTGAATGAAATTTAACCTTATCCTCAACTTTATATGGCATAGATTTACTTAAAGTTTGTTTAAAATACGGTGAGATACATTTTTGGTCTTGACGTTATATAACACATTTAAGTAGAATTGACACTTATTCTCAAAACTGGCCTATAGCCTGGTGGATAAGTCATGCGTTAATATATCTGAATCTGCCAGACATTTAAACCGAGCATTTTCACATCTGTACATTGTGTAAAAGTTTTCTCTGAGATAGAAATCATTAAACAGTCAAAAGACACCAGAGTTATTATTTCACAACAGTAATAGCGTCATTTTTAAATAGATTTACATAAACAGGTATTGTAAATACATTTTAGATAGTAAAAAAATGAACAAAAGTTTAAAAAAATCTAAAATATTTATTACAAAAATTTGTTATTGATTGGATAGGTTGATTCAATTAACTTATAAATACGCCATAAATTTGCGGAAAGATAAGTTATCTTTCCGCAAATTTTCGTCTTTACTCGTACTAAGAAATTGACAGAGATAACATTACCTCATTTAACACTTTGTACATGTGCGCCAAGAAGCTGTAGCTCTGATTCGATTGGCTCGAATTGGTTCGTGATCTAAACAGATCGGTGATTTTGAAAATTATTATTCATTCCTTTCAGTGCTATTATTATTCAGATTGTTAGATACCATTTAATAAGGTAAATGCAAGGCTTAATAAAATTTTATTTTGGGCGTGAAACAAATATTAAACATTATACGATACCTTTACCTCCATATTATACATAATTTTGGTCTATACAGACGACCAAAAAGATGTAATCAATAAAAAAAATCATGTTATATCCAAATTCAACGTAATATACAAAAATAACGTGTTCGCATAAATACAAAAAAATCAATTATAGTGTGTATGCGATTAAGCATTAGTAATGATACTACTTGTAGGTTAATTTTTCTATATGGCTGGCTTAAATGTAAGCGGTGTGTTCGTAGGGGACGGTAACAATCAAATATTGCGGAAAACAAAAGACAACTGTAGAGGCTGCTTCAGTTTAATTTCGAAGGACCAGCTGAATTGTATGTATGCAAAACTCCATTAATTGGTCGGCAAGTGCTCACAGCTGGGCAAAGGCCTCCTTCTAAAATATAAGAGAGGGCTTTGGAGCCCAGAAGGTCTCGCTACCCTGCTGCAGTCCGCGTTAGCGGGCTTCACGTATCCTTGAAATAATAATTATTATTTCTCAGACATTTACGTTTCCCCACGATGTTTTTGGAGCTCGTAGCAAATATTAAAATTTCTATTAACAATTTTAGTGGTGCCAGCAAAAGAGATCGAAACCAGGTCACTCGCGGTCTATGAAACTAAGGCAAGCGTCCTGTCCTAGGCTACCACGGCTCTTATTATTATTAATCCGAATTTGATCCATGAATGAATCCAGATGATCTGAGCTGTAGAGTAGCTGGAGATTGGAAATTGTCAACCTGCATCACTTGTGGAACGAAGCGCAACAGTCGCAGTGCGATCGTCCATATATGATCTCCGTCCTGATGCCAGGTGCAGATAAATACATACTACTCCGCTGCGCGACGAATTATTCGACGTAACACAGATAGCTACTCCGTCAGTGAAAAAAAATTGCAAATGTGAACAAACCTGTCTTCAATACGAATTTAGTATTACTCTATGACTAGAGTTATATATTCTATTTAGTATCTCCATTAAATCAGTCTGTCTCTACTCTTTGAGCTCAGCTGTCAGAGAAAAAATCAAATTTTGTTCACAGTTTTAGTTCCCAGAATTAATAATTATGTGGTACGAAATATTACCGAGTTACTTTATTATAACTGCAGCTTTGGGCTTGCCCGGATGGGGTCTCTATCATTTTCATAACATTTTTCTTGGAAATGTAAGTTGACTTAAGTGAATTTTTGTTTTTACGCTATTAGATAACACAATTTTAAGCAACCAATACTTGCATATTGATATACTACGGTGCAAATTTTTTAAGGAATTTTATAAAAGTTATCAAGTATAATTAACGTTTGTTTCAGTAATTTTATAGATTTGAATCTCGATATTTTGACCTTAGATAAATAGTGAATGCATCGGTATTGTATTCTCATAGAACTGCTAATTCAACACATTAGAAGATGAGGGTGCTTATGTGTTTTTACTGAACACAGGCATTATAAATTACTGGTCTTCATCAGTTAGCTAACAGTCCACCGCAGGGCATAGGGTGCTTCCAATGGGAGAACTTGACATAATTACCGCTCTTGACTCATGCTCATGGATTGGCTATTGCAGACCAAACACCTTGCACCCCAGATGCTGCTGCCCATTATTGGTTTGCTTATTGTCTGGCATATTTTTCAGACAGTTAGCCTGCCGCCTATAAGCCATTGTGAGAATATTTTGACTTTTCTTAGTTAACTCCCTTTTTGTTCACCTTCTACTATTCAGAAACTCCATACACCGACAACACACTGCAAGTAAACAATGATATTGTAGTTAAGTTTTCCAGCTGTACATAAATAGTATGGAATTATAACCAAAAGTTTTTATCATGTTTAGAAATGGAGAATTGTCATAAAAATTTCAAACACAATTAGTGGCTGGCATTGCTTTCAATGAGGATTTTTTTAATAATAACTCTTACCTGAGTAAAAATCTAGATTGGAGCCGGATGCTTCTTCAGTCAAAACTGTGCTACTGCTCACTTTGAACAATAATGATATAAACAACTTATAGTATTATTTCAACTGATCTTGTCCATTGCTACAATTATTTGTTATCAAACTTATTATAGCAAATTTTTAAAGTTAGCAAGATTTTTAATTTATGAAATATCACTTGTGGAACGAAGCGCAACAGTCGCAGTGCGATCGTCCATATATGATCTCCGTCCTGATGCCAGGTGCAGATAAATACATACTACCCGCTGCGCGACGAATTATTCGACGTAACACAGATAGCTACTCCGTCAGTGAAAAAAAATTGCAAATGTGAACAAACCTGTCTTCAATACGAATTTAGTATTACTCTATGACTAGAGTTATATATTCTATTTAGTATCTCCATTAAATCAGTCTGTCTCTACTCTTTGAGCTCAGCTGTCAGAGAAAAAAATCAAATTTTGTTCACAGTTTTAGTTCCCAGAATTAATAATTATGTGGTACGAAATATTACCGAGTTACTTTATTATAACTGCAGCTTTGGGCTTGCCCGGATGGGGTCTCTATCATTTTCATAACATTTTTCTTGGAAATGTAAGTTGACTTAAGTGAATTTTTGTTTTTACGCTATTAGATAACACAATTTTAAGCAACCAATACTTGCATATTGATATACTACGGTGCAAATTTTTTAAGGAATTTTATAAAAGTTATCAAGTATAATTAACGTTTGTTTCAGTAATTTTATAGATTTGAATCTCGATATTTTGACCTTAGATAAATAGTGAATGCATCGGTATTGTATTCTCATAGAACTGCTAATTCAACACATTAGAAGATGAGGGTGCTTATGTGTTTTTTACTGAACACAGGCATTATAAATTACTGGTCTTCATCAGTTAGCTAACAGTCCACCGCAGGGCATAGGGTGCTTCCAATGGGAGAACTTGACATAATTACCGCTCTTGACTCATGCTCATGGATTGGCTATTGCAGACCAAACACCTTGCACCCCAGATGCTGCTGCCCATTATTGGTTTGCTTATTGTCTGGCATATTTTTTCAGACAGTTAGCCTGCCGTCTATAAGCCATTGTGAGAATATTTTGACTTTTCTTAGTTAACTCCCTTTTTGTTCACCTTCTACTATTCAGAAACTCCATACACCGACAACACACTGCAAGTAAACAATGATATTGTAGTTAAGTTTTCCAGCTGTACATAAATAGTATGGAATTATAACCAAAAAGTTTTTATCATGTTTAGAAATGGAGAATTGTCATAAAAATTTCAAACACAATTAGTGGCTGGCATTGCTTTCAATGAGGATTTTTTTAATAATAACTCTTACCTGAGTAAAAATCTAGATTGGAGCCGGATGCTTCTTCAGTCAAAACTGTGCTACTGCTCACTTTTGAACAATAATGATATAAACAACTTATAGTATTATTTCAACTGATCTTGTCCATTGCTACAATTATTTGTTATCAAACTTATTATAGCGAATTCTTAAAGTTAGCAAGATTTTTTAATTTATGAAATATCACTTGTGGAATTGAAAGGAGGGTCAGCGATTAACAGTTTTGATATGATATAGAACATGATAAAACAATTAAATTGTCAATGCCTTTTTTTAATTCAGCATTTCAGACGTACTATGACAGATAGATGGGACCGCATAATGTATCAGAGAGACACAAGACTCACTGGTGATGCATACAAAGTTAATGTAAGTATTACAACCATAAAACACTATTAGTGTAGGAACAGATTCTTTTCTATTTGGGACAATTTAGCATAAAAAAGTAAAGTAAGAGGTTTTAGGAGCTGGGAAGGACCTGCAATGCTGCTCCAGTGCGGGTGAGCTTCACATTTCCTCGAAATAATAATTATTATTTCTCAGACATTTACGTTTCCCCACGATGTTTTTGGAGCTCGTAGCAAATATTAAAATTTCTATTAACAATTTTAGTGGTGCCAGCAAAAGAGATCGAAACCAGGTCACTCGCGGTCTATGAAACTAAGGCAAGCGTCCTGTCCTAGGCTACCACGGCTCTTATTATTATTAATCCGAATTTGATCCATGAATGAATCCAGATGATCTGAGCTGTAGAGTAGCTGGAGATTGGAAATTGTCAACCTGCATCACTTGTGGAACGAAGCGCAACAGTCGCAGTGCGATCGTCCATATATGATCTCCGTCCCGATGCCAGGTGCAGATAAATACATACTACTCCCGCTGCGCGACGAATTATTCGACGTAACACAGATAGCTACTCCGTCAGTGAAAAAAAATTGCAAATGTGAACAAACCTGTCTTCAATACGAATTTAGTATTACTCTATGACTAGAGTTATATATTCTATTTAGTATCTCCATTAAATCAGTCTGTCTCTACTCTTTGAGCTCAGCTGTCAGAGAAAAAAATCAAATTTTGTTCACAGTTTTAGTTCCCAGAATTAATAATTATGTGGTACGAAATATTACCGAGTTACTTTATTATAACTGCAGCTTTGGGCTTGCCCGGATGGGGTCTCTATCATTTTCATAACATTTTTCTTGGAAATGTAAGTTGACTTAAGTGAATTTTTGTTTTTACGCTATTAGATAACACAATTTTAAGCAACCAATACTTGCATATTGATATACTACGGTGCAAATTTTTTAAGGAATTTTATAAAAGTTATCAAGTATAATTAACGTTTGTTTCAGTAATTTTATAGATTTGAATCTCGATATTTTGACCTTAGATAAATAGTGAATGCATCGGTATTGTATTCTCATAGAACTGCTAATTCAACACATTAGAAGATGAGGGTGCTTATGTGTTTTTACTGAACACAGGCATTATAAATTACTGGTCTTCATCAGTTAGCTAACAGTCCACCGCAGGGCATAGGGTGCTTCCAATGGGAGAACTTGACATAATTACCGCTCTTGACTCATGCTCATGGATTGGCTATTGCAGACCAAACACCTTGCACCCCAGATGCTGCTGCCCATTATTGGTTTGCTTATTGTCTGGCATATTTTTTCAGACAGTTAGCCTGCCGTCTATAAGCCATTGTGAGAATATTTTGACTTTTCTTAGTTAACTCCCTTTTTGTTCACCTTCTACTATTCAGAAACTCCATACACCGACAACACACTGCAAGTAAACAATGATATTGTAGTTAAGTTTTCCAGCTGTACATAAATAGTATGGAATTATAACCAAAAAGTTTTTATCATGTTTAGAAATGGAGAATTGTCATAAAAATTTCAAACACAATTAGTGGCTGGCATTGCTTTCAATGAGGATTTTTTTAATAATAACTCTTACCTGAGTAAAAATCTAGATTGGAGCCGGATGCTTCTTCAGTCAAAACTGTGCTACTGCTCACTTTTGAACAATAATGATATAAACAACTTATAGTATTATTTCAACTGATCTTGTCCATTGCTACAATTATTTGTTATCAAACTTATTATAGCGAATTCTTAAAGTTAGCAAGATTTTTTAATTTATGAAATATCACTTGTGGAATTGAAAGGAGGGTCAGCGATTAACAGTTTTGATATGATATAGAACATGATAAAACAATTAAATTGTCAATGCCTTTTTTTAATTCAGCATTTCAGACGTACTATGACAGATAGATGGGACCGCATAATGTATCAGAGAGACACAAGACTCACTGGTGATGCATACAAAGTTAATGTAAGTATTACAACCATAAAACACTATTAGTGTAGGAACAGATTCTTTTCTATTTGGGACAATTTAGCATAAAAAAGTAAAGTAAGAGGTTTTAGGAGCTGGGAAGGACCTGCAATGCTGCTCCAGTGCGGGTGAGCTTCACATTTCCTCGAAATAATAATTATTATTTCTCAGACATGCAGGTTTCCTCATGATGTTTTCCTTCACCGCCGAGCATGTAGTAAATACAGCACTTAAAATTGTTATTAATAATTTTAGTGGCGCCGACCCCGGGTTTCGAACCCAGGTCACTCGCGCTCTGAAACTAAAGTGAGCGCCCTGACCACTAGGCTACTATAGCTTTTAATTTAACATAGACAAAGTTTAATAAAAAAAAATATTACAGAGTTTCTTTTGCCTATTTCTTCTCTTTCAAAGAAACCTCATTATGATACAGTGCAAATTAAATTTATGTTTATTATGTTGAAGAATTCATGATTTGATTTGATTCTGCGGCATATTAATACATTGTATAGCTCTGGAAGGACCTCATGCAGTATACCAGGGAAATGTAGTTGCAGCACGCTGCTCCTTTTCATATGGTGTGACAAGACCGAGATTCCAAATTGGCAATGAATCCTAGGCCCCTGGGGTCTAAAAAAAGGCCTCAGGGGTGACCACACGAACTACATCTTGTTAAACTGTTTAAAGTTGATGTCATCTAATTAAATTTTCTTTTCCTTACAGGGATTAGAGGCAATTCCGGATAAATAAATAAACTTGTAGGATGCTAGTATTGTTGTAAAATAAACAATTTAATATAGAATTTGTTTATAAATTTCTAAGTTTTTTTATTGCTAATAGAATATTATTTTAACATTTAAAAAATAATATTATCTTAAGTAGTTATGCAAAACGAATCCTGTTTACCAATTTTTTAAGAGAAGATTAATATCATAAAGGTGGATGGGATCAAAGAATTGAAGTTATCCACTTATAGAACAGGCCATTTCTAAGCCATAGACCATATATCAATTAGAAAGAAGAAAGTAAGAAAGACATTTTAATTTGGCACATGCAACAAATACGCACAGATTACTTCCTAACAATTCCCTCTTTTCTTAAAATAATATATAACAAAAAAAACACAATAGATATGTTTTAAATTCCTCCATGGTTCTCATTCGCGGTTTTTGAGGTCATCGGAGAATTTGAAATTAATAATGCCAGTTCACAGCACTAAATTTTTGGACAGATCGTTCTCTGTACAAGCTGTCCGTCTATGGAATGCCCTACCGCTATCGGGGAGACGCGCCCAATCCTTACCAGTTTTTAAAAATCTCGTCAAGGCCTACTATCTATCTTTGTAACTTCGGTTATTTAGACAGTTCTCTTATATTTGTATATTTATGTAAATGTATATATATATAATAATTATTTTTAAAATGTGTATGTATTTATATAAAATGTGTATATTATTTTTTACGTACTTTTTTCTTTGTATATCAATTGCTTTTATGCAACGTCCATATTAATTTTTAGACCGCCCATTGTTCCATCTATCATGTTTAATTACGTTTTTGTTTTCTTTACTATTATTTTATTTTCCTGTTTTTGGTGTGCAATAAAGCGTATTCTATCTATCTATCTATAATAGAAAAAAAAAAGTAAAAAGCCATAGAGTACAAAAAGGAATTATACGTCCAATCCTCAATTCCGAACGCATAACACATGACGGCATTTGAAGCAATGAAATGAAATCCTGATCAATACACGAAATAAAATTAAAAAAAATAAAAAAAAACCTGAAAAAGATTATTATGTTGTGCGATGTCAAAAAGGTTCCCATCTCAGTGATATCACAGCACTGTTTTTTTCAGTCGGGGTCCTTCATTGACTTCACGAACAACCGGACAAGTGGCATAAAAAAAGCATTATTAGTGAAAACAAAAGAAACACAGTTGTTAAATTATTGTATAAAGGTAAAGGGGGGCAAATGTGCAAGCGGCTCGCCAGAATAAAACCGATTACCGACACCCGTGGACATCTGCAACACCAGAGGAGCTGCGAGAATGTATAGGTCATTCATAATTAGTAGTTTAGTTACAGGATACTTTTTTAGTTTTTGTTACTTCGAATCGATATATATTTCCTCCGATCGTCCAACACAGCACTTGTATGATACTGTAGTGATTAACCTCCTAACATTTAGTTTTTTTGTGCCTCTATATCAATTCCAATACACACTTGTTTAAGTTAAACGCATATTTATTTGTATAAATCCATTTATTTATTTATATATTTATTTGTTGATCATATATCATAACATCATCCACACAAACATCTTTCACATAGCAATTATTTATCTATTAATTTTAATGAAATATAAAAATATATTAAATGGGAACAGGTAAGAAAGTGTACAAGAGTAATTAGATATACAAAAATTAAAATATTAATAATAGTTCTTCAATAAGATCCTTTAACATAAAATTACACATAATAATAGGGTAAAGTAACAGCCTGTAAGTGTCCACTGCTGGGCAAAGGCCTCCTTCTCAAATACTAGTATCACAGAGGGTTTAGGAGCCGGGAAAGGCCCGCCAAGCTGCTCCAGTGCGGGTTGGCGGGCTTCACATATCCTCGAAATAATATTTTTATTATTTCTCAGACATGCAGGTTTCCTCACGATGTTTTCCTTCACCATTGAGCACGTGGTAAATACAGCACATAAAATTGTTAATAACAATTTTAGTGGTGCCGGCAC